>OY728152.1:1013395527-1014645527 GCA_963277665.1 Viscum album | reverse complement strand
TTGGTTTATAATATTTCCAATAGTCAATATAAATATCACATGTTTCATGATTATTAATTACGATGATTCTTTAGTTTACGATGGTTTCATTTTTAAGAATATACATATTGATTGGTATTTGTAATTTTATGATTTATTAAATCACTCAGATTATACTGTCATACAGTTTTTCACATCATATTCTAAATAAATAAAATTTATTTTTTCTACCCATGTTTAACCTATCTAATAATTTTTTCCACCCTTATTATGATTCCATTTTACAAGGTTTTTATGATTGAGGTCAAATGAAATACTTATAAAAGGGTTTTTATATGGATGATGATAATGAATTAATAAGGAATAAGAAATTAAGGTTAAAGTGGAAGAAATTTTTATTTAGTTACAAAGGTTTTCATTTTGTAAGAGGATTTCCTAATTCTATAAAACACTAATTATAAAAGGTCCAAGAGAATACATGTGATTCTATTTTTCCTTTTAATGTTGTATGAATTTAATTGAAAAAATGGAGTTCCAATTATCGTTATAAATGATGAAATTGAAATGTTTATTATTTTAGAATTTTATCTGGGAGTGTTTGTGATGTTGGGTTATATTGATACATTTTTACTATGGACAATGTGAGTGATCTCTTAAATAACCTTTGTTGTGTGTGGATTTGTATTCCCTATTTATAACAGAATGTATGAAATTGTGGTATTTTTTGGGAATGATTTTCAATTTAAATCATATATGAACTAAATATTGGTTGAGTTGAGATAAATTTTTAATAATGGGAATTATTTGTGCAGGTCTCGTGACTTTCGGGACGAGGTCACGGTGACGGATGGTAGTTCACTATAATTTCAAGTGATTCATTGAATTATGTTGGTATACTTTTTTGATATAAATGTTTGGTACACTAAGAATCATAGGGGGTTGAATTGTGATATTATGATGTGATAGGGTAATAGGATCATTAGTTTTGTGCATAGTTGGTTCAAGCTCATTCTTTAAAAATGGGATATGTTGACAATCATGTGTATATAGTGATTAGATGTGATATAGTGTTGGATTGTTTTTAGAACCATTTTTGAAATAATGTAACTCATAAAAATATTGTTAGCACAAAATTTTATGACACGTTTTATTTTGAGGAGTGACTATTATAGAGTGTTGTTATGATGAGATTGATCGACTAAGGATACGACATTTGGGTCTTATTGGTGTATGAGATGATATCTCTATAAATTCATAATTAAATGAATGTGGGGTCATCAGGATATATCACATGTATATATTTTTTACTCATATGATTGATGGTTTTTTATGCGAGATATGCATTGAAGTATTTGGATTTTCTGGGACTTTTTAAGGATTGTGGGATAAAGTTTCTAATGAATCTGATGTGTTCCTTAACAATTCTGTGTTAGTCACTATAAAGATAATGTTTTCTAGAAAGACTTAGTTCGGACTTATAAGATGCAATAATGTGAAATTATATTTATGGTGACCACGATCATGGACCATGAGTTCGGGTTATGTTTGGTAAAAAAATATCTCGATGTGGATTTTGATCAATTATAATTGATTTGAGTTAGCACGTTATTTTCCAAGATGTATCTAGTTTTGGATCAGAATATAGTGTAAGATATTTATATAAATTTCATGAAAGGGAATAATATGGTGGTATTTATTTTAATATATGTCCAAATAGATACATAATATGACTTTTTAACTGGATAGGTGATTGATTTTAGGGATATATAAAAATACATTTTACATTTGTCAGGTGATGTACATGGCTGATTCTGAATGACATATATCCAATAGTAGAATTTTGATTTCCTTTTAATAAAGAATAAACCAATTTAATGAATAGTCAATAATTCTAATTTATATAGGTATTCAATCTAGAGATGGTGGAAATTTTTATTATTGTAATATGTGTGCTCATGGTTTCATAAAAGTGTTCTATGATTTAGAATACAAAAATGTGAATTGACATATGATTTGGAATTATTTTTTAGAGTGATTTGAAATAGGATTTTTAAAGTCTGAAATTTATAGATACGATACTAATAGAGGCTCTCAGGGTTTTGATTACTGTAGCTAGATAGTGCGTTGATTCAAGATGACCATAACAATTTAGGGGTGGTAAAATTGCGTTATACATCTAGTATTTATGACATTTATGGTTGATGGGAAATACATTATGAAACATATATGATATATAAAGAATTATTATATGGAGGTTTTAAATACACATGTCAATTAGGTATGTTGAAATGATGTGAAATTAAAATATTTAGTCTTAGAGATGGTGATTTATTGAGAGTGGGGATTTTAAATGGTGTTTTGAGAGTTGTAATGTATCTAAATAGTTTTTATTGAATGTTTTTTAGGATAAATAGATTATTTATGTTCATGGGAGGCCGGTGGAATGAGGCCAGCTTGACTCTATTAAAGGATTCATTAATAGGAGGTGTGTCACAAAATAAACCTTGTGTGTTGTGGCATTGTGTGAAATGTATTATAACTGTAATATGGAATTATTTATTTGGTTCATCAAGAGAATATGGTTTGGTTTTTGGAGCATACATAAATGTAAAAAAATATTATATTGGGAATTTTATAATCCATCGAAATGGTATTTGATATGTAAGCAATATATTGTATATTAAAAATTGTATATAACTATATATATGGTTAAGCGGACGATAATGGAAATCTTTAAATATTTCGCTAATAAAATGGAATTATATAAGGGTTAATATGTTGAAAATTAAATTCATAAGGCCTTTCTGGTGGTTATATAAATATGTCAGTGTTTCCCTAGAGAAATTGGAAAACATAAGGGAATCCCATACCAGAATTTTTGTGAGTCGGCAAGGATTTACCTATATTGTATGAGGGTTTTCATTTTATCTTAAATAGTTATATATATATATATATAAGGGTCACTTTGTGATATTTATGGGTTACTCTATTATACATAAGGGTATCCCAAAAATATAATTGAAAAACATGAACAAAAATAAAATATAATGGGCTAGATAATGTTTTGTTGATGGATATACAACAAGGGTAACTTGACGCAGAGTGCTCACACTGTAGTTTGTGGGAAGAACAATGGAATATCATTGGTTTTATTTTATATATGAAAACCCCATGTTCTTTTTTCTGGTACGAAGGTAAGTGTTAGATGGTAATGTATCCATAGGTTGGGAATTCTGGATATTGATTTTATTTAGGGGAGTTTTTTAGGCCATGAACCAAATAACCCAGCCATGACGTGTATCTGGAATATGAAATATATTATTATATCTATGGGACACATCATCATTGGATAGATGAGAATTTTATTTTTTTAATGTGAATTATATTATTTTAGCGATTCCAAATTGGGAACACCCATCAAAATACATTATTTTTTGGATGTCTATATAAGGGTTGGTCAAGACCCTCTACCCTTTCTCTAATAAATTTAAATTTCATTGATATATTGATGTTGATGGTTTTTTGTTTCATAATTTAATTTATTTTTATTATTCCATGTATATACTAAACTTGGGATATTAACAACATGTGGTTTCTCTTGAAATTTGACTTGATTAAATATTCCACCAAGTACATATTTCAATCAGATTTTATTAAATATGTTGATGAATTGATATGAAAAAGATTTTTTTTATGAATGATTTTTTCATGGACATTGAGAGGTGTTTCCACCCAACTTCATGATGAATTGATATTATTACTTCTTGTAGAGAGAAATTTAATTCTTTTATAGAATGAGTTCATTATTAAATATAAGTTTCATTTAAATTTAGTATATTTATAATTGATTATTGTGGTTATTGATTGATTCAGGTCCTCATGTCGATTGACTATGGATAACATATCATGGTTATTTGTTTGGTCAACATTCAATTAATGAGAATAAATATTAATGAATATTGATTTATATTATCATACCCAATGGGTTATTAATTAAAATAAATATCATCTTTTTTGTCATGTCAACACCAATGTGTCATTGAACATGCCGTGAAAATGAATTCCTTACAATACACAACCATGAGATGAAGGTATATTCACCGGTCCTTATCAAACCCATGAAAAAACAATATTCCTCACATAAAGATGGTCCTAGAAATGATGTTAAATTTGTTAACTATGATATGTGGACCTTAGTGGGGTATTAATTATTGGGATCAGCAATGTGGGTCATGGAATATATACTGTTACATCCCTATGATCTAGAGAGTATGTAAAATTTTTAAATATATCCTGATGGGTATACTGTAGAGAGGATATATTTATATGCTTCGTATGTGTGGAAGAACCTAGAGTGACATATATATGAGAGGTACAATATTCAATCCCTTATGTTATAACAATTCATTCCTTATTCAACACTATAATTAATGATTTATATTTTTTTACATTAAAACATAATTTGTTTATTTTTGGATTAAAATATGATATAATTATTTAAAAAATTTCATAAACAAGTGGAAACATCAGCATACTTTCACCTTTTCACTAAAAAATTTAATTATAGTCACATAATTGCCTCATTTTAGGCAACACTTATATTTGGATCTAAGACATTATTAAATATTTAAATGATCCATATGACCATTGATAAAAAAATTATGAAGTGGTTTTATAATGTTTTTTAAAGGAAAAAAAATAAATGAAACCTATTTATTCCATTGATAAATATAGAAAATATATATGAATGTTCAGAGTCATCACAATAAAAAATTTACTTCACATATTCATGAACATTTCCGTAAAATAATATAATTTCAAAATACAATTCATAAATATTTTGTAATTAATCAATAAATCAATTGATAAAAATCCTAAACTTTCTTGAATAACCTGAAAATTTATGAAAACCATTAAATCATGTGTATGATTTTAACCATAATTAAAAAAGATATTATAAACAATTCCAAAAAATATAAGGTCAATTAAATTCATTTCAAAATAAATTGAAAAACATTATGTACTATTTATAGAACATAATGTAGGCACCATGAGGTATTACCCTTACATTATCCCATATAATTACCCTTAAAAAGGAATCTCTTGATTGAATAATTCCATTATATACAAAGGATTACATATCACAAGGAAAATCATTCACTTTCCCATTTCATTACTACTCTATATAGAGATCACACATTATTTATATTAATTATCCACTAACAAAAAAATTAAAAAAACATATATAGATTTCACTTATTTTTATACAAAGAATTATTATTTTCATCTAATCCCATAATAAGTTTCATTTTTATTTATCTCATAATGTAATGAAAATGTTATATTCAATTAATTATTTTAAAAAAATCCAAAATATTAATATAATTCATTTTATTTAAAATTATATTTGGAAAATGTAATGGATTATATATAATTTCCAATATCCATGATCGATGAAGAAATTATTATGTAATATATACTGAAAAAAAATCAGTCTCTAATTTTTTGAAAAAAATAACAAAGGAATAATATAGTAAATAGTTAAATTATTCATTTTCAATCCTTTATGTGTAAATATAAATGAAGTTAAAATTTTATTTCATAAATAATTAATTATAACACAGAATATTCTTGGTTCATTATGATGAATACGGTGTGCATGAAGTGATTTGGATGAAATATTATAACATAAGGATTTATGAATAATTCTCTATCCTTATGACTAATATTTCATCTTATGAACTATGACACCCACTATTAGAAAACGGGGCGTTAATAGCTCTGTTATTTATCATCACTAGATGAAAATCCTAATAAATGGAATTTTTATCAGTTCAAATGAAATCAATAAAATTTTAACCATTTATCAATGATTTTATTTTTGCATTGATAAAGGAAACCATTAGCAGTTCTTTATTTTTAGCAATGATAAATGGTATTCTCTATCAATGCTTTATATATGGGGCTAATAAAGGGTATTATTTATCAGATCATTATTTTTAGCACTATTAAAGGGTACTCTTTATCAATTCTTTATGTTTTGCATAAAAAA
The DNA here is from genome assembly GCA_963277665.1 of Viscum album. Classification (NCBI taxonomy): domain Eukaryota; kingdom Viridiplantae; phylum Streptophyta; class Magnoliopsida; order Santalales; family Viscaceae; genus Viscum; species Viscum album. Next base: position 1,014,639,496 of record OY728152.1, on the reverse strand, counting down.
ATATTTGTTTCATACAAATTTATTTTTCACTTATAAAATGAAAAAATTAAATAAATTACAAATTAAAAATTAGTATTTTATAAAAAATATAGAAACAATTATTAATAATATTATTTTTAAAAAATGAATAAATAGATTATAAATTATTGTATATTAGAATTTTTAATAATTAGATAATTATGATAAATAATTTTTGAAATTGTATATATTAAATATATTGATATATATTATTGTTTGTAAATATGATTTATATATTCAAAAAAACATATTCTCTTTACATTAAATTTCCATATGTTAATTGAATAATGGTATATGCTTAAAAAATCATATTAATTAAAAATACTGACTACTTTCATATTACTAGAAGTGTAATTGAATTCAATTTCATTATTCAATTTATTATATATCAAATGTGTGTTATATTGATTTCACATATACATTATTAATTCAATTTTATATAAAATTTTCACACACACACATAACTAATCCATTTTTTTAATATTTTTAAAACGTATCTAAATTCGTAATTAATACAATTTCACTAATTTTATACATATATGAATGCACTAAAAAATATATATACACTAATAATGTTAAAATAATATTTAAAAAAATATTTATAAATGTACATTCACAATATTTATGTAAATATATATTTATAATTATATGTATATAAATACGTTTTCAATGTATTTATATAATTAAAAATTAATAATTATATACATTTAAAAATTATTATGTTTATCATAAATTTACAAAAATAATGAATACAATTAAAATATTTAAATTTATATATATTTATTAAATATAGACGTGTATAATTTAAAAAATAGATAAACATTTGAATAATGTTTTTTAAAAAAATCTATAATTTTAAATAAATAATTAATAAATTATAATAAATATATTTATAAATGAATTTATTTATTGTATTAATATTTATATATATTTATTAATAAATTATAAATATTAATATTTTTTAATTTATAATTATAATTTTGTATCCTTAAAGATCGCTTTAGTAAAAAGAGATGTTAACAAAAAATTTACCAACACTTTTTTCATCATGATATAGATGATAATTTATCAGTGCTAAACAAAGAATTTATATAATGAAAATTTATCAATAATATAACTTTACTGCAGATAATGATTGGTTTTCTCAGCACATCTTAAGCACTAATAAAGGCATGTTGTTTTCAGCTATTATTACTAAGTGCTTATAAATGAGTCATGATTTTTATTAGAACACATACAATTAGTAAACTCGTCATGATATAGATTCTTTCGACATATGATACACGGTGACGATGCTCCTCCTTGGTGAATCAATGTTCTAATCACACCACTCTACTACTTCCAAACATCTCCTATTACATCTAATGAGTGTCAAGTAATTTCTTCAACCAATCATGGTAGGCTATCCAAGTTGTTTTTTGTATTTTTGATTTTATTTTTTATTTCATCTTCTATGAATTTTTATGATCCACTATTTATGATTTGTTTTTGATGATTTATTTTGGGAATTGATTGGTTGAATTTTTTTTTATTGACTGCTGATGCATGAACCATTATTTATATCAGACACTAAACAATGGATTTATTCATTTATGATTTAATGTTATGGATTATATCCTCGTTCTAGATAATTATTCAATATATTTATATAAATTTGGGAAAATTTTCATAATTTCATTTTTTTATCAACTAATGATTTGGGGAACATTGATAATCTCCAAATTATTGTATTTATGGTCACACGATTCATACACACCACAGTGGACATGTAGCTATAAATGTTATTTTTCCAGAACTATGTTATTAGAGTGATGTATGCTCCTCTTTAGGTTATTTTTATCATAGGATCAATTTCATCATTGAATTCACTCTTGCGCATAGTCTTCTTATAGAGCATATTCAAAATGGATATTTGAAGTTAAATTTCAGTGTAGAAAGGTAAAAATATGATTCCTTCATAATATATTCAAAATTAGTGTAATTATTTTATGTCTCTGATCCAATAATATTGAATTTCTCATTGGAAGTTCTACATGCTAGTTTTGTCAAGACCCGTCTCTCGGGGATCATGTCGTGACTATCCAAACCCCGCCATCCATAGGCAAGGGGATGGAAACTAGCACCCAAAGGTTTATTCCCTAGAAATGGGAAGGCATTTCCTTTATAACTTGTAAACTCATGTAAAAAAGCACACATCAAAATACGAACACAAGAAAATTGTATATCAAAAAGATTTCTAAATGTAAAAGAGGCTGGAATACAAGTGCAACTATAAAGATACAAGTACATCAGAAATAAAATACAACAGAAGATGAGAAAATACAGTTATCGGATCGTCCTCTAATGTTTCTACCAGAAGGGTAGGTACATATCACCTCCTTATCACTCCACATCCACCTGTATCCTCTGCGTACCGACACGCCGTATGGTCCACCTCGGGGTATCGTCTAGTCCTGGTACTCTAAGCCACAGTTAGCACAGTCTGTCGTCTGCATCCAACACAACAAGGTGAGGGTATATCCTATCCAGGTGTGAGTATAAAGATACTCATTAGGGACCCCTACACCCTCAATGTCTCAAAAAATCCACCAAGGATAAACCACAAAGTATTAAAATAAAATGTAACCCTACTTAGGTATATTTCCATAAATATACCTATGTTATCAAGTAATCCATCTCAAACATGAAAAACCAATAAGTTCAGACTAAGATCACACCAGTTATATCTTTAGGTATGTTAGTAGAGATGATTAGTTATATCTACTAAATCATCTTACACCATTAAGAGACTCAGCAGCTGACCTGTACATAATCGCCAAGAGCTGACCCCCAAAAGATCAGTAGGAGCTGACCCACACATGATTGCTGGAGCTGACCCACACATGATCTCTCTGATCTGACCCACATAGGACTTCTAGTAGCTTACCCACATAGGATCTCTAGGAGCTGACCCACACATTATCTCAAGGAGCTGAACCACACAGGATCGCTGGTGCTTACCCACACAGGATCACTTGGAGATGACTCACATAGGATCGTTGGAGCTGACCCACAGAGGCTCACAAATAGTTGACCCACATAGGATTGCTTGGATCTGACCCACATAGGATAGCTAGGAGTAGACCCACATATGATTACTAGGAGCTCACCCACACATGATCTCTAGAAGCTGACCCACAAAGGATCACTAGGGGAGAAATCTTCTCTTCACAACCAGATATTGGGTTTTGGGACTAGGCTTTCTCGTCTCCAGGAGAGTCAGCACCCCAAACCAGTGATCGATTCTACAACTGAAATTATGTCCCCTGAATAAGTATCACAATGTACCTCCATGTCATAGGGGTCTCAATGCACTAGACGGTGTGTCAATCAGCTGCTTAGTCTGTGAGTTATAAGCTTTTTAGTCCCGAGGGCCTGGTTGGATTCATGCTCGATCCAACCCAACCATACCACATCCTTATCAAAATCTCTAGCCAGGTATATCAAAAGAAACCATATAGTTCCATGTTTTCCATCGCCTCTAGAGGTTTTTCAATTTGACATCCGGTGATAGGAATTATAGCCCAAGAAATGTTTAGGGTAGTATTTGGTTCGGGTCTTGTCCGACTTGGACCAACCAACCCGGCACAACAAACTGGGAGGCCCTGGCTGTAGGGTCAGGCCTGGCAGGTCGTGAGGGTCGCGAGGCCTCTGCGGTTCCGCACGGGTGTGAGGTCGCGGGGCGTCTCGGCCGGAGCAGCTTCACTGAATTGTGCCGCGAGGGCGCGACGCATGACTGCTTGGCTGGAGAATCTCGACCGTGGGGTACCACGAGGGCGCAGCATGTGGTGGCACGGCAGCGGGGTTCCATGAGTGTCCGGCACAGGGTGGCTCGGTAAGAGCGGCTCAGCTGCGGGGTGCCACGAGGGCGCGACACGGGGAGCCTCTACCAGAGCGGCTTAGTAGCGGGGTTCGGCGAGGGAGACTCAGCTGGAATGGATCAGCTGAAAGGGTGGGGTCCATGGGTGGCAGTGGAAGTGGACGTCATGGGCCGCGGGTTGTGGTGGCCACGGAGTAGCATTGTTGTGCCATCGCCTTCATCACCAATGGTGGTGATGCCAGCCTTCGTTCTCATGCACCTTCATGTTTGGTCACTGATCTCCTCCATCACGAAGAACACCTAAAAAATTACAAAAAAAAAACAGAGAGGATGTGCCATGTCTGTTTGTCCCAAACTCTCTGCATTAGAGTGGTAGTGAGTGCCGATAAACTCTCTGTTAATTACAAAGAGACATCAAGTAAGAATAAGGGAATAATTTCAAACAACCACATTACTTCAATCGTTTTATTCCTTTACGATTGTCTCTGGGGAAAGACTTGATGCCATTGGGAAAATAAAAATGTCGGTGACATCATCATCTCCTCATTCTTTGGTGGAGATGTCACTCTTTGGTGATCCATCGACGGAGTTTGTAGAAAATTATTCAATGGATAAGCTTTCTTCATTGGTGTTCTTTGTTGAAGGATGTGTTCCTCTATGTTCACCCATGATCCCACCTTTTCCAATGATTGTTTTCCCCCAACCCACCACAAAGAAAAGGGTAGCCAGTATAATAAAATATGTTGGCATAATTTCAAAATGAAAAATTAATTAAATGAGTTGGTAGGTTGGATTAATTAATTAAGGAAAGGGGTTGGAACAGTTAAGTAAGGAAGCTCAAGAGGTTTCTCCCCACATAAAAGGGAGTTCACGAGGTTTCAAACCTCTGGAGGTCCCCACCACCATAACCACTCTTGTAAGGTTAGCTCAGGTGTTCTTCACCAACATAACCTCTCATGAGAGGTTTATTTCCGGTGGTCCCCACCTATGAAACATCCACATGGAAACTCAATAAAATAAAATAAAAATGTTGCACAATTTTTATTTTATTTTATTTCTTTAAGAAAAACCCTAAAACTACATTTAACTTCTGACCTGCTACGGTTGAGTTGAAGGTCTGCTTAAGAGAATTCTGGTGTTGTGTGTTCAATGGTGCTTTCGGGTTTTAATTCCATGCACCAGTTCAAAAGCTAGAAAACATGATCAGACGTTTACTAAATATATCCGAACCAGAGTTCAAAATTTCATTCAGGAAGGACCCACTCTTATCGATCCTCAATCTCTACTGGAACCTCCTTAATTGTCACCCCATTGTCGACGACCAGCTTTCCATGGCCGATAATGTGGGAAGGGTCGTGCACGTATCTCCTCAGATGGGATACGTGGAAGACTTCATGCACCCGGATCAACTAGGGTTGAAGAGATAAAAGGTAAGCCACCTCTCCAACTCTACAGAGGATCTGGAAGGGTCAAATTAATCTCATAGGAAACTTGATACCTCTTCCAAATCTTTGTATTCTTCATCGGGGCGAGACCCGTAGAAAGACGTAGTCGCTATCCTCGAACTCCAGAGGTCTCCATCTCCTGTCATGGTACAAACTATGCCTACTATGTGCAGTATTCATCCACTCCTGGATGATGTGCAGGTTATATGTGGTAGCCAGTACCATCTCTGGTACACCTAGTGCTGACTCCCCTAGGTCAGTCTTGCACAAAGGTGATTTGCAAGGTTGCTCGTACAAATCTTCAAAAGGTGGCATCCCAATGGTGTAGTGATAGCTGTTGTTGTATTTAAAATTCAAAAATGGAATGTGGTCCCCTCAACTATGACCAAAGTCAAGGAGACAAGAACACATCATGTCCTCGAGGGTCTGAATGGTCCGCTTAGTCTGGTCATCTATATGAGATGGAAGGCATTGCTCAAACGAAGCTACATCCTGAAATCCTCCTATAACCCCTTCCATAGGCAGGAATTAAAACATGCATCACGATCAGTGAAAATCATCGATGGTACTCCATGTAACCTCACAATCTCATGCACATAGAGGTGTCCCAATATCTCTATTGAACCTTTCTCTCTGATCGGTAGGAAGTGGGATGACATGGTGATTCTGTCGACAATAACCTAAATCGAGTCATGACCCCTTGATGTACATGGAAGTCCTATCACAATGTCCATCGATATTCCATCCCACATCCACTACGGGACTTCTAATGGCAAAACCAAACCTGCTCGTACCTAATGCTCCGCCATCACTTTATGATAAGTGAGGTACCTAGAAACAAACACTGCAACTTCTTTCTCCATTCCCATCCACTAGTGTTATCTTCAGAGATCCTGGTACATCTTCGCCACTACTGTATGTACATCTATAGGGGATGTGTGGAACCCCCTCAAAACTTCCTATTTAGGTGACACTATTACCATTGTACATCCTCGGAAGAAGAAGACATGCTCCCCACCATAAAAAAATCCATCAGGTGCCTTTCCTGTGGATATCTGAGCACGTCATGCCTCGCATTCAGCGTCCCCACACTACGCCTCTCTGACTCATTGATGAAGTGGGGGGAGTGTCTATAAGAGATTGAAGGAAAAGTGCTCCAACTTCATCCTCAAATGATATCTGTAATGAATCCAGCTACTCTGTCGCCTCACCTAGAAGTTGTATACTAGACCTCTTTCTCTTTTCATCTACAACAACCTTCCCCTTCCTAGGATTATAGACTATCTCAAAGTCATAGTCCAGAAGGAACTCAAGCCAACATTATTGTCTCAGGCTTAGGTCCTTCTGAGAGAATATATACATGAGACTCTTGTGATCATAGTACAATGTAAAAAATTCTCCCCTCAGATAATGCCACCACATCTTCAAGGCGAAGACAACTACTGCTAACTCCACGTCATGGGTAGCGTAGTTCTGATCATGTTGTCTTAGCTGTTGAGAACCAAATGTGATCACTGATCACTCATGCATCAGGACACATCTGATTCCAGTCTCGTTTGTGTCACAGTAGACTACATACCCTACTCCCTCCTCTAGAAGTCTCATGATGGGGGCACTAGTCAGCCTCTACCTTTTCTCCTAAAAATATCGTTGGCACTTCTCCGACCAAAGGAAGGGTTTAACCTTATTCGTCAATGCTGATAGTGGTGTTGCAACTTTGGTGAAGTCTAACACAATCCTCTGGTAGTATCCATGCAAACCCTGGAAACTCTGAATTTCTATCACACTTCTCGGTGGATCTCAAGAATGTATCTCCTCAATCATTGCCAAATCCATCACAACTCTAGTATTCGATATGACATGTCACGAAATTTGAACCTCTTAGATCCATAACTGGCACTTCAAGAGCTTATGATAAATATGGTGCTCTTGGAGTGTGTTCAGTACTATCTGTAAATGATAGGCATGCCCCTTCTCATTAGTAGAGTAGATCAGAATTTCATCGATGAGGACTAATACAAAGCGTTAAAGGTATTGTTAAATGATACTACTCATGAGTCCCCTGAACACTACTAGAGCATTTTTTAAACCAAATGGCATAACCAAGAACTCAAAAGGTCAATACCGACATCTGATAATCGTCTTCTGTATAGCCTCATCTCATACTCTCATCTTGGGATATCTTGATTTGAGGTCAATATTCGAGAACCACCGTGCTCCCTTCACCTGATCGAAGAGAACATCAATCCTCGGGAGTTGGTGCATGTTCTTTGCAGTCACAAGGTTCAAGTGATGATAGTCAAAACAAATCCTCAAGCTCCCATCAACCATCTTCACAATCAAAATCAGGTCTAACTAAGGTGATACACGGGACCTGATTAATACCTTCTCCTCTAAGTCCTCTAGCGGTACCCACAGCTCACGAAGCTCCGCGAGATCCATCCGATATGCTGGTGTAGATATTGGTTTCGTCCTGGGGTACATGTTAGTGTAAAATTCAACCTATCTACGAGTAGGTAGACCCGAAACATCATTAGGGAAGACATCTTCATACTGTTCCACCACTACAGGATTACTTGGACTCTCCACATCAACTTCTCTGAGGGTAAGGCTATCCAAATGATCTGTAATCGGATGCACCCTCCTCCGAGTAAGTCTACCCTATTCTACAAAGGCTCCCTTCTCACCGATGAAAGTAAAAATGGTCCCATCCGTGCAGACCCACCACACTTTTCACCTAATACAGTCAATGTGAGAATGAACTGTAGATAACCAGTTCATACCCAATATAAGGTCGTAAGGCCTCCACGCTACTACTAGAGGATCCTAGACGAATCTGTCATCTCCTAGAGTAAGCTCACACTGCTGGAAGCTGTGCATAATCATTGAATTTGCTCCCATATGAGTCTCTAAACGTAAGGATCAAGCCAATGGATCCATCGTAATCTCCAGGCTCTGAACGAGGGCAGTGGAAATAAAAGAATGACTTCCACCTGTGTCTATAAGAACTACATCTAAGGTGAAGTAGAAACAGATTGTACCTCATATCACCTCCGGATCACCATGATTGCAAGTCTCACCTTCCTAGAGACGAGATCTACCTTGTCCACCTACTCTCTATGGTTGGGGGGGACCTCCTGGTGGTGGTGGCGGTAACATCTCGAATTGTCTCCCACCTCCAGATGCACGAATAGCTCCTGTGCAATGTTCTCCATCTCCCTACGGACCACCTTAGTTGAGCCTCTATCTCTTCATGGGTGTTCTGTCAACCATCTACTGATCATCTGTATGGATGGTCGGACAGTCATGAGCCATGTGACCATTCCCACTACATTCGTAAAAATGCACGATCCTAGAATGATCATCTATGCCTCGGGTGCATCGAACAACTAAACCTGAATCATGTGGTCGTCCACCTGTAGGTCTGGTTCTCTTAATCCTTTGAGTCATCCGTCTACTTCCAGCTACAGAAGACTCCACTAAGTGATGACTAGAAGTGGGTCTCTCTACTGGTGACTACTCATCAAGGGTACTCTCTACTATGAGGGATCTCTCTAACACCCCCTCCTGCATCGAGATGCTATGTGAGATCATAGAAGCCTTGATCTCCTTCCTGAGTCCTGCTCGAAGCTCCATGCCCAGAACAACGGTTCCCACCCAATTTTTGTGGAGTAGTGTGAGAGGTCAGTGAACCTCACTAATTACTGAGCCATAGTTATGATTCCCTATTTCAGATGAAGTATCTCCTATATGCACCATGTGTGAAGTGTCAAGGGGACAATCTCTGCCCGAAACAGGCTCTCGATGTCTGCCCATAGAAGCGTCACCTCTTCATGAGCCTAGAGCATCAAGATCAACCATATTCTCATTTCTACCTTTATAAGGCTGGTGGAAAGTATCACCATGAGGTCGGATGGTGTCCCACCCAGTCAGAAGACTCTCACTACAGCCTCCAACCAATCCCCAGCTGCTTGTGGGTCCATCTCTCCCCTGAACCTGTGTGGCCTATGGCGTTGGAACTCATGAATCGTGCTCAAGCGATGAGCACTATCTACTGCTAGGGCTAGTGGCATGGGTGGCCCAACGTGGAATGGTACCACTAGTGCCTCAACTGGAATGGGCCCTGCACTGAGGCCTCATCACTCGGTGGTATATCAGTGCGTGCAATCCTCAAAACCCTAGCTGGATGTCTGCATGGAGGAATCGTGAAAAACAATAGGTACACCATGATATATAATGTATACTTGGTTATCTGACTTAAGAGATGAAAATTAATACTCTTGAAAACACACTCGCAATCAGTGTTTTTGTGTAATGTGTTGGAAATCAGATGTCAGGGTCCTGGAGTGTGGATATGTCGGTCGCCACACTAACACTGGATTCCCTAAACTAATAACCAAACTCACTATAATTAACACTATTGTCCTTAAAATGAAATAACAGAGTCCTATGTTATGCGGTAGAATTGAAATCTTTGATAACAATTTGTCACGACCTGTCCCTTGGGGCCTATGTCATGACTACCCCAAACCCGCCTTCCATAGGCCTGGGGCAGAAGACTAGCATCGAAAGGTGTATTCCCTAGAACAAGAATGGAATTACTTTTATAACCTATAAAATCATGTAACCAAGCACACAAAAATATAAGAACACATGAAAACTATATAAAAATGATTTCTAAAAGTAAAAGGGGCTTGAATACAAGCCCAACAGTAAAGATTCAAGTACATATAAAATAAAATACAACTGATAAAAGAGAAAAGACAACTACTGGATCATCCTCCGAGGTTCCTACCTGAATGGTAGGTACTGATCACTTCCACATCACTCCACATCCACTCATCTCCTCTGTGTACCGACACACCGTATGGTCCACCTCCGGGTACCATCCAGTCCTAGTACTCTCAGCCTCAGTCAGCATTGTCCGTCGTCTGCATCCAACACAACAAGGCGCATGAATATCCATTGTAGGGGTGAGTATAACAATACTTAGTATGGACCCTGAGACCCTCAACCTCTCACAAAATCCACCAAGGATTAAACACAAAGTATTAAAATAACAGATAACATTACTTAGGTGTATTCCCATAGATATACATAAGTTTTCAAGTAATCCATCTCAAATATGAAGAAACACAGAGGTTCTGACTCACCTCACACCAGGTATATCGTTAGGTACAGTATTAGAGATGATTAGTTATATCTACTGAATCTTATTACTCTGTTAAGTGGCTCTGCTGCTGACATGAATAGAATCAAAAGGTTCTGACCCACACAGGACCACTAGGACATGACCCACACAGGATCACTAGGAGCGGAGCCACACATGTTCACTAGGAGATGACCCACATAGGATCACTAGGTGATGACCCACAAAGGATCAGTAGGAGATAAACCACACAAGATCTATAGGAGCTGACCCACATAGTATTTCTAAGAGCTCACCCACAGAGGATCGCTAGAGCTGACCCACATAGGATCAATTGGAGCTGACACAAAAAAGATTGTTGGAGCTGACCCACATAGGATCACTCGAAGCTAACCCACATAGGATCTCCAGGAGCTAACTCATAAGGGATCACTATGAGCTGTCCCACACATGATCTCTCAGAGCTGAACCACAAAGGATCTCTAGGAGATGATCCACAATGGATTTCTAGTAGAAAACCCACTCTGGATCGCTACAAGGGCACTCTTCTCATCATAACCAGCTACTGGGTTTCCGCACTAGGCTTTCTCATCGATGGGAGAGTCTTCTCCCCAATCCACTGTTCTACCTACCAACTGTCACAATGTTTCCTAAAGAAGTATCTCCAAGGACTGCCACATCATATGGGTCTCAATGTAATAGATGGTGCGCCAATCAGATGCTCGATCTAGGAGTTGTTAGTCTCTTAATTCTGGTGGTCGGGTTCGATTTGTGCTCAATCCAACCCGACCGTACCCCACCCTTATCCAAATCTCCATTGGGTTATACCAAAGGGACCATCTCACTCCAAGGATTCCATCTCTATTTGTAGTTCATCAATCATATGTCTGATGCCAAAGTTATGGCCCAAGTAATGTCTAGGGTCGTATCTGGTTTGGGTACGATCCAACTCGGTAGGACCCACTGGGTTCGGGTCGACCCGACCCGCGAGACGACATGGAACGCTAGACGGTCTGGCCCATTGGGTCTGGCCCGGCTCGCTTGGCAGCCCAACTTCCTGGGTCTGGCTTGATAGGATGTGAGGGACACGAGGATGTGGGGGTGTCGCGAGAGCGCGGAGTGGCTTGGTTGCAGGTTTACCATGATTGCGCGAGGCCACGAGGTAGCTTGACCGGTGTGGTTCAGCTGTTAGGCACCTCGAGGGAGCAGCGCAGGACGACTCTTCCAAAGCGATTCATTCGGGGGTGGCGCAAGGGAAAGGCACTGGTCATCTCGGCCGGAGCGGATCTGCTACGAGGATCCGTAGGGTCGAAGCACAGGGAAGCCTGGGAGGAGCGTCCCAGCCGTGGGGCACCGTGAGGGTGACACTGCAGGAGCGGCTTTTTTGCAATCCTTCGATAGAGTTTGGTGAAAATTTATTGAAGGAGAAGCATTCTTCGTTGGTGTTATTTGTTAGAGGATGTGTTCCTCCAAGTTCTCCCAGGCTCCCAACTTTTCCAACAATTATTTTCCTCCAACCCACCAAAATGAAAAGGGTATCCAATATAATAAAATATAATGGCATAATTTCAAAATGAAAAATTAATTAAATGAGTCGGTAGGTTCACTTAATTAATTAAGGAAAGTGGTTGGCACAATTAAGTGTTGAAGATAATGAGTTTTATCCACACATAATAGTTTTTTCAAGAGGTTTCATGCCTCGGTTGGTCCCCAACACCATAAACGCTCATGGGAGGTTAGTTCAAGTGGTCCCCACCACTATAACCTCTCATGGGTGGATTAGTTCAGCTAGTCCCCACCTATGAAACATCCACATGGAAGCTCAAATAAATAAAATAAAAATGTTATATAATATTTTTTTTATTTTATTCTTTCATGAAAAACCAAAAAACTACCTTTCAAACATGACCTACTATGGTCAAGGTGATGGTATCCATAAGTGAATACTGATTATACGAGTTCAATGGTGCCCTTGGATTTCCATTATAAGAATCGGTCCAAACGTTAGAAAAACTAGCTCGCACATTTACTGAACGTAGAAAAAAGAAATCAAGAATTCATTCCGGTCACTCCGGGCCTCCGAATGACGTGATGTCAATTTTCACGGACTCATAAATTTTGAATTTAAATAAAAAAAAATGGAAATTCTAGGTCTTTATAATTTTTGTTTGAGTCCGATGAAAAATAAATCAAGGATGACCCATTCATTAGGAAATCACAGTCAGTTCATGATGGTCTAAATGTAGACAATGTCTTATACGTTATAGGGGACCACTATGATGGGATCTGTATAATAAAAAGTGGAACCAAGTCATCAAAACCTTTAATAAAATAAATTTAGTTCAACGTGAAGGTAGTTTTTTTAATAATATTTTTTCCATCATAGTATTATATTTCCCAATATTCAATAACATAATTTATATTAAATGTTTGACTACATGTGTAGATAATTTCTTCTACACATGATGATGTTACCAATCCATAAGAAAAATATACTATAATAAAGAAAACCAGTTATATATATAAAAGGTTAATGTTATGAAATTCATCCTATATTGTTACAAAAAAATTATATAAAGTAAAATTGATATAAATTTATTTATTATTTGTTGAGTTTGTATATATTTGGATATTTATTTCAATGTATTATTCCTTTACAATAAGAGGAACCATGTTGTCTCTTTTAAATCCCATAGGTAATCATGATGTCTTCATAGTAAAATCCTTTCCCATAGAATTAATTTATTATTTCATATTTATATATAATTTTTTTACAGTTACTCGCTAAACAGCCATCTTGTTATACAGGTGGATTCATTTGTTCACTTTGGTGTTCATGGTCCATATTTCATTCTCTTTATACAATAAAAACATTTTACACGTGGTGTAGTTCATTTAACATTTTTATTCAAGTTAATTCCATTACCATTCCATGAAGTAAAATGATGATGCCTCTGCTCAATTTCAAAGGTAATCCTGATGTTTTTTTAGTAAAACTATTTTCCATGTAATTAATTCATTGTTTCATATGTATGTTTGATTTTTATCATTTTAAAATTACTCATATAATAATTTTTTCCAAATATATAAGGCTTATTTTGATTGATTTTGGGAGATAAATATAGCATTTATTCTCCTTCTCCCAAAAATCATTATCACCCCTTAATTTGTGGCTTTATCAATTTATTCCAATTTACCTCCACTAAATTTATAGGAAGGGGACTGATGCTTTCTCCACTCAATTAAATAGGCAATCATTTTTTATTGATATTAAATTTATTTTCAATGGAATTAGTGAATTGATTTTTATGTATGTTCAATTTTTTCATTTTTATTATTAACTACATAATAATTATTTTTTATATAGGTGGATTATATTGCTCTAGTTTTGGTCCTTTATCCATCATTCATCCCTTTCTTCACCAAAACATCCAAATACTTAATCTCTCATAAAACTGTTCACTCCTCAAGTGTTGACATTTATCAATTTCATCCAAGTTCCCTCAGCTACTAAATAATAGAGGTAATCTTGATATTTGAATAGTTAAATTATTATCAATAAAATTATTTTTTATTTCATATATATGGTTAATTTATTTCATTTTATTATCACTAATAATAATTTCATTATTTATAAGTGGATTCTATTTTTCGAGTTGTGGGGTTTTTTCAATTCTACTCATGTAATGTTGGCTAATCGACAAATAAAGTCAATAAAATATCATTAGGATTGATAGTTATGATATTTTTGAATGTGTGTAATATTTTTTATTTGTGTAATTGTTTAATCCAATGTTATAAAATTCTACTATATATTTATTTTCTTATGTTATTTGTGTTGTAAATTAAACATCATTTAAATAATCTATTAGGACTAGTTTATTGTGGCATCTGATGTGTTTCTAGTGATACAATGTGATATAACATCATACTATAATAAGGAACATTAAGAGTACATTAAAAATAACTAATAATGAGTTCCTTCAGTGGAGGAAAACTAATGTAATGATAAATGGGTCCTGTATTGATTCTTTTTAGAACTGATAAATGAACATTTTATTACTCATTTTTCAGAATTGATAAAAGTCTGGGTCTTTTAACATCTCCCATGATGTCATCTCTTTTCTATCATTGTTAATGGTCATTTATAGTGTTGTTAATGACTAGTTTTGTTATATTGTCTAGAATAAAAAAACTTATATATACATTCATAATATATATTATAATATTAGTGTCATTATTATATATTATTTTATTTTATTTAATACCATTATTTATTTTGTTTGGAAAATGGTTTTGTTTACATTTTATGTTTTAGGGTTCTTCATTTCATAACCTCAAAAAATGGTACATTGATCATGAAAAATCGGGGTACAGTTGCATTACATTAAAAATAATAACAATGTCATATTTATTTTAATTAGACATTACATAAAATTTTAAAAGTATATATTCTAAGAAGCTCATGAAAAATGAAGGGCCTAGCTTCATATAGACTTCAGTATATACGTACACATGATTTGAATTTTTATTTTCATATGTATATATCAATAAATAAAGTGTAAAATTTATTACATTTAATAAATAATATATATGTTATAAAATTATTATTTATTCATTATTTCTATCCTTATAAGCATCCTTAGAGTTAGTATATGAAACCCAAATAACATCATTTCATGTAGGGGCTAGTCCATATGTACACATGATTCTCATTTTCATGTTCTAATGGTTTATTTGGTAAAATGGTAACTAATATACAATAATTATATAATAATAATTATGTAATAATTAATATTTATATTCATTTTTCAATATATTATCCTTCCATTTAATCCAGTGATGAATCATATATCACATTGCGTCAAGGCTGTTGTATTTAACATATACACTTGCATGGAACATTCATTTCCCATATGATAAAAAAAGATATGAACAGTGTAATATAATTATAATAAGATGATTTTGGATTATTTAATATTAAATTATTATTATTTCAGAATGATTATTGATTATTTCATAGATTGATAAAAAAAATAAACCAAAAATATGTCGGTATGCTCTTATAACTTACACACAAATATCTCCCATTAGCATACACCTTAAGCCATCTACTATTAGTGTTATAAAAATAATAGGACCATTATGATTTTTCTTAGTATTTTATGAAGATATTTATATTTTAATGTATAATATAATTATTTCAAATTGATAGATGGGTGGAGGAGAGGATGTTTCCTTTTATAAGAGAGTGTAGTGGGGCTCTTCTAAAGATTCTAAATAATGTAAATTTTTAATCATTGTAATGTGGCTCCAAAACTATAATATTTAAAATAATGTATTATATATTTTAAGATATCATTATTAAATATGAATTAAGATTAAATTAGGGGTCTTTATCACAAAAATTCTATATTAATAAATTTCATATACACTTTGAAATGAAGACACATTTTTTCTATGTTTACACTTAATAATTAATAATAATATAATTGAAATAATTAATAAATTTTAACCTCCTAATTAAAAAATGAATCCATTTTTAGAATTATGGTTTCTTAGGTAGAATAAATTACATTGGATATAGGTGATTAAAATAAAATATAAAATTTTTATTTAGAAATTTTTTGTTTTTATGCAATGAAAAAAACATATACCAAAATAAAATATATTGATGATTTCTAATGAATTATTTGAGTAGTGATTTATATAAAAAAGTTTATTTAACATTAAATAAATTTACAAAATTGAATGGGACATTAAAATAAGATTATTGAGTGATTAAAAAATTTTAAAAAAATTCCCTTCATATACTACTCACTAAAAATATTTATTTTTCAAAAAAAATAATTAAAAAAACATATGGAAAATATGATATGATGATTTCAATGTATAATTTAATTTCATATTATTGAATTTTTAAAATTTCATGATTCATCATTAAAATAAAACAATTTGATTCAGGGAAATAATATCTAGTGAAATTATACTATTAGCTTTTGACTGAAAACATTTATAAAAATATTTTAAACAAATATTATGAATATTATTGAATAAAATGAAAACATAGAAAGATTAAGATTTTTTATTTATAGGATTATTTAGGTTTCCATTTTCAAATCCCTTGTTAAATAATATTTTCAAATTTTTATTAATTACTTAAATAATTGTAGGTATATTACAATCAATGAATTTCATGACTCCCATGTTCATTTATAAATCCTATAATTCATCTAAAAACCCATTATTTGTAGAATCACCTTAATTATTTTTAACCAACCACCATGAGCCAAAATTAGAACATACTTCTCATTTTATGTAATATTAACATCAAACTATACAGATTTTGTAAATAAAACATGATATACAACAGGCACGCACATAAATAGAAAGGAAACAAAATAAAAAATTGTTCATAAGGAATAATGGTTAAGTTATTGATAATATATAATAAATACATTCAAATATCTATATACAATTATTTTTAACATTATACAACGAATGTAAAATTCCACTTTGACCCAAAAAAATTAGAACATTTTAATGATATTCATTAAGAAAAATGTGATCATCTAACTAAATAAAGAGGTTATTTCACTTATTATCTAAATGAATTTATTGCCTGATATATTCTACCCTCATTTGGTGTTGAATAAATTACAATTTCATATCTATATCTCCAACCAATTATAATCTCCCCAATGTATTCTCACATACATCATCCCAATATATTGTTAACCGCTACCTTTTTCCACATAATGACTATAATGGAACTATCAATATAATCGAAAGAAATATATTATTTAGAGAGAAATCATCTAATGATCAATTATGATCCTAATATTTCATATAATCAAATGAGATTTATCAAATTATATACTATAATTTCAGAATTATATACCATTTTTGAACAATATTTGAAATATATGGTGTATTCATTTTTTAGTGAGTACCAATTAACAAATGAAGTCAATTCCTGAATGTTTATATAAAACATGGATGATTATAAAATAAAATCAAAAGGGTAAGTACATGTACTATTAAATCATAACTATGATAATTTACTGTAATTTTATATAATGTAGTTGTATCTAGAAAAGAATGAAAATTTATAGATTTAGTAAAACTATGTAAAATAATTTAAATCCCATTATTACATAAACATGACTTCATTAATCGCAACACAAAATAAACTATGATATTTTCCTATTTATCCAATGTAAATTTCTAAATCATACCCTTATGTTTTTTTCTTTACAACTATACTAATGAAAATCTATCCATTTCATTATAAAATCTAAAAGATCCATGCTAGGATAAATATAAAATATATAACTATAAGTATTACATATTAATTCAACTGTCAATTGGGTATAAAAACGAATATATAAGTTATTTACATATTTAATTATTTTTTTATTAAAAATTACATTAATGAAAAATAATCATTGTAAGAATTTTCTTATTTTTTTTGAATACATGTCTATCCTTAGATGATTGAATGATTCAGTTTTAAAATGTTGACTGCACTGATACGCGAGTCACAGGACAAGTATTTCCTATATAAAAAAATTATAGTATAATATTTATTAAATAATTTACTAAATGATTATGTAATAGAAAAAATATTGTAAATTATTCATTATAATTTCATCTCATGCCATGAGTAACATTATTTTATTTAGCAATATGATAGTTTATTCTATGTTGATTATACATAATTACTTCTACCTATATTCAATGCATCATGTTAAACTATTTTTGAGAGAATATACAATATAAATATTTATAATATATGTATACTTTAAATTTCTCAAAATACAGATTACACATATAGTATTTTAAATAAGAAACAACCTTAACAATTTCTAGGTATTTTATAGAATAATTATATTCATGGGTTTCAGTTGAATATATATATATACATGAACACATGATCATCATTACACAATAAAAAACCATTTATGATTAAAATATAATCACTACAGATAAGTAATTCACTACTTCATAGTGTCAAGGATAACATGGAATAATTAAGAAAATTATCTTTTTAATTCCTGAAAAAATTCATCACATTACATTGTTTTGATTAATTTCTCTCCTATTACAGTTAACATCGGATGTGGGTAGATAACTAATGGGACATACCGAAAAATGACTATAGTAACCCTATAATCCATGAAAATATATAATCCCTATGACACATGTACTTATCTTTGTAAAATTCATCACTTCAATTTTTAAGGAAGAATAATAATGCTAGAATTAGATGTAATTTTTCCATGAAAAGAAATATATTTTATCCACATTAAAATTCATTGAATTTTCCAAACATCATCCTCTTTTACAAAATAATCCATAGTTGTTTCTCATGATCATTACCCCATTGAGAGTATATTAAAATATCATTGACAAACCCATCAATAATTTTAAAAAAATTCTAATTTTAAAATCTAATTATTAGATCTATAAATACAATTAGAGGATTCATTAACTTGAATGGATAAATCAAAAATACATATTGAAATTAAAAAGAATATAACACCATCTTAATAATTAATACCTTAATTACTACTAGATGGTGAAACATTTACATGAGATAAATCATATAAAAATACAATAATCCTAGGAGTTTATCAAAAACTCCATGGATATGATGAAATATATAATTAATATGAATGTTAATGTTACTACATACTCTATAATTAATGAAATATCTAATTGAAAAGTCCTCATTATATATATATATATATTATTGGAAAACCCAAAGTATAAGTGAATGTGATGATGAAACCCTTATCTAGAAACTAATCTATCATCATTTCAATTATAGAAACTCTTCTAATGAAATATGATAAGTTGATTCTGAAATTTTTGTATCATTAAAAAATAATTCAACATTAAACAAAAATTATTGATTAAGAAATAAAAATTGAATATATTCAATAAATACACACACATATATATATATTCCATTATTAATAGTAAATCACCATATTCGAATATTTCCTTTAATTATTCCAAAATTGTCATGACATCATTTATTTCTTGTTTTATAATTGTTTCAAATGCCTGATTTTTTTACCAATTATAGGAATCCATTATTACATAATAATTGAAACATACATAGAAAACATAACATTATATTTTTAGCTCTATAATATATCATATACTAATAAATTCAAATAAAAACAATACCGAAAATAATATAAAACAATAAAATTGGATTGTCAACATTGTTTATTAGATATAACATTCCTTGAATGATAACATGAATATCTATATGTAAATTAATTATTCACATATAATTATTCATGGATTATATACTAAGAGTTTTATCATAATTTCTTATAATGGTATTTCAATTATATATATATATATATTTTCAAGATATATAAGAATAAATGGATCATAAATAAAACAATAAATATAATTAATCTAATTAAACAATAAATTATTAGAGAATTAATTCATCTTTTGGTCCCATATCACAATAGTTGTAGCTATTGTTTTTTACCCCCATTATATTTACAATCATGGTTATTCCAACCATGAATAACTAAAATTGTTAATTCATTATCATAATTTCTAATGTCTCTGAAATTAAAAAAATTACAATCTGTTTTACACTATTGTTCCATCCATTAAAATTTATCTTTTCATTGAAATCACAATCCTGGTCTACGTATTATATATCAGTTACACTACCAAATTCAAATAGGACATTTTCTAGAAATCTCATTTCAACGCATAGAATAACATGGTAATTAAAATTTCTTACATCCAGGTTTTAGCAATTAATTGTAATCCATTATGTTTCAGTAGAATGGATTATATCCGTATAATTGTATAATTTCATATAACCCATTTTTAATTTCTGGTTGAACTATAAAATTTACTTATATCATTCAAACTCATCAGTAACTAGATCCCATCCTAAAAATGGGTTCCTCCTGATTGAAATAGATCAATTTTTTTATAACTGGATAAAATTAAATACATGGAATATCATACCAATTAATTAGAAATATCTCCATAATTTTAATGTAATCCCCAATCATGTTTTATCAACACTAGTAAATTATATTACATTCTCTATTATATAACATTAGAAAAAATTATTTATGTGTAGTGATTGGAAAATGTTGGCAATTAAATAGAATAAATTTCAATGTTTTCCATTATAATTTTAACTAAATTATGTCATTTACTTACTAAAACATTAAAATGTTAAATAGAAAGAGATTACCTATAATGTTCTGATTTTTTTAGAACATAAAATATATTCTCTAAAGCATTAATTGACCCTACAAATTTAAATTTTTTTAATGATCCATAAAAATACATATGTTTATTTTTAATGAAATTACATAATATAGATACATTAATCTATATATAAATCTTTGTATCTCTTGTATGGGTTCCTATGTTAATAGGTATCTCCAACTGATTTAACGGTAACATAATTTTTTCCCAATCATATCATTTTACTGGTTCGAAGGGATATTATCATACTAATTCATTTCTACCATATATGATGTGCATCGTTCATTTAAAATGATTATGAAAAAACTTGTATTAGATAATGATATATGGAAATTATTACAATTAACCTATTGAAAATATTACCAAAAAATCGAGTCTCATTAAATTGAATTTTAATATCATTCTAACTTATAACAATTTATAAACCATTTCCCTTATAAAAAATATAATTCCATGTACATTATTTAAACCATAAATAAATTTTTTATTCTAAATGAAGCATATGAATAAATATCCAAAAAAATTATAGATCATATTTCATTGGAAAATTATTAAACAACAATATAACTAGGTCTACACTTCATCATGATATTAATTTTTCACATATATATGGATTTTAACAATTATAAATTTACTCCATTATAGTTATCTCCCTTATCTAGAATCACGAAACTATTAATGTTTCTACCAATGCATATTCCCTATAAAAATTAATTTTAATGCTATGGATGAGGAAAAGTTTTCATGGAAATAAATGAAATGGATTCAATAAAAAAATTTGTAAACATGAAAAAATAAATGATAATTTTTTAATTATCCACCATGAATATTTAGTATTTAATTTCCATATATTTCTTATTAAATATGACATAATATAATAACATAATTAAAAAACAATTTTACATGTAGTCATCATGGAAAAATATAAATAACACATGTTAATTAAAAACATGAGAAATCGTTAAAAACTCTACTTGGAAAAAATATATAAAATCAATTCATAATCATTCACTAAAACCTAATCACATTTGAAGAACATTTAAATTAAACATATTTCTTTTATAAACCATTGAAATAGTATCATATATGTATCATAGGGAAATAGCCTTGTTATTTCCTTACAATAACCATACAATTGTTTACCAGAAATTTGTAATTTTCAAATCTCATATGTATATCCTATCACCATTATAACCATTAACATTACCAGATGCATTAGAGATCTATATAGGGGTCACCAGTCATTAGAGATATGTTACGATCACAGTTCAATAATATAAGACTAAAAATAAACCATTAATGAATAAAATATAGTGCTTCTACTGTTTTAATTACACAATCTTTAACTTGATGTAATACCACAAAAAAATAACTTTCAGATTTCATACAAATTCATGAAATTGTTTTCATCCAGATAAAAAATATTTTTAACAAAAAAAAAGAAATCTTTTAAAGTATAAATAATAATAAATAATTTATATAATATAGAATGAATGAATATTCTATATATCTAAAAATCATTATTTGTTCAACCACATAAAATGGTGTCAAAAGGACCAATATTGTAAATATTTGAATGATTAATTTATTAAAAAATAATAATTAGTAGTGAAAAAATATAACCAATATTTAATTTATAAAAAAATAAAATTACAATAACATTTTTATTTACATGTATGGGGATTATAATGATTTGAAAGGATTACATTAAAAAAGGTTTTTAATGAAAATCCCATTACCAAATTTCCCATCTATCATTGTATATTTAATAACACCAGAATTGTAAAATTATATTGGATTTATTTAAATATATAGTAACAATTTTAATTTTTCTAATTATTATTATTCAATTTAGTCTTTGAAAGACCATGAAAAATTTGTCTACTAAAATAGTTTTGTTTTAATTTGATGTTTTGGTGTTGTTTGGTTTAAAACCACAAGGTACATCATTGTTTTGACTATTGACCACGTGGTTATGGTTCCATTAACTCAAAAACATATAAAAATTTATATTTATCATATTTATCGATTATATATTATTTTAAAACCAACCATATTAGGTCATAATAAAATATGAATCATCTAGATTCATTGTGATGGCAGTCTATACATACAAATGAAGAATGTCACAAAAATTAAAATGGTTGGAAAATAAATAAAACATATAATATTTATATTCAATATATATATAAATTATTAATAAAATAATTATTTATTTTCTATTCCCATTTGTATTAATATAATTTTATGGTGTGGAGGAAAAACTAATTACATCGCCTCTTGGAGGGTCCAATCCACACAGACGTATGATCGATATTATTAGTTTCTAACAAATCATATGTTAAGATGATAAGTAATATAATACACTTTAATGACCATAATTATGTAATATATCTCATATATATTCATGTGAAAAATTATTTAAAGTATTTATATGATAATTTAATGAATACTATAATACATAACTTCATAGATATAGTAGCCTACACGTACACAAGAGTGATCATTTAATTTCACAATGGATGGAAATGGATGTTAAAAAAGATTACACCATTATTATAATAAAATTTTATTATTTTAATTACATTAATTATATTATTTTTTCATAGATAATAAATATTTAAATAAGGTATATTATTAAAAAACATCAAATTGGTTATTTCAAAGATAAATTATTTTTTTGTGTGTCTATATTTTTAATAAAATTAATTCCTTCTCAAATTATTAAATTGAAAAGAATAATGCTTTTAGAATCAGGGGAGTAATTTTGGGAATTATTCTGTTAGGATGTAGCACATATATAATGGTACCTTGATACTCTAGCCGATCATGACGTGGCATGATGGGCATCATGATCCCCATAGGTTGGATACAAGCAACTGACATCATAAAATATGAATGAAGGGAAAATATTTTATATAATGAATACTGAATAAATAGGTACAATTCATTATTCACTAAAGAATCATCCACAAGGAGAATTTTACCTATAATTTAAAAAGTATAAACAACATTTATTACAACCAAAAATAAAATAAAGGATAAACAAAACATGTACTGATATATACAAGTCTCCCAACCCAAGAATTAGAAAACAAGAACCACCTCTATGTGGTTATTTACCCATTATATAACATGGAAGAATGTAATATATAAACTCATTAAGAAATAGTTAATGTGTAAATAAAACCCGGTAGGGTGTTATTGTTTGTTTTATAATAATATTCCACAATTAATTAACAAAATATGGAATTCAATTTTAAATAAATTGATATGGTAGTTGTAATTAATGTATTAAAAAAATCTTTTTTTGCATTTTAATTTATTTAAATTCATTTAAATAATTATTTTATATTATTTTATATAATTTTTTATATAAATATTCATAAATAAAGTGAATTTTTTAACAAAAAATTTTATATATATCAAAATTTTATCATTGAAAATCATGTTCATCTTCCATGTGGTAAAATAGTACCATCTTATGGGATCCCCACACACATGAATAAGTGATGAATAAAATCTATGTACGCATGACTGTCAGAAACTAACCAACATTGAATCAGCATCATCCCATTAAGGGTGTAACCTACTATATATATTTTGTTATTGTTATATTGAATCAATATACTGTTTTCCCAATTAAACCACAAAAAACATAGGGTTGTATGTTCTACAAAATCTTTCAATAATTGGTAATGTCTGTAAAAATTATATACAAAACAATTCACCGAATTTTCATATCAATATGATAATTTCGATTTAACACATAGTATGGTTTTTCAATCGAAACATGCCTTTTCTAGTATAATACACCTCAGTTTCTCTCAAAATAATTTATGCCATTCTTCCCTAATACAAATATAAATTAAATTAAATAAATATATTCCATAGTTTATTTTCATAATGTAAATTCCTAAACATAAATTCCAAAATTCCAATTTGACAATTCAAAATATAATTAAAAAAACCCACCCTAATTTATTGGAATTGGGAGTTTATACCAATTTAATGACAAATAAAGATAAAGTCGCAATTAAAAAACTTGGTTTTTATAATTCCATTAAAAATATTTAATTTATACTGTTATATATTGGGTTTAATTAATTAACCAATCTTAAATGGAATCCCACAGTAGATCCCAAGATCAGACAACACAACCTCTATAGCCGGATTCATGAAGGAAAACACCGAAAATGGAGATCTATGATAAAACACTGATTGGAAATATAATACCTTTGGATTAAGATAATATAACAATATGCAGTTATAGAATTATTCAATGGGGAGAGATTAAGATAGTTGGAGAGATTGAACAAAGAAAAAACTATTACAGGGAAATGATCTAATGAAGAATACATAGAATCAATTGTCCTTGGGTAGGGTTTAGAGAGACAAAAGTGGTCCTTCAGATCTTCAAATCACTAGTATTTCCAAATATAGAGATTTATGCCTTGTCATGGGAAGAAACTAGGGTTTAGGAATTTTTAATATGATTCGTAGATTAATTAAAAGTCACAGGAATGATTTCTATCGTTGGGCCACATGGTTTGTCAAATAGTGCACCCTAGTCGTGTTCCCTACTGAGGGGGTTTCATTGTTTATACATGGTGGGTAACTTTTTTTCAAAACAGGATCCTACTGTGGAATCCCCAACTGTATAGGGATTCATAGTTATCCCTTGTAGGGTGAACTATTTTGTCGAACCATGCGCCGACCATGGAAAACCCATAATACATTCCCATTTTCAAAAAACGTACACAAAGAACCCAAAATGAGATCCAACTAAATCATGATCAGTAGACGGGGTTTGTAGACTTTGAAACTAGTAACAATATGTTACAACATCCCCATCATTTAATCTTTTTGTCCCCATTAATCCTTCAAATAAGACTACATGTAAAAATTATGAGGCTGTTATTCTCTCATAAGTTCCTCTCCCTCCCACGTCTCATGGGTATCAAAACTATTCTGATATAGTACTCGAATAAATGGTATCATCCTCCAACAATTAACCTTGTTTTTAGAATCAACTATCCAATCTACTTGCTCATTTAAAGATAATTTATGTTTTACAACAAGATCACTCTAGCTTAAAACGTGAGAAAGATTATAATGATACATTTGTATTTGATATTGGCGAAACATGTTATATATCAATTTCAGATATGGGGGATGTTCTAAATGGAATGACACATTACCCATATGATAAAACCCCTCAAAAGTTCCACAAAAAAAATTTGCATGATTACCTCCCCTTCCAAGACATTGATGACCCCAATGTGGTGAAATAGTCAAGAACAACTGAACACCATCTAATAATTCCAAAGGTATACAATGGTGATCTGTACAACATTTATATTTCTTATGTTCCATAAACATTCTATGAAGAATCTACTAAATAATTGATTTAGTATTTCAAACTAGACTCATTCCAAGAAAGGAACATTCATAATTATTTATCATACATGAAAAAGAATTATATTGAAGACCACTCCGAGCCTCGATAAGAGCCATTCTGATCAAGTAATAATTACTTTGTTATCCAAAAAACAAACCAACCCAAGATGTTTATCCAATTTTCCACCCTTGGTGGGAATTTAGTCATGAAACATATCCTCAATAATTGTTTTAGATTATTCTACCCGGCCATATGACCATGGATGGTATTCCATGCTGAAATAGAGTTGAGATCCTAGTCCCTCCTAAATTCGTTCCCTAATGAGTGATGTGAACCCATATTAACCATCATAGACAATTAATTATGGGACAAAAAGAAAATGTACTTTCTCTTTCACATATAGATTTCATATCTCTACAATAGTAGTGTTATCATTAATATGTATAAATTGATCCAATTTAGTCAGCATATAGATCAAAACCTAGGTCACATTATTCATTCGTTTGGTACATGGGAAGGCAACCAAAAATTTCATAAGGTTATCATGCCATATCCATATAGGAACTAGAAGTGGCTGATGAAAACATGAAGGTATCTTGTGCTATTCCATAACCTGTTGGATGGTATGACAATGAGAGACAACCTTAGAAATGGGATGTATCATACATGTCCAACTAAATCACAACTGAATTTCATAGAACATACTCATGGTTCCTAGGTGTAACAGAAATTGTGAATTCTTTAAATCCACCATCACAACATTATTCAATGATAACAGTAAAAAAATATGACTTTGATAACATAGAATTCTCTCTATGGAGAACGATTACACAATAATGGTCTCTCTACCAAAAAAGGGTCTATAAATCTACATAACTCACCATAGGGAATTTTTTTGAAAAATTATCATTACAATAGTAGATTTTAACAAAAAAAATGGAAAAGGAATCCTCAATCCCTAATTCGTAGACACCAATATGAAACTGTGAAAAATGTACCATCAATTTACACTCATTTGATGATTCATCCAAGGCTTGGACTAGATGTTTCATTCTCAAATCACCTATGATGACATTCCATTTCTATGGGGTACAAGAGATATTGAAATAAAACTATTTTAACTGCTAAACCAAATATCATTAATATATATTGAAATATATTTTTTATAATATATAACTCAATATATATTGGTCATGTTACATGGTAATCCATTCTCAGAAGAGGTAATGACACAAAATCTTATGTGCATTCATCACAAATGTGATATGAATGTTATTAATTGGGCAATCCTTCTTTTGTGGGCTAATATGAAGAGATCTAAAAGCAGTGACATGATCATAATTCATATGAACTATTACCAAAACTGAATTTTATGTATCATAAAAGACTTCATATCACTACCTGACTTCTAGAATAGTCAACAATAAAACATTAGTCAAAATACAATTCATCTCAAAAATTGATTTAAATTGTTTTTATTCCAATGAAAAAATCGCACCCTTCCTTGTTAAAGAAGTCCTTAAAGAATAACTATATAACATGTCCCTAAAAAACTGGTGATAATATCATGTTAATCCCATAAATCTCTAAATCGCAAAAGAAATTCATTATTGTTCCCATGAATTAACTTATTTAATATTTTTTAGGATAAACATCAATACCATGTTCCGACACCATGTGTCCAATTAAATTTACTTACCAAATCAATAAATCAAATTTCAATAGCTTCAAATAATGTCGTTGATTTATCAAGAATAATTGAAATAATCTCAAATGAGCCACATGATACTCATCTGAAATTACATTAATAGAGATTTCATCTATAAATTCAACCCCAAATGTATCCAAATACTCATGGATAATCCTATTCATTAAATAAATAATGATGAGAGGATCATTGGGAAAACAAAATGGCACAACCATAATGCATATAATAGTTTTACCTACTTTGAAATGTACTTCTATGAATGTCAGAATCTTTTATTCTCAACTAATTCTACTGATATTGATGCTTAGTTTCCAGGAACAACGTCATCCCATTAAATTTGTAAAACTAGTCTTCAATTGTGAAAACATATAATTTATCTTCATCGTAACATGATTGAGTTTTCTATAATTATTAAAATAGTAAAGTGATCCATCATATAATTTTTTATAGAGAGTAGGTACTGCCCAAGGTGACACACTCATGAGTAAAAATCCATTATATAATAAATCATCAAGATGAACCTTAAAATCATTGGAGTCTAGATGGTTCTATTTGGTATGAAGGAAAAGATAATGGATTACTATTATGTAATTTATCTATATAAAACACTACATATCTCATTAGTGGGAAACTGATAAATCAAAAGTAAAATAGCTGGGATACTCAATAAAAATGGGTGGGATATCACCACTCAATGATCACTGATCCTAATAAAAAATAATGAAATAATTTTAACCAACACTCGATAAGGATTTCCAACTCTGCTCGACCTCATCACCCATTATAAATGCATTATATGGAACAACCCATATGGTGATGAAAATAATACCCCTAGAAGATAACAAATAATATGATATTTATTTTAAAGGATTCAATCAACCCTAAATATGCTAACAAGTTGTTTCTTGTTATGAAATAAAAAATCCATTGAATGTTCAATATCTGGTAATGACAAAAAAATATTCAACATTATAGAGCCCTTAATCACTATTTGATCTAAGGGGTGTAGTATTATATATCACATATCATAAGAGATCCATAATGATGATTTATCATATTGAAAACATGGGATTAAATAACCGAATGAGATGAACTAGTGTAAAATAATATATCCAATAATGATGAAGCTATGGTGATAGTACCTTTGAGAGTTTCTAGCCCATATCTTCTTCCACTATAGTTTCTTACACCAAGTGACAATCATTATTCTAGATTCTTGTGTGTGTAAAAAAATTTCTCTTGAATAATATGATTTTATTATATTACATTTTGGAAGTAATGATATCATTCAACTACATGGAGTTAAATAGACAAGATATAACTTATAAAAGGAACCTGATCATCTGAATGAACCCCATATATATAGTGATTTACTGAGAACCCTTTTTGAATTACATGGGTTTCCACACTAGTAGTAAATCAAAGGGCCTCTTCCAAGCACTACTGGATATCAAGAAGAATACTTTTGTTAAGAACCGAAAAGAAAATCATCACACTTTATATTCCCTTTAATGGATATCATACCACCCCTGGGAGAAAAAAGAATTCATGTCAACCATGGCTTATCGATATGTCAATTTCAATAATTGATGCTCTATTTGGTACATCTGCATAATAATGCATCTTCAGTATGAAAACAGTATAAAATATATGAGATCGATTTCACATATCAAACAATCATGTCATCATATTCTCATTCGATACAATCTCAGGTGATTATTACACAACATCAACAAAACTACTTTCATATTATATCACAATATTATATTCCTTCTCATGTTTGATGAACTCTAAATAAATTTCATACCCCAAAGATTTTTTTTAGTACTAGTTGGTTAAAATTGATATATTTTTCTACCACTTTATTCCCATATGATTCGTCCATGTCTTCATCATGTCCCACCATCTCTTTAAAGGTCCCTAAATATTGATGGTGGAACATTACACCCTTATTTCAAAAATAATTTCCAAGAAATCAAGTACTTCCAATGGCCCGAAAACCATCAGTTTTTAGTGATTTTTGATAATCATCCTTTCAAGTGGTGACGTGGAACCCTTAAAAGGCTCTCAAGCCTAAGTATACATGGACCATAGGATTTAGATGAATTTATTACCCATAGACCTCAAAAATTACATACAACCCAGAATAACTACTTGGAACTACTCCTCCCCATCATCATTATTTTGAAATCAGCTCTCTAGTATTACATGGCTATTCAGATAGGCTTTCTCATGAATGCACAGGCTCGTCTAAATGGCAGGTGCCTTACCCTATCATTATTTTAATCTGTATAGCTAATTCTATGGTGAAATCTCCTTGGTTCCATTCTTTCTTATGCATTATCCTTGTAGGTTGTCTGGTTTTCATCTGCACTTAAGGTGTCCCAAAGGATTTGTGGTGGCCCGAAAGCATTTTTGATCCAATGGCCTAGGCAGCCCGACGGCCTAAAAGGACTCAGAGACTATATCGGTGGCTCAAAGGCCCAAACGGGAGAATATTCATGGATGCTACAGGGCCCAACAATTCTTTCTACAGTTCCCTCTATTGTACTTTCTACTGTGCAACATTGTTCTTTCTAAAGTACCTTCTAGAATTGAGTATTCAAACCCTAGTTTCTTTTTTTAAAGTAACACTTATGATCAATTCCTAGAAAAATTAATTTGACGTTAAACTATATGAGATTGAATGGGAATTGGTTCATGTGCATGTACAAGATATTGTACAACATGCACGATAACCTCATCTAGATTATTTTGCACAAGATGAGTTTTTCATAAAGGTTTATCAATAGATTATACCATGATAGTATTTTCATGACTTTTAAGAGGCATGATGATACAAAAAATCCAAATACACTACTAAATTGATGAGAAGGGTCACATAAAACAAATTTCAAACAAGAGAAACAAGGAAATCAAAGTCAACAGAAATATATTCAATTTTTTTTCATTATATCCAAAACAAAACTACTTAAAAGACTATAAAATTCCTCAATACATATTACAGAAACCACTCTTGTGGAATTATGCCTTATTGTAGTGATAGCTAGCTCGTCACTCCATTGAAAATACCTCTGAAGCCTCAAAATGATACTCAACTTCATTAAAACATTTAAGAAATATTCTTGACCAACACCTTTGATACCATGTTTTCACAAACATACCTTTGTAAAATGGTACCCGGACATCTAAGTCAGTCTTGAAATGTACCGATGGGACATCCTCATTCCCATGGGTTGGTGGCAATATCCAGGCACCTAACATATGAATGTGGGTAATAATTATCCAAAAAATCAATAGAAGAATGAGATATAAGTTAGTATGAAAGAAAAGAAAACTCCACAGGGATAACTTTACTATATTTCTAATATTTGTAAACATCCCAAAGTAATACAACAAAAGTACAAGAAAAAATAATAAGAAACTGAAGTACCATTTGACAAAACTCACTAGGACCATGAATCAACAACATGAACCACCTCTATGTGGTTATTTTTAATGCTCAAAATTGGAAAATGATAATCTAAAAACTACCAAAGGCCCAAATAGTGTGAAAAATTAAATTATATTGCATTCACGTGAAGGATTTAATCATAATATGACACAATTGATTAACAAAATAATTCATTTATTTTTATTTATTAATTCATGTCTATTAAAAAGAGTATTTAAAAAATTCATACTTTACATTTCAATTGATGAAAATACATTAAAAAAATTGAATAATAATAATTTTATATAAAAAAATTTAAAAATTTAATATCTATTGTGTAAAATAGATTAGAAATAAATGTGTGTATATATATATCAAAACATTAACAATGGCCAACATGGTCATCTTTTTAGAGGTAAGACGTTTCTAGTTTATGGGATCCCCACACACTTGAATAAGTGATCAAAATAATGTTTGTACACAAATACTAATCAATGGCCAAAAAGCTCTTATCACCATCCCATTGGGGTAGTGACCATCTACAAATATTTTGGAAGTTTTATACGGCGTCAATAGAGTGTTTTCTAAAATAACTAACTAACTAACATAGACTAAATATTTTCTAACTACATTAAATGATTTTAAATTTAATTCAAATAAAGTACTCCCAATTTCCATTTTAACATGCCAATTTTCATATGAAAATAAAATTGGGTTTTCAATAAAAATAAAAAAATCTCAAGGCCAAAACCTCTATGTTTCTATGAAAACAATTTAATCCATTTCGCTGGAATAAAAATATGAAATGTATTTCAAAAATCAATTCCAAAATTTGATTTATAATTTGAAATTACACTATTCAATTTACATTATTTTCTTTCAAATTCCACAAACACTAAACAAATCATTTATTTTGGGGGATCCCAATTTAATGGAAAATTAATTTTAAATACAAATTTATTATAAATTAGGTTTTTAAAATGCAATTGAAAGAAATTTAATTTAAATTAATATATTAAGGGTCAAATAAATTGGCAAATATTAAATGGAAATACCTAAAATAGATCATAGCATAACAAAACACATCATCCATAATCTGATTCGTCAACAAAGAACACCGTCAATAAAGATATGATAATGAAACCTAGATTCATGATCTATGAAAATTGAGATTAAATTTAACCACACCATGAAGATCAATCAATACCTAATGAGGATAGGATAATCATGTGGGGTATAATGAACAAGGAAAAAAATATAATCTGGAAAGAACTGAATGAAGATCATCCAGCTTTAATAATCCTCGGAGTGGGTTTAGAGGAGAAAAAATGTGTCCATCAGATATTATAAGAAATATAAATTCATAGTAGGTAGAGATAGGAAGGAACATGGGATGAAATAGGGGTTCCTGAATTTTTTAAATAATATCCAGGTTAATTAAAAGTCACGTGCACAGTTTCTCGAGAATAGACAGACGAGTTTCCATACTATTCTCAACAGCCCTATAGCCCAGTTTATGGATTTCATGGGTTTTCTTTGTTGGTTGAATATTTTATCGAACAATGTACCAACCATGATAACCCTCACTACCAGGATCTTCATGGTTGTTAATAATAGAGCATAGGGGTTCAGAAAACCATACACCAACAATGGACATTCGAAAATCCTTTCAAATTTTCCAAAAATTGTCTCAATGCACCCCTAAATAAGACATAAATAATAGATGATCAATGAAATTATCAATAGTAGCTAAAAATAATAACATGATGTTAAAGTTGGTTTAGTTAATTATGGAACATGTTAACTTTTAAGGTGTGGGTATGGGTGGGGAGGAGATTCCTTTTTATATTATATGGGTGTGGTTAGCATTTAATTTTTGTAAAAAGTAAACTTTTATAATGTCAGGATCATTGTAATGTGGCTAAAAACAATATAATTTCAAATATTATGCGACAATTTTCAAAATAAAATCATCAAATTATAATTAATCATTGGTCCTTATTACAATGTTTCTATATTAATTTATCATATTTACCATTTACCATGGAATCACATTTTCACCTTTCAAACCATTCATAATAATCAAAATCAAAATTGAAATTATTAATAAATTTTTTGATATTAATAAAAAATATTGATACCATTTTTTACTAGTTTTATATGTGGAAGAAATTAATTTTATATTATGATCACAAAATGAACTGAAAACCACATTTTATTTCGAAAATGTATTTTTAAGTAATTAAAGATTTTTTTAAATATAAAACATATTTTCAACTACTAAGTAGTTATTTACAATTTTATAAAAAAATTGATATTTTATTTAATTGCAACCAAATAAAAAATCGAATGGGACTTTTAAATTACTCGATTTAATTAAAATACATGTTTTGATAAAATTTGAATTTTAAAGAATTCATTAAAAAATAATTTCTTAGAAATATATAAATATATTTTTTTAGTAAATTTATATAATCTAATATAAATAATGAAGTCCATTTTATCATAATTTGATTAAAAAAATTTTAATTTTTTCTTTTAAATTAAACAACGTAGTTCATAGTTAATTAGTTTAGTCAAATAAAACTTCATATTTAACAAATAAAAATATTATATATTTTTTATAATAATATCATGAAAATGGATCCATAAAAACAATTCATATAAATAAAAATATTAATTTTTTATAAGATTATCTTATATGTCAGATATTTTTTATGCTTACATTTTTCATCATATTTTTCCGACTATTCCTTTATGTAGTTAAAACTATAATGATGCATGATAGACCCATTAATCAATGGGATTTAGATTTAGTGATAGAAATGAGATTAGGAGGATATAATCATTGTTTAGAAAATGATTATTTCAAAGGGATCGTTACGGGTACCCCACTGTTCTATTGACAAAAAAGGGATTCATAATGTGAGGGAAACTCATATGTTGCATAATATAAATGTTGTTATTGGAATGTGTTATATCTATTAGAGGTCGACCAATGTTGTTTGTCTTAAATTTATGTGAGTTAACATCACATGTGATAGTGATATATTGTAACTAACTTGGATGGTTCTTATCCCACCAATGATGATATATGGTTATATTAAACACACAATCATATACACGCAATGAGGATATATAGTGATATTTGGGGAGGGTTGTAATACCTAAAGGTGACTATATATGGTGAAATCTAGTTAAAATGATTTCATCCTTAATGATGATATATAGTTATATAAAATACATGTTTTCCCACTTATTATTATATATGGTG
Organism: Viscum album; assembly: GCA_963277665.1. Classification (NCBI taxonomy): domain Eukaryota; kingdom Viridiplantae; phylum Streptophyta; class Magnoliopsida; order Santalales; family Viscaceae; genus Viscum; species Viscum album. The sequence goes on along the minus strand of OY728152.1, from coordinate 1,014,604,943 downwards.
ATATTTTTGGTCATTTCTTATCTGATGTATTTTGATAAATGTTAAAATCTGGGGTTCTCCCTAATACCCTAATTAATATTATATGATGTAATCTAGGGTGTGAAATTACCCCAATATTGATAATATTTAGTCAAATAATGGATGCAAGATTATAATCCTTATAATTATATATGCTTATATCTAGGGTGATAAATTATACCTCTATAACAAATATTTATATATATAGAGGGAATTACTATTAGTAATTATAGAGATCTTGTAAATTTTTATTTAATAAATTTAGAGACACACTAGAAATAACTGAAGTAGTTATAGTCACCCCCATAAGTCATGGATTTTACCTATGTTTTTTACATATATTTATGTATGGTTTTTTATTTATAATCTCTGAACATAATATATTATACATGAACTATATATACTAGTTATGTTAGGTCTGATGGTGGTGGTTTCATATTACTCTATAATGACACACATCTTAGGTTGATTTAGCATATCAATACTAGATTAAACATTTTTTTATTGGTACATGTGGAAAATAATCTTGGTTAGGGATGGTTTTGATCGATAAGTTGGAAGGAGATGAAAAAGGGGCTTAACCAAATCATAATACCAAGATATGGTTTAGAATTTTGATTACATTTTCTCTTAGTTTTATGAGATCTTCATAGAGGAAATCTTCCATGTATCATCATGAACTGTGTTAAATTTTTTATACATCATTCTATTATATCATGTGATGTGGTTAATATTTTTTACCAGATGTTTTTATAATGATTCATTTTGATTTACATTATATTTGGAAAACAATTTATAAATTTTTTCAAAATTTTTTCTCTGTTTTTATTTATGTTACTAATATTCTCATTAGAATTTATATATTATTCTAGGTAGTCATCACCCAATGTCATATTTGATGAAAAAAATATGGTAACATGGAATATTCATTTATAGAAAATTATGTGAGCTATGTGAGATAATTACATTAACAACATGTCTATTTTTTCAAAAAAACATATTTAAAACAAGGTATCACTTAAAAAAAGCCCTACATTATATACCTTGGGAAAATATTGTAACTCATTCTATATTAATGGTTATTGTAATCAATAAATAGTATTATATTAAAATAAAATCAAATATAATGAATATGGTATCCATGATACAATATTTCCACTAAATCAGTCACTAAAAAAGGGATTAAGAATGGTTTTTGGAACTATAATTGATTTTTTCTTATGTGGTAAAATGTGATTTCAAGTATATTTCAAAAGAAATTAATAAAGACAGAATACTATTATATATTTTCATTAACCTATAATATCTTGTTATAATATTAGACTCCTAATATTCATCTTCTAATTATTGTGGGTTTAATGAAATGGAATCCCATTGTTTTTATTTTATACCACACTAATAAAATTATATTTTTTATAACACAATGATACAATAATGATATGTGATATAATATATACATTTATTACATCATTCTTATATCTAGAAAATCAATAATAATAATGGAAAAAAATATCCCTTCTTGTATAGAAAAGAATATAGAAAAGAATTTCATATAATAAACAATCAGAAATAAATAACTCTACATGTGAAAAATGAGTCCATTTTGTTATTTTTTTGTTATATTATAATATTAATGGAAATAAATAATTATTTTTTCAAAATAAAATATAGTCATAAAATTGGTGCCCTTATAATGGATCAAACACACATGAGAGGTAGTGAATCTGACATTGATAAATATTTACTAATTTTTATGTTTTCAATTAATCCACATTGGATATTACCTCTGATTTTAGTAGAGATTGATTTTTATTTTTTAATAATAAATAACATTAACTTATAAGAAACTATTTTTTGAATGTAATGTTTTTCACATGATAATTTAAAAGGTTCATCCCATCTTGGGAATTGTACTCCATGATTTTCATGGGGTCCTAAAGTGATTGATTCTTTAATAATAATTCAATATCTAATTAATGTATATTTTTTAGGGATTGTCATAAAACCAAATCATACTATTTGAAAGAGGTGAGGGTTTACCATATTACATATGTAATAAAATTTTCCATCACATTACACCTCTTCATGGTTAGATTCAAACAGTTTTTCTTTTCATTAATCATTATCCTTCTTAATGTTGATCACAATCTGTCATGGGAGTCACACCATATAAATGTTATCAAATTCATCAATAATGGGGATCCCTTTAATTCCATTTCATATACATAGTTGAACCATTAAAATCAACCTTTATATTTCTACCAGATCTCATTTTATTTGTCAAAAACATTTTTGAGACTCACTCTAAAATTCCATATTCATAATAGTACTATAGAAAACCATTCATAGTGTGTAAAACTGATATGTATTTTTTTGACATTATAGAATTCAAAATGAATCTTTAAAATTTTGGTGATCTATTTATCACAAATTTAAAAACCTTATTAGTCTAACAGATTTTATTCATATCTAATTATTTTTCTTTGATGCGTAAAATTTCATTCCATAACATCTTTGTATCAGATATTATTATTCATCATCTTCATAATAAACTTCAATTAGATCAGCACACAATTATTCATTCCCAAACTGTCTCTACACTCATATATTTTTCACCTGAAGAAATATTCTAATTCCTTATTCTACACAAATTTTTGGAATCATTGAATATTTTCAATTTATACATATTTTTAGAATCTACAACATTCTAAAAATATTTAATGTTCTCTCTACCAACAATGTTTCTACATTCCTTTTTTGTCTATTACAATGATAGATATATATATAGATACATTTAAATCTCTAAATCATCTCACATTTATATGTGAGTAGATATAAAATGTGATTCATCCATTAATACATGCCACATGACACATTCCTCAGCCCAGTTTTGTATTCCCATAATCTACATTTCCGTTCATAAAGTAATCATTTTTTTAGTACCATGAGCATACCAACAACATGTATCATTATTTTTAAAAAGTAATATTCACATATTCATTGTGTAATTATTATCAAAAAACATATATCACAATTTAATGATAAAATATGTCTAGTAGTTATCATAAAAAACAACAGAAATATATTCTAAACTATTCTTATAATATAAAAATTAACATAATATAACTCTTATTAGGGATTAGGATTGTCCCTTAATGTGTGAGAGATTCATATAAAATCAATACATCTTCCATCATATACCCTTATACATCACATAGAATCTGAGACATTTTTATTCTCACAGAGGTTAATTAAAAGTTTTTTTGATATTTTAATCACATGTATTCATCAAATTCATCAACATTTTTATTTTCAATAATTAATAAAATATAATTAACTATTTTAAGGAATCAAAATATTCACATCCTTCCATTTTTTCAACATTGATAGAATTAATAATTGTAAATAAATATTTTATTATGAATCACTAATTCACCTTAGATAACAATCATTTAAATTATATTTAACATACTAATTATGGACTCAAATATATCAATAATATATTCATAAAATCTAGTAATGTTTCATTTTTTTTCTCAAGGGATGCATTTAGATGATATTCACTAATAACATTCTTATATAATTTATTATCAAATATTAATTTATGCTTCTTCATAGATATATATATCAATAATTTTCAAAATAATCATAAAACCAAATAATGAAATATGGAAACTATTAACTATTAACTAAAAAGTCTCTCAAATGTTTTACATAGAATAACATCATTTATATTTGTTTAGTATCATATTTTGAAAAAAAAAATTTGTTTACAAATCCTTATTTTTGTAATTATTATCGAATAAGTAAATTGTTTTAAAATAATTACTCTAATATAATTTTTAATCCCATAAATAATTATGTTAACATGAATTGAATTGGTAATAAATGATAAGTAATTTTATGAACCCAAAATGGTTATGAAATTATTATAATAAGATGAAAAAAATTTAATATTGTATGTTTTTTGTTAAACGTTAATTTAAACATAAATAAAAATTATATTAGTGTAATGGGATATAAATTTTATTTTTCTAAAAATAAATATTTGTATGAGTGGATATTTTAAATGTTTTTTAAAGAATATGTATCATAGGTAAAAACTATTTACCATTGTAAAAAATGAAAATGTAAATGAATATGAGGTAAAATTATATAATATATGTTTATAACATGTGTGGAAATAATTTTATTAGGATTTAATGACCCAATATCACCCTAAACATTACTATTTCTCCAATTGGTAAATCATTAGATAATGAATAATTTTATTTTAAAATTGAATAATAGTTTATGTTCATAGTTTTGCCCATTCCATATCTTATATAAGGGATAATTCCACCACTTCATTCTGAACAAAATTTTTGGAACAACTTTGACGGAGATTAATTTTTGAAGTAGAATTCATTTTCAAAAAACTATAGTCATTTGTTATAATACAAAATAAATCAACAAACATTTTAAATGTCATGGTGAAAATATTGATTCTTATATGATATTTATTTCACAAATAGAACAATCTAATTTGGGAAATTTTGATGCAAGCATCATGGTGTAATGGCATTTACACATGGTGGTAATGATATTCAGGTATGGTAGGAATGATATAAGTTTACGGAATATAGTAAAGTTACAATTCATTAATTTGATAATATGATGATGCTAAATGTGATCAATAAATTGATAGATATCAAATATTATAGTTTTTCTTGATATGACCAAAAATCATTTAGGTTTGTGTTCATGAAGAATCCTTTAATGTGGTGTTGTTTTCCAGTGTTTGTTGAATTTTTGGGTGTAAATATTGGAGAATTGAATGAAATGTTTTTGGGAAAACGATGTTGAATTCAAGTGTTAAGGATGATTGGAATTTTTTGTTCATGTCATATTTCAAGATCATCACATAAAAATAAGAAAAATCTAATATGTGTGAAAAGTTTGAGATAGTTCCACACAAGTAGGAAGTAACATGCAAGTAAGAAGTTGAACATAGTAAAAAATGGCTATAAATAAGTTGATAACCTTCTCATTTGGAATGGTAAATACTTTAGAGAAAATAAAGGTTTTGGAAAATTCAAGTAGTATGGAGTGACATAATATAATATTTGGCACACAAGTTTTGAGTATCATGCAAGTAAGGAGTTGGGTGCTTGTAGTGTGTTTCATGTAAGTCAGATGTGGAATCCAAATTGTTTGTTTCATATAATTATTTCACACAAGTAGTGATTGCTGTGAAAGAATGTATGTGTGCATGAAGGGAGGAATTTAATATGGGATTCATCCAATTATGGGGTTTCACACAAGTTTTTTTGCACTAGGAGATTCATACGATCTATTTGGTAGGGAAAAACAATTTTTTTTAAAAAAGATCAAATTAGAGGACTTTGTTCATGAAGCACCATAATATTGTATTGCATTATTTTGTGCTAGACGTATCAAATGAACTATTTTATCATTTACATAGTGTTATATGATTTTAAGGGATCATGAGATTAATTTAATTCCATATCAATGGATTGTTTTCTAGTAGATTGTTTGGTCCTAATTATTTAAGCACTTCTCAAAGACTATCTACCCATATTGAGTACTGAGCATTATTAATCCTTTTGTTCCAATGGGTGTGTGTTTAGATTGTTTTCAGAAGGAAAATAAATCATTAATAGGAGGGGATTTTTGATTCATTATCCAGTAATCAAAAAAGAAAAATATATAATTGATTCTCACCTCCCCATTATAATGATACTTGAATATTGAGTCAGAAACTTCACATGTTAGTTCCAATATATTCCTAAATATATAAAAATTTTATCCCCCTAAAAATATATCTCATATTCATTTGAAACCAATCTCAATGAGTTTTCTTAATCAAATAATATCATAGAGTATTCGAAGTTACATATTTAGGGCTCAAATTGATTACATATTAATATTTATCTTTTTTCAATATTAATTCAAATACCAAAATATACAAAATATAGTTATATAATTATGTCATTGTTTTTTATACATAGTTATTTTTATATTACTGTAACAACACATATTTATTCCCTAACATCATCTTATTAAATAAAAATAATATTTATATTTTAGTATTTTTAATCCCAAAACCACAAAGTGGTGTCTTCTTCATTCCACAACCTCTTATCATAGGTGTATATAATGTTAAAATTTACAAATAATTTCAAAATATATTACTTGAGAACAATTATAAACATGTAAATAATAATTTATCTTATAACCATATAATTCTATTACAAAAGAAAATGATAATCACATGTTGTTCATACTACTTCCTCCATATATTAACATATATAAAGTTTCAATTATAAACATTTTAATTTATTAAATAATATTGAAATAAAATTCATGAACATCAATTTTAGTAAATAAAAACATTATTATTCATTATTAAGGATATTATTCCATAAATTAGTATTTTTTTTAAAATAAAATGTTAATATTATTCACGATATATTTATGTTTGGTTACATCTAATCACATACATGAATAACGGTAAACCATATGAGATAGATATCTATCAGAAAAAAATGAATGATAATTTATGATATATCAAAATAATATATATAGTTATTATTTTTTTTATGATGTAAAAATTGATTATAAATTCTAGAATTAAGATACCATTTTCCATTCATGAAAAATTTATATAAAAATTTCTCATTGCAGATTAAATCTCCCAAGATAATAAAAATAATTCTTTTAGAATTAAATTATAAATTTATCAATAAATTCAAAATTAAAATTCAATTTAATTGTATCTTTTGGCAATTTTAAAATTTAGGAGAAGAATTACAACACCAATATAATGAAACTAGTTTAAGTCAATGAAAATTACTCAAGTCATTGGTTTAAAATATATAATAACAAACTAAGACAGATGCAGAGGTAAATTATACACGAACTACATTAAATGTGATCGATATTAACAAGCATCCAAATTAGGATTTTTAATATTTTTTATTTAGTATTAATATGAATTATATATAGTCATAAAATAATATATGATTCTCTAGTCTCAATGTTTCATCCATTGGTAGATATTACTTATAAAACACCACTTTCTAATTTGATTAGTTTCTCTATTAGCCTTCTTTTCAGGTTCCTAACATTCTTAATTTTATACACTGACTCATTTATTATAAATCCCTTTATTGATAATTGACTCAAATCTAGGGGTTTGTAATGGTTAACTTTACTCAAAGTTTTATTCCATGAGACTTATTTAATCTTATAACACTTGTTTTCATTAGAATAGTAAATTTAATAAATCCTTAATTTATTTTAGATTGTTTCTATCATTATATAATAAATTTAACATGTCATTTTATATAATATACTCTTGAGTTTTTTACTCAAATGATTATAAGGGTGTAACTTCCTTTTTCCTCAAATTTTAACCCCTTGAGTTTGTATTATTTTGAATGGGGTACCCCAAACCAAATTATTATTTTTTATATATTAATAAATTTAATTGTTTTTCAAAATTTAAAAATAATTTTAGAAATTAAATATTTTTTTAAATATACCAATGTAGTATGAGTTTTCACGGACACATTTTTCATTCATTTACATAAATTATATATTATTGAAATATGTCAATACCTGATCGATTTGTTATTCACAATGAATAAATTTAATTCTATTTCATCCTTATTTTATAGGGTTATAATTTTTTTATTTATTTCATCATAAATTTTTTTCATCCCTCAATGTTTATGTTACTAGTATGGGATTCCTCTCACATTTTCCCCCCAACTAAGTACAATTTTTATTATAAAACATGGTTTTATATGATATATCTATTTCCCAATAACATATTATCACTAATGAATATCATATTATTATTATAATTATTAAATCTTTCATTATAAATTATATATTTCAATGGGTTTTGATTTCAAACGTTTCTCATGATAGAATATTTATTTGTCATTCTATTCAATATAATGAAACATGTTTGATATTGTGCACCACATTTTAATTTATATTATTTATCCACTACACTCTTGCCTATATTTAAATTAAATATAATTAGTTTAATTTAAATTTAATAGAATCCCTCTCATGTTATATTTAATGTTACATTATCACTAATTTATGTTTCTCTAAATAACTTATTTTATTCATTGAGATATAACTCGCATTAACCACATGTCACCATTTTATTTATAGTACATTATCACCAAATTAATTTATAAATAATCTCATTCTGTTTTTTTGTGTTTTTAAACTCAAGGAGATAAATTACTTCATTGGTATTACTAATTCATCCTAAATAATTGGAAATATTTTTCTTCTAATTCCATTCATTTGTGTACAATATAAAGTTTTATACATTGATTGATGTCTTTCCCCTGATACATCTAATGTAAATTTATTAAGGAACTTATTAACATAATTCAATTCCAATTTCTAAATATTTTTCATAGTTTCAAGGTTTCAAACATAGATCTCTATTTAATTTAAACATTCTAGAATGTAATGAAAATTTGTATACATATTATTCCAGTTGAACTTTTTATTTTTTATTAATTAATGTTGATTATCTTCATTATATGATAATATTCCTTAATATGGTTAATATGTTAGCATTATTTGTTCATGGTTTGGAACTTTAATTGCCCATAAATTCTGTGATATGTTTCATGAGGCCAATTATTATTGGTATTTTGGTTTATGAGTATCCAAATTATAAAATTTTCATGACATATGGAATTAACAGTAAGATCATTCCATCTAAGACCATTATTTATTGGCATTGGGAAGTCAATAACCTATATAGAATTATAAATATCATTACTATGGATCCAATTTATGTTATCCATGACATATTTTTAATTATATAGATATCAATAAACATATTATTATTTCAATTTTATTTTCTATAGAATCATTATTTAAGTCATACAAATCGTATTTTTTTATTGTTTAATTAATAGTTAGGATATTTGAATGATAAATGATAAAATCAATTTTACATAGAGTTTATGCTCAACCTTTCTATAATTATTCATTACTATGAATATATGAAAACAATTATGTGTGTTACATATAACAAAATTTTTTAAGTGGGTAATATGTAGGGGTTCCTATTGAATTACTATACATTATATTTTTTATAGTTTAAAAATGTCCATTCGTTGAGAAATTCATTTGATTTTTTTGTTAAAATATATCTATAACAATCTAAAAAAACCCAAATTGACCATCATATTTTTCAAAACAACATATGATTGAAATGTTGTAAATATTGAGGGTTTAAATTTGGACTCTTATATTCATTTCATGAATAGTACGTGTACTATAGTTTTATTCATATTTTATTATATGAGTATGAGTATGAGTTGATACAGATGGTATCAAAGGATGGATTGGAAAAATTTATATGTTAGGAGGTTAGTTAACTATATTTCAGGGGTTGAAATTTTATGGTCTATCATAATTAAAATATTATAGAAATGAAATTTTGTCAGTTAATGTAATATTACATATCATAGCAATTGGGATATTAGATTTATTGTGTAACCAATATAGACATGATTGTGGAAATATTCTATTTATATGTTTACATCCTAATGTTTTTGAAAATTGTAGATTATTAGGTTACCCCAAAAATTGAACACTTATATTGATACCATCATGCATAAGTTGCTATGGAACATTTGAAAACATGAGTTATAAACCTAGATTCCTAGCCGTGATCTAACTCAATAATCACTTTTATGCATGATTGGTTGCCCTTATAATATAATATTGGACGAAAAATCACATGTGATATTATTTTTATAATATATATATCACAATGAAACACTATAATTGATTTAAAATGTCCTATAATTATTGTAAAATATAAGGAAATTCAATGATCTCACATGAAGGATTGTTTAGATCTATGGTTTTGGTGATTAGAAGACGACTATAAAGGGGAGAAGGAACTACCACATAGTATAACATTATGATGATCATAATTGATGAGCTTTGATGTATGTAAAGATATACTCTAGACTTGGATACCTATGAATCCATGATTGAGATATAAAATTTAACCTAGACACAATAAATAACACCCACACATAGGTCTAGATCATCATATCTAATCTAATCTAGATCTATTTGAATCTTCACATCTATTGGTCATAGAGTATACCGTGGAGAATCCGATTAGGTTTGACAAGAAAATAGATAACATGAGGTATGGACATTATTCAAGGATTCTGGTGGTTGTTGGAATTCCATGCACCCTTTTTGAGGAAGTGGGGTTAACCATAAGAGATGACAGTTTGAACATGAATATTCAATATGAATGGAATAAAAACTTCTTCACTATTTGTATGTTTCTTTACAATATTCTATCAAAATGAAATAGATTAAATGATTTTTAATTATTCAAAATGGTGGTTCCTGAGGTTAATTTCTAACAAAATTGTTAAGGAAAATAAAAATTATTACATTTTAATATTATAAAAAATAATATTATGGGCCCTTCCGATGTGAACCATTAAGTGAATGAATATTTTAACGGAAAAAAGGAACATATTATGAATGCTTATTCTACATTTGATGAAAACGGGTTTCATAAATATGTGCATGATATGTATGTGGAGTAGCCTGTGGAAAATGTGGGGATATATCATATGCATCATAATCATTTCAGGACTTCTCACATTGACTCTCATGAAACTCTCAACTCAATTAATGATTATGGGAGAGTAGGGAATATCTTGGTGAAACAACCTAAGTGAAAATTCAAGGATACCACAAAGGATCATGTGTAAATTTTTTTGAATATCACAATACTTAATCCAAACTATATAAATGATCTCAATACTCTATAAGAGATTTCTCAAATATAAAATTATTAGTAATTTCAATCATCCAATGCTGCGAAGGAAAAAAAATCATATATACACATAAGTATATACGAGTTTTTAGGGACATAGGCTACAATGAAATTTAGTGATTAAATCTTCAATATACTCAATGGAATATTGAATTTTCTGGCATCAATGCATCATATAATGTTGGAAATACTTAAGATTACCCAGTGGGAACACTTACTAGTGAAGGGTAGTAAAAATCTCAGGTCTCTCAGCATTCGTCAATGTGAAATAGAGTGTAAACATTTACACATGTTCCAAAAACCAAGAAATCAATGTGAGAAACTATTACTTACAATGTTCCATGGCATATAAAGTCCAAAAATATGTTCACCCAATAGAGTGGGAAATTTTTTTTTGAAGTTAATGAGGATCGATAACCCCCTCTATATATTGAGAGTAACATGGGGGCACTTAAAGCATAGAGAAATCAAGAATATTAACATACCCACAATAAGTTTAGAGGGAATTTATAATGAATATTTGTAAAATCCAAAATAAGATGTCAAATAATTAAGGGCTCGTGAATATGACTAGGGACCCCATGAAAGAGAGTTCTATTATTAAAATTTATTGGGTCTAAGGAATCCCAAAATGGATAAGTCCGTTAGGCTTTTCTTCTTCACTAACAAACCAATGATCCTTGGTATAGTGGAATGAAAAATTATTTTTTATAACTATAATTCATTCATATGGAAATATATTGGGAACAATTTAATATCTCAACATTGTCACAATAGAGGCATAGACCACATATGGAGGCTCAAACTTGAATGCATCCAAAATTTAATATACAACCAGAAAAATATGAGCATAATTGAATGTTTTATTTGTAGTACCGATTATATTGAGGCCACTTTTGTTTATTACCCATGTTATTATATAAGGAGAAGGAATCATTGGTGGGAACATGGGGAGAAATCTTGATATTTTTTCTAAAATATGCGGTGTATTATGATTTCAATACTCTGTTGAAAACTGATGATAAAACATGGTATTTATTTTACATAAAAGCACCTGTGTAATTATCATATTTAATTTATCAATGCAACCTTACTAAGGATAAAATTTTGGGAGATAAATTTTTTTTTCTAGGTAACATTTAATGGATAGAATTAATGTAACATTTCTATATGTTTTTTTATGTGGATAAAATGGGTGTTGTCAATGGTCTATAGGATACACACCTCCCTAAAACCATTCTTCATATTTCCCTATAATTGTTGAATAATAAATCATGACTATGTTATATATCTATCCCTTTCATTTGAATAATTTATGGGTTTTCATGCTTGGATATAGGGAAATTATACTGGAGGATTTGATGATTTTGAAAGTAGGAAGCCCAAATAAAATTATTCATATAAACATAAACATAATAAAAGAATCATTAGGGAATATATAAGAATATAATTTTATAATAATGACCTTGACCTTCAGAGTATATAATGACACAATTAAAGAATACAAAACCGGGATCAATTCCAAGACTCACCATATAGTGAGGATGTGAGAACTCACACAAATCAGGATGACCTACCGACCATTAAGGAATTTTGTGATTTAATTTACATAAAATATACATAGATGATGGAATGGAAAACACATGATGGAATATTTATAGTATTTATACCTATAAAAATCTATAAAAACTCATTGTATTCTTCAATAACCTGAAAAATATGAAATGATAAAATTATTATTCTCTCTTAATATAGAGAGTGCTTCTTGATCAGATGGTTTTACTAAAAAATTATTTCTGTTATATTGGGACAATATAAAATTTGGATTGCTAAATAGAGTAAGTGACTACTTTATTAATGCATGCATACCTTATAGAATCAATTTTACTTTTATTTCATTGATCCCTAATAAAAAAATACGTTTAAAAAAAATTATTTTTGTGATGTTTCCCTTTGGAATACCATTACAATTGTTATCAGTAAAATCACAATTTCTAGGGAATGGAGATTCATTAATGTCCACATTACCCTAAATAAATATGTTCTTGTTACTAGAATATGCATATATTATTTCATTTACACAAGCTTGAATAGAGTTAATATAATGAAGAGAATAGTCAATGGAGGAAATAATTCATTCAATGTTGTTATATACAAGTATTTTAACACCCTTATGTTAAATTCCTTGATCCCCATTCTTAAAAAATATAGATTCTTAAATTAGTTTGTGAGACTGATAAGAGACATACTCTCGTATTAAATGTTGTTTGTCCATATTAATGTCACGCCCAATGGATATTTATACTACACCAATGTTGTTAGAGGTGTAAATTAACTATTGTGTTTTCTTTTATACATTAATAAAGATTATATATTTAAGTGTATTAAGGATAATTATCATGTTGGACTCTAAAAAATATTAAACTTATAAGGATTCATTTTATCCCATCACACTTAATATATGAGGATAATATCATTTTATTTTGAAATGCCTCAATGTGAACCATATCCACTATCAAATATTAATTTAATCGCAATTTAGATGTTTCTGGGAAACCCATTAATTAGGGATGTATTTTATTGTTTTGTTGATGGTGTACCTATGGGAAAACAATATAGTATTGGTAAAAATCATGATGTGATAAGGGGACCCCTCCAATTTTTATTATCTTAATGGGACTCATTTTTTGGGGAATGTGGAGAGTCAATTCCATTGAGGAATATAATCAATAATAACTAATAAACTGGAAAATGTAAAGGCAATTTCATGTCTCAAGCTGGTAGGGTTTGATTGGTTAACGTAGTCATAACATATAAATTTTTCTACACTCTATCTATTTACATGATGCCAGAAGGTCTATGCAAGAAGACATAATTCATTATTAAAACAAAATTTCGAATGGGTTAGTGTATGTAAGAAAATTTGTCACTATTTACTCTATAGAGTCCATTAAATCCATTCAGATCAGGGGAGATGGAATCAGTGATTTGGAAATCATCAAATATGGGTCTATAGTAAAATTCAAATAGATCCTGTTAAAAACTAATGACAACGACTGTGTTTGGAAAATTAGATGTTTCAAGACAATATTGAGGGTTGGTTCCCCTCACTAACTTGAGATATCATGTTGGACATCAATCAAACACTCCATCAATGAAATCATGAAAAATACCATTTGGATGGTTATTAAGAACTCTGATGACAATTTATGGAGTACATTTTTTTTAATGTGACTCTAGGAAATGCTGATCATTCCCTCTCATAGATTTTAGATTAATTTCTATAAAATTAAATCTCAATATAATGAACTCAATTTTGTTCACATTTAATTTTTTAATGGAAGTTCAATTCTACACATTCAAGGAAACTGATACTATGGAGTGGTGGATTAAAAAACATATAGTTTAATTAAAAAGATTATTAAAATATTAGATGAAATAATCATACAATAATACTATCATGAATGTAGAATTTTAATGTAATATTTAAATATACAATGAGATTAATTTTGACATGGAGAATCTAGAAAAACAAAATACGAAAATATAATTAAATGAAGAATAATGGACAATGCGCTATCTCAACTATTCATATATTCCTAAATACTAATGAATGTTTTGTAGAATATATTCATTATTAGTTGGTAGGAAATGGAATCTTGTCGATATATAGGTCATATTAATGGTGTTAGGTTTAATTGAGATTGGAAAACAAGGGATTACATAGAATTTCTCATCACTACATGACATAGAGACTATCTCTAACACGTTCTACTAGCTGTTTTAGTGCCCATCATAGCCAATATTATGATGGATAAAAATAGTATGTTTTTATTAGAATTCACAAACATTTCATACTGAATTTTTTTACATGAACTAGGTTGTCAATTATTAATACATGGTAAAAAAGGGTGAAATGAAAAATAATGATGATTATCAGAAAATTTTAAGGTTATTAGGAGTCATATAAAAACCAATGTAGCCACTTGATTCCATGTCTTTGAGGTTTATTTCATAGATTAACTGTGGTATCCACGAAAATTTTTATGGTGAGAAATCTGGAACTCTATGACCATTAGGAAATAGATGTAATTTCTGAACCACTCATTGTTCTGTAAATGGATTATATTATCACCAAACAGGAATATTATGTTCCTATGAAGTTGAATAATGTAAAATGATGTATGCCATAAAATATATTGTAAACCATAATTATAATACTCTAATTATTGATTTTGATCTTAATATTATATATTTGCTATATTAGAGACATATAAAAATATACATTGGAATCTATTTCCCCAATGGATTGATTGTACAAATCATTACACTCACCTTAACATGATTATTTCACATTTATATATTAATGATAACTTTGTGGAATTTGATTTTTCAAATAGGGATATTATTTAAGAAAGAATAATGTGAGCCTTAAGAGCACCAGATTCCAGCACTCCAATGGTGGATGTTGACTTGTGAGTGGTTGTTCAGTCTTGAATTCTTAAATTCCCTTGCAATTCTTACCTATTGTACATTTAAGTTGTATCAATACATTTTTCAAAAACTCTATTTTCCAAAATTCTAGATCATTTGGATTATCAATGTTGTTTTATGGGAATATAGTATATATAAACAAATAATAAATTTTCTATGTGTAAATAACATCATAAAAACAACATTGATCATGCATGAAGGGAATGAGATATCATTATAATTGTTAAAATGAATCTCATAAACCTCACAAGTGTAAGGTAATGAAACAAGATAAAAATATTCATTGAGTTTCTGGAATGGGAATTGGATACATTGAAAATCCTTAGTCTAATATATTATACAATGGGGGAAATAGTACTCATGACCATCTATGGCCTTGTGAGTGCGTAAAATGATTATTTTCTACTATAATTGAATAAGATATTGAGTTTTAATCTATATTTTATAATACAATATAAAAATAAGTTTTCACATCCTTTTTGATATTGACATATGATTTTGAACACATGATTGTATTATTATATTGAATCCTCTTCAGGTTTTTTTGGGATTTACGTCTAATGGAATAAGAATTCTTTCCATAATTTCATATGGTACTCGGAGTAACTGAACTCTCTTTTCACATTGAACATATCAATTTTTGTATAACAAAATTGCAATATCTGTTCAAAATCAACACATGACCATATAAAAATGTTTAATATTTACTCCCTATTGATTAAAGGTTTATCAAAAAGGTCTTGATACCCAATTATGAGTTTTTAAGTATCCAGAATAGTAAGTTTGCTATCTTATTAGAGATTAAAACACAGATCTTATCCATCTTTTGGATAATGTATATTGTTTACCCAATATAAAAATATTTAATTATTATTATTATTTATTTTTTTCGTAGTTTGGATAATTTAATGACCATTGGTTAATGATTTTATAATTTTTTCCATCACAGCAAGAAATTTCTGATTTATTATTACACATGAAACAATAAAACAAAATCAAACTAAAAAATAATATATGTCTATTGAAAACATAGTCATAAAATTTTAAATTAATCATGATACAAATGAATTATGATATATATAAATATATATATTAAGATAATATATATTTCTATTTCAATGTAATTGATAACAAAAATTATAGTTAAAAAATAACTAATAATTCCATTTTATTCTATAAAATATAACCATTCTAAATTTGGTTGTTCATGTTTTTTTTATAATAAAAAATATTTAATGGATAAATGAATCATTCATGTGAATAAAATAATAAATAAATTATTAGAATATGTTATCTTTAAATAATAATAATAAGAATAATAATGGTTAATATTTTTTATTAAAAATATTATTTTCATATGAATATAGTATTCAAAATATTTTTATGTCATTATTTATTTTTTAAATTAATTAAATATATTATTCTAAATTTATAAAAAATATTTTTATATATATACTTTGATTATTATATTATGTTGAATTTATTGTATTATACTAAAATGTTTATCTATAGGTGGACAATAGGAAAAGAGGTATTTCCAAAAACATTATCTTTTATAAACTTATCATTAAATAATCATAACATAGAATTTTTTTAATTACAATTAGTTATAGAAATAAGTAAAAATGTAATAGATAAATATATTTAAAAATTAAATTTTTTATTTTTTTAATAAAATGAATAATATTTTATGAACATAAGTAATATTTTTTCCTAAATATTTTCTTGTTATTTTATAATTAAAATAAACACACATAAAAAAGTGTATAAATATAACCAAATGGAATTGATATATTATATAAGAATTATAATAAATTAGAATATGTTAAATTTATTTTTTGGACTATAATTAAATTTATTAATATTAATTTTAATGAAAGTGATTATTAAAAAACTATTACACTCATAGGATTGTTTTATTAATGTTGTGTATTATTTTTATAATTAATTAAATTTATCTATATCAAATCAGAACCCTAATATGATTTCTGAACAGATAAATATTTATATTATTATTAAGAAAATTACAATATTAATAAGAACAAGGAGTGGTGAGAACATAACTTTTAAATAATGAATATTTTTTTAATATAAATACAAATTTGAGTGAAAAATATTATATTTCATTACTTATAAATTGAAATATAATAAAAATAAATTATATTTATTTTAAGGAAAAAATATTTAGAAAGTTTTTTATTTTATATGTTCTTTAAAACAAAAGATACTTTGTTGAAAACATGTTACTCTGTAAAAACAAAATCAATTATAAAAATAACATCAAAAATGTTTGAAACAATTTTTGAAACAATTTTTGGATACATTATTGACCCTGTATCACTCAAAAATTCATTATTTCTCAATTTTTTCCATTTAAACATCAAAAGAGTCATTCATTATTTTAATAATTAATAGTGTTTAAAGAGTAACATATTCTTCACATTTGAATGGTGAGAATTCCAACACATCATTAATCATCTATTATAGTAGAATTATTCTTAAAAGTAAACAGTTTTTATAATTCTATAATCCTTTAGCATTTTTATAAACCACCTGTACCAATATTTAGCCTAATCCATACATTTCAATGGAGACATCCAATTGAATGTTCGATTTCCAGTGTGAGTTTTAGTCAGGCCTTGTCATTGTCTTGTCATTCATTCCATTCCATGAAAATCATAATCCTATTTATATAATTTAAATATTAACCTTATTATATTTATATGTTATTATAATTATGCATGTAACATTATTCATTACTCTATAAAAACATAAAAATACACAGGAATATCGATTATTCATTTTACAAACACTAGCATCCAAGACGAAACGCCATTAATTCTAAAGAACCACATATCATATATATTTATATGTTTTAAATTCAATATTTAACATTTCATGTATAATATTATTATTACTATATTTGGAAAAATTTGTTATCCACCTTATTTACTTATCATTCATATATAATTGAAACTCTTTACGATGCGTTGTGTGGACTACCGTCTCCATGAAGTAATGTATCCTGGTTACCGCATTAATTTTATTATTTTATAATACTTATATAAATATAATTGAACATTATAAAATAATATAATTAATATAAAAATAATTTTATAATAATAATATAACTCCCATGTAAAAAAACTTAATAATTAAAATTAGAAATTAATTATGATATGTTTATTGTTGGTTCTATTAATCATAAATTAAAAAAATCCTATAAAATAATATCCACGATTATAATGGGAATTTTATATCGAATAATATATTATATAAATTACATTATAATTTTTTTAATGGTAACATAATTTAAAATAAGATTAATATAGATACCATGATCTCTTCATGTAAAATAACTATAACTTTCTTGTAATAGTTTTCATCATTATGTTCATAACCAAAACAACTATGGAATGAAATTATAAAAATATAAAATATTATAATTAAAAAATTTAGAGTTACATGTTTTTGTTAAAAGTATTGATAATTTTGAAGATAATAAAGAAGACCACCTCTATTGTGTATATATTTCCACATGACTTTGATTACTAAAAACATTAATGAAATTTTAAAAAAAAATTAACGTTAATAAATAGAAAAATTATAAATAATTATTATAAAATTATATATATTAATAAGGATACGAAATAGGTGTTTATAATTTTCATTTTCTTTATATTATATATTTAAATTAATTACTAGAAGTGAAGAATTAGGGTAAGTGGTTTTAAAAAAAATTAATACTTGGGGCATATTCATTATTATTAAAAATGTTTTCATTAAAATTGCACATTTAATACAATAAAATTTTTAATCTTAATATTTTCATCATTATTTTTATATAATTTTTCATTATGATTGATATCCTATAAGGGATATTGAATTAAATATTTCTTTGTTTTTAAGGGTCTCTTGTATAAAACTTTTATCCATTAAGAATTATTTCATAGTATACACCCTTTATTCATAGGATTGGTATATATAAAATAAATTTAATATTCTGTATGAAAAATCTTTAATTATCTAATTAATTTATTCATTAATTTATAATAATAACATTTGATATGTTTTACATCGATTGCTTCTATAGCTGTATGGGTTTCATGTCTCAATTGTTCAACCATTTTAAAATATGTCAAATTATACACCATGTATTTTGGAAGTGTTGTATAAACCACCTATATAATTTTAAATAAAATATTAATATAATTCATGTGGTTTGGTTATTAATATAATTATTTCCCATTATATGGATTTATATTCAATATATAGTATTGTGGATAGAATTTCTGCTATATATTTTTTCATCCATTGGGTTTAAAATAACATTATTAAACTCTATAATTATATGTATTATTACCTAATAAATAATTTATATATTATTTATTCTATTTATATGGGTATATAATTCTTCTATAAAATCTCATTATCATATTATTATTTCATCAATAGTTATATTAATGAAAACATTATCTCATAATCCTTCCAATGAGACACACATCTAATTATATTTTATTTTTTATGTAGAATATACACCCCATTAATATTATTTGTCATTTTCATCTAATTATTCTAGGAGTTTTATTTGTTATTTTATATTCTATCTCTCTATGTCATTCTATTTTAATATCATTATTGTAATTGGAGTTATATACCTCCATTTTATATTTCATGAGAAATGTTTGATATTTCACAACATATGTTCTTCACAATGTTCATTTCAATCCCGAATTTTATTATATATAAATAATATCATTCATTAAATCATATTTTAATTTCATTGTATCACTCCATTTCTATTGGGATTCATATGTATCTATTACTCTAAGTGTGTTCATATATCTTTTTTTCTTCATTATGTTATGTTTCATATTTCCCACATGTTTCTATTTGTATGTTTTTATATATAAATGATTTAAATTGTAAATTATCTCATATTATATTTCTTTGGGGTATTATGAATATATTGTTTTATCTCATCTATTTACTAGTTATATAATCCTATGTTATTGGAATATTTGTTATTACGAATCCATTAATTTGTGAACACTATATAAATCCTTACATTGATTAATGGGTGTTGAACATGATTACCAAAAAAATTAATTGGAAAAATATTCTAATAATCATATACCCCATTCCCTATACGACATTAGATTTTGGGATTAATATATAAAAATCCGTTATTGATATTATTGTAAAATATTTTAAATATATATACTTATTATTATGACAAAAATTATTCTTTATTATTAAGAAATATTCGTTATATATAAAATATCTTATTCATTATTTAGTAATTTAAATTTATTGGACTTAATTAGAAAAAATCAGGGTACACAATTTCTTTTTTACATTAATAACTATAAAATAAAATTCTGAACTTTCATATTTTCCTTTCTGAATTTTTTTTCCTAGATAGTGGGACTTTATATTAAACCCATGATAGTAATAAAAATTATTTCATGTCATAGGGTTTGAAAATGGTTATAAAATATTATGGATTTCATCTCAATGTTAGAAATAAATGTTTCCAATGTTATCATTTTTATTATCATCAATATCCATATATATATATATATATAATTTTCAATTCCATTAAATTAAGGAATTTTTTTTCAATTATAGTCCTTTAATTTAGCATAATAATATAATATAATGATATTTACATCATTATTGTTTATTTTTACCATTACTAATTATTTTATCATATCCTTCAAATGTTTTTATTAATCCACGTTATGATTAAATTTATCATATATTATATTTATAAAAAAATAACATGAATGGAGAATTTGGGTGAGATATTTAACACATATTTCAAATTATATATATTATTATAGTTTAAAAAATATCTATTTTATCAAAATAACATTGGTTTTCAAGTTATTTTTTTCCTATATGTTTAAACTTGAAATCATAAAATTTAATTAAAATGTATTGTAGTCAACATTTGACAGTGATATTGTGAATATTGATGTTTAAAAGTGGGTCATTTATTTAATTTTAAACTCATTATATAAATAATTTGATTACTCACAATAGATTCACATAATGCATTTCTATGTCCCAACATAACTTCTTTATAACATTTTATTTCACTAATTCCATTTTCAGTAGGTAGTGTTAATTTTTTTATTGTCAATTTTAATTCCCCTATATATTATATTATATATCTCTTTAATAAATAATGATGACCATTTTATTATGAAAATCATAACCGAAAAAATTGGATTATTATGAAAATATGTTATATAATTATGAACATAATATATTATTCAAATGAAATATGATTATCAAAAATAATTTATATTTCACATTAGAAATACTCTTGGTCCTGAAGTATTATTTTGAAATATTTTTCTACGATCATTTTTTCACATAATTTTTTAATTAAAATTTATTCATAGTATTAATAAAACTAAAATATATTTTATTCATTTAAATCATTGTAAATCAGTAGTATATATATGAAAAAAATTATTTTTTGTTCTAGAGAGATGCTTTTATTGGAAAATTATTTTATTTAAACAATACGTTTTTATAAAAATAAATTTATCTTAATACTATTAATGAATACTTTTTATAGTGTTTCATGATACTTTGTTAACTAAAATGTTTGTCATTCATTTAATGGTTGTTACAATTTCATAAATGGACATAAAATCAATTGTATTCTTGAAATTACATTTTCATAAAAAATACTTTCACTATGTTTTTTAGAGTATTTTACAATTAATTTAATCCACATATGAAAATTCATTTCTCTTAAATTATTTGAACATTTTTATTAATAATTTATTTTTTCAAATAGTTCACATTAATTTTTTATCATAATAAATATTAACTATAATAATTGTTTTACCATAGTTAATGTTAAAAAGATTAATAAGGATGTTAATCTATATGATTATGTTTAAAATATTTCATAAATTATAATAAATTTGATTTTTTTAAGAGATTAAAAACATAAAATATCTTATCATTTATAATTTATATTTTGGTTCAAATTTGACATGAATATTACTTTATTATATTTTTTATGTTTTTAATATTTACAAGACATCGACCCACATCACATAGAAAATGGAATATCCTCCCATCACATAGTCAGAAATAATTTGATGTTATGTTCATCCAATACAGTTAACAATATAATCCTAACTACCCACCCCACATCTATGATATCTCATAAATCCTAGAAAACTACACTATGAATGATTAAGGATAACCCAAAACATGTTTCTCAAAAAAACGAATATCTATAAAATATTCCTTTTAATATCATTTATTATGTGGCATCCACATAATATTCCATTTAGATCATAAAATTATTATGTTACATTAATTGAAATACTTAAAATAGTTTTTGTTAATATTAAATTTATTTTTTATCTGATTTTAATATTTTTGGAAATGAAATGTTATTTATATTAACAGATATACTACCACACCCACGAAGACTTCTTATTTTGTTTTCCACAAAAAAAGGGTGGTCATATGGATGGATCAAAAAATAAAATATTGTAGTGAGGTTAATATTATAATTTTTTTAAAAAGGATATATATTGACTTTCATTTTATCAATTCAATTGGAAATGAAAACATTAAACATGCATACCTACATACAACTATCTACAAGAAGTGATGTAATAAATTACTCATCACCTATATATTTAAATAACTATAAAATGAATATTATAAATAAATTTGATACAAAGAATTATATTATAATCATATTCACGATTTAACCATGAATATTCTACGGAATTGAATCATCAAAATAAAACATGAATGGAAAATGGATTTTTGTCACCTGAATATTGAATTTTATGAAGATTTATTAATAAATTTGTACTTTGAAATAATATGAAAAGGATATATTATATGAAAAAATGAATATGGTCATGGAATATATTAATAATAAATACAAAAATTAATATAGAACATGATATAACAAACAAAGGACATTATGAAATGAATAAAGGGATTGTGTTTCCGTATAATTATTAAATTCGATTGGTTATGTTTAAATATGATTTAATGGAATTATGTTCACACACTATTTCTCATTATAATTTCAATTTTGTGAATAAATTTTTTTTTATAGATTTCTTGTTTTCTATGGATTTTCAATTAATTTTCACTTAAAATTCCTGAAAAATTATTTTCATGGAATGTTGAAATTATTTTATATTTTTTTAATAGCTATTTTATTTCACCCCATTTTTATTTAGAATATTAAAAAAATTTCAATTAATTTATACTATTATTGTTAAAATTTATTTTCAATAAAATATATATTCACATGAAATAGATTAAAACAAGTATTCCAAAAATTAGAATATGTTATTTTTGACTTATTAAAAAATGTGTGGTAGGAATTTTTTTTAAAAAAAATTTCATATCAATGGATTTTCCCAATATCATAAATATTAATATATTTGAATACTTAGTGTGATGACTTTCATTTTCATGAGTTGTGAAAAAATTTGGAACAATAAATTTTTTTCTAGTTAGTGGTTCAGGACAAAAATTCTAATTTTTTCCTATTTTATAATCACCGATATTTTTGTCCACACTATTGGTCATAGATGTGGGTGTTTAAACTTGAAAATGATTTTTTTGGATAAAAATATCCATTATAATTTTCAATGGATAATTGATATTTAATTAAGTAAATATTATTTTATTCATCCATTTTCATTCTGTCATATCATTTAATCTAATATTCATATTTTGATTCTATATCTCCTTATGACTTTTAAATTCATTGTTTTCCTAGCTTAGTCTTTAATTGGGAAATGTGATCAATCTCGTGCCACCATTTCAAATTAATTTCATTTGTATTATTCATGTTTTATTTTATATTTCTTATTTTATTTCCCATGGATTACATTTTATTTATGTGGGGTACAACTATTAGGGTCTCTATCCATGAGATGTAAATGGAGTAAACATTATGATAGGGAAACGAAGAGTCACTAATATATAGATTGGGTCCCCCTAGATCACCATGCGATTGTTGTTGATTGTATATCATTGTAATTATATAAAAATTTACATAATAATTTTGGCTAATTTTTTTCCATCATTCCATGTCTTTTTAGAGTTTTGATGTTTTATATCATTTTATGGGTTTGGGGTAACCATAGTGGGTAAATCTATATTTTATGGAAATCTAGCTTTTTTTCCATTTCGAGGGTCTTCAATTCTATAAAACATGTAAAAACAACATGATGTTCATTCGATAAATACTATGTGTAATTCTGGATGAGGGAAAATGAGTTTCTGAAGACTACACACTGTGTACCGGGGATACATGTTGTGTAGAGGGGTTCTATGGTGTGGTGAGTACATAACTAAACACTATTTTCTAGGGTATATAACCATGAAGATGTGTATGAACAATCCCCATGTGTGGTGAATTTTAAATAATAATATATTCCTAGGATGGGTAACTGACCAGGTGTATGTGAGGGATCCCATCTGGGGTTATACAAGATGTGTGTATGAAACACACCATGTACTTGTTCGTATTTCATGGTGAGTGAGACTATGGTAAAATATAAGGCACCCCAGTTGGTGTAAATTCCTTTTAATGGGTCTACATGACATGTACATTGGAATATTACATTTTTAGTGCACTATGTCACATTTCTATGGGGACTTATAGTGTTACATGTTGTTACATAGAGTGCATGTCATCTACTCTTTCTTTTATTGTTACTTTATCCTATTTACACACCAATACTAGAATTAATCTCCTCAGTTATATAATCTAATATATTTCTATATATATCATTATGGTTGTATCTATTTATATTTTTAACACATATTATAGTGTTATGATATAAGAGGGTAGTAGTTGTACATTAGCGAGGTTAGAATTCAAAATCCTCCATATGATTGAGTTGATATAAGTTAGACTTGATTGAGGACTGTGAGCTCCTTTTCCACCATTATTGATGATAAAGGAAATGTTTATTAAGGTTATATAAGATGTATTCTAGAGAGTGGGATTGATTAGTATCCCCAAGGAGTTTAATTTTTTTCCAGGTTTTTTTCAATTGGTTTATCAATGTTAGAGTAGTTGAGGTTTATCTATTAGGATTAATGGACACATCTGTTACATACATTTGGATGGGTTGATTATTAGGGGTTGTGAATATAGATGGGTACCATTATACTTTTGAGAAGAGTTGTGGTGAAACATACGGATTTCCATGTGGACTGGATTTTGAAATAGTTATCATTTTTTTGGATAGTTGGTTTTCTAGAATGCGTTTATGGAATTTCTAATTTCATACATATGATGAGGATGTGTAAAATATGTTTCCCTACCATTAATGCACTCATGATTATAGTTCTTCATTCCCATATTGGTGGCCCAGTTCTATTGTATTCATTTTGGATTCATTGTTGATCAACGACCAATTGATATCCATTGAGGACCATTAAGGATTTTTTATCCGTGGGTCTGTTTTCTTCTTTTGGAATGGCTTTACAAACCTCTCATCGGGAATCCTACATATCGTATCGACATTCTTCAGATTGAGAATGATTCAATAGATGTCAATCCAATATCTTTGGTGTATATGGGGAGACCTATTGTGGATGTTGATTTATTTTTTATGGCAGGGATGTTTGTGAGCTTCAAATATCATTATTGTTAAGAGGTGTGTTGTAGAGAACCCATAGTGGATGTTATATTGGATTCTGAGATCTAGGGGACAATGGGAGGCCTATTATATTATGGAATATAGCATTTCAAAAGTATTATATCAGCAGTTTGGTTGGTGGGTTTGAGGATGGACTATCCCACAATAATTTTCCTATTGGTCACGATGTTTTAGGTAGTATATATTTATGACTATTTTTTGAGTATGAAACATTTTGTAAATCATGGATGTGTTTGTTTCCCTTAGTTTTGATTGTTTTATAACTTCTATTTTATGGACATTGTTAAATGGTGTTAAGGAAATAATGAACGATCTGGATGAGTAGAACCATAATTCATTTGAGTGTTATCCCTAACTAGTGTGTCTAAATTCTCATGAGTTTCCAAGGCAATCACGAAGTGGGTTATGTGTGTCATGGATTAATTTCCACATCCATGGTATTGGATACTATGCGCTTCAAACATTTTATAGACCCATCAGATGTTTATTTTGTCTCTATAGGTAGTGAATGATTCATGGTCTAAGACCTTCCTAATTTAAAGATTCTCTGGTTGTGTTCATCTAGACGTTTCTATCACTGCTTATGATAATTCTATTGGAGTCCTATAGAATGGTAGATTTTATTTTCTATGTTCTACGCATATAGTTACATCCTAGTTTTCAAATTTAATTCCGTTTGAGTGTCAATGAATTGGATCTCCAATGTTGATCTTCAAAACACACTGGTTGATGTGTGTTTGTGAAAGAAACATGATATAAATACTCTAGTGTGGTCCAATCCAGGGGTATATTTACCACAATTGTAATGATATAACCCACTTCTTTTGAATTATCCATGTGACCATTATCCCCTTATTTTTAATTTTTTTCATTTATTCCATCCACAATTATTTGTTCTACTAAGATAGGAATATCATGTGAGTGTGGACTTATCATGATAGTATTTTATATGTCTAATTTGGAGTTGGAATACTGAGACATATTTCTCACCCCATTAACATGAACCTCAGTGTGAATGTAGAATTGATCTGTATATTTAGATTAGATAACATTATTAATATATATTTGGGTCGAGGTGTAATATTTCTAGATCATGTAGAGCCCCTAATGTGGAGCCTCATGACTGGGTTGGTGAAACTCCAAGAATCATGGACACCTGGTATGTGGTTAAGCTCAGTATCAGCAGTGGAACCAGTTGAATTTATTTTCATTTTTTTATTTTTTATCTGTGTTTGGACTATTCAAAGTCCTTTGGTTGTATTCCATTCCTTACTAAAGTTTATATGGCCATATTATTTATTTAATTTATTATATATTCCTATATGTTATTTGTTTATTATGTATACATTGATGATGATACATCGGTATGAGTTTTGATATTTTTCCCTATGTTTTTTCTCTAACAATAGTGTTAATTATCCCATCTACAAATTAAAGACCCTATCCAATTGTCAAAAAGTCATCGTGTTTTGAAATGAACACATGAGGCGTTTTGGTGATTCAAATAGAGTAATGCCCCTAGAAAACCTGAACATGTTCGTTGCAAAATCGTAATATAGGTTTTCATTTATATTATATTCGTTGTTTGTAAAATGGTTGACTTCGAATGTGTCAGATCATCTGAGGGATATCAGATTGGTGATTCAATAACACCTTTTTTGATATAATGATTATGTTTCTAGGGCATGGTATTTATATTACTAGTATTTTTTTGTAGGTATGTGATATCATCAAGTGTAATATAATTGATTTTTTAATTAATTTATATTAATTTTTCTGATATTCTCAAATCATAATGTGGCTTATGTTCTTGAATGATTCTAAGAATGTATGATTCATGTGAAATATGTCAATCTATGGTGTTGAATAGTAAACATTCATCTGATTAATGGACATTTTGACCATTTCATTTGAGATTCACTAGTCTTATTGATTCATTCTGTTTGATGAGGGACGCATAGAGACCCTTATGGATTATAATTGGTCATTGAGTTCCCATTTGGTGGTCAGATAAGGGAACCAATTATTGAGTGATATTTGTATATGTCTAAAGCTTAACTAATTTTGAGGTTTCACTGATGTCAAATGATTATGTTCATCGGTATAGATTTATTCAGGATACTTTTTATCTGTCATGTCCATCAGTGGGTCATGTGTACCTGTTGTCATTGATATTCTAGGTGGAAAAGACAAGTTTTCATAGGTGGGGCCTTTTGGTTATGATATCACCAATATGTTTTATAGTATGAGGATGAATTCAGGTTTAGATACGTTTTTATGGGAGTTATCACTATCTCAAAGATTACATGAGAATGATGCTTTTTGGGCCCCTAGTCCTACTCATTTTTGAAGTGCTTTGTACAGAATGGCGAGAGTTTGTATAGATACTTGTGGATTTATATATATGAGCATGTGAAGGGTGGTCGAGTGGTTGATCATGGAATGACGATTATTCCTTGAGGTCGAAGAGGTGTTCCAAGAGTGATATGGTTTTCTTTAAATAACCTATATGAGTTGTGAGGTCTATGATTTTAGGTATTATAGTCTAGTATTATTAGTGACTAGTCAATGTGAGAGCTAGTATGGCCGCTTATTTTATTCCTTGTTATCGAAATTATTGTGCAGGGGGGTTCTCTATAGGCTGTTGGAGTTCGTGATCCATGATTGTGTGACTCATTGAACACTTTTATATCATGGTTTTCTATTAGTGTTCCGGTGTGGCAGATTTTTCCATGTCCATCCATTATGTTTGGTGATGTATTTATTCTATTCATTTTGGTTTTACCTTGGAATGTCAGTAACTAATAAGGACACAATCATGGAGGGGAGAATCAAATCTGTTGAGGATGAACATATCTCGTTAATTGAGATTGTTTTGTAAATTTTAATAACAGTTGATGGATGGATGAAACTGAATTTGCTGCACTAGTGGATTAGAGAAATCATGGATACTAGTGGTCCTATTAGACTTTTTAGGTGGGGTAATATAATTAAAGTGGGGGGATTTGGATGATTCATGTTGTGATGAGTATTAAAAATACATGACAATTTTAATTTTGTCCCTTAATGTTTTTATGGTGGAACAATAATTTATTCTATTGGAAATGAGTTTAGGTGAAGATAAAACCATTAATTTTTTATAGAATTTTTCATATTTAATTAATTATATATTAATTTATAGATGTTTGTGAATTTGGACATATCTTTTTTGAGATTAAATCTTCATTATTGATTTTATAATGATAATTTTCCCTATGAACGGGTTAACCTTAATATGGGTGTTGGGAACAAGGTTTGGCCTCATTTTCTTTTTAATTTTCATTCATTTTTCATATTTCATTTTTTTTATTTATATTACATTCTCTTTTAGAATACTCTTGAGGTGATACCCCCTTTGGGAATATTGGAAAATATTCAGAAATAATGAGAAGAGAGGGTGATGGAAAGGATGATGCACCACTATATAGATCAGGTTGCACCGAATTGCCACGCAATAGTTTCAAATTTCATATTAGTGGGAAGAATCATCAATTTTCGACCGAAGGTTGTTTCATTTTATTTTATTCATTTATAATCCTTGTATTCTAATCTTGGTTTTGTTTTTATTTTTTTATGGGATGTTGGGGAATCATATTTCCCCAATATATGGTATTGTAGTTGAAATTGAGTGTTTCGAGCTATTTTAAGAAGAATTCATTTGGGAAAACACAATAACATGGGTTGCTTTTAAAAGAACACATGATTTTATTTAATCATGATCTTATAATAATTTATTTCTCAGAGTAAAAACAATTTTTTTGGTGGTGCACATGGTATAGTTCGTTTATGGGGTGGGATTAAGTACTAATCCTGACACATTGTGCATGGTTAGATTGTCGTGTATAAGTATATGAGCAGTCCCCATATTCAGTAAAAAAATTAGACATACACACCCAGGATGGGTACATTTCCAGGTAAATGGTCCAATACCTTTACGGGGTTACACTCAATGTATTGGTTGTACCCCCATATACTCAGGCATGTCACATGTTGAGCGAGGCGGAGTTACACATGCATGTACCAATAATGTAGTACAAATTATGGGTAGGGTCTACATTACATGTTTTATGTCAAAGTTTCTTTTGAGTCTCTAGAGTAACATATCCATGGAGGATTTAAATGGTCACATTTTGTCTACCTTATGTGAACAACATTTACATTTCATACATTGGACCATTTTTCATGTGTTTCACTATGTTGTTAAAATTGGGCATGTGAGTAGTCAATTCTATGAATTTTTTCATGTAGATCATGATTGTGGTAAATATTTGGCCCTCTATTTCCTTTTTTATGGTTGGAATTTTGTATTTCAGCATAATTATTTCATAAAGGCTTTATTTTAGAGATCACCTTAGGTTTGGGATGTGATATGTGAGGATTGGGTGACATTTGTGACCTCATTTAATGGAAAAACATGTGGTTTTCAACCAGGGTTGTTACAGGTGAATTAAGAAAGATCCTGGATAATGTGTTAATTTATCATATATTTGGAGATCCTTTATTGTCCATATGAGTTGTGATAGTATTATAGAGGACATAGAAGTTGTGGTTTAGATCCTCCATATAATGACCATGATTTCTATAGCATTTGGACTGTGATGAAAACATTTGATGGAGGTTATGGACGATTGTTTTTTTCTATTATAAGGACTCTAAGAGAATATTGATGATTATATTGTGGGAT
This sequence comes from Viscum album, assembly GCA_963277665.1. Taxonomy (NCBI): domain Eukaryota; kingdom Viridiplantae; phylum Streptophyta; class Magnoliopsida; order Santalales; family Viscaceae; genus Viscum; species Viscum album. The sequence goes on along the minus strand of OY728152.1, from coordinate 1,014,574,162 downwards.
ATTTAATCCTGATATTATTAGTTTATTTTTTACTCAGTTGTGGAGAATGTTGGAATTTTATGATTTTTAGGGATTCAGATGAGGATTTCATATAACAGTCTCCAAATTTTGTGGTGGTCATGAGAAGTATTTTTAGGCCTCTCTTAATGGGTTATAATATCTAATTCATGTTGGGTAAAATGTTTATTGATAATAAATTGGAGGTTGTAGAGAGCTATTTGGGATGTTTCAGTACATGGTGTGTCTTGTGATTTATGATTTGCATGAGGATTCCCTTATATATTTTCCTACACTTACTATGTCTTATTGTCTATTCTACGTGTTTTTTTTTTTCATATGTTACCTTAATATTGTGTGTCCCATAAGGGATTCCAATGTAGTATGTCACTTAATATTTTAACCCTGAGGAATGTTTGAGACATTATTCTTTTTGTTGTTGAGATGGGTCTTTGTGAGCTGATGGTTGTTATTTCTCATGATATTGAGATATAAGGGAATATAAGAGACTAATTTTTTGTTGGGTGATAGTGGATTTACACTACCAGTTCACTTGTTTGAAAATTGGGTTCATGTTTAGATATCCCCCTGATCAGTTGGCCTTTTCCCAAGATGATTGTGGTATTTTTTTCTATGGTCTACAGTTTGTGAATGATACCTTTTTGATTTTTTTGACTGTGGGTTGTACCCAGGCTGTTAAATTGTTCTTTTATCCATTGGATGATAATTACAAGATAGTATTAGGGAGTGAACCGATTATCTAAATGAGACTACCCAAAACTTGTTCAGTGTTATCACATAATAGTGTGGATTTTGGCTCTTGAGGTATTTATGTAGTCACAATGTCAATATTGTGCATCATGGACAACATTTCTATCATAAGATCATGTATGTTGACTGGTACCCAGATTTTATTGATATTATTTGAAATTATTTTATAGTTTACAATGAGAATCCATTCCATTTTTTTGTGTTATAGGACAAATAGATTCTATAATTTCTTCTTCCTAGATTTTATTTTTTATAGTTAAAATTGATCTATTTTACTCATGGTTCCCTATTTATGTTCATTTTCCATCTGGATTCTAACACATATGCCCTAGGTTATATTTTTCATTTCATTTTTAATGTGTAGAACCCTTAGATAATATTTATATCTAATGAATTTTTTGGTTATTTTGTTTCAAGGTGATCTATGTTATGTAAATTCATTGGTTTTTCAAATTTGGTGGTAGTATTACAATGGTTGTCAATATAGAACCCATTGTTAGGGAATATTCCATGTCTTTTTCCCAATTTTTATAAATATGCTTCTTTTAAGCCAACAATCCTTTTTTATAGATAGAATGTGAATATAACATGTGCATAAACCTTTTATGACTATAGATTAGTGGTCTACTTGTAATGTTTTGAAACTCTATGCTCCATTCCGTTTTGAAAATTAAGTGTATAAGGTGTTTTAGGAGGCCAAGTTGACATATCCCATACACACTGACAAATTTTCATTCATGTGAACAGTTCCAATGGACTCTTTTTTCCTTTGAAAATTTGTGTGTTTATGAACAGTGTTTCAAGAATGCTGAGGTTCCAATCATGACATCTTTCCATTGAAAAATTTTGAGGTAATGAACATAGTTTTCAGAATGGTGAGTTTCCAATAGTGACCTTTTTCCTTTTCCAAATTTTGATTTCATGAATAATGTTTCCAAAATGGTTATGTTCCAATGGTGACCTTTTTCCATTTCCAAATTTATTGTTCATGAATCGTGTTTCCATAATGGTGAGGTACCAATGGTTACCTTTTTCCATTGCCAAATTTTTAGTTCATGAATACTGTTTCCAGAACAGTGAGGTTCCCATGGAGAGGTTCCTGAATTGTGCATCTAGAATTTTGTGGTTCCAATGCTGATATTCATGAACAGTGTTCCTAGAATGGTGAGATTCCAATAGTGACCATTTTCCTTAGCCAAATTTTGAGTTGATAAACAGTGTTTCCATAACTGGGATGTTACAACAGTGTGGTTCATGAATAGTGTTTCCAGAATGATGAGGTTCCAATGGTGAGGTTCAGGAACAGTGTTTTCAGAACAGTGAGGTTCTAACAGTGACCTTTTTCCTTCACCATATACTGAGTTCAAAAACAGTTTTTCCACAATGGTGAGGCTCCAATGGTGAGGTTCCAATGGTGAGGTTCATGAAAAATGTTCCATAACGTTGATGTTCCAACTATGAGGTTCATTAACAATGTTTTTTCCCTTTTCTAAATTTCAAGTTCGTGAATAGTGTTTCCAGCTTCTTATAATTTCGCCAGTTTAACATTTCTGTAGACATAAAATGCATTTAAAGACTTGTTTTAAAGACTCTAAGCTGATTCAAAGGAAAAAAATTCCTATATTAATTTATCTTAAGGCTCAACATGTTTTTACTTGGTCGAATAGCATTATTTAATAGGATTCACTTTTAATGGAAAACCCATCGTATCATAAACCAGATCTTCATCAAATCTTATAAAAGGATGATATATCTTCCTCTCAATTTCTTCCATATTGTTCTCGAGGTTGAGACACTAGAATATGCCATTCCATACCATATGTGTTGTTCAATCTAACATTCCTCCTAGTATTTGTTTCACGCTGTTTTGATGAAACCATGTAGTATCGATCAATATTCGATTTACGGTATGACCTATCATCATTATTTCTAGTTCGTCTCCTTCTTTCTCCTTGCCCATTTTATTGAATTTTTACTCAATGTTCTTAATGGTCTATTCATGGTTGTTGGTAAGTGTGGTGGTGTCTCTTCATCATTGGGTGAATATAGTTGTCATAAGGGATGAGATCGTAACCTATTATGTGGATCGTTCCCATATAAAGAATTTCAATAACTATTAATGGTTGTGTATTCGTTTCTTCACACTTCCTTTGTATGAAACTATAATTTTTTCTTGTTTTATCAAACTAATTCACAATGGAATTGATATAATAAATTTTTGAACCGGTTAAATAAATTGATATTAATCATTTGTTATTTCTTCTTGTCTTGATAGATAGTGTGATTTCAAATCATGCTTGATTAACTTTACGTTCTTTATTGAAATTGGTAAATAACACAATGCCATAATTAAATGATAATCAATTGGAAAAGGATAAAGAGGCATGTGATGGAATGCAATTGATTTTGTTATAATTTTATGTTAATGAAATTGTTGTGGTATGAATGTTGAATTACTTGTGTTAGCTTTCTATTTAGGTTTCACGATGTTGTAACATACGAATATTAAATCATTTAATCCAATATGGATTAAAGAACTGGTTGTTTCATGAAATACTATACTTGTGTGGTTCTGAGTTTCCCTCATTCTTGTTTGTGGGTCAAGAGCCCAATTGATAAGAAGATTTTTTTCCCTATTGATTTTTTTGTGATGTACACCTTAATGGATGTTGTGATATGTGGGGATATGGAGGCCTATTGGTTGTGGGGGATGTTGATTCCTTGAGTGGTGAGATACATCAGTTTTGTCATGTGGGTGTCAGAGAGAACGTCATGGGTTATTGAATGGATTGGTTGTGAATGTTTGGAATCTGGCTGATTTTTATTAGTTATGTGTCTTCTATAAAATCCCCACTACTCAATGAAGCTATTCTTTCTTACCCTTCTTCTGAATGATGTGAGGAAGTGAATGGTATGCCACATTCTTTCTGTGTCTTGCATATCATTGGAGGAATGGTCTACCTTCGTTTTATAGGTGGAAAAGACTCGAAGGGTTGTTATCTACTAACTGAGTTGAGCCCCCAACTGTTTAGTAGCATATAATGCATTTATATAATTCCTGTGAATATTGGAATTTAATTATGTAAATAAATAATTGAATAAATGATGTTAACACATGGGGATAGAGCTTCTTGGAATGAAATATTGAGGTTACAATTTTAATGGGACAGTGGACTTTGGTTGTGATGTTATTGAAATTTAATGTGGAATTGTTAATAGTTAATTAATGTTTAAATAATTAATTAATGTAATGTGTAACTCAATAGAAACTTAATTACATAATTAAATAATTCTTTTTAAATGGTTGTGAGATAATTGGATACCTAGTCTTAGATGTGGCAGCTGAGAGTCCAAGAGACGTTAGCTGTAGATGACTCTAAGAGTAGGTTATTCCCATAGTGTGGTTGTGGGATATAGTATATTCCGTACATTTTTTATATATACATTACTCAACCATGAACGTTTGAGAAACAAACACCCTTGGGATTCTACACCCTGGGGTTGTGTGTTTTTCCCAACATTCCAGTTGGAGGATGGATGGTTGACTACCCCGTTTTCCCCACTCTCTTCTCTTAGTAGTTACTTGTGCTTGTGGGCAGAGTGGTATGTTTCAATATATATCATTATAGAGAGATATAACGGCTTGTGGTTATTCACACAAATATTTGCTTGATATAGTATCTTATGGACTAATATAGGTGTAACATGTATAGATTGTGATGGCATGAGGATCCTTACTCTGTGTATGGTCTGTAATGGCATGAGGTATAATACCTGACATATGATACATGATATACGATCTATGGTGGCACCCGGAAACAACCTAGTTTCATTCTTACATGGACGTCGTGGTTTGTTTTGCATGAGGTTCATATTGTGGTGCTTCAACCAATTGTCTGTGTGTAGGCCTTTTTGAGAAAGATGCTTAGGATGTGCGATGTTGTGGCAAAGAGGAAAACCAATGGGAAAGTAGTAGCGGGGTACCCTTGATAATCATTATTATATTATATACTATTGTATGCATTACTTGGTGAGAGTTTCCATGGTGAGGCTGGAAACATAGAATAATTATTTATGTGATGGGTTAGTTTCACCCATTGTTCAATGTGATTTAGCAATCATTCAATTCTTTTTCACAAGGGGCATCAAGGGGGATCCTACTGAGTACACTGTTATACTCACTATATGTATATATAAATTGTTTTCAGGTCACATGGAAAATGTTGGAGAACAAGCTAGTTTCTATTAGCTTTGGGTTGTAGGAGTTATTTGGGCTTATGGTTGCAATTATTTTTACTTTCATTTTGTTATTTTCAATTTTCCCCCTTCAGTTGTAGTAGGTTTCATGAAATTACATATTTTTACTTGGGAATTATTTTATATGTCTGTCTGAGTTACAGTTGGTTGGTGTCAATCTTTTCTCTCTCTTTCACATGTGTTCTCTTAGAGGGTAATGCCTCCCATATATGTGTTTACTATACCCCCGGTAATAGTCACCACCTCTGGGCCTACTGGAGGTGGGACTCATGGGTCATTATCTCCATTCTCACATTGCCAGCCCAGGAGGGGTACACATTGTGGGGATGGGGACATGACAGAGTGGTATTAGAGGGAGGATGAGGGAAAGTATGGAGTTTAAAGTTAGGAACTGGTGAGCATGCATGGGTTGGAATGGAAACATTGTCAGTCAATTTATGCAAGTAATGAAAACAATAGAGATTGGATATTACATAGGTGTTAGGGCCCCCTATGATCTAATGTTCGGACCCTTTTATATACAATGAATACTAAATGAGGTGATAGTAGTTGCAGGGTAGTGACCTAGGAAAGGATCATGCATCATCCTTCATTGTTCCAGTGTTTGAATGGGTATACAGTGGGATAAGTTATTCTAAAATTAATAAAAAAAATAATTAGTTAATTATGGGTCTTCCATATTTCATGTTTATCACTCTAACTATTTGATATTTTGAAGGTATGGATCCATGTTGATGTCCTCATCAGGATCGCAAAGAAGATGTCTAGCAGGATATGCCTGTGTATCTTTTTCGAGTAGAGGTTGATGATGACAACACTTATATGGGGACACATTGAGAGTATCAGCACCATAGTCTATATAATAATAAGGGCTCTATTTCATATGCAGTCACATAAGACTGGTTGGAGGATGTTGAGTAAGGCATCAGTTCGATATGTGCTCAGAAGGAGCACTGGGTGTCCCCGGTTGTGACGATGTTGCGGGGAGCAGAGAGGCAGTGGTGGTTTTTATTCCTTTTGGATCGCAAGGAGTCATAAAACTCATAGGAGGATTTCTGAGACAAGTTTAGAGTTTAGTTTCTTTCCTCTACAGTGACGTTGTCAAGTCGCCATGAGCTTCTTACCCATCTACATGAGTGTTCTCATGTGAGAGAGTTCAGAATCCATTATAGCAAGCTTTTATGATATGCTTCAGACCTATTGCCAAATGAGGATCTGTGATCAAGGAATTTATAGGAGATTTTCCATCCAGAGATCCTTCATCAGGTCAACCCCCTTTATCTGGATGACATATCATAAGGTGCTTGTGAGGTCAGAGGTTGTCGAGAGGACATTGGACCAAACAAGATCATAACGAGAGTTGATACATCATGATTCCTCACAAAGCGGAGCTATGGTCGGAGGTTTTCTATTTTCAGGGAAGAAGAGTATCCGTTTAGCTGGGGGTAGGTCCCAACCCTCATCATCTCTTTTCTCTAGGGGAAGGATCTCTCATGCATATGCTAGGGGATCATGCACTTGTTTTTCTTGTGGTGGTCAAGGTTATCAGCAGAATGAATTTTGGACCTTTCAGAGTAGTCATTGTGCATCAGATGTTCTTCTCCAGGTTCATATGTTGATGCAGTTCTATTAGAGGTAGAAACAACAGGTTACACTAGCTTTAGATAATTTTAGGGTATATGCGGCAGGCATAGGACATCCCTGTGACTCTCCCCATCCTTAGATAGAAGATTGTAACCATGGTTGTGGTCATCATCAGGGTCAGAGAGTATGTGGAGGAGGTTGTGGTCAGATTGATGCTTTAGCGTTGCATGTACAAGGATAGATGGACATTGTTTGGGGTACCCTTTTCTTGTTCTCTACCATGGTGTATGCCTTTCTTTATTTAGGAGTGACACACTCCTTCATATCTCATAACATTTTCCATGTTTTGAGATTTTAGGTAAAGAGGATTCCAGTGCCCTTAGAGTTGACTATGCGAGTTCGATGTTGAAATGAATTTTTTGAAGTATGTAGAGACCGTTAGATACTGTTGTGGAGAATAGATCTTGGGAAGATTTCCTATATTTATGAAAACAACCATATGATGTCATACTTGGCATGGATTGTTATATTCAGTGCAGGATATCGTGGATTGGTTCAGGAGGCAGGTTGTGTTTTTCATTGTATATAAAGAGCCCATGGTGTTCTTTGGCATGTGAGACCCTCAGATGGGCCAGATTCTTGTTTTGTCCATTTAATCCATGATGGCTGATATGATGCTGATTTCATTAGAGGTTCACCAGTTGGTGTTTCCTAGGGTCACAGAAGAGTACCATGATGTCTTTCCAGAAGACATTGTAGCACTACCCCCTCGAAAGGAGATCAGTTTTGGGATTGAGGTATAACTAGGAGTGTCTCTTATCTCTATGTATCCATATAGGATGAGCCATTTTGAGTTACGATAGAAATATATAAAACAAGATTGTATGTTACAGTGTGGTTTTGTTCAGCCAAGTGTGTCACCATATGGTGTACCAGTTTTGTTCATGAAAAAGTTTGACGACAGTTTATGGTTGTGTATTGATAATCATCGCATAAAAAAGTGAATAAAAAGAGTATCTATCCTCGTCCACATATTGATGATTTATTTGATAAACTGAATGGTGAAAGTTGGTTCTCAATGATCGACTCGCAGTCTAGATATCATCATATGCATGTGAAGGATTAGGATATCCAGATGAATAATTTCGGTTGAATTCATAGGAATTATAAATTCATTGTAATGTCGTTTGGTGTGAAAAATATTCCATATGTGTTCATGATATTGATGAATGTTATGTTCCATGAGTTCCAGGAGAAGTTCGTTGTTGTTTTCATCGATGACATTCTTGTGTACTCCACATTTGAAGAAGAGAATGCATATCATCTACATGCCATTTTGGGAGTTCATCATTAACATTAGATGTTTGTGATGTTTTCGAAGTAAGATTTTTTGGCTCGATAATTCCTTTTAATATGGCATGTTGTCTCCCAGTATAGAGTTGTTGTGGATCCATCGATGATATATGCAGTTGTTTCTTGGGAAGCCCCCATGACTGTGTCATAGGTGTGATGTTTCTTTAGTCTCACAGGATAATACAAGATGTTAGAAGGTGATTTCTCTCAACTTACGACTCCTCTAACAACTTTGACAAGGAAAAATCAAGCGTTCGTATGGACTAATTAGTGCCAGGCGGCTTTCGAGTATCTAAAGGAGAAGTTTGTATGTGCTCATGTTTTTTGTCTTCCACCAGTGGATGTTCAGTTTGTTGTTTTCTGTGATGCTTCACATCTAGGGTTAGGTTGTGTCCTGATGTAGTAGTGATCAGTGGTCTCTTATGGGTCTCAGTAGTTGTGTCATCATGAACGAAACTATGCCACACAATATCTTGAGTTGTAAGATGTGGTGCTTACTCTTATGTTGTGGAGACATTAGATAATTGTTGAGCACATTGTGGTTTTCACTTCTCATAAGAGCTCGAGGTATGTATTCTCCCATTGTGACTTGAACATATGACAGGGCTGGTGGAAGGAGTTCGTATAGGTATACTACTTTGAAATATCGTACACAACTAGTAAAAGGAATGTTGTAGCAGATGCACTGAGTCAGAAGTCACGTAATGATGCAGTGTGAAACATTCGGCGACACATGTAGAGTAATTGAAGAATTTTCAGCATTACATCTTCATATGGGAGATGTTGGGGGAAGAGGTTGTCTTTTTCAGATGATGGCACAATCATCTTTGGTGTAGAAGGTGGAAGAGTCCCAGTTTGGGGATCTAAAGGTGGAGGTCTTGAGAGACCGAGTTGATTGTGACGTGACCCCTGATGGTTGGACTAAGGATCAATAACACTGAGTGTCGTATCATGAAAGTATTTTTGTTCCTTTGAAGTTGCAGGAGACGGTTCTCATAGATTTATACAGTTCTCCTTTGGCGATTCATCATGGCTTGACCAATACGTACTGAGCCTTGAGGAGACATTTTTTGCTACCTGGTCTGAAGCATGCAGTTGTGAATTTTTTACCTCGATGTTTGGTCTTCCAAAAGGTGAAGGCCATAAATTGTGTTCCTGGTGGTCATCTCTAGCCATTAAATTTTCTATAGTGGAAGTGGGAGGACATCTCAATAGACTTTTTTACTAGTTTACCTTAAGCAAGATTTTGTTATATTAAGGTCTTATGTAAATAAAATAATAGTACAATTTACTATTCATTATGGTCATATTACTATTTATATTTCAATTAATAAGGGAATGTGACTATTCACCAAAAAAAAATTTGGTTCCATTAGACTCCAAATAACATACTGATCATCATTGTAGATGATTGTTTTTCAAAATTCAAAACATAGAAGCTTAAAAATTATTTTTAAAGGCTACATATAACTATCTACTTAATAAAAGTTTAAAAATTTAAATTTCTTTTTAAAACCCTAGGGTGTTACATTATCCCCACATTTAAAAATTTCTTCCTCATAATTTTACATACTCATTAAACTATTGTGGGTACCATTCCCTTGTGGAATTTTCAGACCCACATATTGCTTCTTCTACCTTGTGGTTTCTTCAAAAAAACATTTAATTAGTGGATTAAATAATTAATCATTAAATGTTCCCTTCGATGAAGGATCTGAACTGGTTTCTCTTCTTAAGAATGATTCACTTCTAGTTGAACTAATTTAGGGCTCTAGATATGTGATGAATCTGGCCCATACATCCAAAAACATCAAAACAAGAAAAACATTTTGTTCCTCAGACAAACTAGGAGGCAAAGCTACTCGGTAGGAAACTGTCCAAACATCCTCTAGAATTTCAAATTGGCCAATGAATTGCTGACATAGGTTTTCATTTCTTACAAAACTAGATCACGCTTTTCCAATGAGATATTTTAAGGAAAACATGGTCACCTACCTCGAAACAGAAGTAATTAATTCTTTCATCTGCATTACTTTTCTGCTTGCTTTGAGCTGTCCTCATGTGTTGTTGGATCATCATCAATTTCTCTAAAATTTTCTCTAATAATTATGTAATCATCAACATTATTTCACTTACTTCACCTCAAAACATTGGAGTTCGAAATTTATTTCCATACAATACTGCAATAGGATACATCTGTATACTGGAATGTAAACTATTATTATAAGAAAATGTAATTGAAGAAATATGTTGATCCCAACATACCTGGTAGTCTATTTAACATTGTCAAATCATATCCTCCAATGTATGAATAATTATTTATGATCGCCCATCTCATTGAGGATAAAAATATTTACTAAAATTTAACTTTGTGCCCAATGACATTTGATGTCCCACACGAAAGATAGAAGTGAACAGGCGATCCCTTTCAGATATAATGGAAAAAAGATCTCCATGTAGCCTATCAATATCATTTACGTATAGTCGAGAAAGCAGATCCAAATTCATTATATGAAGAATAGAAAGAAAATGTTCATATTATTTCAGCCTATCGACAATAACCAAAGTCATATTGTTACTTCGAGTATTATTTGGTAGTACGACCAAGAATTCCATGGTTACATTCACCCATTTCCACTTTGTAACTTAAAAAGGAAAAATAATCCCCTTTGGTAACTGCCACTCTTCTTTAACCTGTTGATATGTCAAACATTTCATGCTAAATTCTGCAATATCCCTTTTCATTTCATTCCACCAAAAATACTGTCGATGGTATATGTACTTCTTAGTACTTCTTGGATGATCTAAAAATGATGAACTATGAGCATCACACAACAAAAATTTCAACAAGATGGATTCAAAAGGTACACACAACCTTTTTACAAATCATAATACACAATCCTTAACAAGTTTAACATTTGCATTCATAACCAATTTAATAAATTCTACCTTTTTCTGTATCCTATTGTCTTCCTTTTTCACTTTCTTAATTATGTCTGATAATGATGATTGCACTAAAACCAGAAAAAAATAGATATAATCCCTATACCAACATCTTCTAGGACAAAATTCATTAAATCATTAACAAATGGATCATGTTTCAAATGTAATAAGGTTATTGATGCATTGTGCTTTCGACTCATGGAAACCTCCACTTTGTTTTATATTCCAAGATGGAAATTGATCGTGAAATCATAGTCCTTTATTAGTTCAATCCATATTCACTTCCTCATTTTTAATTCCTTCAAGGTGAATATATACTTCATAATTTTAATTTTATTATATATTTGACATTTGGATCCGTATAAATGTTGTCAACAATTTTTTGAAACAAAAACAATAGATTCCAATTAAAAATATTGTGTGGGATAATTTAACTCATTAGGATTATGTTTTCATGATGTATTAGAAATTAACTAATCATTCTAAATCAAAACACAACCATTTCCTCTAAAATATGCATCACTGTAGATGAAAAAACTCTCCATTTTGAGAAGGAAAGTCCAAAACTGGAGCATTCCCCCAATACCTTCTTCACTTCTAGAAAACAAGCATCACATTCCTCTTTACAAATAAATTTAACCCCTTTTCATGTTATCTTTGTTATTGGGCTAGATAACCATGAAAATATCATAACAAACCGTTGTTAATAACCATCTAATCCATGAAAACTATGAATCTCTATAACATTTTTACATCTTGGAAAATCATGTATAACATCTGTTTTGGTAGGAGAAATCGTAATTCCATCCTAAATTACAATGGGCCCAATTAAAAAAATTTGTTGCCACTAAAATCACACTTCCTGAATTTTACATATATTTCTTTTCTTTTAATGTTTTAAAAAAACCCATAAATTTTTTTCATGATCCTTATTACTTCAATTATATACTTGAATTTATTTTTTAAATAAAACCACAATCATATCCAAGAACTCATAAAATATTATATTCATAAGATCCATGAAAATAGAATGAGAATTAGTTAACACAAAAGACATAACTACAAACTCACGCTGAATATATCTCGTACTGAACATAGTATTTGAGATGATGTCATCATATAATTCCGACTAATGGAATGTCATCCTCAGGTCAACATATGAAAAATAATATGCTCCCTGGAGCTGATCAAACAAATCATTGATATGAGTCAACAAATACTTGTTTTTAATATTAATGTTATTCAAGGCTCTATAATCGATGAAGTGTATCATTGAACCATCTTTTTTCTTAATAAACTATACAGAAGCGCCCCATTTTGAGCAGTTGGGTCGAATTATGACTTCATCTAATAATTCATGCAACTAAATTTTTATTTATAAATGTTCCATTTGGGCCATTCGTTAAGTATGTTTTGAAATTGTCATAGAATCAGAATTTAATTCAATAATAAACTTATCCTCTCGATTAGAAATAACACAAATAAAATCATCGGTAAAAACATTCAGGTATTCAATTACCACTGGTACTTCCTTAATTTTAATATATACATAATCATCAAAAATATGAACAAGATAACATTCATTTCTATCAATTTTTATTTTCTAATTTTTTTTATATATTATTAATGGTACGGGTTCATTCATGGACACAAATAGAAATTCATTCAGAAAAATAACACTTATTTTAGTTTAAAATCTATCTTAGAATGATAAAACAGAAATTCAAGCCATACATATAATAACATTAAACTATAATAGAAAAAAATAACATGGTTTGCAGGTAAAATCTTTCCACAGAAAAGAACAAAAAGATTCTTATAATTTTATTTTTGCCACAATATTTCCTCTAGGTGTTCTTACCATAAAATCTGACCTCAATTCATGAGTTTTTATTCCCAATTGTTTTGAAAATTTCTCATAAATGAAGGAATGTGTAGAACCAAAATCAAACAACAAATTTGGGAAATCTATAAAAACAAGAAAATACCTGATTCCACCTAATTTGATGTCTCAACATATCCTAAAATGGTTGAAATGTATGTTTCCAATCCCTTCTGCTTTTAATCCTACTGATTCCATGCTTGAGTAACTATCTTGAGACATAAATTAGCAATAATGACCCAAATACTAATAGTTAAACATCTCACCATTGGATTCTAATTAGTTTTCATATCATTTTCCTTGCACTCACAAGACTTATTTCCAAACAACCAACATCAATATTATTTCCAAGAATTTAAATTTCTTTCACCAGGATTCCATTTACAACACTTTTCACAATACGGAAAATTCATTTTCTTACCTCCAGTCTTTTTTGATGAGATCTTCCCCATGTCATGCCAACTTTACTTCTTCTTATTCTTGTCATCCAGGGGAATAAATGTGTCTAAAAAATCAATGTCAACTTTTTTAGCATAATGAACATTATTCCCATACCTTGTAAAATCTTGTGAGTAAAAACATCTTTGAAAAAATGTTTTCAAACGATATTAAAATATATTAAATTTACTATCAATGTCCCAAGAAAAATCTGGTATATACCTAGCCAGTCAGGTAAAATTGGAATTATTTTCTACCACAAAATAATCATATTTCTGATGTAGTTCCATGAATTGTTTCTATATTCTGAGTCGAACAAATTTTGGATAATATTGTTCTACAAAAATACTCTTAAAATCATCCCATTCCAAAAAATCAAGATCATATATTTCTATAATAATCTTAATAACATACCACAATTGATCGGCTTCCACTTCCATATGATAAATTGATAGTATTACCTGTTGAAGTTCTGAACATCCCATGGCATCAAATGACTTTTCTAAAGCATTGATCCATCATTCACCTATCACTGGATTTGATGTTTCATTAAATTTAAGAGGATGTTTCCTCAAAAAGTTCCCACAAAATACAAGTTTCTTCATGTTTGATTAGGATCCTCTCTATAATAAATACAAACAGTATTTATTTATTGAGACAACTAAGCCATAACTTTCACAAACTTTTCGGCTCTTATTCCCACCATTCCGGGATGGAGATTAGGAATGACATCATCCTATTGGTACCTTCCTAGTTTCACATCCCCATTTCTACTGTGGAAAAACATTCTTTAACAACACAACATAGATGAAGGAAAATTTTAATCCTTCAATTCTATTTCATTTCAAATTAATCATACAGATAAAATTTATTATGGAATTCATTAAATATCATCCCAACCCATAAAGTTCTCTAAACCATCCTCTGATACCAACTATAAGGACCTACCCTTAAAATATTACTAAACCATGATTTTTAAATAATAACATACAAGGTTAAACATTGAAGATATATTCGGTATTAGAGTTATAAATAATTAGGATTACATACATACATTCCACATTTATACAAAGATGACATTATTAAAATCAGTTTCTATTTTTAAAAAAATATAAGACATTAAAACATAAAGCATGATTTCGTTGACAACACTCTATATCAAACATCACGAATCCATTATTTCTCTTACCCATCCTTATATCCTAGTATAATAATTTTAAAAACATGGGTTGAGTATAAAACTCAGTAAGGGATATAATGATTGAAAGCCTTGGTCTAGTGATAACATAAAAACTAGTAAAACCCATATCATAAAAATTGGATTGCAGAGTATACACATGTTGTTTCCTTAGAACATATTTACCATATCATTCTTAAATTAAACATTATATATAGAATAACCTATTGTTCAACATCCATCGTTGGAGTACCAAATGTGTTGGATTTCTATAATGGGGCTCACCTGTCATATCTTGAGCAATAATTGGCTCAACCCAACATATCTTTAGCTATAATGGGCTCAACCCAACATATCATGAGATATAATGTGATAAAATCAACATAAATAATTTATAAGGAACATATAATTATAATAAAGTATCTTGAAATTTGGACAAACATCTCATTATATACACATCAAAAGTCAATCCTTTTAAAATTTATTAAAGAGAGTTTTAAATTGATTTTAAAATAAAATTCATTTAAAAATATAATTTGAATTTGATTTAATAGAATGGATTGGATATTTTTATACATAGTAAATACAAATAATACAAAATAATATAATAAAAAATTTATCACACAAAAAATCTTAGTAAACCATAGTGAATAAAGAAGATGGATAACCCAAAGAATGGAAATTTGGTTAAGAATTCCCTTACCCTGGGTTCTTCTTACTTAAATTGTGTCAAAAAAATATTATATAATGATTAAAATGGTGTTATTAATGTCATACAGAAACATATACATCTTTATAATATCATAAATGTTTATTTAATTTCATTATTTAAACCTCAAATTATTATTATTTTTCTCCTTGCATTGCTTTTGATGTGTTTCTTTAAATGATATCCATGATTGGTTCATGATGGATATTCTTGTCGATGGGAAGTGAATCTCCATAATTGTAATGGAAAAGTATTTAAATATTTATGGTACACCAAATTATACAATTCATCATTTTTAAAGTTGATATGAGGTTGATTCATAAGTTAAAACATTAATTATTTCATTTTGATCATTTTAGTGGTTCTTTGATATAAAGGCCTCATTTTGTGTTATAAATTAAAACCATGTGTACAATATAATTAAAGAACCTTCTATGAGATATAATATATAAATTATAACCTGGTAAAACCCTAAAAATGGATTCATGGACATTCTTCAAAAAATTAATGCAAATTGAAATCACATTGTCCATGATGTCGGTAATTGACATGTCAGAGACAATGTTTTTATTCCTTGAATAAGTGGGAGAGGAGATGGAGAATGATAATGAATTTTCTATGAACATGAGAACATAAAGAATATACATGATTTAAGTAGTTTACATTATTCTTGTTTAGGAGGAGTGAACGAATTAATAAGAAATAAAATGAACTCAAAAGAAAAGAATAATTGAGAAATCACATAAAAAAATTGGCATTCTAACGGTTATGAAACTCAGTTTTAAGAAAATATTAAAAAGAGAGGGCACATGGCTCACCAAAATAGAAATGAATCGTAATAAATAATAAATCCTGAATAATAAGAAAATAAGAACATGGTTTGGAAACATGAATGTTATACTTCATAAAAGAGAACATGAATGGAAAAAAGAAAGAAGTAGAGAATTCTATTACCTTATAGAGTAACTACCAAAACATGATGGTTGGGACCTTGTGGGATTGAGGAAACCTTGGGAGGAATACTAGGGAGTTACGGAGGCTAGATAATTATTGAGGAAAAAATAGTAATGAATTTAATTAATGAATTGGATGGTATTTATAGAAAAAGTGAGGAAATATTTTATTAATTTCTAATGGAATCCTCTTTTGTGGTATTTTCAAATCCAGGGGCTTGAAAATGGTATTTTCCCAAGGTATTAGAAAAATGGGACCCCTCACAAATTTGTTTAATATAAAAAAGTTGACCTAATTTATTACATAGTTATTACATCATTTATGATTTCATTAACACACCGAAACTCGGAACTGTATTTTTACTATTCACTAAAAAATTATGTATTTCAGAAAAATCTCAAAAAAATTTCCCTAACCATTTTTTGATGCATAGAATTAAAATATAAAGAAAATTTTTTGAAAATAATTTTCTAAATATTATTAATTTAATTTTTAAATAAAATCATACTTAATTCAAAAATAAACATTTTTAATACTATAACTAATTCTACATTACATTAAAAAATTAACCAAGATGATATTATCTTAAAGAATTATGAAAATAAAATAATATTATAGTTTACTAATCATTAGGGTCATAGAACTATTCATAAGTGTATTTTACTATTCATCAAAAATATATTACTTTCATTAGACACCAAATAACTAACTGAACACAATTGTAGATTTTTGGTTTTCGAAATTCAAAATATTGAAGCTTCCCAATTATTTTGAATGGATGGTTATAAATATCATCTTAAAACAAAGTTTCAAGAATTAAATTTATTTTTAAAACCATGGGATCGTACATAAAATGGAGAATATTTTATAAATATTAATTTATTTATTACATTATATATTAATTGGGGTATTCTATTTCTTTTTTCTAGAAGTTAACAATCCCTATATTATTTTATCCTTCATTATTTCATTACTCTTGAGTGATATTCGATGATTGTTTTTTATTTATGTCATTCATTAAAAAAAATTTCCTTTTGTGAGGCTAACTAATTTTGGATGTTTATTTTTGGTTTCTCTCTTATGTTGTATAAATTATAGAAAATTTTAATTATATAAAAAAATTAATTTTTTATGATATATTAAAAATTAGTTTTTTATTTTTTATTGATAATAATTTTTTATAATTTATTATCTTGGTGGTTCAGTTTGGTGGTGTTTTCATTTTATTTTACAAATAATAAGTGGCATACTACCCTTACAGAAGACTATCCAACCCTTACATAAAGGATCATTAACTATTAGAGGATCTATTTTGTTGAAGGGATCAACTATATGTATGGAATTTGTTATCCCTATGTTTCTATAAAAAAAATTAATCTACCCATTCTATAGGATTGTAAAAAACTGTATGATTATGGACCCTAGACATGTTACCATTGAGTACTGTGTGTGAGTCCTTATAATCATTCATAGAAAATACTACTATTATTGGATTCCTAGTGAATGCTCAATTGGAACAAATCTAGAAGACCATTATATGTTTATGTATAATGACTATTATCCAAATTTTTCATGAATACTATGCGATCAACATCGAATTCATCCACGTCCCTCTTTATAAAACAAGTCAATATTGTATTATTAGGGGTTTTATGATTTTTATATACATTTCAATTGTCATTGTTTGTGAATATATTTGAAGGAAAATCAGAAATAATGACTGAGATACATCAAGAGTGAGAAGAGGATAATCTAGATACATGAGATATTATTCAAAGATATATTGTATGTTGGAACCATGGTCTTCTATGCATGATTTGGAGTATGCTTTGTGTTTGTTTTCAATCTTCAATGGAAGTTCACGGAGAAGGTGTGAAGAAATTGACGGGATTCTCCATGATTATGACGAGCTCTGGGAATGGAAAACTTCCGTAGTGATTCGCGATTTTGAGAGAATTCTAGTGGAAACTTCGGAGCTTCACAAATTGAGATGACGTGGTGTTGACTTTGCGCAGAAGGGTCGAGGGTCGGTAGAATCACCTATAAATAGAGGCCGACCCCCTCAAGAGAAGTAGAGAGAATTTCAGAAAAAGTCCTTCGCTCTCGGTTCGCAACGGTCTCTTGCGAAGGTAGTGTGCTTTGCGAAAGAGGGCCTTCGCGAAGAGGCAAGAGCTCCGCGATAGCCAAGCATTGCGAAGGCTGGAGCATCGCGAGAGTACTTCCTGATTGAGGTTCGTGAAATGGCAGGGACTCTGCGAAGGCTTGTTTGAGCTTTTCAATATTGGGAGCCTTGCGAAGTAGGGAAATTTGTGAGGGCCTTTTCCAAAGGTTGTTTGCCCAGTGGATAAGGGAAAAGGGGATATTCATCAGTGGTTGGAATTTGGACTTTAACAGATCATTAACTCAGGAATCTGATGCAAGCAAAGTCTCATGATGAACAGGATACAAAGACCTTCATGTATATCTATTGAAGAGACCTTGATGTCTATAAACTATGTGAGACTTCACCAATGGCAGTGAGCCAGGGGGAGTCAATGGGAGTGACCCGAGGGAAGGAGTGAGCTATCCCTGAACCTTTGTAAAATAAGTGAGCCTGGGATAGAGTGACTGTGCCCGAACAATTGTAATCCACAACTTGTGAAGATTAGTGGATTTTGGTACGACCGGAAACATGTCATTGTATGCTCCTTGGACATAGCCCATAGTGGTGAACCAAGTAAAAAGTGTTGTGTCTTCTCTATGTATGAGCATGTTTTCTTTCTGGTCTTTTTCATCATACAGGTTCAACAAGTTCCTACCAACGTGAAAAAAAGATCCATCACATTAAAAGAAAAAGATGTCACCCTGATTCACCCCTCCCCTATTAGGGTGTCCCGGGGTCCTTCAAGTGGTATCAAAGGATGTTACTGGTGTTGAATCTGTCCTTTACGTCATGGAGAATGCAGTCAATGTCATGGGAGTCCCTCACATCGATGGAAGTAAATTCCAGATCTGGAATTACAGAATGAGATCTCATCTAAGATCTCATGGAATGGAAATTCCCTTTTCTACTATGCAAAGAATACGAGTCACTAACCCAACAGGCCTATCTATGACTGAAACAGACATGAAAATTCCTGATGCAGACGCTAAAGCACAAAATGAACTTACTAAAGACCTTTTTGATTAGATCTACCTAAAGGTGATGAATTTCACCTCAGCAAAATCCATGTGGGTTAAACTCGAGAATATTTTTGAAGGAGATAGAAAAGTGAAGGAGGCGAAACAATAAGTGCAGCACAATCGGTTTGATGATCTGAAGATGCATCCAGACGAGAATGCAGACTCTTTCTTCAATCTAATTACTGAAGTGGTTGGAGCAATTCGGAGTCTAGGTGAATAAATCAAAGACATTGATATTTTAAAGAAAATATTAAGAAGACTTCCACCTTTGTACAATGAAAAGGTGTCAGCCTTTGAGGAAAGAGATCTATCAAAACTTTCTCTGGATGATCTACTTAGCAGCTTGGTAGAGTATGAAATGAGAGTCAAACCAGAAGACGCTACGTCTCGTGTGAGCAAGGAAATGGCATTCAAGGCCATGGATAAACTGAAAATCTCAAAAGATAGTAGTGGTGAAGATAAATAAGAAAAATAAATTCTTTCTCTCATTGCAAAGAAGGCCTATAAGGGGAAAGGGAAATTCAAAGGGAAGTTACCTCTCGCATGTTTTCGTTGTGGAAAAGTTGGGCACATTGCCTCTCAGTGCTTAAGAATGAACAATGATGAAGATAGTGAAGATGAATGCATCAAGAAGCATCAGAGAAGGTTCTTCAAAAAGGGAGACATCAAATATGGAATGAAACTACAAAGGAAGAGTTTTGTCTGTGAAGAGGAAGAAGATGAGAATGAATTCTGTGTTGAAGAAGAACCATAATTCAAAACTGGGAACCATGCTTCCATGATGGCCACTATTGAAAAGTCAGAAGACACTGGTGGAGAAAAAGAATTGATAACTTGTGTACATTCTGAGATGCAACTTAAGGATATGGGTAATAATCTTAAGATTAAATGCTAGAGTTGCAATAAGTGGAAATCTATTGTAGAAGAATCAACTGAATATGTTGATCAACATGATGCTGAAATTGAACGACTGGAAGAATTTGTGAAGGTACAGTCTAAAATAATTGAAAGCAATGATGATGTAGTGGATCTAAAGGTGAGAATTGAAGAGAAGGCAAATGTCATTAATGACCTCACCTCCAGACTAGATGAAAAATCCATGATTGCTGAGGGTCTTAAGGAGGAAGTTGTTACTCTAATGAGTATACTTGATACTGAATCAATTCTAAAAGAATCGAGGAAGAAAATACATTTTGTTAGATTCTCATATGAAGAATTACTAGAAAGAGCCAAGTGCAGTTCAAATTGGGTTGGAAAAATCTTGAGTAATCGAAGACCTACTTGCATAGGAAAGAGTGGAATTGGTTGTGAGGCTGAGACATCAACCTCTGGATGTGAAAAGATCCAAAAGAATGATAAGATGAAAGTTGAACATGTTGAAACGTTTCCTAAAGTGCTAAAAATGGATCCCTCAACCAAAACTAAAAAGAGAACTGAAAATTATCCTCAAACATTTAGAAATGACATACAGCCTAACTTTTCTCCCAAGGAAGAAGGTACGAGGAGAAATTCAAGTGAGAATACATTTCCACTCATGAAGTGTCAGTTCTGTGGCTATCTGGGCCATACCATGTCTTACTGTCAGGAGGCAAGAAGCTATCTGAATGGAGAAGATATAGAAGTTAAAGAAAGGAGAACAAATTCATATCCAAATTCTTATAGAAGAAAAAATTTCTGTGGATATTGTTTTCTTTGTTATAACTATGGTCATAAGGCTTTTAATTGCAGGCAGAGAAGGGACATGGACACCTCATACCAAAGTTCAAGACAAGTCAAGTCTCGTTAGCAAAATAATGTTCCTCTTTCAAACATGTTTTCTCCTCTAGAAAAAGATTTTGACTATGAAGAACCTGGGTATGCGGAAGAGATAATTGAAAGTCCATCAATTCTATATACTCAATCCAATGTCTCATCGAAGGAAAGGAAGAAGATTGAGAAATCCAACCTTGCAGAGGTGACCCTCATTTCTACAAATAACAACAGTACCTGGATTCTGGATAGCCGTTGTTCATCACATATGATGGGTAATGTGGGCCTGCTAACAGATATCAAAAGGACGGTTGATGGTATAGTATGATTTTGTAATGATGGGGCTCTGAAAATCAAAGGGAGTGGACGTACCGAGTTAGCTAGTGGAGAACTAAAGAAGACTGAAGTCCTTTACGTTGATGGCCTCCATCATAATCTCCTCAGCGTGATTCAACTCTGTGACGTAGGACTTATAGTTACTTTTAATCAGAAAGTCTGAACTATTAAGGGAAAGACATGCAATTCACTTATGAAGTGATGTAGAACAGAAGGCGACATGTATCAGGTTGATAGTGAAGAAAATGTATTTTACATAACTGTTGAAGAAGAAAACAATTTGTGGCATCGAATACTGGGACACATCAATCAATAAGACATGGAGAAAATTTCAAAATTGAGAATTTTCATGGACATTCCCATTTTGAAGCATGAGCGTGAAAAATCTTCTGATGCTTGCATTCGTGGGAAGCTAGTCTGCAGTTCTTATCGGCCAAAGAATAAAAGGGAATATCACCTTCTTGATCTGATTCATACAGATGTATGTGGGCCGATAAATGTTGTTGGAACTCATGGAGAAAGGTACATTGTCCTTTTCGTAGATGATTACAGTAGAATGGAATGTGTGATGGTCATTCATATGAAACAAAAAGTCCTTGACTGCATGAAAACATATCGGCGAATCGGCGAGAATGATACTGGATGAAAAATCAATGTGTTGCGATCTGACAATGGAGGAGAATACACGTCCATTGAATTTGAAAATTATCTGGAGAAGCATGGGATACAACATGAGGTAGCTGCTGTGAGAAATCCACAACAAAATGGAGTTGTTGAACGTAGGAATCGACAGGTGAACAACATGGCACAAACTTTGCTGATTGAGAGTCGTATTCCACGACATTACTGGAAAGAGGCTGTTCAAGTTGCATTGTACATTCCGAATCGGACGAGACATTATATGGGTGAGACAAAGACACCATACGAATTTTGGCATGGATGGAATCCTTCATTAAAATACTTTCATGTCTTTGGAAGTAAATTCTTCATCAGGAACAAAGAATAAAATCAAGGGAAATATGGCGACAATGCAGATGATGGAATTTTCTTCGGTTACTCAATGAACAACAAAGCCTACAAGGGTTTCAACATGCTTTTAAGAAGAATTGTGGAAAGCAGTGATGTTAAGATAATTGAAGAGAAATGTAAAAATTCTTCAAGGAAGTCTTATTCGGATGTGATATAAAGTCAGGAAGAAAGTGAAGGGGAAGAAAATACAAATGTAGAAATAGAGGAAGTTATTCAAAACACTCAGCAGTCACATCATGATGTTGACTCAGACAAAGAATCTGAAGAGGAAATCTTGGATGGTGTGAATGCGATTGAACCTCACAAAAGAAATCTAAGATGAGAGATTGATCCATATAACATAATTGGAGATAGGAATGCACCCACATAGACAAGGAGGATGAGGAATAACACACCTTCTGCATTTTTCTCAGTTGTGGAGCCATCCTCATTTGAAGAAGCTGCAAAGGATGAATCCAGGGTGAAAGCCATGAATGAAGAGTTAGATCATATTGACAAGAATCAGACATGGGATCTTGTACAGAGACCAAAAGGTCACAATGTTATTGGAACAAAATGGATATTCAAGAACAAGTTTGATGAGCATGGAAATGTTATCAGAAACAAAGCTCAACGTGTATGTAAGGGGTATTCTCAGATAGAATGTGTTGATGTTGAGGAGACCTTTGCTCCAGTGGCTAGACTAGAGTCAATCAGGATGTATCATGCCATGGCTCTCCAAAGAGGATATAAAGTATATCAAATGGATGTCAAGACACCATTCATAAATGGTGTACTCGAAGAAGAAGACTACATTGAACAACCCATGGGTTTTCTTCTTGGTGCTGATTAATCAAAAGTATGTAAGCTAAGGAAAGCACTTTATGGCCTGAAACAGGCACCACGAGCGTGATACTCCAGACTGGATTCTTACCTCAAGAAGCTGGAATTCAAAAGGGGAGTAGATCACAATCTCTATGTGAAGAATTATTCGAAAGATCAGTTCATGGTTCTAGTTTACGACGATGACATTATATTTGGGGGCAACATGCAAAAATCAGTGGATGAATATTCCAATCATATTAAATAAGAATTTGAAATGTCAATGATTGGGGAGCTCACATATTTCTTGGGACTACAAGTGACTCAAAGGAAAGACATCACTTTTATCTCTCAGGAAAAGTATGCCAGAGAGCTGCTGAATAAGTTTAATATGCAAGACTCCAAACCAATGTCAACTCTGATTACAGTTGAAACCACATTTGGAAAGAATGAGGAAGGGACATCTGTAGATCCCACCATGTAAAGAAGAATCATTGGGATCCTACTGTATCTGACAGCGACACAACTAGATATTATCTTTTCCAAATGTCTTGCAGCCCGCATTCAGAGTAGTCAAAAGGAGGATCATATTGTGGCAGTCAAAATAATCATGCGGTACATTCAAGGCACACAAAACATTGGGTTAAATTTTCCTGCAGGTAGGGACAGTGAATTATCAGAGTTTTCTGATGCTGACTGGGATGGTGATGTAGTAGACAGAAAGTCCACCAGCGGTGGAGCATTCTATATTGGGAAGAAATGTGTTGGCTGGTTGAACAAGAAACAAAAAAGTACTTCTCTTAGTACTGCTTAAGCTGAGTATATATCCTCCACAAAGTCATGCACTCAACTGCTATGGATGAAGCAACAATTAACTGATATTCGCGATGAGGTGAAGCAACCAATGGTGATTTACTGTGACAATAAGAGTGTCATTGATCTTATGAAGAATCATGTTCAACATTCTCATACATAACACATTGAAATCAGGTATCACTTTATCAAAGAGAATGTTGAGCAAAGTGTGATTAGAATGGATCATGTGGGAACAGATGTCCAAGTGGATGATATCCTGACAAAGCCACAGTCAGCGGCTGTGTTTGAGAAGCATCCGTTGAACCTCGGTGTTCAACCACCTCCTAGTGCATAAGGAGGTTACAGAATTCCCCTCTCCCCGTTTGTTATAACTATCTTAATCTGTTTATGGTTGTGACGCAGGTTTATGGGAGAGATACTATCCAGGGGGAGTATGGTTTGAGTTGAACGTGAAAAAAAATTTCTGGACTTTGGATTTATTTTGAATGGGGGAGAAAGGATAATGGAATAAATTCAGGAAACTCCTGTGATGTGATGAATGAGAAGGAAAATATTGGAACCCAATTCAATACTACTCTCTTGTTTTCTACATCGAGATTTTCGCACGTAGACTTAGAGTGTTGGCTGAGTTGATTCCTGTGTTTTAGATAGAGATCTATTGAATTTATTTTCTGATTGCCAACAAACCCAAAGGGGGAAATTGTTGTAACCATGGTCTTCTATGCATGATTTTGAGTATGGTTTGTGTTTGTTTTCAATCATCAATGGAAGTTCAGATCATGTACCAGAAAATAGATCATACCATTCATGCAGATGACAGTATTGAAGGTGGCGCTGTTTCCCAGTGTATGCCAAATTTTTGTGGTCCAAAATCTAGAAGTTTCTGAGCATCGTGAAAATTGAATTTCCATGAAGATAATAATTAAATATGTAAAAGGTGTGAATTTCGTGAAGAGAGGATGCATGGTTTGGAAATTACGAAGACCAGAAGAATGGAGGCGGTGAGTCTTCGCGATTACTCCAAGCTTTGTGAATGGTAGAGGATGGAGATCTTCACGGCGATGATGGGATTTGTGAGGGAGATTCTCGGCGAAGGTACGAAGAAGTTGACGGGATGCTCCGCAATTAAGACGAGCTCCGCGAATGGAAAATATCTGTAGTGATTCGTAATTTTGAGAAAATTCCAGTGGAATCTTTGGAGCATCGCGATTTGAGATGACGTGATATTGACTTTGCATGGAAGGGTCGAGGGTCGGTGGAATCACCTATAAATAGAGGCCGACCCCCTCAAGGTATGTAGTGATAATTTCAGAGAATTTCCATTGCTCTCGGTTCGCAAAGGTCTCTCGCGAAGGCAGTGTGCTTCGTGAAAGAGGAGCTTCGCGGTGGCTATTCCAGCTCCGCGAAAGTCATGCACCCCATGTTGTCTCAGTGAGCTTCGTGAAGAGGCAGGATCTCCGCGATAGACAAGCATTTCGAAGGCTGGAGCATCGCGAGAGTGCTTCATGATTGAGCTTCGCGAAAAGGCAGGGACTCCGCGAAGGCTTGTTTGAGCTTTGCAAAATTGGGAGCCTTGGGAAGTAGGGTACATTGTGAAGGCCTTTTCCAAAGGTTGTTTGCCCAGTGGACAAGGGAAAAGTGGGTATTCATCAGTGGTTGGAATTTGGAATTTAATAGATCAATAACTCAGGACTCTGATGCAAGCAAAGTCTCATGCTGGACATGAGACAACGACCTTCATGTCTATCCATTGAAGAGACCTTGATGTCTATAAACTGAGTGAGACTTCACCAATGGTAGTGAGCCAGGGGTAGTCAACGGGAGTGACCCGAGAGAAGAAGTGAGCTATCCCTGAACCTTTGTAAAGGCAGTGAGACTGGGATAGAGTGACTGTGCCTGAACAATTGTAATCCACAACTTGTGAAGATTAGTGGATTTTGGTACGATCGGCAACTTGTCGGCGTATGCTCCATGGACGTAGCCCTTAGTGGTGATCCATGTAAAAAGGGTTGTGTCTTCTCTGTGCATGTGCATGTTCGCTTTCTGATCTTTTTCATCATACAGGTTCAACAAGTTCCTACCAATGTGGGAACAAGATCCATCACATTAAAATAAAAAGTTGTCACCCTGATTCACCCCTCCCCTCTCAGGGTGTCCCGGGGTCCTTCATTGTTGATATAGTTCTTGTGGATCTAAGGAGGGTTAATTTGGATGAAAACACATAGCTTACCCATTTACGAGGAGGATCCATGTAGTGGAATAATTTATTTTTGGGGCTTTTATTGATGGGGCAATATGCCAGTAAGAGGTGTTTGGACTAATTTAATGTATTCTATTCAAATTTAATTTTTTTTTCATTTCCTTCTTTTATATATTTAATCTCATGTGATTATTATTGTAAAAATAATTGGTATTTCAAAATAACTTATATCATTTCCTTTCACTATAATCTATTTAATATGATTCCATGGTTATAATTACATGACAGTAAATGGGGGTATACCGTTATACATATTGTTTATAAATAAATTTTATGATCCATGTTATTTAATTTAGTATTTGATTATTTCTAATTATTTTTTTATTTATTGATTTGTTTTTTATTCAAAACATTTATTTAATTTTTATTATATTCTCATATTTATAGATTCTTCATTTTACCATTCCATTTCTTAATTTTATATTATATGTGGGTTTTGATATAAATGCCTTATTCTAGGATATGTTATAAATATTATTTAGATAAATCCTAATGAAAATAATTTGTATCATATATGGTGATAAGTTAATATATTTCATTTACAATGTAGTAAATTGAGAATTTTTATAGAGAGGATGATTGAAATTTTTATGAGTAATATTTAATTCTTTAATTTTCCAAAATTGACTTGAAAATTATTATGAATTTTCTAAGGGGAATATCCCCATTTTTTCTTCCAAATTAAAAAAATTTGTTTTATTTTATATTTTGACTCTTAATTTCTAAAAAATCACATTTCAAAATATTTTTCACCACTAGGGAAAATATTTTATGAGACATAGTTTATGAATTGTCTATTATTTCAATGTTTCTAAATCATAAGAAACTATATATGACTAAATATATTTTTGGAAGACATATAGAGACAATGATTCATTATAATTTATAAATTTATTAGGGGACTTTTATATGGACTCATTTAGATAGATATAATATTATGGTGTTAGATATATTTTTTGATGATACTCATATTCTGTATAAGTGAAAATGACTAGTTGTTAGTGAATTTTTGGATGAATTTCGAAAATACTGAAATATATATAGTGATATTGGAATGGTATTCCAAATCACTAGAGATTTTTACATATGTATTCATGTATAGGGATAATAAAATATAGGGTTTGAATTCGGAGGGTACTGAGATAATGTCCAGTCCAAGGTTTCTCATATTGAAGGGTCATCCACAATGTTAGTTCCAAGTGAAGAAGTATGGTAGTTGGTTTTGGAATTTGATGTGTAATATGTGTTGAGAACCCATATAGTATTAGAGATACTACCAAAATGATATGGTTAGGAATGTCAAGAATATTTAATTTTCCCCCTATTTATTATAATGTATATGCCCTATGACAATTTTGAGTATCCATTACTATAGATATATGGATAAATATTGCTTTTTTCTAAATTTTTAATACAAATGATATATTTTCTTATCACTTGCAAGGGACCTATGTTGTATTATGTGGTCATATTTTGACTAGTAATTTCAGAAATTTTGGATTTTTTTATTCATATCTCTTATAATTTTTTTGAGATTTCATGTAGTATGTATTTAATTTTTTTACTTAATGAGTATGATATTTACATATTTGGAATTTAATATTATTAATATTAATTTATTTTATTTTATATTATTTAGTGAATTGGAAAATGTTATTTTCATTGTTTTTTAGTGGAGCATGAGATCTATATGAAACCATTACTGAAATATCTTCAGATGATTTGAACATATATTGGTGAAAGCTTATGTATGTGATGATATGAGTAATCATTATTTTTCTTTCATAGAATTGTTTATTTTGGATAATGTTATTATATTTTCATGTAAAATATATTTTTTTTGTATTATTATTAATGATCCAATATATTACATGTTATGTGATGTTCAAATTGGGAGAACTATGATTGTTTTATACATTTTGTGTTGGTGATTACAATATAAACCTAATTCAATGGGATTCTATTATAGATCTAAAATAATATCACCATGGTATTTTTTTGATTTATATTGTGGATAATTATTAAATTTTAAATTATTGATTTTTTAAAATGAAAATATTTTTTTTATTTTTTATTCCATTTTTTGTCTATTTTTTCACATTTTTGTGTTTCGTCATGCATTCGGGTTTGTGGTTTACTTATTTTTAGTATCATATTATGAAAGTATTTTTTATAAATTTTGCCTATACATAAGGGTATCATATTTTTACATAGGGATAGGGTACCCTTTCAAAGAGATTTTTTAAATTTATTACAATTTATTTAGATGTAGGGATCACTTATAGTAGCATGCTCGTTTATAAATTTATATGTTTCATTGTGGGATATAGTTATTTGAGGATAAGAATTCAACTATTCATATGAATCATAGTTTTTAAGATACATATTGTTTTTATTATATAAATCTATATGAGGACCCTTATATGAACCTTACGTGACATAACCCAAAATTTCCATTACATATTTATTTTTAATTTCATTTATGATAATAATTACCAATAGTTTTATATTTTTATAATTATTTATTCATTGTTCCTCTTGAAAAAAATTTGCCTCGTTGATTGAGTGTATTTTATTAGGATTTATTCTCCTGAGGTACCTTCACATTGATATATATAAATATTGATCAATGTATAAGGCAGATATAAATTGAGAGATGTAAGATTATGATCTAGGGAAGGGTTTCCATTTATAATGATATATTTTTGACAAATAAAAAAATGAGATTCTATGAGTTCTATTAAGGCACGTATATCATATATTATATTTTCTAACGTATGGTCTATGAAGCAATATCATTTTCAGTGGGAATCCAATAGTAGAAAAAACACCTTGTTATGATGATTCAGTTGGGTATCCTATGTTATTTAGACATTTTATCATACACTCCCTTGGTATTTAATTTATTCATTTTGAATTTTCTATATCATCATTTTATTTTGTAAGTTAAATGGTTCTAATTCCATAATAATATATAGTATTTTGATTTTATTATCATGGATTTGGATTAATGGAGGTTGAACTGGGTAATATTTTATATTCTTTACCATTCCCCATTTTTTCTCCATTGTGTGGTATTTTTCATCTATTTTCATCAACACATTTTTTTCATTATTCTTTTCTTAAAAATTATTCATATTCATATTCTATTATTGTTCTTTCTATATTGAGTGGGTTTTATATGAACTTATACCTTCATGGGGGTGCTTTCTGGGTCTCTTGGGAACCATGGAATATTGTTTTCCTTATTGAATATTAGTTGGTATTAAATTTGATTTTTTGATAGAAGAAAAGTTTTTCTACAATGAAAGTTGAATTGAACAATTTTTCTGGGTGAGTATAATTATTATAACTCATGGAAGGATGTTAATTAATATTTATATGGTTATATGTTTTTTAAGTGTCATGTGAAAAAATGGAATGAGAATGTTCATGTTAGGGATTGACAGTGAACCTAATTGAGGATTAAAATTTTCCAGAATGAAACCTAGGGGTGTTTATCTATATAAATTATTAGTTTTTTATTTGAAATGATTTATATTATTTCTGATTCTCTAAGAGGATTTCATGGTTGTGGTGTTTCATAATATTTATGATGTAATCCTGGGAAGTGGAGAATGAAGTCATTCCATGGTAATTTAAATTGAATAATGCATCTGAATGTGGGTGTTTCCAATCACTAGTAATTAGGAACTATATTTATACAATTTGATATTTATGGTATTGGAAATTAATGTTAGTGTCGATTATGGTTCAAATAGTTTTGGTTGAAGTTTGTTTCTAATTTTCAATCAATATAGGTACTATGGTTATTTAGATATATATAACGTTGGACAAGTCTTATTATATAGATTTGACCACTGGTTTGTGGTGGAATCCTATATATTGTAGGATTCATGGTGGTAGTGAATTTCCACATTGATATGAAAGAGAATGTTTCTTTAGATAGATTGATGAAACTATTGGTGATTAAGATCACCATTTGTGTGTGGAAATATAACACCCCACAATTTTATTGTATGTTTCCTCATAAATAACTTCAATTAATTATATAGCTTATTATGCATGCGACACTGAGTTCATGCAAAAAACATTGTTATACATTATTGATATATAATAGGATTTAAACATAATAATTCCACTTCTGTCAATTGAATTTTGAAAAACAAACATACACGGTTTCGTTCAGTAAGATATATAGAGGCTGATAGGATCAACCAAATTTATGATAAATAGTAACATACCCTTATGAATAGTAATATTATCCTTATTAATATTAATGAACCATTATGAATAGTAATAAGAACCAAAATAATAGTAAACTCACCCATTAATGTATAAAAAATTAATCCCTTTATAAATTAAAGAGATTATTTTAAAAATTAATAATAATTGTTTCTATTTTTTGAGAAAAAATTATTTAATTACAATTTTATATTTGATAAAAAAATTATAAGAAATATCATTTTATTAAAATGTATTCTATAGTTAATATTTTACTGTCCAATGAGAAATCACTCCTCTCCACCACTATAAAAACCATAACACACTCCCTATTTTCTTCTCTCCTATAAGAAATAAATCCTCTCAATTTTTAAAAAAAATTTATTTTGTTGTCCCTACCCATGCCCAGGTGCCTTTTTTCTAACAATATACCTAAAACATTTCGCATAAAGAGGTTCTCATGGAGGTTATTTCATGTGGTAAATCCACTATCTTTTTCATTTAATTCTGTTTCAATTTACCTTCATCGCTTATTCTCTCCTCACCTCCTCTATTCAATTGATAATGATATATATAGTATAATCTATATATTTTAATTATATAATTATAAATTAATATACAAAATCAATCTCCTAACTCTACTTATTTAATTTTATAAACGAAGTCACAGTAAAAAAGAAACCAGTTTACAACTTTCATTGGTGACAGAGTTTCATTATTTAAGTTCGTCTTCAATTCTATTCATGAATATTTTTAATTGGATTATACATATTGTAAAATGTATAATATTACAGTTTTATGTTCATTATGTTTCATATTTACAAAATAATAATTGATAAAACAAAATATGTTCATTATGATCAATAACCCCGTAATAATCTAAATGATTATTAGATATATATATATATAACCATTTACAAATCTTTATTTTCAATTATAATACATATTTAAAATTCTATAGAGTTATATCCATTCCACCTAAACATCAAAACTCATACACCAGTACGTTGATTATGAAAACAAGGGAATCAAATGCTCTCGAGCTATAAATTTGTAGCTTATAACTTATTCCAAAGGCCATAAATGAACATAATAAAATTATAGTCAATAAAATACTTGTATATAATGTTCTAAATTAATTAATTTTATATTTAAAGTTATTATTCAGGACATTAGGATTAATTAATGAACACATTCGGGCAAAGGGTAATGATTTTCTCATATCAAATTAATTTCCATCGGATTTCCATTCCTTGACACTAATTTATTGTATGTTGTGTATGTATGCTTCCAAGTGGTATATAATATCACTATTCTATTTTTATTCATGGTAAAAAAATATTCACCTGATGATTATAAATTTTTTGGTATGGTAATTCTATTGAATATGACATGGTAAGAGACTTCTTCTCAATCTCTATTTCATTATGCATTACATGGTATTGTCGAAAAAATCATTCTTATGTGGTGTATGTACTTCACCTTTGATATGATTTTAAATTAAAAATTACATTCCTATTAAATATCCTTATTATTGTATATTTAATATGATTATTGTCTTATCTATATAACCTTTTAGATATGTTGTTAACTTTTAATGTTGTTTTAAATGTATAAATATTGATGAATCCATATCTTCTACTCAGTCTGAAAATTTATAAGTCATTTGTTTCGGAATAAAAAAATTTTATAATAATTAAATGGACATTTACTGAATGGTGGGGATTGTTATATCCCCATGATGCATTGATAGATGCCATGAATTAAAATAGATAGTGACATACCCTTTGAGTTTTTCTCCAAAACCGAATTAAACGAGTTTTACTAATAGACATAATCCAACTCAATGGTATGATGGTTCATGTTCCAGATACATTACATACAAATTATAATCATTATATTTATTCATAATTAAATTATTACTTTTCCTGAGGTTTTCACTATGAAAAAATATTTGGATGCATTTTCATTCTCGGATTATTGATGGAATGTGTTTTTCAATTATTCACAATGTCATATTGATTATTTCTAATTGATTATGATTAAATTATTATTGTTTCATGCATCAAATATATGTAACCCTATTTTATATTTTTATCTCACCACATTCATTTGTATTCATTTCACAGGTTGTGATGAAGTGATCATTTATTGTGTTTTCACGGATTCAATTTATTAGGTTCTGTTTTGCATTATATTTTGTTTTCTTCTTGTAAGGCAAAATGGGTTCCCTGTATGTATATTGATTAATCATGACTTCTAAACCGACCAATATTTCATTATTTTATTCCTTTTAATCATTACCATGTAATAGAATAGTTCACTATCTCTTGGTTTTTGGGTTCGGGATGTTACAGTTGGTATCATAGTAATTTTAGTATAAACATTTGGAAATGAATTTATAAAACATAGATTTGCAGGAAAACCATAATATATAAATTGGAAATAAGTGTGCAATATCATCCAAGAATTGTGTAAAGGTAGAGATTATGTGGGTATTCCTAGAAATATGTCCCTGTCTGGATACTACAATTTGACATGGATTTGGAACATATGTAAATATGAGTAACAAATCCTATAAGGTGTTCTGGTATTGAGTTGTGGTAACCTGGAACACAAAAATAAGTTTTTCTACGTACTGGGATTGACACTCTAGGGGATATTCCTTGGATAATTTACATCTTCTTTAGAATCCATTAAGAATGATATAAATGTAAATATAAATAATGTTTATTATTATGTGATTAGATGTTCATAAGTTTTGATATTATATTAATTGTTTTTCTAATACGAATTTATGAATTATGATTTAAAACCTATTTTATTGCATTTTATTTTTTAGTTATGGATGTTAATTGATGAAATTTAATTAATACCCATCGAAAATATATTGATTTCCCCAATGAAAAACACACCAGAGTTAGTGATGTATCTAGTATGATCCTAACCATATTAGGATTACATACTCATGCTATGAAAATTAACCATATTACACTTGTGTTGAGCATTTCATGTGACAGAAGCCACAATCATTTAGTGGGTATACTAATCGAGTGGTAGATGAGCTATGGATCAAGTACATTGAAATAATTTGTATTTCATTAAGATGCATTTTATATTAAATTAATGTACTATAAGTATACTTTCATATACGGATGCTGATCAATGGTGGTCCTTGATCCATAATGCCATAGTGGAAGATTAAATAGATGATATCGAATGAAGACCATTTAAGGAACTGTTATTCAACAATTATTTCCCTTGAAATAAATTTATTTAAATGAAGAGAAAAAATTATAACATGAAACTAATGGAATAAGTGTGTGTTTTAGAGTGTGATGGAAAATTCAGTGGACTAGATATGTATGATATACATTATATATGTGATCCAGATGAAAAGATAAATCATTTAATTGAAAGACTTAATCCAAGGCTTTGAAAAGAATTGCCTTCTCAAACATTTTCATCATATGATAAAAAATTATTAATCTACATCAAAACAGAAAACATAATTTATATATCGAATATGATCCATGGAAATAATGAAAATAATTGGTCTTCTGTAAATCATGGAAAATGAAAATATCAATATAAGGAATGGTATTGTAGAAAATTCCATTATGTGAGAAATGTGGAAAGTCCCCTACCAGAAAATTATAGAAATGAATTGTTGTTTTTATAAGAGTGGTTAAATGGGTCACTAATCTAATGATTGAAATGGGAAGAGAAAAATGGATGATGTAAAATACTCTGATTTTAGGTAGAGGGGAAACTTTGAAAATGGATTTTCAAATATTAATCAACATTTACCATAGAAAACTCCATGGAAGCAAGGGAAGGCTTATGAAATAACAACATAAAATGTATATGTTCCTAATTATTTGCTGGAAGGAACTTTAATAGTTTTATTTAATTTATCTAATTCTTTATTTTATTTTGGACCATCACATTATATTAAATCATTCCAGTTTTCATTGAAAATTGGACATTTTTTATTTGATTTAAATATGTTTTTGTTAATCAAAACATTGAAGGGATATATCATTGCAACAACATTGTGTTAGTCATTCCCCTTTTATGAAAAATAAATGTACTTTATTTTCTGACCATATTTTTATAGTTATGCCCGACATATATATACTTCTCAGTATGAATTTTCATTCAAATTATGATAAAAAAATATATTTCAAGCTGATAGAAGTTACAATTTTTTATTCTATTGTAGAATCCATTATCTTTAGAGAAGAATTATTATCATCAAGGTCTTATCTAGATCAACATTAAATACATATTTATAATGAATTTCGTGGGGGGAGGGAGCATATATAGATCTTGAAATTTAATATGTAATTATTGTGAAATATTGCATTAATACCTTTCAAGAGGAATTACATGGACATCCTACACCGAGAGAAGATGAGTTCTGTAAAAACCCAAAATTCCCATGGAATATTTTTAAAAAAATACATGGGAATTTTACAAGAACGTGAAAACTGACGGTGCCTAATTCTGAGGCCCAGTGTTCTTAGAATCAATTTCTAATGTTTTGTTCCGGTACGTTCAGAAAACATACGAGCGGGTTTTTATAACATCTGAACCGATGCTCGGAATCGAATTCTGAGTGCACCATTGAACTTGCTGCGTGAATGATTTCTTAGTAATACATCCACCGCAGTTGTGTTTTAATGAGATGGAATGATAGTTTTGGGGGTTCTTTTATAATTTTATATAAAAATAATGTGATAGATTTTTTTTATTTCTTGGTTGTTATAATCATAAAGAGGAGATTAGTGGTGGGGTCCACCACACCATAACCTCGACTGAGAGGTTATTGAGTTGGGGCCCACCTGCACATAATCTCCTAGGGGAGGATATTTAGCTTCGATACCACACTGCCTTTAACAACTTGTAACTCACCATAAAGTGGGGGGGGGGCTTGAACATCCCCCACTAATTAAATGTTCCCAACCAATTAGAATTAATTGAAACCCCTTGTTTAATCAATTTATATTTTTAATTATTTTTTATTTCATCCAACTATTTAATAATAAACAAAGATATTATTTCATTTGGTTTGAAATTCATTTGGGTGGGGCTTGAGACAGAACTTCATCCTCTCGATGAAGAATGCGAAGAACGCTCCTTCCATAGAAGAACAACGAACACAATATTATTTCTTATTTGGTTGAGGAAATGAAGTGGAAACACCACCACCCACAATGAATTCCAACAAAGTCTTCTTCGACTCATCTTCACCAAACTATTCCTCTTCTGACGTAGACTATACAACTTATCCATCCTGTGACTTCGTCAATGATCAATGAAAATCGAGGTAGGGGGATTTGAGTTTATTTGTTTCCATTCTACATCGTTAATATTATAGTATTCGTTATGCTGAATGTTATAAACATCACATGGGGGTTAGGACTGCACCAACACGGTCGACCTTCCCCCTTTGGTTGATCATGATTTTTGAAAGCAGAGGAAAGGACCACGGTGAACAACGCCAGCCGGCGAAGGGCCGACCGCGAAAGAAACTGGTGGCGCAAATGCTGCCTGGTCGCCAAGAGGGCGTGCCACAGCCTCGCTACACGGAGGAGATCCGCGGCCACATCAGGACACATCGGAGGCGCATGGTGTTGTCGCACCCCGCGGAGGGCAGTAGGAGGTCTCGGCCAAGGTGGGACCGGTGGAGGGGTGTGGCGCAATGGCGTCGCGCCGGTGGTTCAGGACCACGGCTAGGGCGGGCCTCGGCGGGAGAGCAGGGGTGCGGCGTCGTCACGCCACGTTGGAGAAGACTTGTGGCCTATGGCCAAGGTGGACAGGAGAGGGCGGCTGGCTGAGCTGGCTTCCGGTGCGCGGTACACAGGAGGGCCCCTTTTGGTCCTGCCGTTACAGGGGCTGGCGCCATGTGCTGATTGTTACAAACAAAGGAGGCACGACACCCCCCCCCCCCTGGCGTGGCTACCCGGGCCATGCTGCTATCCATCCACAACCCACCGAGCCGGGCCACACGGCCAGCCGGGTCAGGCAACACGGCCAGTCAGGCTAGGCCACATGGCCAGCCAATAGGGCTGGGCCGCCCCTTCGGTTCCAGCCGCCTTCGGGCCGGGTCGGACCCGCGGACCGGGTCGGACCCCAGTCCGGACCAGTCAGACCCGAAAACACCTTTACGCCAATAACATGGAATACATGAGTTTGATCGAAGAACCGTCTTTGGTGACATAATGATTAGAGTGAGACAGTTCATTTGGCATATCCCACATGAGTTTTGGAGACTGTTGTAGTACGGTCAGGTTGGTTTGAACCTAAAACCCAACCCGGCCCCTGGGATGGAAATGCCAATAACTAACAGACCGGGCATCGAATCGACGCGCCGTCTATTGCGTTGAGACCCCTATGACATTGAATTCTATTATGATACATCCACGTCAAACTTTGTGACACATGGAGTATCGACCTGTAGTGCGTGGAGCGAATCCACCCGGAGACGAGCGTGCGGAGTGTGGAGATGTAGTAGCTGACAGGCCTGATGAATGCTTGGCCAATTTAACTCAGAGTGATTCAACTAGCCCAGTGGGGAGCGCCTGGTAGTTGGAGGCAAATCCATGGTAGGGGAGCACATGGAATTTGGTGGCAGACTCGTGGTACTCGATAAGAGAAGTACCTATGCAGGCTATTAGGGGGAGCACCCGGTATTTGGCAGCAGACCCATAGTGGACAGAGCTCCTGGTAGTTGGTAGAATACCTGTGGTACTCGACAGGAGGAGTACCTCAGCAGACCAAGGTTAGTTATAACTGCCTTGGTGTCGTGAAACTCCCACATTACTCGACAGAGGAGGAGTTCTCCTGCAGTCGTGGTTTTGATAATGAAAATCTTTGTTTGAGCTAACTCAATGAACATTGTGTATTCCTCATGATTGAGATGGGTTACTTGATAACATAGGTATATGTATGGGCATATACCTAAGTAATGGTTATTCGTTGAAATCCTACATTGTTGTTTATCCTTGTTGAATTTTGTGAGACCTTGAGGGTCTTGGTGTCCCTACTAAGTATCATCATAATCACCCTTGCACGGGCTATGCCCATACCTCTTTGTGTTGTATGGAGACAACGAAAAGAACTGACAGAGGCCGAGAGCAAGCTAGAAGTGGACATTACCCAGAGGAGGACCACTCGGTGTGACGGTACACGGAGCGGACCGATAGACATGGAGTGCTGAGGAGGACATCAGTACCTACCCTTCAGGTAGGAACCCCAAATGGTGATCCTAGATAAGCTTCTAAAATTTAGTTGTTTTTCCCTTTTTCAGTTGTACTGGCTTTTCAGTTGTACTTTCCTATTGGTCTTATATTTATGTCCCCTTGAACATTCCATCACATCTTTTGTATACAGTTTTTTCCTTACTATTTTCTTCCTCTTGTACTCTGATTGTGAATGTTTACTGTTATAAAAGAAATGACTTTTCAATTCTTAGGATTTACACCTTTGGTGCTAGTCTCCAGCCCCTAGCCTATGGAAGGTGGGCTTGGGGTAGTTACGACATGGGCCCTGGGGGACAGGTCCTGTCAAATTGGAATCAGAGAAGTCAGTTCTACCACAGATTTCAAGACTCAGATTATTCTTTCCTGTGAAGCAATAATGTTAAGGGTACCAAGTGTGGATTTCAGTTCAGGGAGTCCAGTGATGGTGTGGCAGCCGACATATCCGTACACCAGGATCCTGACATCTGATTTCTGACATAGTTCACATAAACAATGAATGCATGTGTTTTTCAAATGTTTCTCTTTATGTCAAATCAACTAGGTCAGAACACCATGTATAATGTTTTGATCGTTTCCCATCATTTCCATTTAGGATGCCTCCCCAATGATAAATAGTTAGAGCCACAAGATTCATACACTCTGACAGCCCAACGAGTGACAAGGTCGTGGTGTAGGGCCCCTTGCCAGTTGAAGCACCAGTGAAGGCACCATCGATACCAGCACTCGTTGGTCCACTGATGCCATCAGCCCCAGCAGCAGACGATGCACGATGCTTGAGCACACTGCACTAGTTCCAGTGCCATAGGCCACCTAGGTTTCAGGGAGAGATGGACCCACAGGCGGCTGATGATTTTCTATAGGAAGTGGGGAGAGTCTTCAAGCCAGTAGGGACACCGATAGACTACATAGTGATTCTTACTGTGAGTGTACATCAGGTAGCAATAGGTAAATAGTGGAGCCTGATTCTTCATGTCCACGACAAGGCGACTTTACTTTGGATAGACTTAGAGAGCCTATTTTGTGTGGAGATTGTTCCAGCCACCCTTCGAGCGGTGCAGATACATGAGCAAATTTATCTGTAGTAGGGCAGCATGCCAGTAGGAAAGTACTCAGCGAGATTTACTGACCTCTCGTGCTACTCCACAGATATGGTATGAGACCCAATCTTCAGGGCCTGGAACTTTGAGTAGGGACCTAGGAGAGAGATAAGAGCCTCAATGATCTCCCTCAGCATCCTAAAGCAGGTGGGGGTGTTAGAGAGAGCCCTCCTAGTGGAGAGTTTACTTGCTGAGCAGTCTCCCACAACGAGATTCACTACTAGTCTACTTACTATGGAGTCGTCTGCTGATGGCAGTAGACAGATGATGCCCAGGTCCAAGAGGACCAAACATACAGGTGGATGACGGCATGACTCAGGATCGGTTGTGAAGGGAACCCAGAGTGGAGAGAGAGAGCCAGTAATTCCAGGAGCAGGCATTGTAACTCATGCGGTGGGCTTGGTCACATGGCACATGACTGTCCGACCCTCCATACTGATGCTCAACAGTCAGTTGAGGGACCTCCCAAACAGATGCAAATGTTCGATTGAGGCGGTCTGTAGGGTGGAGGCGGACGTTGAAGAGGAGCTGGACATGCAGCTAGCGGTGGACGATGAAATGAGGTGTTATCACCACCACCACCAGGAGGTCCACCCCCGACGACAAAAAGCATGTGGACATGGTATAGAACAGCTTCAGGAAGCTGAAAACTATGACCATGGCGCTCTAGATATGATTCGAGGTATGTTCTGTGTGTACTCTACCATATCTGAAGTTCTAATAGACACTGGTGCCCGTCACTCATTCATATCCACTGCCCTCGTTCAGAGATCGGATATTCCGATGGAGTCGTTGGCTTGATCATTACAGCTAGTGAATCCTATGGGATAAGACTCGATGATTACTCACTAGTGCCGACAGTGTGAGATTTCTCTAAGAGGCAAGAGCTTCAGTTGGGATCTACTCATAGTGGTGTCGAGGCCTTACAACGTCGACCTGGATATGGATAGTTTATCTAATGTCTATGCTCATATCGACTGTACTAGGAGAAAATTTTGATGTGTCTGCACGGATAGAACCACGATCACCTTCACCAGTGAGAAGGGAACCTTTGCAGTGTACATCATACTTACTCATACGAGGGTGAAACCGATCAATCACCATTTGGCATTCCATACCCTCAGAGCAGTTGATGTGGAGAGTCTGACTTAGACTATAGTGGTGGACCAGTACTCGGATGTTTTCCCTGACAATGTTCCACGACTACCTCATCGCAGAGAGGTGGACTTCTACATTGACTTGTACCCCGGGACGACACAAAAATCTATTTCAGTGTATCAGATGGCTCCCCTGGAGCATCGTGAGCTGTGGATATAGCTAGAGGACTTGCAAGGAATGGGATTCATCTGGCCTAGTGTTTCTCCCAGGGCAGCCCTGATTCTGTTTGCCAAGAAGGCGGATGAGAGATTGCAGCTCTGTGTTCACTACCGTCACCTGAACCAGGTGACCATGAAGAACAAGTACCCACCCTTGAGGATAGACGATCACTATGATCAGATCAAGGGATATCGATGGTTCTCGATGATATACCTCAGATCTGGTTATCATCAGCTCAGTGTTCGAGATGAGGATGTGAAGAAGATGGCTTTCCAGTGCCAGTACAGCCATTAAGTGTTCTTGGTTATTCCCTTTGGAGTAACCATCACTCCAGCAATGTTCCTGAGTCTAATGAACAAGATCTTCTAGACTTACCTTGTTCTCTTTGTCCTAGACTTCATTGATGACATTTTGATCTACTCGAATACTGAGTAGGAACATTCCTACCATTTTCAGGTAGTACTGGGCACACTCCAAGAGAACCATCATTATGGTAATCTCTAGAAGTACCAATTATGGATTCAAGAGGATCACTTTTTGGGAGACATCATCTTGCAGGCTGGTGTTACAGTAGATCCACCAAAAAACGAGGTGGCACTTGCATGGGAGCCAACCAGGAGTGTGACGGAGGTAAGTAGTTTCCTAGGTTTGGCTTGCTACTACCAGAGATTCATTCTAGATTTCTCTAGAGTTACAGCACTGCTATCATCCATAACGAAGATGGGGAAAACCTTTGTGTGTTCGGAGTGAATCCAGACAATCGTTCAGGATCTATGAAAGAGGGTGACCAGTTCCCCCATCTTGAGGTTCCCAGAGGAAGGCGTAGGGTTCATAGTTTATTGCGACACATCAAGGAAATGACTCATGTTTGTCATGATGCAGGAGCGAGCAGTGATAACGTACGGTTCTCAGAAGCTGAGAAATCATGAGCATAACGACTCTAACCATGACCTGGAGCTAGCAGTAGTGGTGTTTTCCATGAAGATATGGCGGCACTATCTGATGGGAGAACATTTTACCATGTACTCTAATCACAAGAGTTTCAGTAATATCTTCTCTCAGAAGGACCTGAACCAGAGACAACGTTGATGGATTGAGTTCATCCAATACTATGACTACGAGATAGTCTATACTCATGGGAAGTAGAACGTTGTTGCGGATCTGCTCAGTCGGAGGACTAGCATACAACTACTAGAAGAGGAGACAAAGAAGCTAGCTACCTTACGGATATCCATTCTGGATAGATATGTCGCAACCTATCTACAGTCTCTTATAGTAACATCACCACTTCTTTAGCGAGTCAGGGAGGTGTAGTATGTGGACGATGAATGTGATATACGACGTAATCAGTTATCCACAGGGCAGGAACTTGATTGATTTTATGAAGGTTGGGAGCATGTCATCCTCTTTAGAGGACGTACCAAGGTACCTGTTGCACTTCAGGAGGATTTGTAGAGGGAGTTCAACATTTCACCTCTAGCGGTGCATTCATGATTGGTGATGATATACTAGGTCCTTCGACAACAAAACTGGTGTCCAATTATGAAGAAGGAAGTAGTAGAGTTTGT
This sequence comes from Viscum album, assembly GCA_963277665.1. Classification (NCBI taxonomy): domain Eukaryota; kingdom Viridiplantae; phylum Streptophyta; class Magnoliopsida; order Santalales; family Viscaceae; genus Viscum; species Viscum album. The sequence continues at coordinate 1,014,532,470 of OY728152.1, read as the reverse complement.
CTCATGGTGCCTCACTTTTCAGCAAGTGAACGTAGAGCCCCGAGTACCACTAGGCTTGGTTCAACCCATAGAGTTCCTAGAGTTGAAGTGGGATGGGATATCCATGGAATACATGATGGTTCTTCCACATACATCCATGGTTCAGGACTCGATTTGGGTGATTTTCGACTGACTCACCTAGTCGGCCCACTTCCTATCGATTAGAGAACATGTCTCAGTAGAGAGCATGGGATGCATCTATGTGTAGGAGATTGTGCGGTTACATGCAGTACCATATTCTGTTGTCTCCGACCATGACACACTGTTTACTTCCTGGCTCTGGAAGGGGTTTTAGGAAGCCTTCAGAACACAACCTCAATTGAGCACTGCCTTCTATCCTTAGACGGATGGTCAGACCAAGAGGACTATCCAAACCCTAGAGTACATGCTTTATGCATGCATCCTTGTCTTCGGTCACAGCTGGGAGGATCACATTCCTTTGGTGGAGTTTGACTACAACAACAACTATCACTCCACCATCGGTATGAAACCTTTTGAGGCCTTGTATGGCTGACCATGAAGATCGCCACTAGGCTGGACAGACCCAGGGGAGTCAGCACTAGGGGGACCAGAGAAGGTACGAACTACCACAGAGAAGGTGCAGATCATCCAGGAGTGAAAGAAGACTACACAGAGTAGTTGAATTCGTATGCTGATATGAGACGGTGACCTCTCTAGTTCAAGGATGGAGACCACGTCTTCATACTTGTCTCACCATGACGAGGTCTACAGAGATTTGGCCGAGGTGGAAAGTTATATCTGCGATTCATCGGACCTTTCCAGATCCTTAGCAGAGTATCTAAGGTGGTTGACCGATTGGATCTTCCACCTCAGTTTCACCGGGTGAACAACGTCTTCCTTGTATCTCAGCTGAGGAGATATGTGCACGACTCATCCCACATCATCAACCATGGTAAGCTAGACATCAATGATGGGGAGATGTTCAAGAAGGTTCCAGTAGAGATTCAGGATCGAAAGTAGCGAGTCCTATGTGGATGGTCGATACCTCTGGTGGACGTTCGCTAGTAGCACAAAATCCTCTCGAAGAGCACATGGGAGTGTGAGGCTCAGATGCGTGCTCAGTACAGCCATTTGTTCCCTTAGTTTGACTTGTATCTTTAAAGGATGTAAATCCCTGAGGTGGGGATAATGTAAAGACTTTGAATTCATGTTTATTTTTTTACAATATATGACAATTATACGAGTTCACAAAAACTGACAGTGCTTGATTCTGAGGCCTGGTGTGCCTGGAATCAATTTCTAAATTTTGATCGGGTACGTTCGGTAAACATACGAGCGGGTTTTTATAACATTTGAACCAGTGCTCGTAATTGAATTCTGAGGGCACCGTTGAACTCGCAACGTTAGTGATTTCTTATTAAGACATTCATCGCAGTTGCGTTTTAATGGGATTGGATGATAGTTTTTGGGGTTCTTTAATAAAGATAAATAAAAATAAGGTGATACATTAATTTTATTACTTGGTCATTATAAGCTTCAGGAGAAGGTTAGTGGTGTGGGACACCACACCATAACCTCCCATGGGAGTTTATGGAGGTGGGTCCCACCCGCACATAACCTCTCTTTGGAGGATATTTAGCATGGGGACCACATGGGCTTTAACCCCTGGTACCTCCTCATAAAGTGGGGGGGTGGGACCCTTGGACTTCCCCCACTAATTAATTGTGCCAACCCTCTTAGAATAAATTGAACCCCCTTGTTTAATTAATTCAACTTATGAATTGTTTGGAATTCAATCCAACTATTAAATAATAGAAAAGGCTATTATTTCATTTTGTTGGAAATTTATTTGGGTGGGACTTGAGAGAGAACTTCATCATGTCGATGAAGAACGTGAAGAACGGTCTATACACCGAAGAACGACAAACAAAATATTCTTCCTTATTCTACGTCATTAATATTTTCGGATTAGTTATGCCAAATGATATCAGCATAACATGAGGGTTCAGACCGCACCAACACGGCCAACCTTCCCCCTTTGGTTGATCTTGTTTTTTGATGGCGGTGGAATATACCATGGAAAACAACGGTGGCTGGCGACGAGCTCACCACGCAAGAAACCAGCATCGCAAAAGCCACCGGGTCGCCAAGGGGGTGCGCCAATGCCACGCTACGTGTAGGAATGTCAAGGCCACGTCAGGTGACAGTGGAGGCATGATGCCACATTGCGCCACATGGAGGGCAGAAAAAGGACACAGCCAAGTCGAGTTGCGGCCATGGAAGGCCACAACGAAGGGGCACAATGTCGGCGTGCCGCGCAGGTTTTCAGGACTGCGGCCAGGGTGGGCCACGTTGGGAGATCACGGGAGTGGTGTCGTCGCACCACGCTGGAGAAGACCCGCTCGCCTATGGCCGCTGTGGATAGGGGAGGGCGGCCGGCTGAGCTGACCGTCGGTGCATGCTACACAGGCGGGACACTTCAGGTCCCATGGTTACAGGGGTCGGTGCCATGCGCTGGACGTTACGAACAAATGGGGGGGGGGGGCACCCCCCCCCCCCAAATAATGGATAGCCTGACCATGTGGAGTGCCCAGCCAGGCCCTGCGGCGTGGCCACCCGGGCCACGCGACCAGCCGTGCCAAGTCACACAACTGGCCACCGAGCCACTCGGCCAGCCGAGCCTGGCCACATGGTTAGCCATCTAAGCTGGGCCACGCCTTAAGGCCAGGGCGCCCCTTCGGGCTGGGCTGCCGTCGGGCTGGGTCGGACCCACAGACCGGGTCAGACCCCAATCCGGACCTGTTAGACCCGAAAGCACCTTTATTCCCATAACATGGACTACAGACATCCTATCGATGAACCGTCTATGGTTATGTAAAGCTTAGAGTGAGAAGGTTCCTTTGGAATATAAAAATTTAGTTTTGGGAACATTTGAAGTACGATTGGGTAGGTTAAAACCTAAAAACCAACCAGGATCCTGGGACAAAAATGCCAATAAAATAGAGACCGAGCCTTCGATTAGCATGCCCTTTGTTGCGTTGAGGCCCCTATGACATGGAAGCCCTTTGAGATACATCCACGCGAGACTTCGTGAAACATGGAGTATAGAAATTTAGACCATGGAGTGGATCCTCATGGAGATGAGTCGGTAGTGTGTGGAGACCTAGTAGTTGGCAGACCTGAAGACTGCTTGACAGATTCGAATTGGATTTATTCAACTAGTCCAGTGGGGAGTGCCTGGTAGTTGGTGGCAGACCCATGGCGGATGAGTGCCTGGTTGTTGGCGACAGACCTGCGGTACTCAATAAGAGGAGTACCTCTGTAGGCTATTAGGGGGAGCGCCCGATATTTGGCGACATACCCACATCGGACAGAGCACTTGGTAGTTTGCAGAAGACCCATGATACATGACAAGAGGAGTGCCTCAGTAGTCCAATGTTAGTGAGAAGGGACTCAGTGTCGCAACATGCCCATTTTCGTCGATAGAGGAGGAGTTCTCCAGTAGTCGTGGTATCGATAAATAAAATCCTAGTTTGAGATGAGTCAATAACCTTTTTGTATTTCTCCTGATTGAGATGGGTTTACTTGATAACATAGGTATATGTATGGGCATATACCAAATTAAGGGTTATCCTTTGAAATCGTACATTGTGGTTTATCTTTGTTGAATTACGTTAGACCTTGAGGGTCATGGGGTCCCTACTGAGTATCTTCATACTCACCCCTGCATGGGTTATGCCCACACCTTGTTATGTATGATGTAGACAACTAACAGTGAAACGGTGGCCGAAAGTGAGCCAGGACTGGACGGTTCCCGTTGGAGGACCACTCGGTGTGACTGTACATAGAGAGGACTGATATATGTGGAGTGATGAGAATGAAATCTATACCTACCATTCAGGTAAGAACCCCAGATGATGATCCTAGAGCTGCTACAAACATTCAGTTGTTTATCTCTTTTTAAGTTGTAGTTGATTTTCAGTTGTACTATCACATTGGGCTGGTATTCATGTCCCCTTGTACATTCCATCACTTCTTCTGCATTCAATGTTTTTCATAATGTTTTCATCCTTTTGTACTTTGATTGTTATTTTTTACTGTTATAAAGGAAATGCCATCCCAGTTTTAGTGATTTATGCTTTTGGTGCTAGTCGCCAGCCCCTGGCCTATAGAAGGTGGGCTTGGGGTAGTTACGACACGAGCCTTAGGGTACGGGCCATGAATAGTTCTTTATTGATTTAATACATGGTGAAAGTCCTATATCAAAGGCTCCCTATAAAATAAACTCTATATTATTATTATAGATGAAGAAATAACCAGATAAATTGAGTGATAAGGGATTTATTCATCCCAATGTTTCTCTGTGGGAAGCCCATATTCTAATTATCATAAATAATGATTGATCATTGAGGTTGTGAATTGATTATCGAGATATTAATTTAATTACAATAAAGAACTTGTTTCCTCACCCTTATAATGATGATATATTTCATTTACTTCTGGGAGCTCAATATTATGTAATAATTGAACATCAGTCTCGATTTCATCAGTTGCAAGTGAGAAAAAATGATATTCCAAATAGAGTATTTTGAATCAGGTATGGGCATTAAGAGTTTACAGTAATTCCATTTGGATTGAATAATGAACCCACTATTACAAGGTACATGTTGAATATAGTTTTAAAGTAATTTCATGAATATGTTTCTATTGTATTTATTGATGACATCTTGATACATTTCAAATACTATGAGGACCAAGAAAACTACTTTTGGGTTATTCTGTAGAGTCTTAGAGGAAACAAGATATATAGTATGTCTTGTAAATGTGAATAAAGTAATCACGAAAAATAATTTCATGGACATATTTTCTCTATGAATGGAATCATGATTATTCCTATGAAGATAAAATCATTCAAAAAATGTCCTACTCCAAAAAATATAACTGAGGTACACAGTTTTCTTAGATTAGTAGGTTACTATCAGGGTTTCATTTAGAATTATATAGTGTTGGATAACCATCTAAATATAATGAAATGTAAAAAGGTTTTTATTATATAGACAAATGATTGTACAGAATGTTTTGAAGAATTGAAACGATGATTGTACTATGTTCTAATTTTCATTATTCCATCTAAAAATGATGGGTTTGTGGGATACAATGATGCATCGAAGAATGGACTAAAGAGCGTCCTTATGAAAAATGAAAATGTTATTTGTTATGAATCAAGGGTATTAATGACCCATGGAAAAAATTATCAAAATCATGATATTGAGTTTCCATCTATAGTATTTTCTATTAAAATATGGAGACAGTATATCTATGGTGAATGTTGTGTGATATATAGGGATCACAAGAGTTTAAAATATATTTTTATACAGAATGAACTCTATATGAGTAAATGGAGATGGCTCTAGTTATTCAAATATTATAATGTATCAACACACTATCACCCATGAATGACATATAATGTATCTGATGTATTAAGAAGGAATGATCATGGACTTCTTACCCAAATGAGTATTGAGAGAGATCATATGTTCATTGATCGAGTATATATAGATATGAAAATTCGTAAGGAAGGTGAAAAAAATTAAATTTTGAAATTTTTGAAAAAAAATCTTCACTAATGATGATAAGAACCACTAAATCTGATGATGAGAACCATAAAAGAATATTTTCCATGACCCGTCCCCGGGGCCTCATTTCCTAACTACCCCAAGACCTCATTTCATAGGCCAGGGGTTGGAAACTAGAACTGAAAAGGAAAAGACCAATAACATGAAGAAATATCCTTTAAACATATACAAACACACAAACCATGAACACAAAAAGATGCAATCATGAAGTAAACTTCTATAGTAAAAAGTGTATTAAAAGTAAAGGGTTCGGAATACAAGCCCAACTAAAAAGAAAAAGTACAACTGAAAAGATAGAATAGCTCCGGGAACATACACCAAGGATCCTATTTAAAGGGAAGGTACAATTAGTCTCCATAGCACTCCAAGTCCGCGCATCTCCTTTATATACCACATAGTCCTGGATCCCTCAAGTCTCACCCTAGCTGCTCGTTGTCTGCACAAGAAACAATAAGGTGCGGGCGAAACCCATATAGGGGTGACAATAAGTACACTCAGTAGAGACCCTGAGACCCTGAAATTTCTCCTAGAGTTCCACAATGGTAAAAATACAAAAAATACTTCAATAAAAAAGCACGAAGAAATAGTCATCTCACACTAGGTATACATCGCAGTGATCTGGAAAAAACGATTAGCCTTAAGATATTTCATTTTATCCCATTAGGAAGTTTCACAACTGAACCATGATGAATTTTTTCCATTTTCGATCAACACAGGTTCATCTGTCGATGACCTATGATGGGCCACTCTATGGATTTTCCACATTGGGTTGCGTACTACTGATCAAGATTGGGTAGCTATGATGTTGATTCACAGAGGGTCGCTATGATGTTGATCCACACAGGGTCACTATGATTCTGAACCACATTGGGTCTCTATGATGAAGATACAAATCTGGTATATAAGATGATGATCCATACATGTACGCCAAAATGATGCTCCACACAGGGCCACTATGGTGCTTATCAATACAGGTTCTCTCTTTAATCGGCAGTCATCCACACGATTATCATTCATATTATGCTTGATTCTGGGAGAACCACCCCACAAGCCATCAGTCCTATTTAAAAAATTATGATGACCATCAAAAATTATACGAAAGGGACTGCCCTTTCATTGGGGTCCCAACATTATGGACAAAACGTCTTCAGATTCCCAGTTGGTGAGATATGGGATCTTTTGTAAAAAGGTTCTGGTGGGATTCATGTCTGATCCAACCAAAGTCTCAAATAATTTGTATTCAAAATTCACATAGACTACCTAAAGGACCTCCTTGTCATAGGAGTACTTATTCTATAGATGGTGGGTTGTTCGGACGCTCGGTTTGTTAGATACATCACTTTCTGTGATAAATGGGTTACTACACCTCAGTCTGTCCTGGCTCAGTAGGGCCCTCCAGAATCTTCCAACAGGACATCTTCCTAAAAGGGATACAAAAACCACTAACAGTATGCCAAACAGACAACTGGTTCGTAAGTTACGGGCATTTCATTATTCGGGGACCAGTTAGGTCTGGGCCCATTCCGACTCGGTCAAACTGACCCGACACAATGGGTCCATACGTCTACAAAGCACCACCAGTGTCTGTCATGTTATGGATCAACCTGATATGCTCGATATGGCACATCAGGGTCAGCCCGGTTTAGTTCACGTGTCCGGGTCGAGGGTCCGGCCAACGGGGCGGGTCTGAGCTGCTGGGTTGTGGGTCTGGCCCGACCCACTGGCAGGTCCAGTCTACTGGGTGCGTCTGGCCCGCATTCGTATTGGTGTGCACGAAGGCGGACCATTGTGTCATGTTGGACGCATAGTTGTGGGGATGTTTTTCCAGCCGATGAGGTGCTTCCCTACCGCATGAATGGTCGTTTTTTTGGCCGGCAATCTTCTCCAACGCAATGCCACATGAGGCTGCGCCGCTACAACATGTTGTATCCCCGCTAGCCATAGCTACTCTATCGATCGTTCTATCGCAACCTGCTAGCTGCAACAGCTTCATGGCACCACCGGTGGTGCATGTCGGCGCCTCCCTTGTCCCGCACGGCTGGCTCAGTTTGGCCTCCTTCAGCAACCATGGTGCACTATCGCACGCCGCCTTCATCCCCCAATGGCCGGATGGTACGCATATCCTGCGGATAACACCTTCCACTGTCGAAGCATATAATATGAATGATTATATATCAAAACACCAATGTTGTTTTTATATTACTTATTAATGATTAAATGATGAAATTGTTCCGTAGTAACATTCATGTATAGGATATTATCATGCATTATATTTTTCCCTTGGATATCATTTCAGATAGAGAGTCTCATATTAAATATTTTTTGTGGAGATTATTATTTGTTTTAATGGAATATTGGTTGATGTTTATATTTTCTTGTCATCCATATGTGGATGGGTTGTCTCAATGATCAATCCATATTATTAAACTCATGGTTCCAAAATATGTGTGCTACATCATAGGATCATTGGAGATATATATTCTATTTATAGAGTATTTCAATTAAAATATATAGCAATATTCAATTAGTATTTATTCATTGGATTTTTTCTATGGGATGACCTATATATCACCTATTTGTGGATTAATGGTTTTTTATGGGACCTTGGTGAGACATAAAATAATTAATGATATGATGAAATTCCTAAAATAAATTAGAATGAGGTGTGTCAGAGCTCAATGTCACCAAATATAATATACTGATTGACATTTCAATTATAAGAAGTTTGAGGTAGGTCATTATGTTATCCCAGGAACATCACATTAATTTGGGAAAATATATTTGGGGATGATGGAAATGTATCAACTCCATTTCATAAACACATTATATAATATGGGGATAAATATGAAGTTTTTTTATTGATTAGACATACATTATTGATTATATTCAACCCAAAAAGTGTTCCATCTATAACCATTTTAGAACTTTTAACTGGACATGTCCCACATAATCATGTAGGTGTATTTGGAGATTGAACCCAATAACATAGTGATCAAAAGTAAAATTCAAATTTTTGATTAATAGGAAAATGAGATATTTTAATTATTACCTCATTGGATCGAGTGATGCGGTTATGTACTAGGGGAAAATATGATATATGGTATCGTAATACCATGATGATTCATTAGTACATATTATATTTTTAGGTTCATGTTCAAAATCCATTCAATAAAATAAATGATTTCAAATATGGAATTTTTTTATTCATTATAGGTCAAAATTATGTTTAATTACAATATTGATTTATCTCTTTTATGGTTCTATAATTAATGAATCCCAAAATGGGTTGATAATTTAAATTTTAGTTAAAAAGGATAGGTGAAATATTATGTTATATGATTAGTTATAACATTTTTGTAACCATGATATATTTCTCAGTTACATACAATAGTTATTTTCAGGTCAATGACATGATTTGTAAAACTATTTTTGTTAACATAAAAATGTCTAGATATTTATGTTTGGGTCACGAATCCATATAAAACATGGTTATTTTTACAAAAACAATGTTATTATTATCTAAAAACCATGCACTTTTTTTACAATGTAAAATCTCTACCACATGGCTAGAAAACATTATATTGATCCATACACCCAAATCATGTAACTAAATCTAGGATTCCTCAATTAGAAAATAAAAATAATGAAAATTATCTTTTTTTCAATGGGACATTTCGAGTCTCTCATTATCTGAAATCAGCCCCTCGATGATTATCTAGAGAAATCTCCCCATGATTCTATGATAACATTTGGTAATTTAATGAAAATATAATCAACACATGGTTTTGTTTTCTATCAATTTCACCTTTTTTCCAAATATCTATCCTTGAAATATTTTTCACTTGACCTGATAGATGCCAATTGAGCTTTTATTAATACACATTTTTTTATGGACAAGTGAAGATGTCATTTATATCTCTATGTTTTTTGTTGGATATATGACATATTTTAACACTACCATGTTTTACTGAAACGTGGAATTATTCATTCATTATTAAGGTATATCTATCCTATGATATATCACATTTCTTGTGTTTTTTTATTACCATTGTTATTGATATTTGAAATTGATAATTTAATATCATTGAAAGGTGAATATTTTATTGATAACAATTAAAATAATTTCAATAATGAGAGATTTTTTTTGAATAAATTTTTCTACACAAGAAGTGTTTAAAAAATTGAAATAATGAGAAATTATAAAAGGAAATGGTTTTTTAATCATAGATGTAGCGGTGTATTATTTGTGAAAACATTTTCTCTAAAAATGTTGAAATTAAATGAAATTAAATGGATTTTCATTAAATAATGATTTATGAAAAATGATTTCTTTCATTAATCTATGTGACATGTATTAGAACACTGATAATACCATCTAGTGTGGGAATAATCTAGATAAATTAAATTCCATTAAGATTTACATATCACCATTAGAGGTTCCCATAATATTTTTATTTCTAATCGATAACCTACTATGGGGAATGGGGTTCCCCAACATTATTATTAACATATATCATCTACTACTACTATTATTATTCTATGTTGTGTACATCATTTTTTCCCCTTAGCGCTATGAAGATAAATTACATTAATTTACATTTGATAAGTTGATTTCCAGACATGACATGGATATTAATGGTTGAAACCTTTATATTTCATCTACTTATTCCCCATGGAATAAATTAATATCGAGTAGATTTATTTATTTTAACATGGAATGGTTTTATGATGAAATCCAATGGTTTATTTGACATGTAAAATGATTTATCATAAAATTTTATTGAATCTGTTCATATAGTAACTAAACGATGCATGTGGATATGAAATTACTAGATTATTTATATGTATAAAACTATTATTTAGTCCCCACACCATCCATTTTCAATTTGAAATTTATATAAATTGTATTTTAGGATACATACAATGGGAAGATTATATTATAGAGGTTGTCTACATTGTGTTAGGTTTCCTTCCAATGTTCTATGATATTGGTGACATATAGAAATGTGGAGATAGGCCAGTGGGGGGTTTTATGATATAAATTGATATAAAATATATTTGATCATTTATAAAGTGTTATCTAGCTATTGGATAATTCACATTGTGGTATATATGTTATTGAAAAATGATATATCTTTTATATATAATATAATAAAATGATTCATTATAGTGTTTCAAAGTAATATTGATTGTAAAAATATTTTTTGTATCTCAGTGAGATACTATGATTCCACTCACCAGCCTATGGTGATCAGGAATGTAATTTAGACCATATAAAGTCTAATTTGGGTGAAATAATTTTCTGGTTGGGCTGAGTCTTCCATAGATATTGTCTATGTTTTTATAAACATAATTATTGGAGACAAATTAATAATTTTCTAATCTGTGATATTCAAGGAATTTATATGGTTGGGTTTTATACAACATGAATATTATATTTCTGATATGAGGAAATCAGATGATGGCTTATTTCATTCAATCAAGGTGTTTGTAAATATCATAAGGATATATAAATAGTTGTGTACTGGAAACTTATATCATAGTGGAACAAGTTTTTGGGATGTATTAAAATTGTTATATAGGTGTTAGGTGACAATGGTAGTGGGGATCTAGGTATTTGTAATTATGGAGACAAATAGACATGGTAGTGTATTTAGAATATTGCCATGAGGAATTGACAATGGAGTGGTTGGTCATTGAATTTTTTTCATGTGGAAGGAAATTGAAATTTGGATTCCAATGTAACATAACACCTATTGAGTATTGGTAATGGGTCCATATGAGATATTAAATGTGACTGTTTTAAATATTTTCATAGTAGGATTCCTGAATTAAAAATAAACATGGTCCCACAAGTCTAAGTAAAATATGATTGTGACACTCCATGCCTACCTCCAAATGGATTGGGTTTGATTACTAGTGATAAGTTGGCATATCACACAAATGGGGGCCATATCCAAAATTAAATATACACATCCCCACATATCTATTATTTGATTCAATTATGAATAATATATTAAAATCAAAACATAATGTATATATAAAATTTACCCAATAATTAGTTTACAATAGAAGTACTAGAAATAAATTAATGGATAAAATACATGCTCTCCCAAAAGTGAAAGAGAGTACAACTATACCATAAGTAGGGAATTACTATAAATTATTATATCAAGTGAAAAAAAATTAATTTCTATCAAAAAAATGATTCCATTGATCCATCTCCTCTCATTACACCGTAAAAAGACTTGTTTACTACACATGTCATGAAATGTGTGGGTATAGGTCATGGATGTTTGAGTATAAAAATAATTAATAGGTAACTGGAAAAAAATGAATCCTAAAGAATCAAGATAATATCCTCTTGTTTACATAAATGATTCTCAGTAAGTTCATAATATATAAAAATTTCAATAATATAAATATTTATATACTGATGATAGACTCTATGTAAAAAATAGGTCGAAACTGTACTTCAAGCCACAACATTATGCTTTAGCTTTCAAGATAAAAGTCACCCAAGAGACTCAACTATATAATCCATAATACCCTAATGTTTTTACTCGATATGGAACACTCATCGGGTCTCACTAATTAACATACACACTTGGAAGTAGATGATCATGACACCCAAATTGGGGAACAATGCAACTGTTTTTGGGACACCACAAACCTTTCTGGAATAAACCACTAAGAATGTGTTCTTTTGTATGTTGATTCCATGATTCCTATTTTATTATACCACTATGTAGGGAATCATGTGGAAAAAAAATTCAAAATCAGTAACAGATTTACCATATATATTTTCAATAAAAACCTTTTTTGTGATGGTAATGATTATAAAAAACCCTAAACTAGGTGAATGAACTAATGATAAAGGATCAAACCCTCGGTTATCTAGATATAAAGATGAAATATATTTGACATTAATACAATTGTGGGAATATTAATTTTATACATAGAACATTGTTTGTCATTATACCCCTGATGGTATATGTTGTGGAATCACAAAAAACAATCATTCACTAAAATGATGTGACGAAGGCCTCCAATATTCCTAAGCAGAATTATGTACCATATATAGAGAGTACAAAACATGCAAACATGAACATATACATACTCATGTTCCTCTTAATGTGATAGTGTACACTATACATTCCCATGTACCAGGATATTCAAATGTGATTTTAGGGAAAATGACATTTTCATCGACATACACTATGTGTGGGGTCACATAAGGCCTATGAGGTGCAATCTAGGAACATATTGATCCATTCAGCCCGAGAAACACATTATATATTCTGACACACATGAATTATATCACAACATGATTTCATGGTCATGTACTCTTTGTAAACAATGAGATGGTGGATAAGAAATACATGGTGTGTGGGTCTCCCACATGACATGTCATATTTTAATCAACATAAAGTTGTTGTTGTTTCATAGAGGCAGCTACATGTTGCATGTCCCAGTAGAAAACTATGTGTGTATTATATAATTTCTCAAATATTATTAAATGTTCATAGGTAATCTATCCACATTTCTAATATGACCAAAGACACCTCCATTCTCACCGATGAACACATGGTTCTATATATCCATTCCCATATTTTTCCTAAAAAAATATTTTAGATATCAAATACAATTAGTATGACCATTTCCATAAATTTATAATGATGATTCATAGAAACCCATGAGATGATTATATTCAATACCAATATGGTTTATACTATATTTTATTGAACAAAAATGGTTTTATCAATATCTATCATAACACATTAGTTTTACGTATTACCAAAACGATTGATTGTGTGAATATCCTTCAATAAGAATTTTTTTAATCAATTATCATTTCATAGAATCATGACAATCATGCATAGAATGGGGAATGAAAAGAATAAAATAGAAAATTATGGAATTAATATTTTACAGTGTTCAATTTGATAAATTTCACAGTCAATTAATATGATAGTAAAAAGGATTATAAAATAAAAATAAAATTCAAATTTTTAGGATGATAAATCCACTACAACACTACCTGATCAACCACCGAATGCATTTGTGATAAGAATTGGTTCATGTTCATTTTGGAATAAAAAATTATGAAAATAAACCACAAAATAATAATTCACTTCCACGAGTTACAATCATCATTGATAGTGAATAAAAATTCTATATCATATTTTGGGAGATCCCTGAAATCTATTATTATTGGTGATCCTCACATCACAAGATCAATGGTAAAGTATCCCAATGTCTACAAATAATCCTCTATACTCCACCCAAAAATCATATAGGTTATATGGCTTACCTATGTTTTTTTTGAATAAAATGGATTAAATAGAAGAGTTATATGGTATGGAAATATAAATAAATAAACAAAAATATTACGTTATAATTTTTTCAATAAAAAACTTTTATCCAATAACCAAAAACAAACAATGGTGTTCTCACACCTAGGTTATGTGATGAATTTTGCAATAAGAAGTGTTCATTGGTTTCTAATGACTACCCATCACTGAGATATTCCATTAATTATGAAAAAATATCTCTGTTTGATAAAGCATATTTATTATTTTTATTATTCCCATACAAAGGGTCCTTAGACCGTGTACTCTCAAAATATTTTTGTACATGGATCAATAAATATTCCAAAAATTATTACAATCATATACAATGTAGTAATAGTGAAATTAAATTTTCCTTAACTACATATATTATCTTTATAAATTTTTTAGTCCTACACGTATGTTAGTATTGAAAACAATCATATAGGTATCCCACACCCGTCAACCCTCTATAAGGTTTCTATGTTGTTAAGATACACACAACCATGGGAAATGTTACAAATTAGGGGTCTTCATAATGATGTTTTAATATTAATCTAGGATCATAGAAATGGTAACTGCATCATCAAAAAACATCTCATAATTTTTCACACAATCAAATGAGTTAAAAAAGGGTGTGTTAGATGTGACACATTTAAAACACAATAAACATAGTGAAACTATTTTCAAAGCGATAAAAAATATTCCACCTCTCCTCCTAATAATGTAAATAAAAAATTTTATATTAAACATGAAGAAGAATTTATAACATATACAAATATCTATAATTCCAGAAAGGAAAAATATATAAAACTCAAGATCTTTTTATTGGTGTCCCATGGCTAACATCACTGGTCCACAATTACCCTAGTTAATTTCAGGCAGTGCACATTTACCCATGGAAGATCTGCACCATTCACAACCATACTTTTACTTATTCCAAGACCAGATGCATTATCTCCCACAATAAATTAATAGTAAAATGGAGACCAACATATTCTGCTATACATATCCTCATATTTTGATACATTTACGGTGGATAGTACTCCCAATTATGGATAAAAATTCAAATAAAACCCCAAATCATATTATCAAGAGTTTAAATGGTCTACCTATGTCAGTATTTGTATACAGTATAAAATAAATTATAAAGAAATATGAGTTACATGGACTCCTTCATCAGCCAATAATTTTTATATTACATGATAATCATATTATGAAATGATAATTGAGTGAATTATATGATGTCAAACTAAAAATATCTGACCATAGTATCCCAAAATCTAAACAAATATATTTTTTCAGATTTTTAGGATGTATTCCATCATGGAATTGGTTAATGGAAATATATATAGATTCATATAAAATGTTTTATGTTGGAATACCCATCATCAAAACCATCAAGATACCATCCCATTTTTACATCAATCAAGTAAACTTGTCGTTCACCTACAGACTGGGGAGACAGAAACTATTTGACATAGTGAAACACTACGAAGGCCAAAAACCAAATATAAGAGGATCTTAGTATATCAGATCATATAATGGATGTTCTAGTAATGGAATATAATATACCTAACCATTCCTTTCACTATAGATCATATTAAATCATCCATACTTAATCAGTGATGACTTGTTACCCATTGTTATAATATCCATCAAGAACATGTCCCATGGATATATGGTTCTGAAATATCTCTCAATCAATATCTGATAGCTATTTCTCCATCCGTAGAAAAAAAACATATTGAGGAATTAATAATATAGAATAGGTACATAGTAACATACTCAACCATTATATTCAATAAAAAGGACTCAAATGAATACATCTTTCCAATTATGAAAATATATAGAAACACCTCATTTAATATCTCATTTATAACAACCAGAATCTCATGTTCATCTCATTTTCTCACAGACTCAACATCTACTAGGTACAATACCATTCCAATGTTTTTGGATTCATTCTTAATTTTGTATACCTATTGAATCTATAACATATATATTGTGGCTTGCCTATAACTATGTTACTCTTGGAGAATGTAAATAATCATCAGGAATTGTCCTTTATGATTTTTTTAGAATCCACGTACACTAGGACTAATAAAATAAATAAAACAATAAAATAAAAAAAATTGATTGAGGACCTGATTCATAAACCTCATTGTCAAATCCTATGAAACCATCATGTACAAAGATATCAGAAAAATAGAAAAGAATCAAAATTTTCATTAGAATGATTTTTTAGTCAACGAGTTGAACCAAGAAATCATTATAACCCATCTCGAGGTCAATAATTGAGAACTACTTTTCCCAAAACATATTTCCAATAAATTCATTAATTATATGTGGGGGATACAACCCCCTAATAATAACATTATATGGTAATTTTATTTGACACCAAACATGAAGATATGATCTACCACATAGGTGAATATAAATGGGCTTCCCAATGAAAAAACTGGGTATAATGAATCCCCATCTCTCCCATTTATCTAGCTGCACCAGTAGAACTCGTGACTACAATGGTCTATCTAAAATGCATCATATTGTCTAGCCATCTCTTGTGAATGTATATAATAAAAAATTACTATTAATGGGGGGATAATAATGACACATACTCATGGAAAATGTAATTATCTTCCGACAATTCTACATGTAACTATATCTCCAAGAATTGACTAATCTAAGAGCCATATCTTCTAACTCCTATGATATCACTTATCCACTACTACACCTGATATCATCCAACTATTCTTGGGATCACACCTCATCCAAATTTTAAATTATTATCTAACCACTAAGATACACTACCTCCATAATTAATAAAAATAAATTGTTCCTGGATGGTAGAAAAATATACCATACAATGGGAAAACCCTTTGGGCCCCATTGGTGTTGTCATAGGGTTCCCAAAGAGGATATATCATTCTCTCTCAATATCCTAGGTTAGGGTGACAAAGAAGATAATAGTTTTTTTCCATAAATTATATTATGATAGAGAAACTAAAAAGATGTTTGATCTAAGGTCTCACTTAAAATACATGATTACCTTATAAAATATCTATTATGAAAATTGTGGCTCTCACATACGGCTTACAATAATATATAAAATGTTGATTTGAAAAAGATCTTAAATCTAATAACATTTTAATTCTTAATTTTATATGCCTCATGAATCATAAGAGTCCTTGTTACCTAAGAACTATATCCCCGATCCTAACATCGACGAAATAGGTGTGATGGTGGTGGAAGCATACCAATGCTTCAGCCACCTCTCACAATGCTCGAATCCCCTATGTCATCCCTACCATCATACTAAAATTCATTCTCGGATAAACAAAACTACATTAAAAGCATATTAAAAAACTCTATGTTTTTAACATTATTAGTGGGTAAACACCATGAATGGTTAACAAATCCATATAATCCTTAATTATTCATCAGGGTCAACAGTATGATATACCTTTTTGGTATTTTTGAACAATTTAGAAACTATTTTCCCGACATGCGTCATATTCTATCTATCATTAGAACCAAAATTCTTTGGATCTAAATGTATTATTTCATATAAAATTAATTAAATATTTTTGATCCCATTAATGAATAATAAATCATTAATAGTTCCATCCATGTCTCAGTTTTACATGATTCATCCACCCACACAACATAAGGCAAGTCTATAAAATATTCATCAAGTAGATGTACCATTTATTGTCTTCCTATAAAGGAATTATCCATATGACCATGCTCATATATAGAGGACTCATTACGCATCAGTTTATACACTTTTTCTATACTATGTAAAAAAATTGTGTTTTCATAGACTCATCTAATAGGGAGAAAATACAAACTAGTTGCAAAGAGTATATCTGGGTGTGTTTACTCTGGATGGACATGGAAACCAACACCCCCCAACTATATGATTTTTTAGTAATTTTTTATTTAAAACAATTTCCCACATGTTCTATATGAATAATAAATAATTCAAATGACTTGTGAAAAGATTCATTGTCCCTCCCACAAACACTAGATGCATATTCTATGATCCGAACTCAAACACACGAACATTGTTGGCATAAATATCAAACCAAAAACCTCACCGCTAGACAATATAAATGATGTAGTCCGAAATTGAAAAAAACTAATAATGATCAATCGCATCGTGGCCGACTATGGGTCCTCCTAGATGTTGGTAACCATTTTTGGAACACATAACATGAATCCAATAGGCCATTTGCTGACAACCAGAACCATGTATTTAAAAATTATATTTATTATCCTAATGCACATTAAAAAAATCTCCAAAATTCAATACATTATTAAATGGTAAATTACTAATAACCTAAATAATTATTAATATATATTATGCTATAATTTTAATTAGAATCTACAGTGGAGAAAAAAGGGACAAATACAGGAATATCTTAAATATCAAGAGAGTCCATCCATACCAAAAGGTAGGGACTGATGTCAGTTACAACACATAGTCTAGCCATAGTTTGTCCGCCATAAACACTATCGTAAATGATCCTTGACCACTGATGTGTTTTAAAAAATTGTTTTCATCTACAAAATACATGACACTTTTGAGAATAGTATATTCATTTTTTACTATAATAACACCATTCATGATAAACTATAATCACAAAATATAACGACTAAATAGTGTATTTAGCTCGTAAACATAAATTCATGTCATTCATAACAGGATACATAGATATAAGAAAAATGAAAAAAAAATATAAGCATGATATACTATTGGTAGTCATTATTAGGTGACATATTTCAATACACATGATTCTACTCTAGGTTTAATGATAGATATAACGACCCATACATTACATACATGTTTATTACATAAAAATTGAAGTACCCTCATTATAAAATATATTAAAACCATGAAAGGACCGTATCATTATAGTGTCTCTAGAAACTGGGAAACATAAACAACTTTTTCATAATGCATCTATGTTCCCTCCCATTTATTTAATCATATCTAGAGTCCCTTTTGGAATATCCTACTTAATAACCTTATTCCTGACCTGGGGAAAGAAAACATAAAAAAGGGTGAGCTCAAATGCTCATTAAGGGTAAACAAAATAAATATCAATCACATTATATTCATAAGAACATAACATTTTGGAAATCTTACCCTACCAAAAGAGATAATAATTTCATAACATAGGATAAATCATTATAGTGAAATTTAATCAAAATAATCATAACTTGAAACAGGAAGCTCTTTGGAATACACACGTAATCATATAAAATCATTTCTTATTAGTCAAGACTCATTTCCAAGACTATCTTAGTGGACAAAGTCCATTTCTGAACCGAGTTCATTCTTCGTTTCAGTCCTGTTTCACTTAACCGGTTTGACCTTCCATTCCAGACATGTATATCTCATGAGATATAAAATCTTTACCCAATGAATTGGAGGGAGATATGGGTCCCACCCATCTCATAATTATACCATTCTTATCTGTGCCACAAAATCATAAACCATACATCATAACACAACCCATGTAATAAAAATGGGAATCGTAAACTTCGTGACATCATAAAACAATTCATATAAGATAATTGAATTCATAAAAATAAATCCATCACAACATAATCATATAAATGTAATAATAGCGATAGAAACAGAACCCTTTATTATCTTATATGGAAAATAATTTTGATAAAATACTTGAACTCCATTTTGGAGGAAAATATCCTTTTTACTTCAAAAACACTTTTCCTTTCTTAACATGTCATAAAATTATAAACTAAAAGAAGTTGATTAAAAATACACATTAAAACTTTTAAATTAATAATCTTGGAAATAATGTTTTAAAAATCCATTCATTCCGTATTAGTTAAAAAAACATTCTTCTCATACTTTTGTCAGAAAATTCAAAAAGTACCTCGTACGAAAAACGACAAAAGATTCCTTTCATATCTTTTACTAAAAACTCACCGAAGGGTAAAATTGGATTTAAAAAATTGTATATGGGTGGAAATAATATTACATATTGAGGAAACATGGATGTTGATGATAAAATATTCCCCAGCAAATTCTAAAGTATAAACAATCCGAGATAATAATGAGATTGTGAGATTTTCCCATACCTTAGGTCTGATTTCCTTCGAAAGTGTCCGAACATCCTGTATAATGATTTAAATAATGTTATTGACTTATTCCAGAATCATAATTATTTTTATGATATCATATATGGTCACATTATTAGCTTCTTATTAGTAATATTTCATTGTTACTTGTTATTCGGGTGTTTATAGATTTTTGTTCTTATGCGTGTTTAATCGAATAAATTCTTATTATTATTTTTAGGTTATAGATATTTCATTTCCAAAATGGTATTAGTGTAATATATATCATACTCATTCACTCAATTCATTTATGTAATCATTATGCAATGAAAATCATGTAGAACGAGTCGCATCACATCGTGGAGACGGTATTCCGTACGTACGCACGAGCGATGATATCGTTCCCATGGTCGTGGAATTGTATTGGAGTGTATGTATACTATTTAAGAATCAATATCACATTACAATAATCATATATATTCATTCATTACACCATTATACCCATACAAGTAAGGTGGTGGTGGAAAATAGATTACACCACGTCGTGGAGAGGGTATTCTGTACGTACGCACGTACGATGATTTCGTTTTCTGTAGGATGGATAGATGGTGAAATAGGGTTGTTTCATACTTATAATAACATATCAGTATATTAGTGATACTGATGTTATTAAATCATAATTAAACAACTAAATAATAATAAGTGGAAGAAGAAATAAAGTTGAATGAATCGGTAACGGAGATTACATCTTCTTTGAAGCGCCTCTTTGAGACCTCCTTTTAGGGAACTAAAATTGGCCATTGGAGAAGACCAGGACCTCTAAGTTGTTTCTAGGGAAGTGTAGAGGAGAAATTGTCAGGGTTTGGCCGATATTTATGGCTCAAAGTGGTGTTAGGAAGAGAGGGAGGAGGTGCCCTTTTATAAGGGAGGAGAACAGAACCTTTGGAAAAACTAAAACTATTATTTTATTATAAAGGCATATTCGGTTTTAAATAGCACCAAATTGATTTATTTCGAAGATAAGGTAGGTATGGGACGAAATCCTCTCATACAATATTATTTAGACAATTTTAGGTCCGTATTTTAACCTTATAATTTATATTTAACTTTAAGTTAAATAAATTTACTTTTATTGTGCCTTCTTGTTTTCATACACTATAAGGTTAATAAACTTACTATAACAAGACAAAAGAACCCCACGATGTTTATTATTAATATATATAACCTCATATAAGTCATTTTTCCGAGCCTTAGATTTTTATGAATAACAAAACAATTAATAATATAATCTTTGTTTTAAAAACTACATTATGTCAATTTTGACACTATTTAGTAATTGATTTTTGTGAAAATCATAACATAATGATTATTTCGAAAATCTTGAATTAAATAAATAATCACATTTCATATTAACCTATAAAATATTTTGAATTCATAAAAAGTCTCAAATTACATTTATTTGGGTATTTATAACATCAATTATGTCAATATTTCATTAATAAGATAATTACTGCATCATCTTTGTGTCATAAATATATTAACTTATTTAATGTCTAAAAATTAAAAATAAAATACCATTATGTATGAAATCTTTTTATCTTTCTAATGAATATTTATAGTCGAATTTATCTTATGAATAACTCTATATTAAAAAAATTTTACTTATTAAACATTGATTTTAACTATTTTAACCCTTCTTTAAATAAAATAATAATAAATTTCCTAAACTAATCCAAGTGGGCCTATATGGTCATATTTTATTCCTAAGGTTGTTTTTGGTCGAATTACACTTATAAAATAGAATTAGGACATGTGTTAGTGTAATAATAATATCATTTTTACCCTTAATTGCCCTATTTACTTTTAACCGTGGTAAATAAAAGTAAAAAGTTACTATTCATCAAAAATTATTTTCATCTCATTGAACCACATTTTACTTATTTACATCAACCGTGTCTCTTGGATTTTTTAAATTCCACTCACAGAAGCGGTAAAATTACGTTTTATGTAAATTTGCAAATTCTCCTAGGAGGTGGGTAAAAGACGGTGAAAAGTTCAATTAAATTTTTATATATATAAAATTATTATAAAATGACTCCAATTAATTGCATTGAACTTATATAGGTATTATGTATCAATTTTGACCTAAAATAAATTTAAATAAAAGAAATAATTATTTAAATAAAAAGTCGGTTTTTAAATAGTAACCTACTATTTTCACTATTCATCAAAAATTGAAAGTTTTCAGAAAAATACCAAAATTTACCCTAGGCTAATTTTGATATTCAGATTGCAAAAATGAAGTACATTATGAAAAATAAAATTTACAAAATTTCAAAAAGTGGTTATTAATATTCATAACTGCTAGTTTTAAAAATATTTTAATAGCATATCATTGTTTACTGAAACTCGGTATTGCGTACGATGAAAGCTATCAAGGAAGGTCGCGATTGCGTGTAAAGAAATCAAATCTAGTGTTGTGTGTAGTGAAAGTTTCCATTGATGATTTATAAAAAATAAAAACAAAATATTTCTTATAAAAGACTAGGGTGGTACATTCTACCCCCCTTAAAATTAATTGTGCCCTCGAAATTCGTCACATGTAACAAACAGATGAGGATACCTCTCCCTCATCATATCATCAAGCTCCCATGTAGCTTCATCTAATTGGTGGTTCCTCCATAAAACATTCACCAAGAGAGTGTTCTTGTTCCGTGGTACTTTTTCACTACGATCGAGAATCTCTATCGGTTGTTCATCATAAGAATGATCTTCTTCCAGCGGTACAACATATGAGCTGAGTACATGTGAAGGATCAGGTACGTACCTTCTCAGGAGAGATACATGGAAGTCATCATGAACTTGAGAGATATTTGGTGTAAGTGCCAATTGGTAATCTACCTTCCCAACATGATCCAGTATTTCGAAAGGACCGACATACATATGGCTCAACATTACCTTCTATACAAATCTCATTACTCTCTTCCAAGGAGATATTCGTAAGAAGACTTTATCACCCACTTCAATCTCTATGTATTTTCATCAGTTGTCAGCATAACTCTTTTGTCGACTCTGAGCTTCTCTTATGTGTTGTTGAATTGATCTGACCTTTTCTTCCATCTCATCAACAAAATCAGGTCATAATTGCTTTCTTTCCCCAACTTCATCCCAGCAAGATGGAGTCCTGCATTTCTTTCTATAGAGAGCTTCATAAGGAGCCATCTGAATACTGGAGTGAAAGCTATTATTATAAGAAAATTCCACCAAAGGTAGATGTTGATCCCAACCACCTTTTAAATCCATAGAGCAAGCTCTCAACATATCTTCTAGGGTTTGAATTGTTCTTGATAGTGATCTTTTTATGTTCTCGATAATCAATGCAGAGTCTCATTGATCCATCTTTCATTTAAACAAACAGAACAGGTGCTCCCCAAGGAGACGCACTACGGCGTATGAATCCTTTATGAAGATTCTCTTGGAGTTGCTTCTTCAATTCCCACAACTCAGTTGGGGCCATTCTATAAGGTGTCTTTGAAATAGGCAAAGCACCTGGTACGAGTTCTATTGAAAACTCAACTTCACGATTTGGTGGAAGACCAGATAATTCCTCCAGAAAGACATCATCAGACTCCCGTATAATGGGCATATTCTTATTCGTGAATTTCTCACCAACCTTTTGAGATAAAGAACCTTCATTTAGTGGAATCAAGACCCATAAGATGGAATAAATTTCCACTGGAAGGTTATGTTCATCCTTACATCGATAGACGATCAATGATTGATCTGGAATATGATATGTGACTTCCCTTCTTTGGAAATTGATATGAGCTCGATATAGAAAATGCCAATCCATGCCAAGAATCACATCAAATTCCACTATAGGGAGGATCACAAGATTTGCAGGAAGCACTTTCCCACAAACATCAATCGGAGAAAATTATAAACTTTTTATGTGACTGTTGTGCCATTAGGGTTTGTCACGGATAACTCAACGTCTAATTGTTGAGGTAATATGGTGATACCCGTAGAAAATTATTCAGAAATAATGGAGTGGGTGGATTCAGAATCAAATAAAACATTTGCTACATTAGAGTGGATGGTAAGTGTACCTTTCACCACATCATAATCATACTCCACATCGCTGATATAAATTTCATGTGACTTTCCTTTGTCTTTAGCCTTAAGATTTTGTTGACGTCGATCATCATCAACAACCCTTGGATTAGGGCATTGATTTGCATAATCCCCCATTTCCTTGCACTTGTATCATTGAAGTGCAGTAGGTGCACTCTGTGTAGCCTTTTCTTTGTTCACATCACTAGACATATTCTTCCCATCATTGCGGCATTCAAATGCCTGATGACTTTCCTTTCCACATTTGAATCATTTACTTGTCCCTTTAAGACCACTCCCTCCATGTTTCTTTCCACACATTGAGCATAAGGGGAAAATCATATTCTTTTCAGCGTGCTCTTTAGATTTTCCTTTGAATTCCATTTTCCTCTTCTTATCAATCCCATATGTCTAATGGGTTACTCCAATATCCATCTAATATTTGAGATCACATTGAACAATTTCCTCATAGGTATTGAAGTCCCTTATAGCTAAGGCCCTTCGAAGACTTGGTTTTAAGCCACTAAATAATTGATCGATCTTACATCCAGGTTGGATAATAATACCAGAAGTGTACTTTGCAAGTCTTGTACAATTTTCTTCATAGGTACCAACAGATTCATCATCCTTTTTCATTAGTTCAAGAAACTCCTTCTCCATATTTGTTCAGAGATTACGAGGGAAGTACTTATTGAAAAATAAGTTCTTGAACTCATCCCATTCCATTGACTCAATTTCATCTCTTGGCCTTGTAGTCCTGATATTATTCCACCATTGATCAGCATCACCTTCCAAACGATACACTACTAAGATGACTTTATCATGTTCAGAACATTGAAGAACTGAAAATATCTTTTCAGCCGTACTGATCCATTGTTCAGAAACTAATGGATATGTATACCCGCTAAATGAAGGTGGATGCTGTCTCATGAAGGATTCAACAGAATGTTGCTCCTTCCATTTCTCGTTTGGATGTCCTCCATGATTCATAGCTTGAGAAATTTTTGTGAGCATGGCCACAAGATTTTTCATTCCAGCTCCCATAACGTTTGGTTGCTCAGGGGGACAATTATTTCATTGCCCGTCGCATTCCGCATTAACACGGTTCCTTCGGGTTCCAGCCATTGACTAAAACCAAGAAGAATAGTGTGAGAAACACTAATTATAATAGGAAAACCACATAATCATGAATAAAATTTCACACTTAAGGTCTTATCCTAGTTTATTCATGCCCATTTCTAAAACACTATGATTGTGTTCCATGCTTAGACTAATCCTTAGGATTCTTCCTAAGGCTTTCAGATCCTAGTTTCCAATGGTTGACTATACCTTTCCTATGATACCAACTATAACGGTCTGGAATTACTTCTAGTGGACTATAATTGATACCTATCAGGGCACTCAATGGGTGGCTACACCCCTTAGGCGGGACACACCACCATCCCCAGTGGCAGCCATTTCCTCATGAAGCCCTTGGGCGGAGATCCATGCTTTGTCCAACGCTCACATGTGATAGTTCCCAAGGATTGAATACATTCCTACCTCCATTGCCTCTGATACCAACTATAATGACCCATAATTTTTATACATTTATAGTACTTCAAAATTTAAGTACACTTATTACAACATATAAAAAAACCATGAAAGGACAGTATTGGTATAGCGTCTTTAGAAACTGGGAAACATACACAAATGGTTCATAAAGCATCTATGTTGCCACCCATTTATTTCATCATATATAGAGTCCCTTTTGAAATATCCTACTTAATAACCTTCTTCTTGAACTGGGGAAAGAAAACGGACAAAAGGGTGAGCTCAAATGCTCAGTAAGGGTAAACAAAATAAATATCAATCACATCATATTCATAAGAACATAACATTTTGGAAATCTTACCCTTCCAAAAGAGATCATAATTTCATAACATGGGATAAATCATGGTAGTGATATGTAATCACAATAATCATAACATAAAACATGATGCTTTGTGGAATACACACATAATCATATAAAATCATTTCTTATTAGTCAAGACTCATTGCCAAGACTATCTTAGTGGAAAAAGTCCATTTCTGAACCGAGTTCATTCCTCGTTTCAGCCCTGTTTCACTGAACCGGTTTAACATGCTGTTCCAGCCATGTCTATCTCATGAGATATAAAATCATTACCCAATAAATTGGAGGGAGATATAGGTCCCACCCATCTCATAATGATACCATTCTTATGTGTGCCACGAAATCATAAACTATACATCATAGCATAACCAATGTAATAAAAATGGGAATCTTAAACATCATGACATCATAAAACAATTCATATAAGATAAAGGAATGCGTAAAAATAATTCCATCACAACATAATGGAATAAATGTAATAATTGGGATAGAAAAAGAACCCTCTATTATCATAAATGGAAAATAATTTTGATAAAACAGTTGAACTCCATTCTTGAGGAAAATATCCTTTCTACTTCAAAAACGCTTTTCCTTTCATAACGTGTCATAAAATTCTAAACTAAAAGAAGTTGATTAAAAATAAACATGAAAACTTGTAAAGGAAGCTTCTTGGAAATAATTTTTTTAAAATCCATTCATGACGTATAAGTTAAAAAAACATTTTTCTCGTACTTTTGTCGGAAATGTCAAAAAGTACCTCGTACAAAAAACGACAAAAGATTATTTTCCTAAATTTTAATAAAAACTCACCGAAGGGTAAAATTGGATTTAAAAAATTGTAGTTGTATGGAAATAATATTACATATTGAGGAAACATGGATGTGGATGATAAAATATTCACAAGAAAATTCTGAAGTATAAACAAATTCGGATAAAAATGAGATTGTGAGATTTTCCCTTACCTTAGGTCCTATTTTCTTTGTAATTGTCTGATCCTCATGTATAATGATTTAAATAATCTTATTGACTTATTACATAATCATAAATATTTTTATGATATCATATATGGTCATATTCATATATTCTTATTAGTAATATTTCATTGTTACTTTTTATTCGGGTGTTTATTGCTTTTTGTTCTTATGTGTGTTTTGTCGAATAAATTCTTATTCTGATTTTTAGGATATAGATACCTCATTTAGAAAATTGTATTAGTGTAATATATATCATATTAATTCACTCAATCCAATTTTTTAATCAGTATGAAATGAAAATCATGTAGAACGAGTCACATCACATCGTGGAGACGATATTCCGTACGTATGCACGAGCGATGATATCATTCCCATGATCGTGGAAATGTATTGGAGTGTATGTATAATATTTCACAATCAATATCACTTTACAATAATCATGTATATTCATTATTTACACCATTATACACATCCATGTAATGTGGTGGTGGAAAATAGATTACACCACGGCGTGGAGACGGTATTCCGTACGTACGCACGCTAGGTGATTTCATTTTTCGTATGATGGATAGATGGTGAAATAGGGTTGTTTCATACTTATAATAACATATCAGTATATTAGTGATACTGATGTTATTAATTAATAATGAAACATCTAAATAAGAAGAAGTGGAAGAAGAAATAAAGTTGAACGAATCGGTTACAGACATTACCTCTTCTTTGAAGTGCCTCTTTGAGACCTCCTTTTAGGGTACTAAAATTCTTCTTTGAAGAAGTCCAAGACCTCTAAGATGTTTCTAGGGAAGTTTATAGGAGACATTCTCAGGGTTTGGCAGAGCTTGAAGTCTCAAAGTGGTGTGAGGAAGAGTGGTAGGAGGATCGCTTTTATAAAGGAGGAGAGGGGCACCTTTGGAAAAACTAAAAATATTATTTTATTATAAAGCCATATTCTGTTTTAAATAGCTCCAAATTGATTTATTTAGAAGATAATGTGGGTATGGGTCGAAATCCTCTCTTCCAATATAATTTAAACAAGTTTAGGTTCCCATTTTAAACTTATCATTTAGATTTAACTTTAAGTTAAATAATTTTACTTTTACTGTGTCTTCTTGTTTTCTTACACTATAAGGTTAATAAACATTCTATAACAAGACAAAATAACCCCAAGTTGTTAATTATTAATATATATAACCTTATCTAAGTCATTTTTCGAACCTTAGATTTTTAGGAATAAAATTACAATTAATAATATAATATTTTTTTAAAAAACTATTTTATGTCAATTTTGACACTATTTAGTAATTGATTTTTGTGAAAATCATAACAGAAAGATTAGTTCGAATAAAAGTGAATTAAATCAATACTAACATGTCATATAAACCTATAAAATTAGTGTAATTCATAAAAAGTCTCGAATTACATTTATTTGGGTATTTATAACATCAATTATTTCAATATTTCATTAATAAGATAATTACTGCATCATATTTGTGTCATAAATAAATTAAATTATTTAATGTCCAAAAATTGCAAATAAAATACCATTATGTATGAAATCTTTTAAGATTTATAATGAATATTTATAGTCTAATTTTTCTTATTTATAACCCTATATTAAAAATTATTTACTTATTAGTCTTTGATTTTAACTATTTTAACCCTTCTTTAAATAAATTGATAATAAATGTCCTAATCAAATCCATGTGGGCCTAAATGGTCATATGTTATTCCTAAGGTTGTTTTTTGTCGAATAACAATTATCCAATAGAATTAGGACATGTTTTAGGGTAATAATAATATCATTTTTACCCTTAATTACCCTATTTACTTTTAAATGTGGTAAATAAAAGTAAAAAGTTATCGTTCACCAAAAATTATTTTTCATCTCATTGAACCACATTTTACTTACTAAAATAAACTGTGTCTCTCAGATTTTTGAAATTCCACTCACAGAAGTGGTAAAATTATGTTTTATGTAATTTTTCAAATTCTCCTAGGAGGTGGGTAAAAGACAGTGAAAAGTTCAATAAAATTTTTATATATCTAAATTTATTATAAAATGACTCCAATGAATTGATTTTAACTTATATAGGTATTATGTATCAATTTTGACCTAAAATAAATTTAAATAAAATAAATAATTATTTAAATAAAAAATCGGTTTTAAAATAGTAACCCAGTGTTTTCACTATTCATCAAAAATTGAATGTTTTCAAAAAAATACCAAAATTTTACCCTAGGCTAATTTCGATATTCCGAATACAAAAATGAAGTCCATTTTGAAAAATAAAATTTTCAAAATTTCAAAAAGTGGTTATTACTATTCATAACAGCTAGTTTTAATCATATTTCAATAGCATATCGTTGTTTAGTGAAACTCGGTATTCCGTATGACGCAAGCTATAAAGGAAGGTCATGATTTCATGTAAAGCAAGACATGATTGTGTTGTGTGTAGTGAAAGATTCCTTTGATGATTTATAGAAAATAAAAACAAAATATTTCTTATAAAATTCTCGGGTGTTACAATAGCTCTCTCCCAATAGATTCTACTGCCCAATTCATAATATCATTAATGGTGATTAAAATATAAGATGTTATCATTAGGTCTCATCCAATATTATATATTATGGGACTTAAAATATCTAAACTATTTTATGGGGGATTATATAAGGTCATTAAGGCACACAATAATCATGACAATAATAACCATAAATATAGGGGATCAAATGTATTCTGATTCTGCGAAACCTACTAAATAATCCCATTACGTAGGTGATCATATGGAACATGATACCATGAACCCAACCATGTGGAACGAAATAGCGATAAAGGATAACACCCTAGGTAATAAGGCGGAAGAACAAATTATCTATCTATGAATCATCCCATATTGGGAATCCTAAAATTTATTTACAAAAAGAAATGTATCACTATTTATTTAAAGGGATAGATTAAAGAAACCTACTGCATCAGTCATAATATTAATAGAATATTTGAAGGACTCCAAGATTCCTTAGTTCATAGACATGGATTTTATAGAGAGTACATTTTGTGTACACAAATCCATATACCTACCCATTCTTGAATTCCACTTTCAATTCTCATTTATAATAGAAATTACTATTAAATAGGCCATGCCATATTATTTTCCAAAGAAAACTACATGTATACATTAATGAAATAAATTTTTAATAAATAAATTTTAATTTTTAAATCATTAATATTAATTACAATAAATTATGATCAATGCATGAATAATTTAGTTCTCATCCCTTTGGAAAAAGGGAATCATAAAAACTAGTCTACATGTGATTTACATCATCACAATAATTTTCATCATAAACTGAAATTCATTAGAAATATTATAAAAAATACCTTAAAACACTACATATGGGGATAAAACGCGAGGAAGGGTGAGCTCATATTCAATTTATGGGTACAAAATGAAGATAATAATATGTAATGATCATAACAGTTTGATAATAAGAGAATAAAATTTTAAAAATGAAGACCTACATATCTTAGATTTTAAATAGATGTCCTTGAATAAGTCATGGATGTTAATAAGACTTGATTTATAATAAAATAAAATTACCTGAACCATGAAAAAAAATATTGGTATAAGAATTAGATTTTCTGAATATGTCATAATTTCATATAATATGGTTAGGATACCCACCAAGACATTAATAACATGTTAGTATTTTTCTCACTAGTCATATCCCTACATAGATCTCTTGATAACCTCTCATGTACAATTTCTAGGCATCATATGACATCGGATTTACCCACTGTTGGGCATGGAAAAAACATGGATGTACCCTTTGAGCATATATATGATTAATCATTACCTAATTTATTGGAGGAATATATAGGTACCAATATTATGGGTCATAAAATAAATAAAATTCTCTGTAATAATATGATCATTGTCATTGGTTATATCAATACCAAAATAATATATGAAAAGCATACATGTGAGTGCCTCATTAACATAAAACATCTATCATAACAGAATCCATGATAAGATGATGGTTTCATATCAATTTAATTATGTTATATTCCCTCGTTAAAGAAATGGTTTTCATAAATATCATTTCATCATAAAAATAAACCATTTAGTTAATCAATTAAATTTGTTTCATTGGATCATATCTCTTATAATTAATAGGACAACACATGGGGAGTCATCTCAGATGGAATTTTTTTCAATAGATTACATGTAACATTTATTGTGGAAAATCTCATATCCTAATTTGATATTTTTAAATATTAAACCTTTTGAAAATAATTTTATATAAAAAAAACAATGGAAACATTTGAATAAATATTTATTGATTATTTAAAGAATTTAATTAGATAAATAAACATTCAATTTTTTTAAAAAAAATATTGAATTAAATTCATAAAATATATTTGTAATTTTTTCATTAAAAATAAATTTGAAACATATAAAAAAGATCATAAAACTAGAGTTAATTATTATGGTAAAAAATATATTTATAGTCATATATGTTTAAATAATGATTCCATTCACATTTTCGAAGAAATATAAATAATTATTTCTCTATAAAATAACAAGATGATTAATTTAAAACATTTTTTAAAAAAGAATAACATGGGTAAAATGTGAGGAATAAATTATTATGTGAATGTTAAAAAAAATTTATATCATTTTTTCAAAACTAGTATTCGGAGGAAAAAAAGGGTTTTGAAGAAAGAGGGTAATAGATATGAGTTTTATTAAAAATATTAATATGAAATCATTATTAAATAAAGAACCATATAATATCATATAAAAATATAAATAAATTATATTAAATATAAAATTTAATTAAAATTAACATCATCAAATAAGATATGTTTATAATATAACATATGACCCGATTAAGGAAAATTGAGACAAAAAACAATTATCACATTGGTAACCATTTGAACTGTAATACCTAGTAAATCATAACAGAAAATGAAACATTAAATATCATAAATATAATGGTTTTAATGGTATAAAATTTCAATTTGGGTATTATATACAATAAAAAATGAATCATGTGGTAAATTTGAATATGAATTTTGGAAATTAAAGTGGTACTATAAATCCATTACTACAAGTCTATACATAATTCATATATAGGATATCATAATAAATAATAAATATATATTAATTATGAAAAAAATATATAAAACCATATTTATATTTCCATATGCTATACGATTTTTTGACATTTTATTACCTATTTCTCAATAATTCCCAGTTAAATTCGTGTTTTGGGTAATAAATAAATTTTTTCACGTATGTTTTGATTTAGAAAATTTAATCCACATAATTTAATCATGTTTCCTTTATATCCATAATTTTATATAAGAAATAAATATCATATATATTAAATATATTTTTTATATATACAAAACCATTAATTTAGAAATAATAAATAAAAGCACATTCATTGAGATGGTAGATCATACCTACATGTGCACGCAATTGTTATTTAATTAGTGAATAAATATAAAATATTGATAATAATATATTAACATTTAATAATAAATTTTATTTCATATGTATCACATGGTTCGATTTTATCCTACCCTTATTACCTTCCATTTAAAGCCTCTGTGAAAAATGAATCTCATCACTCCACGAGGCGGTAGTAGAATGTACACATGAACGATGTTATCCTATTCACACTAAACAGAAAAAAAGTCTTATGTTAAATAAATATTCAAATGGAATACTTATATGACATATATTTTATATAGTAATTATGTCCACCATTATATCGAGTAATGATATGTTGTGACTGAAAATGAATAACATCAGTTCACGAAGTTGTAGTATGTCGCACACATGAATTATGAATTTTTAAACCTATTCATTGAATATGATAAATATTTATGTTTTGAAAGTAATAAAAAACATATCATAATATTTAATTCATTTATTTTATTATGTTATATTTTTTAAATAATAATCTATGTAGTTATATATTGAAATAAAACGAATAACCTGATTAGTTACATTACCTCTTCATTAAAGACATTGTTTAAGATTTTACTAGAATGATTCATAGGTCATGATTCATTAAAAATTATTCTAGATAGATAGGAGTTTTTAATATTTGTGATTTTAAATGCTATTAGACAATAAAATGGAAATTTTAGTGTAAATTGGATAGGATATGGGATGTCCTTTTATATGTTCGGTGTGTGACAAACATATTTTTCTTAAAAAAAGGGGTACCGAGGATTTTAACATTAATTTTGGAAAAAATAGATCATTGTAAAACTACAAGGCTTATAATTCCATATTCTGTCCATAAATAGGGTTTTTGACATGTTTTTATTCAATTTTATCCATTATCCATCTAGTTAATCCCCATGTAAACCCATGTTCACCATAACCATGTTAAATAATTTTACAGTACTTATAAAATTAATTATTGTAAAAAATAATGATAAATTTAATAGATAATAAAAATTATTATTTTATTAAATATGGAATCAATTTTTTGATATTATGTTCATAGATGTAGTGAAAATTAATATAAAATTAATCTAATAGATGCGATTAGAAAACATGTTTTCAATCAAAAATGATTCAGAATTTTAAGAATTAATTATATAAAGATTTGATTTAAAATTCGTTAAATTGAACAAAATTCTGTTAATGGTGATATAATTTATATAAATTCATACCTATAACATTCAATTTTTTTAATTTTTTTAAAATCATAAATTGAAATGAAAATTATTTTTACAAACCTGTATTTAAATATAATCATCCATGAATTATTAAAATTTGAAAATTAATTTAAAATAATATCCGATAATATTAAAATGATTATTTAAAAATTAATGTTAAATCATTCAAAAAATTATATTATATTGTTAAAAATTAATGTTAATAGAATCTTGCATAAAGAGAAGAAAATTACTTTTTATAAAAATACATTTTTATGTGTAAACGATGATTTATAAAAATATATAGTCCCTTAAAACTAGATTACATATGATGAACATCTTATTTAATATTTATTATATATATTTCATCAATATCATTTAATTTTTTTTAGATTTATTGAGGTAAAATCCATATTTTGGAATATTTTTTTAAAATAGATTTTTATTATCTAAAAATTGTTTTTTATTTTCATATATAATTGATTTGACACCAAATATTTCTATTAATTTATATTTTTAATCCACATATTTTCATAATTTAGTAAATTCTTCTAATACCAGTCATTCAAATGTCTATGTGATAAATATCATATTAAATTAAAAAAATTAAGAGTATGTCATTTTTCATTTAAAATTAATGTTGTGTGTAATGAAAGATAAAATTAGTGTTTTTTTTAAAAAGTATAAAAATAGTGTATCATGTAACAGTAATTATTGAAAATATTAATTTATTTTGAAAATTTATTTCACAAAATTTCATGTTGATGTATTCTACCTCCCAACAAATGTGTTTCTCCCCAGAAATTCATTACCTTGCTACAAAAAACTGGGGATAGATCATCCTTATTATAACCATAGGTTATGATGTAGCCTTATCAATGTGGTGGTCTGTAACATCATAAATGAATAAGGAATAAGACACTTTTCATATTTAATAATATTTTGGAATTAAATATTAATTTTACATTAAAGGGGATGCCATGTTTGATAGCGTACCCGATACACAACAACATGTTTCTTTGAAATATTACGTTACACACTAATAATTTAATATTATTAATTTAAATTGTAGTTAAACCCTTTCCATTTTATTGGTAGGAATGAAAAAAAATAACTACAATAAGATATACATGTTTGTTAAATGTATTTAAAATGTGAATGAATCTAATTTTAAGCATAATTTACATTAAAGGGAAAATTTTCCGCCTTTTAATGAGGAACCCTCTTTAAATATAGTTTTGGTAAATTTAATACATTCTATATGAGTAAATAAAATCCTTCTTTATAATGGGGACATCAAAATTTACTTTTGGTAATTTTTTGTATTTTTCTGATAAAGTTCATTTTTTAAATGAATAGTGAAAATATTGTATTTTAATTCAAAACTATGTTTTAATATAATTTATTTATATGGTTAGATTATCTTTCTATTTGGTTTTAATGTGTGATTAGAATATATTTTTACCATTTAATCCAATGTTGGTCATTGAAATTAATTTCAGTTTGAAATTTAACATAAAAACGTGTCAATCTTTTGATAGTTATTGTTTCTTAAAAACTCACTCTTTATTTTGATAATGGGAATTAATTTTAAAATTAATTAATGCCACTTCAATGTTTTGAATTTGGAAAAATATACATAATTTCTGAATTTGTAATATCAAATATTGATTAGGCTGAAATTTTGGTATTTTTCTGAAAAACATCAATTTTTGATGAATAGTGAAACCACTTAGTGGTAGTTAAAAAACTAAATTTTTCATTTAAATGAAATTTTACCACTTCTGTGAATTGAATTTTGAAAATCCGACATACATGGTTGTTATCAAGAAGTAAAATTTGGTTCAATTCCACGACCCGTCCCAGTGGGGCCCACGCTGTGACACCCCAAGCCCGCCTCTAATAGGCCAGGGGTTGGTGACTAGCACCGAGTAGGCATATCACAAACAAGGGAGGCATTGCCTAAGTACTTATACACACACACACATCTCCAAACCCAAAAATGATGAAATTTAAAACACTATGGAAAAAAATGCATGCATAAAACTAATCCTAACAAACAGAGTACGATGGAAGGTAGAGTGCTGTAAAAGTAAATTGGGCCAGAATACAAGCCCACCAAAAACAAGAGTCTAAAAACTGAAAAGACCAACCTGTAAGCACAAAAAGGTACTAGTACTGCCACTCGTAGCCATAGGAACACCTCGGTCGGTAGGGAACTTAGAAAGCTCAGTCATGTCCTGGTCCACCCTAGACTCTGTCAAAAGGCTGCTCGTCTGCACAAGACACTAGACATGCGGGCAAAGCCCGTGTAGGGGTGAGTATAACATTACTCAGTAGAGGAACCCAAAAACCACAAAGCAGTACACAAAGTAAAGGTACATTCATCTATGCACTGAATATGTATACAGAACATATAAAACAAACCAGATATACTCAAAACCCAGACCCATGGTCTAGAGACAAGTCATACAACTGCATACCCCGCTAGGGATTCGGTTTGAAGATTCTATGATGTACTCGTTCCGGGAGAACACACTCCATGAGTCTTATAGCTCTGATGACGTCCTCTCGAGAAGTGATGTTTGTCGGGAACCTTCGTGGGTGGTAGCTGCACTCATTACGGGAGACACACTCCTGAGTGGGAAAGATTAGTAGATGGATGCACTCATTACGGGAGACACAATCCTGAGTCGAAAAGATCTCGATACACAGATGAGAATCACTGCCAGGGCCATGGAGGATACTGCAACTCATTCGGAATTCACCTGATAGGTAGAGGATCAATGCCCGATAGAGTTGGTCACATCGATTCCTGACTCTACCTAGGGTCTGGAATGGATAGAGGATCTCGATCTAGGCCTCTCGGATGGATTTCTGACTCTATCACGGAAGGTCCTGCTGAAGGGATCGTTATCCTACGCGAGGGAAAGATGCATGACCCTCAGGGAAACAAGGAGAAGGGGAACTAACCCAAACGAAAGATGTTCAAGGAATAGTGAACAAAAGGACCAAACAGTTTTCCAAAAAGTAAACGGTGTGTAGAAATGATAAACCCCATGTTGTCTGACCCCGGGTACTGCCCGTGTACAAAGACCCGTGTCACGAGGCTGGTCGTGTAAAAAAACATATTACACTGTGTGTAGTATGGTGTACATGACATGTCTATGTGACTGGGGTTTTCTCTGTGTACTCTGGCCATGTGCCTGTACACGGTCATCATCTCGTGTACTCCAACCGATGTAATCTGCACACAGGGTAACCCGCACTGGTGGCCTCACCTTGCAATGTGATGGGGTACACGGTTGTGTACTCCATCCCGTGTCCCTGAATCCCTAGAATACACGCCGATCTCCGCATAGCCTCCTCTGCCAAGCTATACAGGCCGTGCTTCCTGAAGCCGTGTAGATCATCCCATATCTGTGTACTACCCAAGGTACATGCCGAACTTTGGGGAAATTCCAACACACCGTTTGACTAGGGTCACACGTCGTGTGATTCTTCTCTGACCCTGAAACCCTAGCCGCTGCCACCATTACTACACGGCATGTTCCTCCGAAGTACACGACATGTATTCTGGAAATTTCCAAAAAACGGTGCTCTTCGCCGGCACGCCACCCATGCTGCTCCGATCATCAACCTGGCCATCCGATCACCGCAAAATTTCTAGGTTATGGTCGCCCCAACACCATGAAGCCGCATCCAACATTTTTGGGCCTCTGATTGGCTCCAAAAATGTGTTCTGATCTTACCGCACAAAGAATGCCCGAAGAACGCTCTTTCTGATCCGGTCTAATTCGTCGCCCGCCATCGTTGCTTCACCTCCACAAGTTTATTGTGATGTCTAACCTTCTATTTGGGATCGTTGCGTCGCTGAACGGATGTGCAACGATCCGTTGTTCATCTCCCCATGATGAACGCGAACAACACGCGGGGAAAAAGGAGGAAGAAAATACAAATAAACAAATTGAGGAACAAACCTCTGCCATCATTTGTCACAGCATTGATCTGATCCCGTTAATAGGCTTATACAGAGCATGAATCAACAACAACATAAATCATGGATCAATTCCCCATAATCATCCCGAAGAAAATCCCTCCCTAAAAAACGTACGATTCTGTGGATCAACTTGTTTGTGGTTTATTTGCGTTCGTCATTTAACTTAAATAAGGGGAAAAGAAATCGAAATAACAACCCCTACCTTTCAAAATGATCTATCGTTGATGAAGGCGTCGTGATGTCGTTATCATTGATATCCTTCAACGTCGGCACATGGATCCTTGGTTTCGATCCGTCGTCGTTCGTCGCCAAGAAGTTCCTCCAATGCCTCGCCGATTCTGCAGAGGTTCCTCTCAAGCGTTGCCAACGATCAACAATTGGTTAACCCATTAAAAAGGTAAATTTGATGGAATTTAATTATGCGGCAGTATTAATGGAGTTGACTGGCCATTTCAAATTCTTTAAGATTCACCATTAATTTAGGAAACAGATGCGCAGTTACCGCGCTACAGCGAATGTTTCCTTAAACGAAATAAAATAAACTTGTTAATTTATTTTATTTTATTTTACTTAAAACGTCCGAAAATTAACTATTTCCCTCGACCTATGCCAGTTGAGGTTAGCCTCATTCATAGGTAATGTCACCATCCTGGACGCAACGGTGTGCTCAGATTTTTAATTTGGGCATCCATTTGGAAACTTCCACAACCACGCACACGTGCTGACTCACTTAACTTTAAAAAAAGTTCAAACCACCATTTCGGGCTCACTGTACCTTGGAATGATGTGTCGTATTTGCGATCGGTCTCGAAATAATTCCATATAATATTTAAAATAAAAAACTAAAAATCTGAGACATTACAATCAATAAGATGAAAATAATTTTTGGTGAATAGTAACGTTTAACTTTTATTTACCTCAGTTAAAGGTAAATAGGTAAATTCAAGGTAAAAAGAATATTATAAAAATTACAAATTACCTAAAAACTAGTCCAAACCTTAAGGGTTGATTTATTAACGACCATGGGAATCTTTGGGTCGATTTAGGGACCCCATTGAGACACATGGGAGGGAAAATGACAATTTAGATTAATTAATTTAATGTGAATACAAAATTGTCACTAAAAAATATCACTAAGTAATTAATTTTTATATGGTGCTATATAAGTCCTATTTTCATCTACAAAAATTATTCGGAAAGCTAAAAAAAGTTTCGACATCATAGTATTTTTTTATAATTTTTAGACATCAATCAAAGTAAATTATTTAGGACACAATAATGATGCAGTATTTACCTCATTTATAAATGATTTAAATAAATAAGGT
Organism: Viscum album; assembly: GCA_963277665.1. Classification (NCBI taxonomy): domain Eukaryota; kingdom Viridiplantae; phylum Streptophyta; class Magnoliopsida; order Santalales; family Viscaceae; genus Viscum; species Viscum album. The sequence continues at coordinate 1,014,493,423 of OY728152.1, read as the reverse complement.
TATAATGATTAAATTATTATACAAGACATGTCAAATTCTGATTGGATGATTTTATTTCGAATATGAGTCATCTTATATTCGAACTTAATGATTTTTGGACCATTAGAAACCGAATATCATTATATTAAAAAATAATATTTTCACACTTTCCTAAAGAGCCCCTCCTCTCCCTTATAAAAGGAGACCACTTCTAACAAATTCCTAACACCTCTCTAGACATTTGGCTCGTCCAAAATCTTCACAATTACACTCCCTACTTCTCTCTCCTATTCCTAGAAGCCTTACCTTAGGCAGAAGGCACTTCAAGAAGTCATTTGGATCAAACCAAAGGGTGTTACCCAAATCAAAGGTAACAGTTTCTCTTAAATTGTTTTATTTTATTTTACTTATCCAACACCTAAATTCTATTTATTTCCATTATTTTGTAACAACACCAGTATCCTATAAATACTATGATGTTGTTATGATATGGATTCGAGCTACACTTACACACACCTCCATCTAATGGATGAAGAACATAATGTTTTTGTGGATGGAAAACTAACGCCTCACGAAACGATGATTGTTTGATTATCTCCTACCGCCTCTCATGGTGGACATTATGATGGAACTGTATTTATATATCATATATATTATTTTTATTATTTCATTATGATTCTTTACTTCACAATTATATCACGACTTTATTTTTTCCATAGTGGGTAAATACGATAATCTCATTAGAGGATGTGCAGACTACCGCCCCCTCAAAGTAATGTGATTCATTAATGACTTCTGTGGGATCTATAAAGGATAGATTTAATGATATTATATATGATATTAAACTGGAATTATAATATACCTATTTAACATTATGTTTTAGTTCCATTAAAATAAGAAATAGAAATGAAAGTAGTGTTCATGCATACATACGACTTACTGTCTCCATGAACGGTGCATTTCTTTTCTAACCTCCAAATGTTATATACTATTATAAATACATGTATATACGGAATATATATGATATATATATGACATTAATATCATGAATATCATTCTTTATATAATGGACTACTGACCACATGAACAACTTGTAAATATAAGTTGTTCATTTTTTACTCAAGTTCCAAATATCAACAAAATGAACGTTATTAACTTATATGATTAAATAATGTATATAACATGGTAATAAGTTATATAAAAGGAATAATATTCATGAAAAAGGTTCTTAAGCACGTAGTAATTAACTTTTGTTTATTATTCAGGAGATTACAGAACGATTGAGTCAAGTCGGACACGAGGTAAGGGATCTGACTTCTCTCTTTCTTTTCAAGTGCATTCTTTCATGTCATTTCTTTTATACTCCATGTTCTTATGTTGGAGGATGTTCTTTTATATTCACCATACTTTAATTTTTATTTTCATGTTATGAGAGACCCCCTCTTACTCTCATCAATTCATTTTAATAATTTTTATGTGGAGCCGTTAGGCTTCCGAATTTTTGTGTGGGATTTCTTATCTCACTTTTAATTCCGTAAGATTTCCATTGTTCACCACTTATTTATTTCATGTGGTGTATTGTGTACTGACATTTGATATATATTATCATTATTATCATTATATTAATGGTATTCTATGATTTATTTTGTTGTTATTAAATTGGGTCATACGACTCGATTGATTACTACGTGGTAAGGGGTTTTCATCTCACTTTTTATCCCCGTGAGATTCTTGCTACATTTCCCACTACTTCCTTTTGTGTGGTGTATGTACTGCCCGTGATTGTATTCTTTGGGTAAGATAATTTAATTTATGGGTATTTATATCTTAATTTTATGATCTTTCTGTCATGTGGTATATGTTTTGTCAGTTACCAAATCGGTAAGGGAACCTTTCATCCTCCTCTTTTTAAAAGACTTCTTTTTAATATGTATTTTAATTGAAATATTATTATGTTGGGATATGTTATTATATATCCTTATTGATGTAAAATTTATTTCACTATGATGAGATACCCTTTTTGTCTCATCAATTCATTTTCAGAATTTTAAGGTGACATCGTTAGGCTGTCGAATTTTTAAAAGGGGGCTTCTTAACCCAATTTCCATTTCATTGGGTTCAACTTGTACATATTGAATATGTCAACCAGTGAATATGTGTGAATGACCTATGATTGTAATAAAATTAATATCCACGTATATTGTTTGTATTAATATTTTTCACACATAATTATCTTATTGATTTATCCTCAATTTAAGGATACCTTATTTGTATGGGACTTTGTCTCAATCTTACAATCCATTGAGACTTATTTATTGTTATGAACCAATTCAATTTTATATGGTCTATATACTGTACTTTGAAATATTATATCATCAATCCCTTTATTCTCATGATATGAAAAGGTTCTGATTATATGTTACTCTTCAATTATTCTTATTCAAGAGTCTCTCATTTTTTTAGAAACTCTTTAACTAAAATATTGTTTCAAATGTTTTAAATATTTATTATTCTAAATATTTCTCTTTAATGTCCATGTTTTGTTTTAAGGATTTATTTATATGAAAATTAATGTTTTAAAATGATAATTATTTTAAAATCTTCAATGTGGTATGGGACACTTTGATTCAAAAATCAAATTTTTAAATGGTTTTTGAAAATGGATTGTTTATTTCAATATCTTGAAATTATTTCTTATGATTGGAAATGAAATGTTGTTATTGAAATGTTTATATTATAAATATTTTATGTGTAATGATGGTACTTGGACATTTGATGGGTGTTTACGTGATAAAATATATGACGGGTGGTGTCGTGAATACCAGGATGGGTGGTTACTTTATAACCTCCAATGCATTGGGTATGGAATTCGGTCGTATGGCTATTCCATTTAGTGATATGTTTGGAACTCGACAGTATGGTTATTCCATTTAAGTATGTTTATGTCCGAAAATACCTTTATATGTTATGTGTTTTTTATATGGGTTTTATGGTATTATTTTGTTCACAAAAGGTTAAGTAATGATCTTTTATTCAGTGAAGAGTATTTACAACTTAATAATGGTGAAAAGTATTACTTATATTAGAGTAATCAAGGTTTACTTATTGTTTTGAAAAATAAAAAGTTTTCTTTCATTGTGTATCCCTTACTGATATTTTTATGCTCACCACAAATTTTTTAAATGTATTTCACATGACATAATGTGGAATAGGTTCAAAGATGGGATCAAGGAAAATTCATGTTGTCTTAAATATGGGACTAGGCATGGCTATTTTTTTAGGGATCATGTTTTTAAAAAAATGGATACTGGGTAGAAGTGTCTACTTTGTAATTTTTTTGAGATGTAATAGTTATTTCCTAATTCTCTAAAACACTAAACCTGAAATGATCGTCGATGTGAATTATTCATTTAATTCAATATTATGTAATGTATAAGGTGATGTCCTTATATGGTGTCACTAAAAACATTCAAAATATAAGTGTTTATTTTTTTGTATAATATTCTATGTATGATCAAGATTCGACACTAATTATTAATGTTAACAAATATCTTGAAATATTGAAATGACCTATTCTTTCATAATATATGAATGATAAGGTATGTATATCCTCTATAATGATATGTAGAAAACATATTGAACGTAAAAGAGTTTTTGAAGAAGCATAAGAGAGTAGGATACCATCACTATGTGATCATGAATATCCAACAGATCAATATATCTAGGTCATATATTTCATTTATATCATAAGAATAGTTTCATATTTTCATTTTTGTTTGATAAATTACATGATCTTATATTTCTCTACAAAATAATTTTGGATTTCTTCCCTAATGAACTATCATATAGCATGATCCATAAAATAATTATATTTTATTCCTTATATGTCTCTTTATCATATCGATGTCATTAAAAAATGTTATCCAATATTCTTAAATCATTGTATTATTTAACTATATATTAATCAATAATAAATTATCCAAACTTAAACATTAACTATTCTCTAAATGGTTAACATTATAACCCCTCCAATGTCCAAAATTTATTGTGAAGGTCGTAATATTTTACAAAAAAAAATTTAACATTACTCCACAAAATATCATATGATATCTCTTAATTAGAACTAAATAAATAAGTGAATACTGTAAATGTTTTTTTCAAATATTATAATTACATGAATTTAAATAATACCACAATGAAAACACACATACATTCTCATTCCATGTAATATACCATGTATTATTTAATATATTCCATAAATCCAATTATTTTTTAATATTAATCTATATATCATAAAATACTATTATAATACATTGTTAATCAGTTCCAAAATTATCAATACTATCAAACAAACATTAATTATACTCATCTTCTCAGAACCAATGCATCATTATTTCAACTTCTATAACTTATGAAGTGTTGAAATCCCATAATCCAATGTTAAAAAAATAATATTTTTAATAGATGAATATTCTATGTCATAAGTAACAATCAAAATATTCTTTATAATCATTAATGAAATCTTATATTGAAGATAATTATATATTTCATAATTATTTTATTCCTATATATAAAATATCACTCTTTAAAATTCATATTCAATTAACAATAATTCAACATCTAATTCCTTAATATGTCTTTCATTTTTTATTCGTTTATAGTATATTCATAGTTAGTAGTATAACTGATGCTCATACATCCAATAATATTTTCTTCAAGATCATTTCCCCTTTGTAATATATTATCACAACTCTGATAATTTCAACAATTCAAACATCCAACCATCGATGTTACAGTCGAAATACCATAATTTTATCGATTTCATAATCAAGAATTTTCATTTTTCATTATAATGTAGTTTTTCCCTCTCTTACTTTTCAGCACAAAAATAATCATATCACTCCTTTGATACATTCACTTTAGTGATTCTTCCCATATTATCCAAATATAGGAAATTTCATATTCATTTTTCCATGGTCCCCAGCACCATATAATGTAGTAAATTATATCATATTATTCATTGGTTCATATGGGAGTTGGTTAAGGTGGTTGTGGTTAATCATAAGCATGGGAACTAATTTAGAATAATTCCAATATGCTACCATGCATTAATTATCCCATTTGATTTATCATCAACATAATTATATCACATTCAATGTTTATTCTATTAAACATTTTTCACAACATTGACTACATCGAAAAATACATAGTTTGGCCAACAATATTCATATTTAAAAACAAAATAATCATAAAAATTAATTTATAGTATGCATAAATCATTAAAATTTATTTTAAATCAACGAATCCATCGGTTTATCCTATGTAAATATTCAAATCCATCTGGATTTTTAATAATAATTTTTTAAATTCCTAATGAATATCCGATGAATGTGTTAAAACAGGTTAGCATAATAGCCTATTTTTTCACTAGTTGATGATTGAGTCCAGCTAAATGATCCATTTTCAAAGATATTTCACCTCAATATATATAGGAAAGTGTTGATTTCACTTATAGTATATGAACATGGATTTAATTTAATTGAATCCACTCACTCTATACGTTTACAAATTCAAGGTAATATTACAATAATATTTCTCACCTATATATATATTAGTATATGTAACTCTGGATATATCTTTAGAAATATCCCTAGGTATTTCATAGTTTTTTATCATTTTTGTTTAAAATAGTTAACTAAATCATCCTCTGATACCAACCACAAAGATCTTAAAAAATAATACATTATAATTAAATAGTAATTGATGAATATACATTTCATAACCCAACGATCAATGAAATAATTATTATGGTATATTGAATTTCAAAACATTGAAAAAAAACAAATTACATCAGTGAGATATAACATCTCCAGCTATGTTATTCATAAATTAAACCCTTATAAGATATATTATCAAATAGTAAATTTCATCAAAATCTGGGGAATTTAAACATAATAATGTGTGAGAAAAAATTATCAATAAGGGTATATAGGGGAGATAACAATATATAAAGATCATGAATGTATGAAAACCTGAGAATAACATTTGAAAATCATACAAAACATATCAAATAACATAAATACGGGTCATGAAATAATTCATGGTTTTTTGTAAAACATCAATCATAATGGAATAAAAATATTTGAATTAATACATCATAATAATTTAATAAGTCAATGATATGTGACTTATTCATTAGCACAGAAAACCATATGTTATTTATATTCACCAAGACATTCATAACATGTTATTCATTTTCGAGAAACCAGTTTAACTTCTTTGGGATTGGTATAACATATCATGTACCCTCATTTAGGATTGTGATATCATAGTCTGAACCCCTTTTGGATTAGGATAACCATCCATGTACCTTGTGAGATCATATTACATTAATTATTAGCCAATGAATTAGATGGAGATATAAGTCCCATACATCATTGATATTAGGCATAAAATATAATTGGATGTAACATAACCACATACATATAGTAAAAATCATATATGTGAATTATATAAGATCATAAACCATCAATCATATTATACCCCAATAAAATGACCGTGATATATATGAATTTTATGTTGATATAAGTTATTGAAATGGTATTTTTTTATTGATATACTCATATCCTAAAAATAAAAATTATAAAAAATAATAATAACGGTATAATTGGATCATATCCTCAATAAATATTGGTTTACATCAATGAATGTAATAATCTATTGAAAATGATTTTAAAAGATTAATTATTACATTTTTTTGTAAAATATAAATTAAAATTTTACAACAAAACATTTTAAAATGTAAAACAATTTTAAATTATATTTATATTAAAATAAAATTGGAAAATGATCAAGGATTATTTAAATATATTTTGAAACAGTTCATAAGAAAAAATTCCTTAACAGATTAAATATGAATTTTTAAAAATAATAACCTATGACAACATTTGTAAATAATTTTCATTGAAAATAATAATTTATTATTATAATGGAATATTTATAACAATTATTTCATTATTATTGTATAAATTAATATTAAATCCATACATTTTAAAATAATTTGTCCTTTCAAATTTTTGGTAAAATATAAAAAGAAAATGTTTGAATAAAGAAATAAAGATTTCTGTAAAAAAAATTAAAAATTAATTTGTATGTAAAAATGTATTTAATAAATAATTTATTTAAAGATAATATAATTTTTGAATATTGTTTTTGTAAACAAGGTTTTGGTAGAATAAAGGGTTTTTTGAATAAATAGAGAAATAATGATGAGTTTTTCATAAATTTTTTTTTGGAATATTGACTACATCAATAAAAAATGTAGATCATTTAATCTCATGAAATAATAATAGGATAAGTAAATTATTGTTTTTTATGAGTTATATATCATAATATTTCATCCATAGAATCATAATCATGAATAATACTAATAAATGGTGAGATTATACCATAAAACCCTTACTACCTTCGTAACATCGAATCGTAATTTTCCTGAAATTATAATATTAAATGAAACATAATATTTAATTAGAATTAATAAAATAATTATATTACATGTAAGTGGGTTTGTATATACACAACATAAAATATGATAAAGGTATAAAATAACATATATCTCAAAGAAGAAAAATTGATACAAAAATTCATTATTGATTTGATAATATTTTGAATCATATTCCTATATAAGAATAAATTCAAATAAAGAATTAAATAATTGTCAATTAATTTTAATCATGATATAAATTTACAATATTACAACATAAACATCTCATAAAAATATGAGTGGTGAATTTTCATATGTCTCCCCGAAATAATAGTGAAATGAAATCCCTTAATATATGTATCATCATCCTTTGGAAACATTTTACCATAAATAATAATTAATATATGTCTGTTAGACTTATATTATTTAACCTAAAATAAAATAATATTATTTACTTGTATCCATTTATTACATATTTTTTTTATCAATTTCGTGATCATGTTGTATTTCGGGTATTATGTGCTTTGATTATTATGTAAGTTTTCATTTGGTATATTCAATCCTCTCACATAGATCATGGTTCTATAATCTACATAATGTTATCGAAGATATTAATATTATATATATTTATTATATATGTATGTATAGTAATCCATAATTGATAGAGAGTGAAAATGAAATAAATCATTCCTGGAGATGATAGGTCCTACATATTCAGGAACACTATTTTAATTTTATCACTAAATAAAATGAAAGGACATTAAATAATATAATAACGTTTCACAATAATAGTTATTTTCTAAACTTAAAAATTTCTTATTTAAAAAATGTCTTATTATACTTCCTGTAACGCATATATGAAGAATAGATTATGTTCTTTTGTGAGGTGAAGTCAACTATTCACATGAATGCCCTTATCATATTTTCAATGAATGAAATGTAAGATGTAAAATGTGATATTCGAATTAGAAAAAATTAAAATGTAAATTATATATTATATGAACAATAAATTAGTCTTTATATAAACCTTGGAGAGGATATTGTGGAAATTTAATAATAACAGTTCACGAGGTGGTGGTCCACCTTAAACACGCATGATGATTTCATAACCCATTTGATGGAAGATGATATGTATTTGGGATATTTCATTCAAAAATAATATTTCATATTATAGATCGTATTTATGTTATTATATCATAATGTTATATAATAATTCCTAGATTTTTAGGTGGAAATAAGATAAAACACTTGATTAGGGACATTATCATTTCATTAAAGAACATCAATTGTATTGCACCAAAAGGCATCATATGATGGTTTTATGATTATAATAATTCTTCTAGGATGAGATAAGGTATGTAATGAATTTACTTTGTACTTCTTGGCCAAAAAATGGGGGTTTCAACATTAAAGTGGATTGGATATTGGGACACCTTTTATATGTGTGGTGAGAAGAACACTTGTAAATTTATTAAAGAAGAAGTAATACCAATGTTTCTAAAATGAAAAATACTAAAAAATGGGTCATTATAGAACCTTATAGGTTATATAGTCTAAATAATTCAATTAATAGAGTTTTTAGATGTTTTATGGTCATTTGACCCATTATCCTTTTAGTATAACTAGGGGTTAACCCATTTTCACCTTAACCGTAGTAATTAATTTGTCTACTTATTTTATTCTTCACGATTGTAAAAAAAGATGGTTTTTTTATAATATATATTTTAATGATTCTAAATAGAGAATCCATTTTCACAAATTCCATTAGTTGATGTGGTAAAAAAACTCAATTAATCTCACATACAAGATGAGAAAGTGGGTTTTAAAATGGATAAGTATAAAAGTATTTAAATACAATTATATGAAAATTTAATTTCAAAATGATTCCGATGAAATAAATTGTATAAATAATCATATATTTAAACAATTCATATTTTGATAGAATTTTAAAATAATTTTTATTTAATTAAATGCATTAAACTAATTTAAAAATATCAATAATAACAAACATTATTCATTATTCAATAAAAATTTACACATTTTAGAAAAATACAATACGATAACCCTAAAACAATTATTAAATGAACATTTGAAAAATAATATTAATTATTTAAATATGGTTTTTAAATATAGAAATAATAAAATTTAAAATATGTGTCGAAAAGTAGACTATACTATTCTATTGAAAAAAAACTATTTTAAGTGTAAAATTGTATTGTAAATTATACCTTGTATATATATCATATAAGATGAATATTAAAATACAATGTTAACCTATAATATATAAATATCATTATGATATATTATGAAATGTTTTTTTTGAATTTATTTGGGTTAAATATGTTTGTAGTAAAAAAAATATTCTTTACAAATTTATTTCCATTACATTCCAATATTTTTTATTTAATTTTTTGAATAATTGAACAAAAAAGAAATTATATTTTGTACATGTCAATAACATGTATTTTAATAATTTAGTTAATCAAATATATTCCCATGATTACAATGTCAATTAAAAAACTATCTTATTATAAAATAATATTTTAATAGTATACATCGATTCATTTATAATTTTTGTTCAGTGTATGTAATGAGAAACATAGTATTTATTGTATTGTACATTAAAATTATTTTTTAATTAAATGAAAAATATGGAATATATTTAATTTTGTTGGAAACCATAATTCATAAAATATCAGTGTGTTAATTTTTTTGAATAAAAGTACATGTGGTGTAACATGGTGTCTTGCGAATGTACATCCTATACACACTAATCTATTCTCCATGAATCACATGATGTGGGATCCGAGAAGAAAAATGAATATATTTCCACACAATTTCTTGGGTGTGTAATACATGTAATAAACTAGGTAGAAAATTTGGAATCACACATCATGTGGGTCTCCAGTACATCTTGCTACCCATATCACAACATGAAGCCCATTTCAAAGTACCAAGCGAACAACACATATTATGTCCCGGTATAATAAATGCCATGTATTTTGGAATTTTACAAAATTTTCATAACATTTAGAAATCCAATTTCTATGAAACTAGAGCTAAAAAATACACAACCATTCTCATCGATGAATATCGATCTACACCCATCATAGTACGTCTTCCACCATTATTAGGATTCTATCCAGAAAATTTGACATATAAAACATCCTCCATCATACATAATTATTGAAACTCCATTATCCATAAGATTGTTATATCCAATCAAAATCATATTGATCAACTAATTTTTAGTTTCATAATAATGTCATGAATCTCAATCCCACACCCATTGAAATGATTTATAATGGGTCAGATGAATAATTAAATTAATTTTCATCAAGTATTTATCAAATAATCTTTCGTATGAAGTAACTATAATTATTTTACATAATATTGGGGAGAAAGGGAAAAACACTACAAGGAATAAATATTGACCAATTTTTGTTGTTGAAATAAGTACTCTATCAATCATGATAACGAATGAAGATAACTATCAAATTGATATAAAATTTAAATTTATAGAATTATTGATCAATAAATAGACAACATATTAATCTTGGAAGTCAATATATTAGTATAATTGATTGTAATTCTACATGTAATAAAAATTTGGAATATTAACGATGAAAAAAATATTCACTACCTCATGTTTTATTTATTCTTGATGAAGAACTGTAAAATCTCAACATTGTTAGTGATATTACTAAAATACATTGTCATTTGAGATCCATGTTACACACCAACATGGATCAATGATCATTATTTCCAAAAATAATCATCCTTGATATCATTATACATAAATAAATAAATGAATATAATCCTATATATTACCATAATTACGTTTAAATTGCGGAGCATCAATTCTAGAGAAAAAAATACTTGAATTGAAAATAAAATATCTCCCATGAAAACATTTTTACTAATATCCCAACCCCAAAAAACACTACTACAAAAACGGGCATTATCGGCGCTCAAAATGGGCTATATCAGTGCTAAAAAAGCACTGTAAATATCAAAGATAATAAAGGGGGTCCCCTTTATCATCGCTAAAAAAGTGATGATAAATTACATGTCTGCTCCAACAAAATATTTTGCAGTAGCACACCCAAACAGCACCTGCCAAAAATCCAGCATCTCAGTAATTATACCAATACAAAATTAACACATAATTCATAAGGTATTTACACCAAGTATACCCATAAAACAAGTATACCAAACATAATTCATAAGTTAAATAAGTACATTAGGAATTCAATTCATAATTCATGGGGGTTGGGGGTTGTTCAAGGGTTTGGGGTGGTTGTCCAAGGGGGTAGGGGTGTTCGGGGGATGGGGTTGTCCGAGGGGATATGGGTGTCTAGTGGCTGGTCGCAGTCCAAGAGGTTGGGGGGCTATAAAAGGGGTGGGGAGGTGTCTAGGGGGTGGAGGGGGATATCTATGAGGGTGGGGTGTCCAAGGGTTGGGGGTGTCTTGGTGGCGGGGTGTTGTCTAGGCGAGGGGTGTCCAGCTGGGGGAGGGGGGTTGTCCATGGGTGTGTCTAGGGGGGTGGGCTGGAGTCTAGGGTGTTGAGGGGGATTTCCAGTGGTTGGGGTTTTTGGGGGGGTTGGGGAGGTCCAGGGGGTTGGTGGGGTTGTCTTAGGGGATTGGTGGGTGTCTGGGGGTGGGGGTATCAGGGGGTGGGGGTTGTCCAGGGTGGGGGGTTCCATTGTCGTGTCTAGGGGGTGGTGTCCAGGGGGTTGGGGGTTTTTCCAGGGGGTGGGGGTGTCCAGAGGGGTGGGTGTGTCTAGGGGTGGGGTGGTTTCTAGGGGTTGGGGCAGCCTAGGGTTTGGTGGGGCTATCCAAGTGGGTGGGTGGTGTCCACGAGGGTGGGGGTGGATGTCCATGGGGGTGGGGGTGTCCAGGGGGTGGGGGAGGTGTCCATGTGGTGGGGTGGTGTATGGGGGGAAGTCTATGGGTTGGGGGCATCCAGGGGGTTGGGGTCCATCCATGGATCGTTCTCCTAAATGATCAACTCAATCTGAATTCATTTGGTCGGATTTGCTTACGTCCGTTGTTGTTTTCACTTAAAAATATGTCAATTTTAAACGAAAGAGGGACCCTTTGAGTGATAGTGGGGACACCGTGATGCGGATTGAGGCAAGTTTGACTCCTACATGTCAAAAATGACCCATGGATTGTTATCTTTAAGGATCAACACAATATTACTACGTTTGGTCAGATATGCGTAAGTCAATTATTGTTTTCACTTAAAATTTTGTCCAATTTAAATGAAAGAGATACACTATGAGTGATTCAGGCGTCATCGTGCCTCAGATAGAGGTGGGGTTGACTCTCACCCTTCAAATATAATCCATGGATTGTTCTACTAAAGTATCATCAAAATCCGAATACGATTGGTCAGATTTTAGTACGTCAGTTGTTGTTTTCACTTAAAATTCAATCCATTTTAAACAAAAGAGAGCCCCTATGAGTGATACTGGACACACCATACCTCAGATTGAGTTGGGGACGACTCATACACTTCAAAAATGACCCATGTATCATTCTTCTCATGGATAAACATAGTATAAATTCGTTTGGTCAGACTTTTGTACGTCAGTTTTTGTTTTCACTTAAAATTCTATCCATTTTAAAAGAAAGAAAGACCCTATGAGTGATACCGGCCACACTGTGCGTCAGATTTATATGGGGTTGACTCTTACACATCACACTTGACCCATGTATATTTTTCTAGAAGGATTAACACAATACAAATTTTTTTGGTCAGATTTCCATACGTCAGTTGTTGTTTTCACTTAAAAATATGTAAATTTTAAAGAACAGAGGGACCCTTTGTGTGATACCGACCACACTGTGCCTCTAGATAAGGCAGGGTTGACTCTTAAATGTTGAAAATGACCCATGGATCATTCTCCTAAAATATCATCACAATAATAATGCATTTTTCCATATTTTTGTATGTCAGTTGTTGATTTCACTTAAAATTATGTCCATTTTAATCAAAAGAGAGAACCTTTGAGTGATACAGGCCTCACGGTGCCTCAGATTAAGGTGAGGTTGACTCTTACACATCAAAAATATCCCAGGTATCGTTATTATAAAGGATCAACAAAACATGAATGAGTTTTTATGGATTTATGTACGTCGTTGTTTGTTTTCACATAAAATTTTTCCATTTTAAACAAAAGAGAGGCCATTTGAGTGATACTGGCCACATCATGCATCAGATTGATGAGGGGTTGACTCGTACTAATAAAAAATAACCCATGGATCGATTTACTGAAGGGGAAACAAAATTCTAATCTTTTTGGTCAGATTTCCGTATGTCAGTTGTTGTTTTCACGTAAAATTATGCCCATTTTAAACAATAGAGAGGCCCTTTGAGTGATACCGACCACACCGTGACTCATATTGAGGAGGGGTTGACTCGTAAAATTACCAACACACCCACATATTGTTATCCTAATGTATCAACACAATTCGAATGATTTTGGTCAGATTTGTGTATGTTAGTAGTTGTTTTCACATAAAATCATGTCCATTTTAAACAAAAGAGGGACCCTTTGAGTGATATCGGTGACACATTGCCTCGGATTGAGGCGGGGTTGACCCGTACCCACCAAAAATTCCCCATGGATCATTATCCTAATGGTTCAACACAATCATAATGCATTTGGTCAGATTTACGTATGTCAGTTGTGGTTTTCACTAAAAATTTTGTCCATTTTAAACAAAAGAGAGTCCCTTTGAGTGATATCAGCCACACTGTGCCTTAAATTGAGGCAGGGTTTACTCTTAAATGTCACCAACACAACCATGGATATTTCTCCTAAAGGATAAACAGAATCCTAATGTGTTTGGTAGTATTTCCATATGTCTGTTTGTGTTTTCACTTAAAATTTTTCCCAATTTAAACGAAAGAGAGACACTTTGAGTGATATCGGCCACACCGTGCTTCAGATTGAGGCGGGGATGACTCGTACACATCAACAACGCAGCCATGGATTGTTATCCTAATGGTTAAATACAATCGGAATGCGTTTGGTCATATTTCATATGTTAGTTGTTGTTTTCACTTAAAATTCTATCTATTTTAATACAAAGAGAGACCATTTGAGTGATACCGGCTACACCGTGCCTTGGATTGAGGATTTGTTGACTCGTACACGTCACACATGACCCATGGATCGTTCTCCAAAAATATCAACACAATATTAATGCGTTTCATCAGATTTTGGTACGTCAGTTGATTTTTTCACTTAAAATTTTGTGCATTTTAAAAAAAGAGATACCCTTTGAGTGATACAGGCAACATCGTGCCTCAGATTGAGGAAGGGTTGACTACTACACATCACCAATGCCCCCATGGGTCGTTCTCTTAAATTATCAACACATTATGAATGGGTTTGGTCATATTTCCATACATCAGTTGATGTTTTCACTTAAAATTTTGTGCATTTTAAAAAAAAGAGATACCCTTTGAGTGATACAGGCCACATCGTGCCTCGGATTGAGGCGGTGTTGACTCGTGCACGTCACCAACACACCCATGGATCGTTATACAAAAGGATAAGCACAATAGGAATGCATTTGGATGGATTTTCGTACATCAGTTGGTGTTTTGACTTAAAATTTTGTCCATTTTAAATAATAGAGAGACCTTTTGAGTGATATCGGCCACACCGGGCCTCAGATTGATGCGGGGTTGACTCGTACACAACACCAACTAACACATGGATCATTATATTAAAGTATTAACACAATCCGAATGAGTTTGGTCAGATTTTTGTATGTTAGTTGTTGTTTTCACATAAAATTCTCTCATTTTTAAAAGAATGAGGGACCCATTGAGTGATACTGACCACACCGTGCCTCAGATTGAGGTGGGGTTTACTTGTACACATCACCAACTCACCCATGGAACATTATACTAAAAGATCAACAAAATATTAATGTGTTTGGTCATATTTTCATAAGTCAGTTGTTTTTTTCACTTCAAATTCTGTCCATTTTAAACCAAAGAGAGACCCATTGAGTGATAACGTCCACACCGTGCATCAGATTCTGGCAGGATTGACTCTTACACATCCCCAACGTACCCATGGATCATTACCATAAAGTATAAACACAATCCGAATGCTTTTTTTATATTTTATTACATCAGTTTTTGGTTTCACTAACAATTTTCTCCACTTAAAAAAAATGAGAATCTTTGAGTGAAATCGGCCACACCCTGCCTCAAATTGGGGTGAGGTTGATTTATACTTAACCAAGACACCCATGGATAATTATCCTAAATTATCAGCATAATAAGAATGTGATTGGTCATATTTCTGTACGTTAGTTGTTGTTTTCACTTAAAATTTTGTCCATTTTAAACGAAAGAGAGACCCTTTGTGTGATACCGTACACACCGTACCTCATATTGAGGCGGGGTTGACTGGTAGACATCACTAAAACACTTCTGGATTGTTATCCTAAAGTATCAACAAAATTTGAATGTGTTTGGTTGGATTTTCGAACATCAGTTTTTGTTTTCACTTAAAATTCTGTCCGTTAAGAAAAAGAAGGACCCTTTCAGGGATACCGGCCACACCGTGCTTCAGATTGAGGAGATTTTGACTTTTACACGTCACCAATTCCCCCATGGATGGTTCTACTAAAGTATCAACATAATCTGAATGCGTTTTATTGGATTTGCGTATGTTATTTTGTGTTTTCACATAAAATTTTGTCCATTTAAGATAAAAGAGAGACCACTTAAGTGATACCAGCCACATCATGCCTTAGATTGACGTGGGGATGACTAGTACACGTCACCAACACACACATAAATTCTTATCCTAAAGGATCAATATAATATGAATGTGTTTGGTCATATTTTTATATGTTAGTTGTTGTTTTCACTTACAATTTTGTCATTTTTAAACGAAAGAGAGACCATTTGAGCTATAGTGGCCACACCGTGCCTCCAATTGAAGCGGGGATGACCCGTACATGTCACCAATACAACCATGGTTCATTATCCTAAAGGATCAACACAATATTAATGCATTTGGTCAGAATTTCATATGTTATTTGGTGTTTTCACTTAAAATTTTGTCCATTTTATACAAAAGAGAGACCCTTTGAGTGATATCGGCCACACCATTCCTTAGATTGAGTAGGGGTTGACTCATACACATCCCCAATTCACCCATGGACCGTTCTCCTTAAGGATAAACACAATCCTAATGTGTTTTGTCAGATTTTTGTACTTATTTTGGTGTTTTCACAGAAAATTCTGTCCATTTTAAACAAAAGAGATACCATTTGAGTAGTTCATTATTAATGCATGGTGCTGGTGCATTTCATTTGTTAAAATGGGGAAATGACTCATTGGAAAAAGGATGTTTTACATAATAACAATTACAATTTTCCTACAATCATTTACATACAACAATGATTCATATTTTGATCCCCTTAATCCCTCTAAAAATGAGGACCAACTGTACACGTCCCCAAGTTAGATCTTCATGTTATTGGTCTACAATCTGCCATCAGGTATGAGGCCCACTCATTTCTGAATAAATCTATATCGTCTTGTGAGTATGAGGCTTTTCAACAGTCATAATAGTACTACTAAATATTAAAAAATAATTAATAAATAAATTAAATGAAATAGTATTTGGTTTTGAAAATACCTTTTTATGGATGCTAGTTTGTTGATGAAAAAAGATCTCATTCAAAAATTTACAATCATAATAATCGTAATCGTAATCATTATGATTTGTTTGTTTTGGACACTGCAAAAAAGATGATCATTAGGAAAATATTTAACATTGAGTTGATATGTGTTTGGATAGTGAAATGTTATTATATATACCTTCATATTTTTTTAGACGTAGTATTTTCTCGCCTCCTTATGCATACCCATTATCATCATTTCTTTTTTAAGACGATAATGATACAATTCCCTATCATAACATAATCCTTAGTAAAAGATAATATAAATTATATTACTTGATGTTTATACCTAAATCATAGGATGTAGTGTCTTACAGATTCAAAAACTCCATCATGTGTGGTCGGTTTGAGGGATATCATTAATTTGAATCCAAAAATCAAATATTTGGAGTATCTAAGTTCACCGCAATTAGAAACCAATGATTCCTTGAAACACAAAATGAAATTAATAATAAATTAAGCCAAAATATAATTGGTATTCTTTAACTGTAGAGTTTTACCACAACATGGCTGGTATTAGGAAGAGTATGTCATCTGTAATCGTTCTTTTAAATGTTTTCAGCAATCTGTTCACTATTTCAACCTTCTTTGATGGCTTTAATTTCATTAGATGTGTTGATGTGGTGTGAGGACTAATGAGTCTGAATTTTGGCTCATGGGAAAATTCCTTCCACTATTTTTCATATATACGTCTTTCAACAATATAAAATGCATTTATTCATAATTTTCACATTAGATCAGCTTTTAGAAAATCAATTTATGAAAACATACCTCATATAAATATTTACAACTATGATGTCTAGCCAACCATTTTCAAGGATCACATTTACATTTTCAGTAGCAAAGAAATCATTACATTCCTCTCCATATATATTCTTTTGGAAAACCACTATTTGACTACTACCACCTCTTAGCATCATATCCCCACGAGTCTTCAATACTAGTAAATGTGGATTGATAATAGGTGGTGTTATTTTTCTTTTAGTAGATCTTTGGGATTGGTTGTTCGATCCTTTAGATGATTTTGAACCGACGTTTTTCACCCCTTCCCTATCTCCATATATAATAAAATTCTTTAGTTCATACCCTTTTTTCATTAAATGGTAAAGGTTTAGCTCAAAAAAAGAAATAAATACCTCTTTGTCTACATTTACTCTTAAAAGTTCTGACATACATGCAATTAATGTCCCAATAGCCATTTTAAATGTATGAATATCATCGTCATCATGTGGAATTGGTATCTCTGCATTTGGGAGATGAGATACAGTAATCATCACTTTTAGATGATCTTTCAGAAGTGGTCTATTAGGCAGCATGTCATCTAGGATGTTGAACACAATATCCCTCGCTACAAGGTTATAGGTGGGTGTTGATAGATATAAATCATAGTCATTATCAACTTGTAGAAGATCAATATAGGAAAAGTATCAGTGTTTGTGTGATTCCTATTTCATGGGAGAAATTATTAGAATATTGACTACTATGGATAATACAACTCTTTGTGGGGAATGGATCACCTCAATGTTGGTGGGGGTGGGGAGGGATCTTCATGCGTTGGTTGTTCTAATGTTGTGTCTTCTCCTTGGTTTCCACCCATAAATTTTTCTAGCAACACTCCCTGCCATTGTAATAGCTCTCCAAGAGTTTCTATTATTTCTATCATTTCTTTTATTTTATCATATCTATCATCATCTTCTTTTTTTCTCAAAATATACTCAGGGTTTCACCCAAAACCCCTCATATATGACATGGACATATTGTTCTGGCTGCTTCAAATCCATCGATAATATGTCTGTATCTGCTATAAGAGTAGATGATTCCTCTAACTGTCAGATATAGGAAAATTACTAATTATTTTTATGTAATAGAAATTTAAAACAAATCTTGTAATCATCATGTCATACTTACACATATTTCCAACACTTTTTGTCTATTATTATCTAGTAGCTTCTCTTCCTTATTCACACATTCAGCCTTCCATAGCACATGATGTGGGAGGGAAGTGTCTTTGGTTTTAGACTCATCAATCTACATATAAATATAGAAAGATAATTATGATGTTGTTTATTGTCACCTAAAAATATTACTGTAAATTTAAAATAAATACCATTTTATTTTCTAGTGGTTCGTACTCAATACTTGCTTTATGATATGGGTATGTCTGTTTTAATGCACGTTCCTAATTTTTAGTACAAAGTTTCTGTTTTATAAATGAAATATTGACAATCTATGTGATGAATATACATATCCTCAAACAACATATTATCACCCACAATGTACCGTAAACTTCTCATCTCTATGGAGGAGAATAAATGCATCACATGATTCTTTGGATATCAGGTTATCGTAGACAATGGGTGTGTGCATGTTTATTTTACCGTCAGAATCTTTCAGGTGAAATTTTGTTAAAATTGTTCGAAAACCTCGATGAATCCTTCCCGCATTCCTTAGTACATTATTCTTGTGTGAATAGTATACGATAAATGTACTCTTAAATAGATTAAGAAGAGTAATACATTGTTTCATTATTTTATTTTCTATAAAATTAATGAGATAATATCATAATCTTACAGTAATTTCTTCCAAGATGTACAACCTTCAGCCCAGACACAACATGGTTCCATGAATCTATGTCAATCGACACGTGTTGCCGAGTGACAACTCCAATGTAACTACTAAACATATCTTTATTTATATTTACATGTTTTCCTAGTGCATTACATCTGACATCAAATTTTAGGCCTTTGCTTTTAGCCATAAGAACTTTCGCTAACACCATCAAACTACAACACACCTGTGTTTTCTGTGACATCGGTCCTTCATTCCCGACCATTTCATTGATATAATAATCATTTATATTTTAAACTGAAATGGTATAAATTACTTGTACAGATGGTTGTTGGACCTCAACACTAAGAGCAACAACAGGTTAAAAAACATGTTGTTTCTCTAAACTATGAGCAGCCGCAGCCGGAGAAGCAACATTAGCAACAGCAGCAGCAGCAGCATGAGAGACTTTATCAGCCTCAAGGTTAGGAGCACCAGAACATTCCAAAGTCATTATCTACAAAAGTGGATGAACAGTTAATTTAAATTACATAAAATCAGTAATGATAAGATAATAACATGAGATAACAATATCTATATTACAAACAAAGTATAACCTGTTTGTTGAACTCTCTTTCTTTTTTTTCAAAGGCATAAGGGATATGACGCCTATTTCGATTATCCAAATCCCTTCATTTTTGTCTCTTCTAATGAAAAAAAAATCATCTACATTGGGACCGCTATGAAATGATTGTGACATACCACTGAAAAGACAGTCCTCAACTGAATTTTTATCGGACCCTTCAGTACTTTTGGATGATAACAGAAGAATCTACCACTTTGAGTTTTCAGGATCTAGAACATAAAAAACTTGTACCCCTTGTGATTCCATTATAAATTTTTTGTCTTTGTACCCTTATTTAATAAAATTAACTTTCACAAATTCCCATTCATTTATTTTAATACCACTGTAGTTATCAACCCATTTTCATCGAAAAATCAGCAATTAGAATGTCGTTTAATCCAACTCCCATATTTTTTTATAACGCCAAAGTATGACATATTTGCATAAATTGGATTTCTGTTGGTACTACCATAATCATGCATCGCTTCACCTATAAGTGTTACTCAAATATTTTTCATGGTACTATCTTCATTATGTTCATCTGTATAGAATGTATAACCATTAATTTCCTAACCATTATAAGATAATACATAAAAACTTGGTTTGACGACTACCCATCATAGTCGTTCTGAAATTGAATTCATATTTTCATATAACATTTTAAAAATATGGTCCTAAAACCATCCTATAAACAAGTGATTATGTGTATTTGATATCCATTTTTCATCCCTTGATGGATTCAACTGCCTAAAGATATCATTGTGAGTTTCAATATATTGATCAACCTCCCTACTATTATGAAAAACATAAAGGTAGACCTACTCCTGATCTGTAATATTGATTATCACAACATCTCTTCCACAAATTCCCTCACCCTCAATTCGCCTAGTGTGATTATATTTCGGGAGACTAATGCTTTCCACATCAGATAAGTATTCTGTACAAAATTCAATGGCTTCCTTAAAAATATATCACTCCACTATACAAACCTATGGGTGAATTTTATTTTTGACATACCCTTTCAAAATCTTAATATACCGTTCAACCAGGTACATCAATCTATAGTGCACAGGACAACAAATTCAAAACTCTCTCTCCATGTGAATCATAAAATAAACCATCATATCAAAGAATGCTAGTGAGAAGAGAATTTATAATTCACATAATATAATGACAATTTCTTTTTCTATAGCTGGAAATTTCACCTGGTCTAATACATGATTCATATATATTTGAAAAAGAAACAAATATTGGTTAATGTATGACGATCATTCTTGGGAAAAATGCGACGTTAATCTATATAAATTAGATCTAGTATCAAAACACGGAAGTCCTGTGATTTCAAACCTTTTAACATCAAATCCATCATAGACACAATGTTCATGATATTTAATGAATAACAACTAGAACCATTACATCATTTAAGAAGTTTCAAAACCAATATTTTTCCTCCCTAGAGAGAGTGTATGAAGGTGGAAGATTAATCATTCGATTTTCAACCTTCACGGGACCCAAATATTCTCGTATTTCCATGTCAACTATATCCAACATTTCCTTAATCCTTTCCTTTATTTTTTAGGGGCATTTAACAACGTTCCAAAAACACTATCACATACATTTTTTTCCACATGCCTCACATCAAGAAAATGTATGATGTACAATAAATTCAATTATTGTAATTCACAAAAAACTGATCTCTTTTTTCCAACCGATTTTTGTATGGTATTTCAAAAATGGTGTACCAAAAATAGTGTTCACATATTTTACTTTATCAAACATCAAATAACCTATTAGTGGAGACGATGTTGCGTATTTTTCTGAACATTTATTGAATAATGTCATCTAAGATCAGTACTTATGCCGATGAGGTAGAAATATACGATGTTATAGAAACACAAATTTCGATGAAGGTTTCATCCTAATCGATTCTGTATATTCTTCGCACACGGGGATCCCCTGATTTCTTTTAATGCTATGTCCTGAAAAATTTCCATAAGTAAGGAAATCATTAATTTTCCCATATGAAATCACTCTCAGTTTGAAGTATTCTCTTTTATAAGCATCATACAACATACCACATGAATCCCATAATAACTTGAAATCCTTGATCAAAGGAGCCAAATAAACTTCAATATCAGTACCTGGTTGTTTTGGTCCTGATATAAGCATAGATAACATGATTAATTTCCACTCTATGTATAACCAGGATGGAAAGATATTATTTACCAACATATCAAGCCATGTAAGGTGAGTGCTGGTTTGAAAACCAAATGGATGCACTCCATCTGTAGATATCACAAGACAAAGGTTTCTCGGATCTTTTCCAAATTCAGGATACACATGATTAATTTTCTTCCATTGTGGAGAGTCGGCCGGATGATGTAATATCCCATCTTTATTTCTTTTATATGAATTCCATGATAATTGTTTTGCAGTTTCTTCAATTCGATATAGACGCCTAAACCATGGAATGATTGGAAAGTACCATACACTTTCGTAGTATTGTATTCATCTTTATTATATCGAGAAGCACCAAACATTGGGCATTCTGTAAGTGATTTTTTCTCCTTGTGAAACAATATACAGTCTTTTGGGAAGGCATGTATTCATTCATAAATCATACCTATCGAGTGTAACATTCATTTAGCTTCATATGTTCGGCTATGGATCTCATTATCTTCCAGGAGCATGTCATTCTATAGAAAAAGTAGTTTTGTAACACTGAAATCACTCCATATGTTTCCTGCTATCAATTTCTACATCTTTAGTATAGTTTAAAATGCTTTATATTTAGTGCAAATAGTATACAATGGCGTCTTTGCATAACTCTTTAACTTCTCAAAAACAATTCGGCAATCACAGAGTTCATATTCAATTTTCTTTGTCATTTCTTTAATATGATCTTCATAATAATTTACATCTGTAATCAAATTCTCCCTACGTTTATCTTCATTACCCATATTTTTATTCATATCTAATGATCCGTAAAATGCAGTTTTATCCCTGCAATTAGCTACATTTTTCTTTTTCTCTGTGTTTATTCCAACATTTATATCTCCTATCTATTCCGTGACATATCAAATTTTCTTCCAACTCCTCTAGAGTATGTAGTCTAGAATAACAACAACGTAAACACATACAAATGATTTGAGAAGGTCCCTTTGTGCAATCCCTTCCAAGTTTGATGAAATCTTTCACTCCATTATCATACTCTATTGTAAAATGATTAGAATCCATCCTATATTTACTCATCTCTTTGATATTTGAATCTCGAATAGTAGTATTAATGGGTCAAATACACAAAACAAGACTTCCAAATACAATAGAAGTGAACCACTTATAAAAATACACATTAATATAGCCTAACCATTTCCAATAAATATTTTGAAATAAATAGAACCAGGATAGAACCCCCCCATCAAAATCAACACTATTTCCAAACACAAAGGGATTCACGGGGATAATCACTTAGGTCATAGATGGTAAAACTCACATGGAATCATCTTTTGTGGCTCATCCTCCTCTATTGGGTCAACCCTTCAATGGTCAAATATTCCATCATTTTATACCTCACCAACCTAAAATACATATGGATGAATACCAGTATCAAGTTCTATAATTAAAGAAAGTATTCTCAAAATCTCAACAATATGGTAATAATTAAATATAATTACCTTAGATTAATTATAGTTTCCCTAAATCACACAAGTCCAAACAAAATAATAATCAAGAATGATACATATACCACTCATGGGTCTCTGCCCTACATTTAATATCATCATACCTAATTTTTTTTCTTTTCACTGGTTTGATACTTTAAATCACAGGGGGGATAATCACTTGTGTCAGAGATGGTCTCCAATGTTATTTCATGTGAAAATTTTAACAAACATTATTTACTGATCATCCTATTCAATCCTCTTGAGTGTCTAATTCCAAACGCTATCTTATGTGTAATATCAGAAGAATATATATTAATAAATTACCCCACATCCACTTCCCCAATAATCTATTCATTCTCACACTCTAATGGAATATTTATTATTCTTCAACGTCATTATATAATCTCATAACCATATAGCCACACATGCACATGTCACAAACAAATATAAACCAATATCCACATCCCAACCACACATCACATCCTCATCACAGTATGATATCATGAACTTGAAGGACATAAACATCATACTCTCCTCTAACAATTCACAACCCCCACTGTGTATCCTCGTCAAATACACATTATCATGTCAACAAGAATATATATACACCAAAACCAAATATCGTTAAATGTCATATATATACACCCACTATGATCCAATACAACTCATACTATATGTGAAGGGGGAGAAGAGATGATGGAGTGGTTCTATATGTGTGCCCTTTATAACTTAGATATTGAGAAAAACACTCAGAACCAAAGTACCCAAATGGATTTTAATTAGGTTATTTGACTCAAGTGGTGGTGTGTAAAAATTAGAAGAAAATATAATAAGTATATAGTCACACATAAATCATTATTTAGGGTTTACTCGAAACTAACATTGCAAACACCCTCGTCTACCATTTCCTTGTTACTACCACCCTCTTATAACCAATTCCATTATAATGCCACAAATAATCCCCAAAAAATCTTGTATGAATCCACATCAATATTACCAACTTCTAATTTCATTTAACATTATAATTTATTGGATTTTAATTACCATATGCATTTCAATTGTTCACCATTTTAATGTAAAAATCAATCATTAAATGACTACCCACTATAATCCATTCATTAATAATTAATATCATTTATTCAATCTTTAACCATTTATTAATAATAATTATTCCAATCATTATCATTAATCATTAAGAAAACCATCATTTATCCTTTCCAATCCATCACCCATTAATATTTTCATTTTTCCAACCATATTCCGTGCCAAAAGGAAACTATGACACCACCAAATAAAAACTAATTTTCATGACATAAAATAAAACTAGACACATTCTAAAATCTATAAAAACCAATTTTTTTCTTCCCAAATAGCCATATCATTGATATCATAACCACACAATAATCCATCAATTACTACTATATTAATTACCACCCCACATGACCCCATCCATATCAATCAACCACCACCCTTATAATCATAGTGATAAATAACCCATAGTAGCATGAAAGGGAAAACATATAAGAAATTCACACCAAAAATTACCCCTTAAACACTCTATCACATTATAGTATAATTTATAGTTTAAATATAACAATTTAATTACAGATTTTCTATACAACCAATTCATTACCTACCTTATTTGACAAGAAAAAAATGAAAGATTATTATAACATATTAATAGTCGTATGAATTGTTTTACAACATCAAGAATAAATCACTTAGAAACAACATTAACAAATCCATAAATATATAAGAAATATTATGGAACTTCATAAATTACATGAAAAACTCCCTGTTCACCTCAATTTACTTTAGTTTAATTAATTATAGAATTCAGTTTAATTTGTATTATCCATCCAATGGAAACAAAATAACATGAAAATTCCACAATTTACACATAATAATGAAAGATAAATTTCATTTCCCCATCCTCAACTAAAGATTTAAAAAAAATTCATAATAATGAAAGGAATAGTCATATAAAACAAGACATAACCCATGAGGGTAATCTAAAAGTCCTATTGAGGACCATTAACCATGAAAACCATAACAAAAAACACAACAACTGAATCAAAATTTTTGTTACATCGTTTCTAAGAAAAAATATCTAGAAGAGAATCATGATGAAGAGAAATGAAATTCACTATAGAGGAGGAGGTGCCTGGGAGGAGTCGCCAACCATTGAGAAATAGAGTAGGGTCGAGTGGAGAGGAAAATAATTTGGGTTTGCGGGGTGTAGGATCAGCCAAAAGGGTTCGATAGGGTAGAAGGGGTGGAAAATCTGGCACGTGAAGATCGGGGTTCGAGGGGTTCACAAGGAGAAGAGGAGAATTAGGTTTTAGTGTATTCGCCAAAGGGGGAGGTGCATGAGAGGATCAGGAGGCAGCGGAGGTCCGACAACGTGAAGATCAGGGGGCGTCGGAGGTTTGGAACATGAAGATCAGGGGGTGGTGGAGGTCCGACAACAGAATGATCGGGGGGTGGGGGAAGGAAGTTTCCGCAGGGGTATAGTACATCGGGAGCTTTAGGGGGTGATAAACATAGGACAACATGATGCCGATTTTATAAAATATGGTACTATGGTTTTATCAGCGCTGATAATGGAAGGCTTTATCAGTACTAAAAGTGCGCGGATAATGGGAATATTTATCAATGCTTCTTTAGCACTGATACATGGCTTCTTTATCATCTCTATCCTAGCACTGATAAAGGGAATCTTTATCAGTGAAAAAATTATAGCGCCAATACAAGGCTTCTTTATCAGTGCTTTTCTAGAGCTGATAAAATGTGGAACTTCTCATGCCCGTTTATGTAGTAGTGAAAGGTTATATCTCACCAGAAAAGGTTATATCTCACCATATGGGGTCAGGGAATTCAGAGTCTAGTTCCATCTCAGCACATGGTTCTACAAATATTTTGACTAATATTTAAATTTATTATTAAGAATAAAAATATTAATTATTTTTATCTTGGGATCATGGATCAGTTAATTCATGGCCATATAAGGATGGATGTGGAGTAGTATCATGTGATAGTATCCATGATATTTATATGTCATGGGCTCAATATATTATATGGGATACCAAATAGTTATTTTGGTGGATGAAAGAAATTTTTTATTTTCATTGAGAAAATGTATTGGGATGTTTGGACTTTATTCGACTGAATATGATCATGATGACATATTCATATAATTATTGGGTCTCACTCAATTTTTTTGGTACTATAATGGTTTTTTATTATAGTATTTGGAGATGGGTTCTAACGGATGATTGATTGATTGGATATGTCAATTTACGATTTGTATTTTTAGGAATGAGAATCATATAAGATCCCTCATAAATGTTGTATGTAATAGAATGATTTTATTATGTTAATTTTTATTATATGGGAGATTAGTGGGAATTTGAGAGATGCACGATGATATATGATAGTTGAAACAATTATATTTAGAGAATATGGATGATGATAATACCAAAAAATATATGAATTTTTTTAATATGTAACTATGTAAATCATTCATATGGTATGGAATTCTCATCAAAGGAAATGACCTAAATTAGTTATTTTGATATTATATTTTATATTACATAGATGGATTCAACAACATCATTGTGCATGAGGAATATAGTGACTTTGTTTGTCAGTTTTCAATAAGAATTGATCAGTGTGTCTAGGGATAACTTCCAAATGGGAGATTTCATTTTTATGATGATTTAATATCAAGAGTATTCTTGAGTGATAATTATTTTAAAATAAAACATTTTCCATTATTATTTGGTCACATTCAACATATCAGTGTTATTGATCTAGGTTGAGAATTATGAATCATGAATTATCCAATGATTAAGGATAGAATTATACAGTAGGAATGATACTATGTTATAATATTTGAGGTCATTTATCTATTAATTTGTTCCTTCATTTGATTTATAAAATAAAATTCAATCTCTTTAACTGGTCACATGATAGACTATAAGGGAAACACTATGTTGAGGGAGAAAGATGAATTTTTGTTTTGGTGTAGATGGAAAAAAATTTCATAGAAAACTCTCTTTATTGGTTGATATGTGTATGGAATTTCCGTAAATAAATATGTATGTGTAGATTTGTTTTTCATTTATGATTCATAATGGTTATATAATATGAATGTTATCATGATTTGAAAACAATTTATTATTTTTAATGTCATGACATGGAAACTGTGTGAAATATTATTATGAGGGATTCATGGGTAATAGAGACAACATGAAGTCTATAACAGGTACAGTGACATATCATTGAGGGAAGGGACATGTTGTGACATTACTTATCAATTTTTTACAAATGATTATTAATTGAATGAAATAAATTAAATTTTGGGGAGGATTAATTTTAAAAAAGTTATTATGAGAACATCTCTATTTCTTCAACCCATCAATCATTATTTCCCCATCTGCATGTGTGGAATTTTTTAATCTTCCCTACATTATATTTATCAATGTGGGTAGCTATTCTAATGCCTTAAAGTAAATTGTTTTTATTAATAGTTTCTATTATATTTTCATTTTGTTGATTTGTATTTTCCCATTATCATTTTTTTATAAATTAAAAAATATATTCATTTTAGAGTCAAATAATGTAGATATTTTCTATGAGTAGAGTTATACTAACTCAGGGTTAATGGAACATATTTTTCATCAATTTTTATTGTTTTTATTTATTTTTATGTCATTCATTGGTTATTTATAAAACATTATATGGGTAATGAAATAACCCAAAAGTAATTTCCCATATTTATAATAGATTCCTTGGGTCAGACACATGTTGAACATGTTTGGATTTGACCGAAAATTCTACATTAATGTATTTATATTGCTTGATTGTTTGGTGGGAATTATTATACGTATTTTTAATGATATAATCATGGGATATGATGATTAATGTGGTTACAAGGTAACATGATGTGTGAAACCTATGTTATTTTGATTGATGTTGATCTTTATTACTAGGGTGATGTGGTTTATCATGGTTATGTATATAGTGTTTACCATATCAGTGTGTAGTGTTTGAGATTCAAAGATTGTTGGCCATATATATTTATTGACATTCAATCAAAAAGGGTTCTAAGTTCTCTATATTTTCATTTACACATGATAGTTACCTTGAGTAGTTTAGACCATTCTATATTTTAGGTTTCATTATTGATATAGTGACTTTGGATTACTAGTTTTGAACATCTTTGTAGAAGTGGTATATTACATAGTTTTACATATTTTTTTATGATTGATATATTTTGTAAAAAACTCACTCATGGTGTCTCCTCATTGTGTTTTAAGTGTGATTGTATTTTTTGACTAATCAAAATGACCACGAAAAGGAATTTATGGGGTTTTTCTAAGCTGATGTTTATGGTGTCGTACTTGTAACATTGATGGAAATTGGAATATGAAGGGAACTAAAAAGAATTAGACACAAACTGCATATAGGAACATTTCTCAGGGAGAAAACGGTTCAGAAGGAAGGACTGTAGTACATATAAGGATTAAGGAATATGGAGTGGATTTTTATTCATAGAGTACTGGCCAATATTTTAGAATCCATGGAGGTCATCGTTGCTAAAAATGAGATAGTGATTTTGGCCACCTTTTTGGAATAGTGGTGGTATGGGGACCATCTAGTAAATAACGGTTCGCTGGGGAAGTGATTTTTGGTCAAACCTATACCATATTGACGATTAGTTAAATCTAAATTTACTGGATTTTTGTGGATTTAATTGTATTCTATAAGGGGAAATAATCCCATCATTAAGGAAAGTACATATTTATTAGAGAACATCATTATAATAGGATGTAATTTGGTTATGTCTGAAAGTGTTCATGGGTTGTCTGCAAAGGGAAAGTGGTTTATATGGAAGTGATTTAGAGAAGGATAAATGGGTTTGTAGAATAAATTCCAGGTATGGGTTTTCCAAGGCACTAAAGTCTGAAATGGAAGAAGTGGTATGTGGAAGAAGGAAGTATGAATGTTTTACATGGAAGTGAAGATAGTTCACAAATGTTGGAAGCTATATGTGGAAGAATAAGAGTACATGGAAGTAAGAAATGGTACATGGAAGGAGGTGATATACAAATGTGGCACGCATAAGTGGATGAGGTATGACAAATTAGAAATCCCCATAGCTTACTCGACATGTAGTTCACGGAGGAAGGATGATGGTTCATTGATGAATCAACGAAGCTTGAGAGAAAACTAAAATAGTTTTCAATAGAATTTTCTTCTAATCTGATAGAATACAAAATATTGAATTTCATATGTGGAAAAAGGGACATCAATATAGCATGTACCTATATTTTAGGATGCATGCTTTCAAGAAAATGAAGGGACCTACATGTCAATAATATGTGTGTGGTTTCCATTAAAGATAAATGAGGGATGGAAGAGGAAGATGGAAATCCTTCCCACTGGATGTGATCCAAAAAAAGAGACATATAGAGTGACCATTTGGACTATAATGTAAAGACCCTAAATCATGTAATGGAATTGATCCTTATTATATAAGTGATCTAATCGAACCTTGTAATTGGTAGTGAGGTTTTGTGGATTTGTAAAATCTACACATCATCATTGTATTCTCCTTACACATAGTGTAGTTAGTGTGATCCAAGTACAATCACTGTTCCTTGTGAATTATTTCATTTTTGTTTATATATTTATATGGTAGAAAGAGGGATGTGTTTATTATTTAATGATGTTACAAGATTCAAAGTGGAAGTAGTTTTTTTTCTTTCATACCCGGATTAACCCCCCCCCAATGGTATTTGACGTAGTCAACCTAACATATGTTATTAGAGGATGGTAAATTGTTAGTGGTTCTCTCTCAGTTTAATAAATAGAGGAGGTCAATCACCAAGTGATTATGATCATAAATGAAAACAATTTTCAACTATGAAAGAATTAGATACAACACTAATTTTGATCATAAGGAATTTATTTATTAATATGATCTATGCATGGAATTTCAGCCGATATCAATAGTTGTTCTTTTTCAGATGATGAAAATATTAAAATTGGATGTTAATGATAAAGGTATCAATTCATTAGGGGGCCCTATCAAATTCAATTTATAAGAAGGTGATGCCATGTAAGTCATCTCATTTTATGTGGGAATAGTTTATGAATATTTATGACATAAACTCAAAATACAAAGAAGAAATGTATCAGGTTCTATAAAATAGTTATGAGGAAATGATAAATCACTGTAATGATTCTGTTGATGCATTATTTGAACTGTTGAACATTGTTGTTGAAAAGATTTGTGGTCTTATAGATATCATTTATGATATAAATATTGTCCAGTGAGTCTTGAGAAAAGATCAACCATTGATTAATATTAGGTTTTTTATATTTTAACAAAATGAACAGATGGAGGTGACACTAGATAACAAGAATATTACACTCATTCCATATGAAATGAGAAATGATGATAAAGACACTGTGGAAAAGGGGATGTCCTATGAATTGGAAATATAGGCCTGAAGAATATCTATATAGAGTATTGTCATGGGGAAGAAATATTCGATGGTGTTGTGTCATTTGTCTCCTAAAATTAGGAAAGATGAATAAATAATGTTGAATGATAAACTTCAATTTTATATTATTTTATGTGGAAATATTGGTCATTATTCAGCAACAATTCCCATGATGATTGAAGATGACCATGAAGATGAGGATGAAAATACCCAAAAGATTTTTTTTATCAAATGATAATGGTATGAGAAGAAATTATATAAAACTATACCAAAAAGGAATTTTCATTCAAAAAATGTTCAAATTAATGAGGAATCAATGGAAGATGATTTGGAAGACTTTAAGGATCATTAATTGGATTCAATGTGGGTATTTTTTAGAAAAATCATAACAAACGAAGAAACAAAAAATGAATAAGGATTTTTTAAAGGAATAATTGACCTTTATAATGAATTATAATCTTCTCTTATAGAGGTAGATTATGGGAGAGTTCAAAAAAATTGAAAATAACATTGTGTTTGGTGATTCCCGAATCTATATGCAGTAGCAGTAAAAATAGAACTCTATCTAATTGATGAAATTGTAAAATTCAATTCTTTATTTCCAGAACGCGAAAAAAGTGGTTGAGTATAACATCAAAATTTATGAACTGGAAAAATGGATTGATAGTTTGAATGTAACTACAGGAGATCAAATCAGTCATATTGAATAACTTTAAGAGTAATTCATCAGTCGTCGATGAAGTGTTAAAGATCAGTAGAAAATTTTTACCCAAAAACAACCTTGGTAAAGTAGATATCACAAACAATATAAAAGATTAATATGGGACATTGTTATATATAATAATAGAAGAAAAAATCAAAATCAAATGATAGGGCTAGTATAAGGCTAGTTGATAAATTGAATTGAATAAAAGTTGAATTCAGAACACAAGAATCTTCTCCAATATGGATCATTTATTTAGGTAAGAAGCAGAATCAGAAGAATCAGAGAAACAAAGGGATAACCAATGGTGTAGTATTAACGCACAAGAATGTTCCCCACATAAGATTATACTATTATGGAAATATGGGATAAGAATAAATTATTTATTCCATATAAAATTGATAATGAAGGGAATATGACCAATAGTGGAATATATTCCGTGCTCAATTTTCCATATCATCAGTTGATGGAAACTGTTTCAGGTATAAAAGATGTAGACACTTTGATAGTTATAGCTCCTCAACAACATAGAGGAATGTGCTAATATAGATTGGGTTTTATTACATGTAGCATATATAGTACCATCAAATGAGATAAAAAAGATATATCAATTTGTATCTCTACAACATGGAGTTAGTCAGTAATATTCAGTGGAATATCAATAGTAACAAACCATACCATGTATGAAATCAAATAAATAAATAAAAATATCAGGTCAACATGTGGTTTTATAAATTGCATTCAAGGCATTATATTGGATTACAATGTGGATCATTGATAGTGGATGCACTCCCTTATGAATGAAAAAAAGGATCTACTGATAGAAACTATTAAAATAAATATGGTATCAGAATATTTTTCCAGGAATAATTATTTACAATTAATCACTCCAA
The DNA here is from genome assembly GCA_963277665.1 of Viscum album. Classification (NCBI taxonomy): domain Eukaryota; kingdom Viridiplantae; phylum Streptophyta; class Magnoliopsida; order Santalales; family Viscaceae; genus Viscum; species Viscum album. Next base: position 1,014,460,291 of record OY728152.1, on the reverse strand, counting down.
GAAAAAAATTATTTGGTCAAAATAACGGAGGCATAAAAATGTCTAGGTTGTTAATGGTCTTAGTCACAACTAATTAAGTGTATGTTAATTGTGTGACTCAGGTCACATCATAAGCATTTAAAAAACTATTTCATCATGGAGATAGATGATGTTGTTTTATTATAGGGAAATCATACAAAAGTGAATATCTTCCTCGTTAGTGGATAATAATATAGGTAATTTCTATCCAATGAAGAATAAAATATGTTGTAACATAAATGTGTTGTCCACATGAGCCAAACATCCTTGGAAGGTTTGTTGAAATTTGATATTGCTCTAGATCTCAATATTTTATCATGTGATCGTAAACCTTCTTGAGATGCAATCATACAAGGGATGATTATTCAAAATACGTATATGGAAAAAGAGAACATATCTACAGGATTTGATGAGTATCTTCATTTTATGGTGTGTGGACCAAATTTACCATGATCTCTATATTTGAAGAGATTATATGTTTTCATAAGTGATGTTTATCGAAAAATGGCATGGGTATGAATCATTACCCTCTAGATGGAGATGTACAACTACATTACAAGAAAAAATCAAGATGATTAAAATATGATAATTTGGAAAATCCAAAATATTTTAATAGATAATTGGACAGATTTCTCATGTAGTCATGTTTAATATTATCTCAAGAAACATGGGATGAGGTATCATGTTTCATCATAATGAACTCCACAACATAATGATAGAGTTGAATGGAAAATCTGATTTTCAATAACATGGAAAAAATAATGATTATTTAGAAAGTCCATCATGAAAAAAAATTCATAGATGGTGTGATGACCACATTTTATACTTAATATATAGAATTTTTCATCCAAAAGACGAATAGAATCCATATAATCAATTGTATGGAATAAATCACTCATTAAAGTAGTTTCCAATAATCAAAATTATGTGTTTCATTTTCAAAATTGAAATTCACAAGATATTTGAATATCATGTAGATGAAGGGATATTTCATGGCTAACTAAAGAAAAAAATTAATATAAGTGATTCAACAAGATGCAAGGATTTATTGTTGTAATATATGATGTAACCATAGTGTATAATGATTAGTACCTCTCATTAACACATGATCAATATCAAGAGGATAATGGTGAAAAAATAATAATATCATGGGAATATTTATTTTAAGAGGTAGATTCAAAAGATTACATAGATGATAAAAAAATATCGCAATTCAATATCTGAAAAAAGACAGAAAATATGAGATGAATTTCTTAATAAGAACTTAATTTGTGATCATAATTCTACAATTTAGAGAAATATGATTAATACTCAACAATAAGAATCACAATAATAATTGGTAAAGCCTAAATATTTTTATGATGAAGGTGGTGATGATAATTATCGTCAGGATATGAATTAAGAGAATTGTCTGAATTGAAATAAATCAGACATGAGAGACTATTTTGATGCAAATAGATATAAAAGTTATTTGGATAAAATGGAAAATTCAATAAAAATGAATGAATATGGTTTTGTGATTTGAACCAAATGATTACTAGTGTTAAAAAGGTACTCCCATATAGAGGGTATTATTGTTGATGAATCATTTTCTCCTATTAGAAGGATAGAGACAACATAATTATTAATGGGAAAAGAAGTGTAAGGAATGTTCAAAGTGTTCCATATTTATTTCATGTCATCATTTTTATGTGGTGTTATTGAAGAATAATTTAACCCTATGCATCCAGATTGTTTTCTCATTCATTAATATGACAACAAAGTATGTCATCTAATTAATAATTTATATGGTTATGTGTAGGAACACAAGCTTGATATTCATGTCTAGATCAGTTTCTTAAGAAGGATCAATTCTAGTGTGTTGGAGTTGATTATAATCTGCAAGCCATCAATTAATGTGATAAGATGATGATGGTGTTTGTATACATCTCTGAACTAGTATTAATTTGATTAGATGAAGCACAATGAAGAAATTTTTCCTAATTAGTGAATAGTGAGATCAAAATGTCAGTGAATAATTAAATAATTTATTTATTGGGTTTACATGTAAGAAAAGGATTGAATTTTACATTCACTTCTCAATTTAAAAATTCTATGTATGTTTTGAAAAGACTTTCAACTATTAATTCCAAGGAGATGAAGACTCACGTTGCTTCACAGATCACACTATCAAGGGAAGATGATTAAAATGTAGTTAATGTAATTGTATGCAATAAAATCATTTTTAGTTCAATATACATGATAGTTATATGAAATATTAATTTTTTCACATGCCACGAAGCATATTTTCAAGTCAATCACAATTAAAATACACATTAAAAAAGTATTACGGTATATCAAGAGCACAATGGATTTTAGTGGGATTACAATGATAAATCTTATAAATATTTATTTGGATATAAAGAAAATTATTTTTCCAATTCAGTGGGTGATAGAAAAAACGTTCTCTATTACATTTTATCTTGGTCTTTTGTGTATTTATTTTCATAGAATGAATCAATATTTATTCTCATTGTTCATAAAAAAAGTTGAATATATTATATCTATTTAAGTGTGCACATAATGTTTTTGCATGAAGAGGTAGCATGGGGATAGGGGATTTGAATTTAAATCGTTGATCTAAATCCATTTTGATTATTCATGTTTTAAAAAATATACAAAAAAGCATTTCCATGAATCATGGAATATGAAAATTGAAATCAATATTCATTTTATCAAGTAGATGATCAATAATGGGATTGTGATGGTGGAGTATGTTCCTAAAGAACAATAGTTTGTAGTCATTATAGAAAAGGTCATACCTAATGATTCATTTGAATGGCATGAACCAACTCTAGGAGTTCATTTGACTCCATGGACATGAAAAAAAGAAGATATTGTTCACCAAATCCATAATGTATTGCGTGATTTCTACTAATGTCCTAATATATCATCATTACACTATTTTATATCTAAAAAAATTAACATTCAGGTTTTTTTGAAGAGGGGTGGGAAATTAGAGGCCATAGATGGGAAAAAGTTTCATATTCATGGCCTGGGGAGAATTATGTTGGTGGAGTAGTGAGTTAGGTGGAGTTGAATCTATTAATTGGAGTAGTGATGTAGGGATATTATTATATCAGATGATTATTGATCTGATATCATGATAGTTGAAGTTCGTGATGTAAGTAAAAGAGTGGTTTGGAGATGGATGAAGTGATTCATTGAAGAAATTTTCATTATACTATTGATTCCCATATCGAGCATGGCTAATGTGGACATACAGTGTGTGTTGAGTATATATTTGATCACTATCTATATTCCATGAAGTGAAAGCTGGAAAAGCTGGAAGAAGATTTTATTTGACATCAATGTATGAAAGTATTGTGAACATACCCAACAGTGGATATTGTTTTGAAAAAATACCTCAAGATTTATTATTGGTACGTTTTGGGTGTTATTGTGTTTGTCTACAACAAGTGAGGACTATGAATGATTATTGTTCGTGTTTGCTAAAGATGATGATTAAGGTGTTTTAGTTTAATTGTGTTTAACCATTTTTTGGCCTCAATATCATGTTTTTTGTTTTTAAAAAATGAGGAATTATGCAAGCGTTACACATTACACTGACCATGAATCATGGTCCTCAGATTGAAACAGTTGTATATGGGGAATCAATGGAAATTTGAAAATGAAGGGAACCCTGAAATTGGAGATTCAAACATCATATGAGGACCGTTCATGGGTAGAAAATAGTTCTCTATGAAGGCATGTGATGCAAAGAAGGAATGGTGTATTCATGATGGATTTTCATTTGTATAAATCAGGTGTTGATTCGAGAAGATGGGAAGGGCATCATTTATGAAAATGAAATAGTGATTTTTACCACCGTCTAGGAGTATTGGTCATACATGTACCATGTAGGGGAGAATGGTTTGTAGGAGAAGAGGTATGTGGTGAAGTCTGTTCCACTTTAAATATTTTTTACATTTATGATTACCATTTTTATCTAATTTTATATTTAAGGCTTACAAATCCAATCATTAAAGAAGACATATTTTCATAATAGAACATCTTTTTTTCAAAATGTAATTAGACTTTGTTTAAAAGAGTTTTTGGGGAGTTTGTGAAGGATAATTGGTTACATGGAAGTTATTCAATAAAGGGTGAATAATTTCATGGAAGCACATCACTAATAGGGGATTTCAAGGCACTAAAGCATGACAAAAATATTGGTCTTCAGAAAAAGGATGTTAGCATATCGTACAATTTTATAAAGAAAATATGTGGACATGGGAATCTTTTATGCAGAAGATGAACAATAAGCAACAACATGAGGTTGTACATGGAAGGAGGTGGTAAGAGGTTGTGGTAAAAGGAAGTAGAGGTAATAAACTAAAGATTATATCTTCATATAATACTCACTATATAGTTAAAAAACGAAGTAATGTGGTTCAGGGATGACAAAAAGAAGCTTTATAATGGACTAAAAATGTTTTGGAAAAAATTTCCACTAACCTATTAGTACTCGAAATAGATTATTTCATTTATACGTGAAAAAAGACATCTACAATGAATCAACCTCTATGTGAGGATGTCTGTTTCCATGAAAATTAAGGGACCTACAAGTCCATAATATTTGTATGGATTCTTTTCTAGAGCAGTGAGCGATTAAAGAGGAAGAAGGTGATCCATCATACTGGCATTGACCCAGAGAAAGAGACATAGGGAGTGACCCTTGTGAATTTATTTAGTAATCCCTAAATCATGTAATGAAAATGATGGTGGGAATATAAGTGATCTATCCTAATCCATATATATTTATGTGGGCTTTAGTGGATGTGGTATATCGGAACATCACTGTTTTATGCTTGTTGAATGTAACATAGTGAGTGTGAACATTGTAAAATCTTTATTTCATGTGAATGATTTCATTCTTGGAAATATATTTTTATGGGAAAATTGGAGATTTTTGTTCTTCTTAATGAAAAATTTCATCTAATGGGGTGATATTTTTAATCCATCATACCTTGATTCACCCACTATCAGGGTATTTGACCTAGTAGACCTAATAATATCAGTTGTTTGGAGTTGGATGCTCTCAATATATATATATATTCTACTAGGGATTGTGATATAGTTTTTGATAATGTGTAAAAATAACCATGAAACATATGAAATGATATACTGGAACCTTTTAGTTATACATTGCTTATTACATATTGTTACATTGATTATAGTTGGACTCTACATTATTGATTTTTGATATCAATTAGAAAGGAAAGTGAACTTATAATATCACTCACAATAGATTCTATCTAACATTCCAACACTATGAAATGTATGTTGTTCCTCATTAATTGATGGTTGATAGTGTGTGGAGTAGTTTACATGGTTTTATTTGGATTAATTTAAATTGACTTTGTATACTGTTATATATATATATTCTCAAAAAACACCATTTATGGTGGTTTTATGATTTCATTATAACACCATGTATGAATAATCTAGGATGATGGAAAAGTAAATAATTCATTGAATAGATAGTTCAAAGGGATTTTGATATGGAGCCTTTTGGAGATGGAAGTGAAGATGGTTCTTATAATTGAAATTGTTTAATGGAAAATGGATTGATTGATTCTTTAGTGATGAACACAATTTTTTATTATAGTTTACCAAATGATAGTACGTAACTGGTCATAATAAATGTGATTAGGTACTCTTTTCACAAAGAGATGTCATTGTATATGTTTACCACATTTATTTTTAATATTTTACAGATTTTCATTCTTTCATTATGAATACTTATTCATTTGTTTTGATATTGTTATTATTTAACATCGTACATAGTATTCTCCAAAATTTATCCCCTTATAATATCTCTACATGTTTATTTCCTTCAGTATATTGGGATGAATTCTGAGGGTCTAATGTACACATATCAAGTAATTAAATATTGAGATATGTTACTATTTTATAAGAAGAACATTGTACATAGAGTAAGTAGATTTTCCTAATATGATAATTAATAGATAAATAAATGTCTATAAGGAAATTCATGCCCACAATACATATAATTCATGCAATTTTATGGGGATATTTATATGTTCTAAGAATATGAAGATATACTTATAATGGGACATTGAAATATAATGTGATTTTTTTAGATGAACGTATGAATATATTCAAAATCAAAATTATAGTAAGAAACCAATCCCAAAACTCATTTCAGTTATTTAATGATTCCATAAAAAAGTTCGATTATAACTTCTTAATATTCTAAAAGCAAACATAATCTTTAATATCATACATTATATGACACATAGGGATTAAAAAATGATTAAATAATTTTATTTAAATTTGATAGTTATCACCTATCCATTGGAATAGATTGGATTTAGGTGACTAAATTTTTTTGGATATAATTTCTCACATGTTTTAAAACGAATTCATTGGTCATCAATTAATTAAAAATTAATTTAATAACCAATTTAATATAAATGATGTGATTTTATAATAAACTATTTAATTCAAATAATTACATAATAAATCTCTATCAGTTTAATTTCATAATGAAATTTTTATTTAAAATATTATATATAATGTTTCTTAATTCAACAAATATGTTTGATAGGACTAATATAAGAATAAATCAAAATTCAAGAAAAAAGGTATATGGCTCTAATATGATTTTGTTCCACATTTTGAAGGAAAAATTATTTAAATCAAAATATTAAAAATTTATAAAATATTATTTGACAAAATAAACATATTTTGTTTTGATATATCATAATTAACTTAGGGAGTTTTTTTTATTTTATATTAGGTTTCATTTGTTGATGAATAGTGAAAAATACTACATTTCATTTAAAAATTGTTTTTCATCTAAAATATTTATATTGGAAATTATTTTCAAATTATTTTTATTAAATATTTATTTCCATTATAAATCAATAAAAAAATTAGTCCATTTTAATCAATTTCACTTTGAAATTGGATATAAAAACATTTCAAACATTTGAATAGTTCACTTTAAAACCCATCTTCTTTATTTTATCTACATGATTAATTTTAAATATACTTTCTCTATTTCAGTGATTTATATTTGGAAAAATATATTCCAGAATTTGAATAAGAATATTCAATTATGGGTTATGGTTATATTATATTTTTATACATTAAAAATTACATTTGTTATAAAAAATTATTTGTATCAGTATAGGTAAAATATTAAATAAGATAATTCTATGAAGGAAAAGGCATAGAATACAATAATATAAAATATTTAATGGTTAGATAAGGTATTTATTTAACCTAAAAAGTGAATAAAATATTGATTTTCGTATAATTAGTGCGATATAAATTCCACATCCATTTTCTATGTTTTAAATATATTATTATTATTATTTAAAAAATATATACACACGACTCCTCGAGTACAAATTCCATGATATGCCTCCACATTTAATCAAACAGGAATTGATGTTATGAAAATATCTAACAAAATATCTTAAACACACTATCCAAAAGTTATACTTTTTTCTGGTATTAACAAATTAAAAAAATGAAAGGTCCTCAAGGGTCTCTCATTTTTGTTATATTCAAGAGGTTATTTTCACAAAGTACCTCTCTTAATTTCACTTATTTTTCAATTTTCTACCTACGTCCTTTACCCATAAATACATTATAAAGAAATAATAATGTAAATCATTTAATTTTATGTTTACAATGTAATATATCATATCTATCTCATTTCTTATATCCTCTTATTCAATGAAATGAATCTATTGTCCAAATTATGTCTGTTTACTGCATCAATGAGAAATGATTTTAATATTCAATTTCTGCAATCATGTATTGTCATAAAAGTTTCATAATGGTTAAATAAGATATAAATAAGTATTCTATATCCAATTTAGTTTTCTATAACTAATATACATGGGTAATATTAAAAAAAATATTTAACTAGTTCAAGATGTCTGAAAAAACCGCTGAAATAATGTAATCATTAACCATTGACATTTTATCTAATCGGTCATCATCAATTAAGAAATAAAAATAATACAAGGGAAAATTAATATATTTGATGTTCATAAATAAAAATTTATGATAATTCTACATATTTAATTTAATTTTTAATGAACATACAAAATTTTATGCAAGTAAAACCAACCATAATCCATGAAATGAAAACACCTAAATTCTTTCAAATAATGACATATAATTAATTAATGGGTCATAATATGTTATTAAATATTTATATATGGTATTATAAATATGATCATAGTTATATAATGAGGTAATAATAATATTTATACTATTATACTATAGGTTTTAACACTTTTTAAGGAAGTTAAACAAGAGTTAAGGGATTTCATTACACAATTTCGATTCTTTGGGTTAAACATGAACTTATTGGTTATGTCATGCTATTTTAATGTGTGAAATGACTTTAAAATATATTTTTTTTGTATGCCAAATTCATTATGATGATATATTGTGGAGAAAATATTATATTTCATTTTCTATATTTCCACTTAAACAATATTATATTTATTAGGGACTTTGTCCTAATATCCTTTCCATGGAGAAAATTTTAATATTATTCCCCCACATTATTTTATGTGGTGTATTTAGAAACCCATTGAAATATCATATCATGAATTTATTTATTCTCATATAATTATTTTTTTTATTTTTATTATCTCAAAGGAATTATGATTAAAATATTTTATAGTGGTATGAGAAAAAACAACATAAACACCTCTATTAAAATTAATATAGATTTAATTTCAATATATTTTTCTCCCGGTAAATATTTTAGATACTATTTTATATGTTCATTGTATGTAAATAAAAAAAATATAGGACATTTTATTTGTATTTTGAATTTTATTGGTTTTCCAAAATAATATTTTTACATGTCTAATATGTAATCTTTTGATAAACATCAAAAGGAATATTCTATTTATAACCAACACAACGACAAAATCTTTTCCACTATTGATAATATTATTTAATTTATAATTACATTGAAATGTGACTTGATTTGTTAAATTTAAATCATAACTTTCTTTTTAGTGTATTTTTTATTTAAAATTTTTTCTTCATTGGTGGGTGTTTTGGTATTTAAATGAATTTTTTTCAAATGAAAATGGTATTTTTATATGAATGTTTTTTAAAACGAAATAAAAAATTAATTTCAAAGGGTTTCATGGAGTAATATATTTATTCATGAAATGATTCTTGAGGTTTATATGAAATTATTGAGCCCGATATGACTTATAATAAGGGTTGATACCAATTATAGATCATAAGTAAGCCTGATATAGATTTTGTGAATGGTTGTGCAACATTATAGCTGAAGGGTGATCCCAATATATCTACTATTAAGTGATTATCCACATTATAGCCCGTGAGCTTACTTCATATTGTTAATATGGATGGTGGATCCCCATTATATATCATAAGAAATGGGTGATCATGAAGTAGATTTCCAAAATTGTGATACGCTTTGTTGATCTCAAATGAATTGGGTAATAATAATATTGGAAGTAATACATTTATTAATTCTAACTGAAACTTGTTTTGAAATGATTTTCTAAATGATTCTCTATGTTGTCTAATATTTAATCATGTTTTTTTCTATGAGTTTTAGACATATTATTTGAGAAAAACGTTATTGAGTGTTTTATAAGAAAATGTTTTGTTCATTTTTCACAATTAAAATTAAATATGTTTTCATATTTAAAATTTTAATATGTTATTCATTATTTTTATTACTCTTACCAAGAATTCTGATATAATCCCTTATTTTGAATTTTTTTCATATGGTTAAACAATGAGTTAGGAAAAGGATGAGGAAATGATGAAAAGTGTGATGTTATATCATATATTGAAATGATGATTTTTTTTTAAAATTATATTTTTGTGGAAAAATTTATACATATTAAATGAATCCATTAGTAATATATGGGTTAAAACTGTAAGAGTTTTTACAAATTATATAATACTATAAACCTATATGATCTTCAAATTATGTAATTTTTAATTATATTTTAAAATAACTATAATATGTGATGTTTAAGGATGGGACAATATAGTTGGAATTAGAGAAAAATTTATGCCACTTTAAAGTTTAGGATAGTTTTAAAAACATTCCCTTAAAAGAGTTCTCTAAAAGGATAATTTGTAATAATGCATCATTTAATATTAACTTGTTTTTTATATATTATATTTCTATTCTGAATGGTTCCCTATAGAGGAAATAAAAAATGTTTTGTGGGATGAAATTGATAAGAAAACATCCTTCCAATTAAATATCATGAGATGATTGGAATCAGAACATAACAATTTTTCATAGTGATGGATTATTTGTCACAAGATATTAATGGAAGTTTTATTTGTGATATAGAGGATCACTATGTTCCACAAAGAAACATTGCTATATTGGATTATTTCATGAAGAAATATTCCCCAAAATTCAATGTGAAATCTGAACCAGTGGTAGATTGTGGATGGATGAATTACTTGGAGGATATTTTGGCATCATTGGATCTTCATAACATCACAATGTATAACATTACTTCTATTATTTTGACAGCGAGGTGATCAATACTGTTTTTAGGTTGATAAACTTAAATATATATATGATATATATTTATAAAATGGGGCACATTTAATAATATTTTCTATCAAAAATAGTTCCCTATTGTAATTTGGTTAGTAGGGAGAAGAAATTATTGGAATTTAAGAATAATGGTGAATATTGTGTGGCATCATGTGAATACAACATCATATAATTGACCAGGTATGATCCCAAAATTATTGAATATATTGATAGGAAAGTATATAGATTGAAATAGATTAATAAGAATATTATGCAGAGAAATGGATTCATGAGAATTTAAAATTCAGGACTATATATATTGTTGTGCTGAGAATATAGTGATGGGGTTCATTGACATTTACAAGACACAATATGAAAAGATTAAGAAAAAATCAAGGTGGAAGGAAATGGAGAAGAAAAAAAGGAATATAGAGTTAATTCAAAAACATATTCCGAGGGAGGTAAACTGCATTTTGGAGAATGAATTTCATGATCAAGAATTTTTCACTTATATTTTATGTTTAGACACAATTTTTTGGATTTGAAAGAGAAAAATGATGAACAATCCATGAATGAGACGATTGATATCTAGTTGGCAGTGAAAAGTTTTCGTGACTTTTATTCAAGATGCTATGAAAATTTGATCTATAATATGATTAATTAGTCAGGAAATCATCATGATATAAAACAAATAGTTGTTTGAAAATCATTTTCTACTATAAGTATAGGTTTTGAGACATCTAGTGATATGATGGATTTTATAGAGAACCCTTTATTTTTTAAAGGATAATAATATGATCAAGTCCCTAGACACACTTTATAAGGTTTTAATTGATGATATCATAATGTGTTCATGGAATTTTTGGGAGAAGTTTTTTTGGATTTATGATTATATAAGGGTTTTTTTGATGCATTACTTTACTTCCGGACATGAGGTTCAATGTAATGATAACCTTTTGGGTTTGTTCAATCTTTAAGGATTAAGGATATATTTAGGGATATAAATCATAATAATGGTCTATTATAAGGAATAAATTATACTTATATAATAGAAATATATCTAGTATTAACATGAATTTTTATTATTCGATAGTAAATAAATTCCGTGAATCTAAGAAAATTAATTTTGAATGAAAACTTTTATCTGTTTATTTTTTATTATTATGCTATTGATGAAAATTTAACCCATATAAGATTTATTATTTTATGATTGGTAACATTTTAACTACCATTATATCAATAAATATTCATAAAATATTATAATTTTCCTTCCCTTACATGTTTTCATACATGCAACCCTAATATGTACTATCTCAACATACACATTTTACTTCCCTTATTATCCTTCAAATGGTTTTTTAAGAAACCTTGTTTTGATGTGGGGTTTTATTAAATTTATTTTTAATATTAAATACCTAATTACCAATCCCATTTTCATATTTAAATTATTCAATTTATTATGGTGGGGGAGAATGTGACCTTCTATGATTCTAAACGATACCCATATCTTCAATATCGTAAATCATATTCCACATCATTCTTGAACAAATTACTAAATATTCCTATAGAAATTTTATAGTTACCAACGATCAATTATAATGGATGTAATTATTGAGATTAAAAAATAATGAAATTTTAAATTTCATATGTTTCTAAACTGAATTATGTTTTTATCAATTAAATTAAATGATAATAAACACAAATTGAATATAAAGGATATGTTTTTATAAAAAACCAAATTTATTCCCATAATGTTATAATACCATACTATTAGTAAAATATTATAATTATATTGATATGTTAAATAATTGATGAAATATATTTAAATTCATTAAATAAGTATTATAGGATTATGATAAAAAATATCATATTTTAACAATAAAAATCTATTTTTGAAGGCAATTTTGATGTCTTTTGAGAGAAGACTTATTTTAAAAAAAATAATTCGATACATTAATAAATATTATTGGATAGAATAAATAAATTTTTTTAAATATAATATAAATATTTAATTAGGGTGACTTTTTGGTATTTTTCTAATAACATTCATTTTTTGATTAATAATGAAGATTGAAGCATTTAATTTGAAAACTAAATTTTTCTAAAAAATGTGTATAGTTATATTATATTTAAATTTATTTTAATGAATAATTAGTTTCATTATATAGAACTAAATAGAATATATTTCATCTTATTCAAATTCACATTGATATTTTATATAAAAAAATTTCAAATATTTGAAGTTTTCACTATAAAAATGAACTATTTTGTTTAATCTATTGTACAAATTTTTAATCTAATTTAAAAATTATGAAAAATTAAATCAGAATAATGTATTCAATATAAGTAATCATATTGTAAAAATTATGTTTTAGGGAGAATATAATTTTTCTTCATTAAAAACTTACCATGGTAGAAAAACCTAATTCTCAAGGTATATATAAAATGGAAACAAGATTAAGTGGAAAATGTAAAGGCATAAAATACATAACAAAATTAATTGTATTGGTGATTTATTGATTGTATCCAACCAGCCTAAAAAATTATTAATTTTCAACCATCTTCATTGGAATAAATTCCACCTCAATGAGGTCATCATTAAATATAAAATAATTATTATTTTGATCACATAAACTTAGATATCATCAAGTATAAATAAAAATATTCACAATACTATTTAGAATCACAAGCCTTAATGATCCCTAAATATATCCACAAAAATATCCTCCTAAAACTCTTAACAACGTATTTCATTATTTCATAACAAAACACCCTGTCCATGGTCCTTAAGGATCTCTAAAGATGCTGATATTCAAGAGGCAATTTATTCAAAGTACCTCTCTTAATTTATTATCGTTTTCTATTTTCTCCCCACCTAATACCCCCATCATGTTATGATAACTATAGAATAATATAAATACATTATAATTATTTTTATAATACATAATATAATTTTCATTTCATTTCTCATAGCATATTATTCCATGAAACATAACTTTTTTTTCAAATTATGTCGGTTTACTGTATCAATGAACGTTGAATTTTAATATTCCATAAATGCCTTCGTGGATGGTCATAAAATATTTTTGTAGATAAATCATATTAAAATAACTATATTTATAATGAATCATTAAATGTTACTAGTATGAAACCATAATAATAAATAAGATGAATCTAGTTCATGATTTTTGGAAAAACATACCAAATAAACTATACATTTATCAGTAACATTTTATCTAATGAATCATCCTCGTGTTTAATGCATAATTGATATATGGTACCATTCACAGTTATATAAACTCATAAATACTATTTCATTAATCATATAGATTTTCAATTAATTTTATATAAACATCCAAAATATTTTCCATGAAAAAATGACTACGAAGCCATGAAACGAAAGAATCCAAAACCATGAAAATCAAGAAATATTATAAATGAAATAGGAATAATATGTTTTCCAATAATAACTAAAGTTATTGTATATATATGTATAGTTATTTAATGAGTTTATAACATTAATTAAATCATTATTACATAGGATAGACAATTTTTTTGGGAGTTTATACATGAGGTAATTATTTCCTAATGAAATTTCTAATATTTGGGTTAAACTACTACTTATTGATTTTGTATTGATATGAATGACTGAAATAAATTTTGAATATATTAATTTTAATTTAATAACTTAATATTGATATATAGTAGATACAAATATTATATTTCAATTTATAAATTCCCACTTCAACGATATTTTATTTGTAATAGACTTTGGCTCAATTTTAATTCATTGAGGCATATTTTGATGTTATACACCCACGTTTATTTATGATGTGTATGTAAAACTTCTTATACATATATTATCATAAACATATTTATTCTCTTAATTTCTTTTGTTTTCATATATTCTATTAATTGATAGTGAGTATATTTCAACTAATTCAATGTGGTATGGGACACACTGATTTAAAAAAAATTAAATGTTTAAAGATTTAATAAAAAACTATTTACATCCATGTAAATATTGTTGATGTTATTTTATTTTATCATTTATATTAATATAATATAATTATATTGGATATTTAGTGTATGTTTTTATTATTTTGTGTCTTATAAAGGAATTTTTTATATGTTTTATAGCAAATCATTTGACACATGAAAAAAGGAATATTTTATTCTCGATATACATGGAAACAATAAATTTTACGCTATAGTGGCTATTATTTAATTTACAGATTCCTTAAGAAATATTATATATTATTTTAAATTAAAATATATCAATTTATTGGTAATTTGGAATTTAAAATGGTTTTTCATAGAACATGGTGTTGTTTTATTGAATTTTTTTTAAAGAAAATGTATTTTTATAAGATAGTGTTTTCATAAGGTATTAAAATAGTTTTTCATATTGTTTGATGATGAATGTGTCTTATTTATAAAATTATACTTCAGTATTATATGAAATATTTGAGATCATTATATCTTTTACAAAGGGTAGAGCCCCATTATAGGATATGGGTGAGCCTGTTAAAGCTTATAAAGAGGCTTGAGATCTATTATATCTCACATATGAGCCCGATATAGCCTATAAAAAGGGTCAAACCCCATTATATATCTTAGGTAAGCCTTATATAGCATATAATATGGGTGGGTAACGACTATATTTGATGAAAAATGGGTTATATTGATATGTCTTATAAAAAGGTTTATCCTTATTTTAGATCTCCAATGCCTCAGGTAATAATAATTTTGGTAGTCGACATTTTTGTTATTCCAATTAAAAGGGGTTAGAAAGTGTATTTTTAAATTATTCTATTAGTCACCAAAACATGGTTTGTATTGTATTATATGTTCGTAATGTTTTTATTAAGAAAAACATGATTTTTAATTTCATAAAATCATTTTTGTTACGTTTTCTCAAAGAACATTATATGGTTTTTCAAATTTCATAATGGACTTCTATTTCAATTCATTCGATATCCATTACATTGTTTTTAATTATCATCATTGTTTTTAATTATTTTTTAACTAGGGTAATGAATATGTAGGGACATGTGTAATGACGTTAGACCTAGTAACCCAGAGCCAGTTCTTTACATTATAACATTGGTACGATGAACAAGAAATCACACGCTAGAAGATTCTACAAAAAATATGGTTTTTCAGCATAAGGTCATCGACCACCCTAGCTAAAAACACTATTAAATATACCATTTTTCATCCATAGGAAAATTTATGTTAATAGTGGTCTTTAACAATGTTTTTTATTACGGTTAATGGGTGTATTTAACAGGAGAAAAGGACTATTAAATGATAGACAATCTCTGTACTTCTAATGTATTAATAATAACCCCATCCCCATTATCACAATTAGTTAAAGTGTGTTGATAGTGGGGGTATTTATGAATGCTAGTAGAAAATAGATGTTATAGGGTATCCTTGACTAGAAATTGTAAAAAAAGCACTGATAAATGTGGGGTGTTTTTTCAATGTTATTTTATTAGAACTAATAAAGGGAACCCTTTATCTACAATTTATTTCCAGAACATATAAAGTGTATTTATAAAAAATATATAATAATTCAAAAGAATAATATATTAACATATAAATATATTTATATGGATGTATATAACATATATATATATTACATATTTTTTAGATAAGTGTAAATATGAATTTACACATAATATATATAACATTTATTCAATATGGATTATAAAATTAATCAAAAATTTATTTTTAGTTAATAATTTTAAAATTATTATCTAGTAAAATAAATTTAATTACAATTTTAAGATAAAAAATTAAATTAATTATTATGTAATCTAAAAATATTTGAAAACATTAGTCAAACTACAAATGAACATAACATTGGATCTAAGTGTCTATTTGGGCTCTAACACATATCAAATTTCATCCTACAACAAATATTATTTCATGATTTTTAGGAGAGACAAAAAAATATTTTTCTTCAATATATGTTCCATAAGGACTCAAAAATGAGTTCTTAGTTGAGGTGCTAGAACTTGTTAATAGTAAATAGAATTTTAGCCTTGTTTAAGGGGTTCTCTTTTCTTTTTTCAGTGTGACTTGAATTTATTCCCAAATATTACATTCATATTGATATTATTATTTTTTTATTTTAAATTTTTCGTAATTGGTTTTTATTTATAAATAATCATATTAATATTTTCTAGTATTTTCTTATCCAAAATAACTTGAATAAATACAAATGTCAAAACTTTTACATATAAATTAATTTATAAATTTATATATCAAATAGATATTAGAAAAATTTATTGAAAACAATATATAAATTTTTTATATATAATAAAAACATATATATATATATAATGTATATTTATAAAAATAATTGTATATTAATAAGAAGATATATATTTTGATTTTATTTTAGTATATATAAATGAATATAATATAAAACATATTTAATAATGTTTTAAAAAACAATTATATAAATAATATTATAAAAATTATATGTAAATATATATTTAAATAAAAAAATTCATTATAAATACAATAAAACATATTGTAGTGGTAAATTTATTCCATCTCCAATGGATACGTGTAAGGTTTGAATCCAAGCGAACACATGAGGCTACATAATTCTCAAAGCACTTATAATGTGATGGTGGGGTGAAGAGCACAGCTACAAGGTGATAGAGAACTAATAAATAGTTCATGTAAGAATTCATATGGTTGGGATCATAGAGATGCGAAATAAAAAACCCTGTTAATAGTGACAAAAGAAGCATTGTTAAACAGATCATTTAATAGTGCTGAAAGTCAATATTAAATGGGTCTTTAAGAGAGCATTTTATTCATTGTTTAAGGAAAAATTTAACATAGATTTGGGTGAAAAATCTCTTTCCAATCCATTTAGTGTGCCAATTTATATTTAACATTACATGCTTTATTATGGTCCTTATAGTTGTTCCATTAGTACCAATTTTTTGTATTTTGTGGGACTGAATAGTTTAGTGGATTTGGAAAAATATATATAGAAATATGTATCACATTAAAACATCTAATTATATATTACATAGTAACTCCATTAGAAATTACACTATTAATCTTCATTACCCATGAATTTCAATCATAATATTTTTCTGTGCATCCTAGGAAAAAATAAAACATGACAATTGGGTCAGATCAAATGCTCAGTATGGGGAAAATAATGTAGAAGAAAATATAAATAATATCTAATGTTTAATTACTAAAATCACATTACATTAAAACATAATTTGGTGCATAATATGGAATAAATAAAATCTTATCATTTAATGCCATTAAAATAGTCATGTGTGAATGTAACATAACCGGGGATATTATAATAGTAAAATAAACACATGGATTATCAATAACTAATGTCATATTGTTAGAACATATAATTTTGGGCATCATCGACTCACCATAAGGGACTCAACCAATAATTCTCTACAAGTTGATAAGGAATCATCCCAAGGCCGATATGGTTTGTTTAATAAGACCTACTGATGCACCGAGGGATTATAGAGGGCCCACATGATACATAAATAGTCAAATTCATTCAATATTTTAATGTTGTGAAATATAATAAACATAAACATTGATTTTGAATCCAACAAATTAGATTTAAATATTTTCTCCAATCAATAATCATACTAATTAACTATCTAGAGTAATATAGATAATGGTATCAAAATTGTATATCCATACTAAAAATTATCATAAACTAATAAATAAAATATGACAAAAGGAGCAACAAGATATAATAATGAATTAAGTATATTATTCAACATAAGTTATTGAACAATATGAAAATATTATATCAATATAATCAATAATTTCTTGAGAGAAATACAATTTTTTTAAATTATAATCATAAAATTAAAGTGCTAGAAAATTATAAAATAAAACATTTTATTTTACGTCAACCGGTTAAAAATAAAAAAATGATTAAAAATGAAAATAAACATTAGATAATTGTAAGAATATTTTTTGAAACAATTTAAGATAACATGGAGAATGATTAAAATAGAGTATAAATGGATTTTTTAAATGAAAATTTATAAAAGAATGTTCTTGCATAATATTGAAGTGAGAAATAATAATTTAATTTGAATATGTGTATACACTATAAATCTATAAAAATTGAAATAAAAAATAATATATTAAAAAATTAATTTCTCAAAAAATCCTAGTATGATATTATCAATGAATTATAAGTTTAACTCATAGAATATAAAATGGTATAAAAGTCCATTAAAACATTCAAAATTTCTTATCCATATGCCCCATAAAATTAATGAATATTAAAGATAAATTTAGTACTATAATGATACAAATATTTATTATATGATACCAAGATTGAAATAATATATACAAAACCCATGTGATATAGTTTTCAATACGTCATATCTCATAGAAATTAATGTGATATGAGAATACCCTTATAAAGATAATATAACTGGAGTAAAGATATATGAATGAAATAATGATGTTTGAAAAATGTAAACCAACAAATGAAAGTTTAAATAAAATATTAAACACTCATATGACATTTAACACATATAATTGGCATAATATAGAAAACATCATAGATGTTCAACTCAATTAATGTAAATTGAGTTATGAAATCCTTTACCACGTTGTTATATGTGAAACCTTTTTCCTAATTAATAATAATAATGTGAAACATTGAATACAATGAAGATAAATATATTAATGAAATAATTTATCACATTTATGTATACATACAATATATAGAAGGAATAAGTTGTGAAAACGACATATCTCACAAAAATGGTAGTGAGATGTTGAAACCCTTAAAATCACTGTATCATTTTAGTGAGCATATATAATTGAAAGAATTATGTGTAAAAAAATTACCACACAAAAAAAGTGAAAATATTATTTGAAACAAACAATTTCCATTTTACACATATACTTGGCATAACATAATAAATAAAATAAAATTTAAATATAATGAATAAAAATTATGTGAAGAAATCCCTTACCATTTCGTAATTAGAAGAACCATATTCCCCTATAATTAATGTCAAATGAAAATTTTAATTCCAAGAATAAAATAAAATTCATGATATAATATATCATATGATATTATATATATACCATAAATAGAAAAAAGTTGTGAATAATAAATATCTCACAAAAATAAAGTTATATGAGAAAACCATTAAAACGTTCATATCATTAAAGTGATGATATATAAATAAAATAATTATTATATAAAAATTTAAACAATAAAGAATTTAAAATATAATATAATAAATTCATAGTTCGTTTCCCATATACAGTTGGAGTAACATAACTAATGACCTATAAGTTTATCCAAAAGAACAATAATTTAATTCTGAAATCCCTCACCACATTGTAATCAATTGAATTACATGACCCATTAATAGTCATAATATGAATAATATAATACCATACAGATTATGAAATTAATTATGTGATATATCAAATAGTATTATAAATACACCACACACAAGGAATAAGATTGGAATGATGAATATTAGTCCTAAATGATACAGACAGGAGAAAACTCTAATGTAATGTCTGAAAGTGTTATGCACATTTATATATAACCTTAGATAATAAAATTAGATTTATTAATTACAAAATACAAAACATAAGCTAGTTTTTAAATATTTACTATAAATTTATTAAGTTCCGTGATGACTATTTTGATGACTTATAGTGTTCAGTTTCATCATTCTAAGAGTGTTCATTTTCATCGTTTTAAGTGATCAGTTCACTTGTATACATGTATGGAAGATTGTTAAAAATGAGGATAATTCGACATATTTGAATTTATATTTGGTTAGTAAACTTTTAGAATTATTAATGGTCTTATATACCAAATTTTTATGTTGAAATAGAATTACTAATTTGATAAAACATTAATGAAAATGATTAAATTTATTTTGGCGGTTTTTGTGACCATCCTGAACTTATTTCATTTTATTTAACATAATGTATATAAATTAGTTCTTGAAAATTATATAAAAGTTAATATTTATAACATAATTTGATTTTTCTGTAATAATGGTTTTAGGACCCTCATTGAAGGTAGTATTCAAAATTTAAAAAACTGCATTATCGATGGCTGTAAATCAACAAATCATGTATGATGTTTTCTTTTTTATAATAAAATGAAGGGGAGAAGGGGATTGATGATGGATTGTAAATTAACATAATTAAATTAATTATAAATAAGATACTAGAGAAATAATGCATGATTATATAAGGGATATTATGAGAGGATAATAATATAAATGATACTAAATGAATTCAAAAGAGAACTAAAGATTAATTTACCACTAGTTGAGTGTTTCCTAGGGAACCTCCTTAATGCTCTTGTGATTGGTTTTTTGGTCAGACAAAAAAGAAGAAGATGTGGGTAAGATATTTGGGAGGGGAATTAAGGAGAATTTAAGAAATCATAAATACTTATTTGGTGTGAGGAGAAAGGGTGGTGATGGGTTGTATTTATTATTGATGTGATGGGTATTATTTTGATTATTTAATTCTTTATTTTAATATTTTTGCTTACTACTACAAACTTTATTTATAATTATAAATATGTACTATAAAAAGTAAATTTTAGTTCATTATAATGGTTATTATATCATCAACCCCCATCCATGAGTCAAACAAGCGTGTATTTTTTTATAAATTTAAATAACATAAATTACTGTATTTCACTATTCATAAAAAATTAATCATTTTTAGAAAATTAAAATTATTATCCCTAAATATTATTCAACCGATATAAATAATTAATATAATCTATTGTATATAAATATTTTCCTATATATGTTAGATTCAATTTTTAATTAAATCAATATTTATTCAAAAAATACTGATTATAAAATTACAATCGATTTATGACAGCATTAAAACATAATTATGGATTGAAAAAATTATATTATAAAAAAAAGACAATAATATATATATTTATTATATATTTTATTAAATTATTTTTTTTAAATTATTATATTAATGAGAAAATTGTTAACAAATTTAATTTTCTATAAATTGTACAATACACAATTTATCTTTTTTTAAACATTTAGTTACATAATAAATGATATAAATATATCAAATTTTTCTTTTATGATATATTTAAATTTTATAAATACTTTTAATATGTGAGTTTATTATTCAAATGGACAATTTAACATCCTCAATGGTCACATTACCAATCCAATGGTCATGCTAATATTTAATTCTATATTACGCTCATTTACACTCGATGTTTCATGTAATGTATGAAATCAAAGATATTAAATTTAAAAGATACATAACATAAATTCATGGGCTCTTAAATTCTCTCATCCATCAATAAATATCTTCCTCCAAATTCTTATATTTCACATCAATAACAAAAGGTTGATACATGATAATTTCTTTACGGTAATCCCACACTAGAAATATGGTCAATAAAATATCCTCTTAATAATATGGGAAAGTTAAAAGGTAATTTCACCACAAAATTATGCATTAAAATTGAAAACAGTTAGTGGTATGTGAAAATGTGGTCCTGGAAGAGAAATCTAACTATCATTTCTTTTGTTGAGTGAAATATATTATTTTTATTATAATGTTAAACATCACAAAACCATAAATTTCCTATCAGATAAAAGACCATTTATTTCTTAGAATGAAATGTAATGTAAAAATGTTTTCGTTGAAAAATCATTTTAATAATGTAGATACATTTTCTAACTATCTAAACAATTTACTCATTAATTACTATTGTATTTCATTCCATGTTATAATATCATCATATGGTTCTTCATTTAACTATTTCCACATTGTTTATTAAACCATTATATGGAAAATCAATATGAATTTTATTATTGAGGGACCATTATCAAAAGATCCCAAAGTCATTCATTCATCCCTTAAATATTATCAAAAACTAAATGTATTGAAAATGTTATTCAATATGATAAATCATAATTTATTATTGTCAATATTATAAAATTTTCAACTGAATCATGTTTATTATAAATTATATTAAGACTCATTCAAAATTCTTCTATCCAAATTGAATGTCCAAAAAATTAGAAGCAATTCTCAAATAAATAAAAAATTAATTAACATTATTTTTCACAAAATAAATACTTTTTCACATTCCACATATAATAATTCCTTTATATATATTTAAAACATAGGAATCATGTATTGTTCCAACAGTAAAATCAATCGTTGTTTAATATATTCCATAAATCCAAACATCTTATAATTATAAAATAAAATTAACTATTAGATGAGTAACCACGTTCATGGTCACAAATAATATCCCAAAAACATATATTTATTATTATCTTGGAATCAAAAATATATTTATGGTTATATTACCCCAGTAAGGTGTTTTGTAAAATATTAACATACAATAGAATAACTTCTCTTGATTAAAAGTTATTTTTATAACAAGAATCAAATTACATAATGAATAAGTATTTTAGAACAATATGTATAAGTCTCATAGTTCTGATAACAAAAATAAAATAAACATATTATTGAATCCAAAAATAGAAATAAATTAATATTTCCCCATTGAATGTAGTAATAACCCAATTATTACCATGATACATTTTCAAAATATGAGTGATATTACATTGATTATTTGGAAATTCATCGGAATAGTGCCTTATCTCTTTATAATTGATGCATCAGAAAACTTATTTATTTCCTTTAAAAACATTATACATGTTTCCTTTCAGCCAACAATTTTATCAAACTATTATTCCCTTCAATATTTTACTAGGGTGATTCCTTCCACAAATATTGATTTTTGGAAAATAATTAATTCCTTTCTTCCCTATAGGTATATATTTATTTGACATCCTCATATTCTTTTTCTTATTTTTTAATTCATAAAAAATTGGTCCTTATTTTTATGTCTTCATATCATTTGATTTTATATCCTTTCATGATAAGAATTTTTTGGATAAAATTTCCCTTAAAATTATTGGTTTAATATCATCATAGAAATTTTAAATTATTCTTTTTGGATTACGTACATAGTTTGTAGTGTGTTTGGGTAACCATGAATAGATATCTTCAAATATATATACATTTTCATCTTCATTTTGATTGAGACTCTATAATTTCATCCCAATATGAATTCAATATTCATGAGGTAAGTATCATTCAATCAAAATTTATATAAAATCCTTCCGTTATATTTTTTTTAATTCCTTATCCTAATTATTTTTTTAATAAATGACCAAAATTGGTCAACATATCCAAACAGATGAAAAATTCCATAATAAACTTTTCATAATCATTACATCCCAAACAAATAAATATCTTCTCTATGGAATATAATGACCTCAAAGTTTGTACCGCATAGTGAGGGCATTACTTTATTACATTGGTATAGATACTACATTTGATTTGCAATGGACTAATGATCCTAATAGTTTTGGAAGCTAGGTTACATATATATGTTTTACATTATATCTTGGAATTAAAAACTATAATTTATCCCTTTTAAAAATCTGTTATTTCCATTACAAATCAAGAAAAATATTTCATAATATATATATTATTATCCTACTAAAAAATGATACATAAGAAAAAGGTGGGCTCAGATTCTCAATAAGTGAAAACAATACAATAGAAGCTGTCATAAATAGACATAAATAATATGTCAAGGTGAATAACAAAAAAAATTACATTAATAAATAATATTAATGATATTATGAAATAGATATCGGTTGATCATACAATTCAATATAAATATTCTCATAAGAAATATACATACCACTAATATTATTCTAGTCAAATAATCCCATGGAAAATCAATAAATAATCTCATAATGAGAGAATGAATAATACCAAAGGAAATAAACACACCATCATTTATTTGTCTAGGAATCAATACCTAAATCGGTTAAAACCCAAATTTGTTTTTCTCATGAGACCTATGGATGAATAGAGGAGGTATATCAGGACCGCCCAGTTATAGAAAAACTATAATGCATTCCAAATACAAACATGGTAATGCGTAACCAGCCTAAATATACATATAAAAACAAATATACAAAATGTTAATACATTAACAGGAATACATGTATTATATCAAAATAGCATATCCAGAGTAAAAAATATCGTAAAATATTTCAAAAAACTATTGAAAATGGTATTATAACTAAATAAAAACAATTATAAATAAAATCCAACATTGGAAGTTGATGTTGACTAAATTAGTCTAATTAAATTATAAAAAATATATTCAGAGAAGTATCATATTTTTTAATTTCAAACCATTTATTTTAAATATATTCCATTATAAAACTGAACATTTCATTTAAAAAAACTTTTATTATTATATTTTAATCTTCAAAACGTTAAGGTTTTAGGATGGAATGAAAATATGTTTATGTAGCATAAGTTGAAAAAAATTCCTTCCATTAAAAACTCCATAAATTACATCAATTTTTAAATGAAAATAATATTTCTTTTAAATATTTTTATTAAAAGTAAAACATGGGTAAAAGAATTTAAATATTTATAGGATCACAAAATTAAAACTTTGGAAACCATTTTTAAGAGTCATTTCCATGGATGATAAATATGTCCCAAAAATAGTTAGTTATAAACAATATGAGATAACAATTAAATTTAAAAATTAATCTATACATCATACATTCCATTAGTTGAGGGTGTGATAAACTCATGTATAAGGATTATATATTTTTATTAAATTATAATAGAAACATATATATAATTATTATATCATATGTTATCCTATTATAACATTTTCTTAAAAATGTAAAATATTTACCATTATTTCAATTGTTAAAAATTTCAATTTCCTAATCATTTTTTTCATATAAGTCATTTTAATTTGGAAGATGATATATTTTTTTCATATCCATAGTGATAAATGGTGCATATATATTATAGTTATTCATTATATTCATTTTTATTTCATTTTTAAAGGGTTATATAGGAGGTTGAAACTCATCACGTCGTGGAGATGGTAGGTCGTACGTAAAAACAAGAGATAATATCAACCCACAATGGTAAAATGTTATGGAATTGGATGGTAAATTACTTATAAACAATAAATATTATTACATAAATGTTATTTATAACCATTAAATTCATCATTATACCAATACAAAAATGTGTTGATGAACACAAAATGACCCAACATCGTGGAGATAGTAAGACATACATACTCACACATAGAGATGCGGTATTTTATTAGATAAACAAAGGGAGAAATAAGAGCTACCCCTAATAATAATAAAATATTATAAAATATATCCTACTATATTTATTAAAATTGTATATAATAAATGTTGGAACAATATGTATGATAATAAAAGAGATAGATTGAGTTGTTAAAACCATTAACTCTTCATAGATTTAATTCATCTAGTTCTCTTCATAGGGAAACTAGGGGTGGTCTTTTCAGAAGAAAAATACCTCCATGAACATATAAAATAATTTTAGGATGATAAATTGGTAGGTCATGGTCGAGAGAAAAGGCTTGGTTTCATGTGAGGAAGTGAGGATGTATATTCCTTTTTATAAGAGAAAGGTGGTTCACTCTTGGAATCCTTGAAATTATTAAATAAATATAAATTTATTTTCAATTTAAAATATCTAAAATGTGGGTAATTTTGAGTCTAAGATATATAAGGGTCTTAATATAGTCAAATATTATTTTTATACATGATTAGGCTTTAATATTAAATACATATTTTGAAGATAACCCTCAGTTAATCACTTTAACTCTTATCATGACAACATTAACATCACTGATTAGTGATAAAATATTTACTATAAAAACAAACTACCACCAAATGAATCATTGATGAAATATCTAGACTTATTTTACATCGTCAGATGACTTACAATTTTTTTAAAAAATTATATCATTTGGAAAAATATTTTTTATTATATTGTTTCATATATGGAAAATTTGATAGTATTTTTTTGTCTTTTTAAAAATATTAAAAAAAATGATAAGGTAAAAAATGACCATGTAATATATCACTATTATGTCTATGTTATGTATAAATTTTTTGGATTTAGTTAATTATTTAAATTAGATGTATTGTAATATTTATTAATATCATTTATTTGAAACTTCCATTTATTAAATAATTAATCTATCATTATTATAAAAGACTTTAATTAAATTAAAAATTCAGGAAAAATTAAAAACTAAATAAAAAGAAAAATATAAATTTATAATATTTCAAAATAAAATTTATAGTAGAATTTATATTCAATATTATGTTTTTGTAAGAAAGGAAATACATATTAAAAACATGACTACGAAATTATCAACTAATCTTTAAATAAAATTTTAGAAATTTTATATTATCACAAAACTGTCATAAATGGGTTAAAATATCATGAAATTGATAACTTTTTACGAAAAAATCAACCAATGTTCATAGGAAATGTTTTTGGGTAATTATATAAGATTATAGTATTATTTTTACCTTTAATTACTTGATATACCCTTAAATTTGGTAATAAAAATATTACTGAATTGATATAATTATAATGAACAAATATAAAATAATCATATTTAAATAACATTTACCAATTATTCCCAATATGTAATGAAAATTTCATATTAAAAACATAGATGTTTTAGAAATTAAATTAATATAATTCTAATTGAAGGGTTGAGAAAATAGGTTATTAATCTTACAAAATACAAAATAAATAAAAAATTTAATATATAAATATAATGTATAAATTATTCTAATAAAATATATTCTATTAAATAAAAAACAATATAGTTATACATAAAAACTATTCAATTAAATAATTTAACACAATAATATATTTGGATGAAAATTTTGTTTTTAATTATGATATTTTATTTTTATTATTCATCAACATGTGATAAAAATCAGAAAAATACCAAACATATATCCAAAGTATATTTTAATATTTTTATTTAAACTAAGAATATCATTTTTTTATATATAATATGTTAAAGAATTTATATTTAATTTAATATAGGATCTCCAGTAAAAGGATGTAATACTATTTTTATAAGAAATATCGGTTTTTGTGTTTAATATTGTGTTTCATATTATTTTATTCCTGTAAAATATATTATATTAATTTAAAAATATTTTATTGGTTATATAACATATAAATGAAATCTATAAATTCTCTATATCTGTTATAATTTAATTGACTAAGAAAACGTGACAAAAAAATGATTTGATTCATCCTTGACTTTTGTGCATTGTAAGCTCTCACAAAAATTAAAATATAAAAATATGGTAAATTCTTCTGGTGATAAATTTATAAAACCTCAAAAAATAAAAACCCAATAAACATAGGGGGTTTACCTTCTAGAAAATATTTTGGTTTTCAACTTCTTAGAAACCTCTGTTTCCAATGTTTCTTCTACCATTTTATGGTTTCTCTCTAGTACCTATATCAGACAAGTATTCTATTTCCTTAATTAATTCTCTTTGGTATCCATAATTTGGATGGGTTATTCAATGTATTAAAGTATAGGAACCAAATATAATTCATCATAAGTGAGAACATGTGTTGATTTTGACATGTACATCCTTATTAAAGATATATAAAACACATTGTTTATCTTTGATCGGTTTAACAACATTTCTAAAGGATAAGCGAAAACTCAAACCCATTAAATAATACCAAAGTGTTTCATGTACCTAGGAATTAGTTTTTCAATCATAGAGGGCCTTATAACACATATTCATGGAGATACCATAAAGAAAACCTGATCTCACACATTAATTTCCAAATCCATCCTTTAATTATCACCATAAAACATCTTCATATATTTATATACTATAATGTGATCCTGAATGTCCATTACAATTACTTTTTTGTCTTAAATATTTTTTGACCCAATGAGTTTCATTTCACCAACTTCACCCCAACAAGTTGGACTATGACATCTTTTTCTATAAGAGTCTTCATATGGTGGCATTTGAATAGTTGAATGTAAAAAATTATTGTATGTAAAAAATAAGCAAGGTATTTACTTATGAAAAATTCCTTAAATATCGAGGTAAAATGACCTCAAGTTGTATTCCATTGTTTTAATTGTTATTTTATATTTCCCTTCAGTTTCAGGGTGGTAGAAAATGCTCAAATGAATCATAGTGTCGCAATATTTCTAAATGCATTTCTGGAATTTGGATATAAATCGGGAATTTTAATCAGATATAATCAATATATGTGCATCATGATATCTTATAACTTCACTAGTATAGAGTATTATGAGGGAAAAAGAGGAATTTATTCTCTATTAAAAATGAAATTTGTAGATTTGGTTAGGTGATCAATGATAACCAATATTACATAATTCATTATAAGAGACATTAATAGTCTCATGACATAGTCCACAGTAAATTTATCCCATTTACATAGAGTACTTTTATTAGGTTGTAGGAATTATTTAGAATGCTACCAAAACACTTTCACTTGTTTACATGTCAAACATATGGATATATAATTTCCAATTTCTTACAACATGTTCTCCAACAAAAATATTACATAACTTAAATATACATTTTATGATACTAGTGTGTATAAAGTTATTTTAACTATGAGCATCATCCAAATATTACCCTTTTAGATCAGGTATAGATGAAACACATATCCTATTTCTATTTTTTAGAACAAAATCTTTTAAAATAAATTTTAATAATTGTACTTCATTCGCACTTTTAATCATTTTTAAATGTAAACATTACCAGATTGAGAATTCTTTGTATTCTTTAATAAAAATTGTTTTTAAATCACTCCAAAGATGATTCCTTCCAATGAAATTACCCTATACAACATTACTACTTCCATGAACATTGGATCCCTCTCAATCCTCATTTGGGTTTAAAATCCATTATCATTCATATTGAATAAATCTTCCACCTTATATTACTTCTATGGGTGGTGGTGTTTTGAACATTCATAATCAATGAGTATTTAGATCCATCTCCTATATCTCATGTTGAGCTCTTTTGTTGATAATGTTTTTTAATGATGTTATAATTAGTGTATATTTCATATCATTTACCATATAGTTATTGTCACCATATTATCAAACTGTTGATTGTTGCTACTAGCTCTTGTTAATGGTATTGATAGTTTTATTAATGATTCATAAATTAACTTCATTAATATTCCATTACATTATCATTTTGAATTAGAATACAACCTAGTGTCTTCTTCGACGCATCACTATATATGAAAAACCCATCACATCCTCATGGTAGTTTCAAAATATGAGCATTGACTAATCTTCCCCTTAGTTTATAAATTTTTTTTTCACATTATGTTATAAAAATAAACTCATCCTCTTTATGTATAATCTTAGTTACATGGTTCTAAAATCTGGAATAATTATCAATGAGCCACAACAAATAACATGAAAAAGTAGTGAAACTACTAACATAAGTTATTTTTGATGGTGTTGGCCATTCAATGAGTGCATTTGTTTTTAAAAATAAACTAATATTCCATCTTTTTAGAAACTATATCCAATAAAATGAACATCCTAAAACAATAAATAAATATTACTTAATTTTATATATAACTATTAAATTATACGAGTCTTAAGAACAATGATCAACTTATTCTCATGAGCTTAATTATTTTTAGAATGCACTAGAATATCATCAATGAATAACACCGTAAAATAATTAAGATACATTAGGACAATAAAAATTGAGGGTTCATTAGTCAATCCTGATGGTGTTACCATATACACATATTTTTCACACCTTATCTAAAAATATTCCTTTAAATTTGTTTTTAATCTTTACTCACAATATTTGATACCAATAATGATGATCAATCTTTCAGAAATATTAGTCTCTTTAATGTTAATCAAATAAGTCATCAATAAGACCTAGTGGATACATTTTAATTATTTTAATTGAATTTATTTAATTTTAATTTTTTTGCAACTTCAAGACTCCTTCTATAATCATTTTTAATGAGAATATGGGCTCCCCTAGGTGAATATATAGGGAGAATAAATTGACTATTACAGAAATAAACTAATAGTTTCTTAAAATACACCTATTCCAAATGGGTCATTCTATAGGGAGTATTTGATATTGTCCTTGAATCAATTATTAAATTAACATAACATTAAAATTCACACATTGGGGGGTGTCTAGGTAATTCCTCTAGAAATACAAATATTTATTCCTATACGATTGGTGAATCCAAAATTTTATGATTATATTATTAATACCTAAGTGTTTTATTATCATTCTCCCCATTAATATTATTCGGTAGAGCTACTGGGGTGTATTTATATAATATCAGGTGATGAATTTTTTTCCCTGAAGAGGAGGGATTCTTCTTCTTACCAAAAAAATATAATGTAAGTTTGATTGCATGTATTTTTATAATCAAATTATTAAATACAATCCATACAATTGAATATATAATATTAAATCATAGGTATGATGACAAGATCTTAATTTAAATCAAATTTCTATTTTTTAATGTCAATTTATAGTCATAAATTTGTTGAAATGTGACTTCCCTTTTGATTTTTGACTAGTAACTCTTTTGTAAAATCAGTAGGTAAATGATTTATATTTCTAAAAAATTGGGTTGATATAGGAGAATGAGATGATCTGAATTAAATATGGCATTATATATATTTGAGCAATTTATTTAAGTACCAACCACTACATCAATTAAAATATTGAAACTATGATGTTTTGATCACATAAGCGTGGATTTTCTACCTCATCATTTTTCTATGAAAATTTCTTTGACTCTATTGAAAATAATTTAAAAATTGTCTAATTTATTTATAACTATAGAATTGAAAATTGGTAGCATATTTAATTCCATTGCAATCAGGTTCTTGGATGATTTTTTCTTCACACTTGTAATAAAATCCAATTCTCATCAATAATGTATCTGGTAGTTTTATCCGATAATTATTGCACGATGGAATGTCAATTATTCACTTATTCCCATTATCCTTATTTCATTTTTCTCAGTGTTCAAAATCCCGATTATTCTCAGATTTTCCATTAGTGTCATAATATATAGATAATATATTTTTTTGGATATTACAAGATACTATATCTTCATATGATGATAAATTTTGTCTGACCAGTACCCTACGATGGAATGTATTTAAACGTCAAAATAATATAACAGTATTACTCTACGGGTTTCATAGGTAATCCACAACATGAACTTCTATCCTAGTTTAGATTGTACATTCATTACAAAATTCTCATCCTCCTATTTCCTTATAACTATAAATTTCATCTCTATACCTGATTGATATTAACTGTGAAAATATTTTTAAATAAAAATTTATTTATATTACCTAAATTCAATGTTTTTTTATTTATTCTAGATCAATTTTTGAGTCAAAGATGACCAATGATCTACATGATCTGAGATATGATAAATCACTTGGAAAATATTATCCCATTTATTACCTCTCATAGTAATAAATATCAACTCTAAGGAACTTATCCCTTTATTAGCTACAAATGGATTTGTATTCCTGTTGAAAAAATGAAGAATTTGTAATCTCAGGATTCTTTCTATCATTATTCACCCACATTTTTTATCATTATAATTCATATGGGTATAGTTATTATTAATAAACAATGTTATTTATCAAAGTATAATTATAATTTTCATGGCATCAGTTATAACTATAGCTCCAGCATCGTTGTCCATCATATGATATAAATATCTACATGGATTACGTGCATTGATAAAAATTTCAATTCTATAAACTATGTTCAATTTAAAAACAATGGAATACATTATTTTTGGTTTTGAATTATAATACATAATTTTTAAATACAAACATTTATCGTGCATTAATAAATTGTTGAATAACTAATTTAATAATCGTAAAATTAGTTTTTTGGGGACATAAATACTTGTTAATACTTAATAATGGTTTATAAATGATATTTGAGTAATTTGAAGCATATCCCATAGGGGTGTTAAACCAGATGCACAGTATGTATTTTTTCATATACCAGGTTACGACGAGTCAGGTCAGATAGACCATGGTGGAGTTTTTATTCCTTGGGACATAAGTTCCAATACCATTTCCACAAGTTTCATCCAGATAGATATGTAATTCTACAAATACCCACTTAATATGTACCATACTAAAAATATATTTTTTCCTTAAATGAATATTATAAGAACATTTTCCCAATTCATTGTTTTCTAAATTTGATATCTAAGGTTTCAAAAAAAATTACATTGACATCGTCTATGATATCCATGACCCAAGTATACCGGATATGGGTCCTTATATTATTACATTACTATTTATACAAAATTCAAATTTCAAAGGGATGAACGTTTTAGTAGTTGTAGACACCAAATTATATTCGAAACGTTTTCATTACATCTTGAAATGGAATAAATCATTGTAACCCTTTAAAATCTTATTCCTATATGCTATCCTTATTATATATTCATATATATATATATATATTCATATCGTAAGGAAATTGAAACCTAAGAAGGTTTTGAGAATATATTCCAAGTAATTTCATAAAGTAGAGAAGATGTTATCATACATAAACATAAAAAATATGGAATATTGAATTAATAAAAACATATTCCATTAAAAAATAATATTTAGAATAATATATTAGAGGTATAAGAAGATCATATAACACCATACATATTGACACATTATAAATAAACATAACTATGGATAATATCCAAGTCAAATAATAACATGTAATTTCAATAACTAATCTCATAATTGGAGAATACTTTTTTCCTGAAATCGTAAACATATATTCCAGGTTTTATCCAAGTAATGATACAAAAAAATGTGAAAACCAAATCTATATTGTCTCATGAGACATAGTGATGCATCAAATTTCTACTGGAGGCCTATCCCATATCATACTATGTTCAATGAATTACTCACAATAAATGAATAAAACATAACCAATATAAACATTTGTGCTAAATCTGGCATACAAAATGATAATACATTAATCATAATCCATGGATATAATCAAAATAGAACATCCAAATTCAAAAATATCATAAAATAATTCAGTAAAATATGTTAGATGGTATATTTTGATACCCCCATAAACTAACATAAAATAATATTATGTACATTGAAAAAATGAATGTATTTTAATAAAATCATTAAAAATATCATGAAAGAAATACCCATTATTACATAGAAATAATTTATATAAAAGTCATTTTATTATAATAGAAAAAATACTATTCAAAAATAACGACCTAAAAATTCTATAGAAACATCAAATCATTAAATACTAACGATAAAATAATAATTCACTCACACCATATTAGTTAAAATTTAATATGTCCATCATAAAATCAATAAAGTACCTCATTTATAAATTTAACAAAAGAATACATTAATTCATTTTATAGAATGTAATTTTTTTAAAATAATGTTATATTCGTTTTGGGTAGAAGTGAAAATATTTCAGAAATTTGATTAGAAGTGTGGTCATGAACGATAAATATGTCCCAGTAAATATATAGGTATAAATAATCCCAGATAATAATGGGATTGTTAAATTAACCCATGAATCATATATTCTTTCAGTTGATAGTGATATATAATATATAAAAATGGATAAATCATGGTATTATATTATACGATAACCATTTTGTTACATTTGATAGCATATATGATCCTTTTATATCATTTTGTTAATAATATTTCATTATTACCATTGATTATGGTTTTGACAGTTTCATTTTCTTATGCATGTTTTTCATGTTATTCATGTTACTTATGCATAGGATTTATATTATTAATATCTAGAATTATATTAATTTCATAAATATTATATTTATTCAATATATAAATTTTTATAATAAATTATTAATTTTTTTCATTGGGGATGAATCTCCTCGTGTCGTGGAGATGGTTGGATGTACGTACACATGATGTAAGATATCATCCAATAATGTTAAGTGGAAAGGAATTGGATGTTATAATAATTATAATGAAAAAATATAATGCAATATTTATTTTTTATATCTGTTATATTCATCACTATACCCATCTAAATAATGGGGTTATTAAATAAAAATTACACCACAATGTAGAGATGGTAATCCTTACGCACACATACATGGTGATATTGTTTTTCAAAGGATAGATAATTGGAGGAATATTATTATCCCATAATAATAATGAAATCAAATTATATATATAATAATTGGTTTATTTCTTTATTAGGGGAACAAAATAGGATGGGGATGTATAATAAAAAATAACTTGATTGAGTTGGTAAAAAAATTTCCTCCTCTTTAATGGAATTCTATTGGGCCTCCACATATGGAGACCGGGGGAGGACTGTTTTGAATACAAGGACATCCAAAAAATATCTAAATGTTGATGGAGGATAAGTGGTTATGTGTTTGTGGATCTACAATGAAAATATTATAGTGAGGATGTGAGGGAGGAGGTGACTTTTTATAGGAGATAAGAGAGCACTCTTGGAGTCCTTTAAAATATAAATTTAATATAAATTGATTATTTATTTAAAATATATACAATGTTAGTTATTTATAATATAATATGATTATGGAAATGAATAATATTATCCCACAATTATTATACACGTTTATGTCACAATATTAACATTATCATTTGTCTTTAAGCATTAGTTGAACTCTTTAACTCTTACTAGGATGACTGATAATTTTACACTTTAGTGTTAATAAGATTACGATAAAATTTCAAATGAACTCCAAATGAGTAAATGATTAGGTATATAGATATATAATAGTATATCTGGCTAATTATATATTTTTATGAATTTTATATAATTTAATATAATATTATATATTTTAGTTAGTCAATAAGGTGAATTTTGAAACAATTGATTATTTGTATTGTTAAAAATATCATAACAACATGTCAACTTTGAAAAAAAACTCTTAATATTTAACTAAAATGTCTAAATTTTCTATAAAAAATTTCATATCATTAAATTTTTAAAAATACATTTATTTTAACATCTGTAATATCATTCATTAGATACTTCCATTTATTAATCAATTATAGCATAGTTATTACTAAATCCAATAAATAAAATATTTATTCTATATAAAAAAACAAATTATCCTGATTTAGATTAATTTATTAGATTTAAAATTAATATTTATAGTTGAGTTTATCATCATTATTACCATATATTAAAAATGCAATACTTTTTTAAAACAAGAGAAACAAAATTTAACTTATCTTTAAATAAAATATTATAAATTTCATATTCCCAAATAAGTTGTGTAAAAATGGTTATAATTTATGAAATAGATAATTTTAGTTGTAAAAAACTCATCCAATAGAATTAAGACATGTTTTAGGGTAATTTTATAATTTTATATTTTTATTTTTACATTTAATTACTTGATTTACCATTAATAGTGGAAAATAAAACATTAGTAAATTGATATATTCGTACAAACAAATATAAAAGAAACATATTTAAATATTTGGAAAAGCAGAATAAAAATATTGTATCAATTTTTAAAAATTAAAAACACATAAGATTCAGAAGTTAATTTCAAATAACTTTTATTAACTGGGTGAGACAATAGGTTATTATTGTTTAAACATGCAAAGGAATGAAACATTATTTTTCTAAATTCTATAAAAATTTGAATATAACAGGAGAAATTGGATTTAATGATATGAAACATATATATATACATTAAAATAATTCAACAATATAATTTTAAATTAAAAATCATTTTTATGAAACGAGTTGTTTTCAATTAAAATTTACTATATTCCACAATTTATCCAATCGTGAAACATATCAGAAAATTAATGAAATATAACCAATTTTTATTTTTCTATTCAAACCTATAAGAATAATATAATTATATAACATATAATATATAAAATTGTCAAAAATTGGATTTTAAAATCCTTCTCGATTAAGTGGTAGTAATTTTTTTATAAATAATATAGGTTTTTACGTTTAATATTGGGTTTCTCATATTTTATTTCTATAAAATATATTGGATGAATGTAAAAATATTATATTGGATAAATAACATATAAAATTACTATTTATATTCTATATAAGTGTAATAATATAAATTTTTTTATGTTTTTTTACTTCATACTGTTTTCTTAAAACCATGTGTTGCGTGAGTTGTAAGCTATCATAAAAATTATTAAATGAAAATATTGTAATGCCTTGGGGTGTAAAAAGAAACATATCCATTGCTTAGAAAATAATTAATTCATTGTACCATTTTATAATGCAGGTTTCATGAAGCGATTAAATATTTTTACCCTAAGATGTGGAAAAGGTCACTTAATGCATGTAATGTTCTATCTCATAACATGGGAATGTTTTTATTATATAGTTATATGTTGTTCAGATCCGATTATAGTTTTTTCCAACATAATTTTTATTCATAACAGTTAAATCCTTACATGGAATATTCTCAATGATATAGATTCAATTCATTCAACTTGGTGCTATTTAAAGACAACAACATACACTAGATTTGATCAAAAATTCATGAAACATAATTTATATTCAAAATACTATTAAAAATAGGTAAATTAATATTTTGTGAATAAATAATATATAAAAAATAATAATGGTTAATTTTGGAAT
Source organism: Viscum album (assembly GCA_963277665.1). Classification (NCBI taxonomy): domain Eukaryota; kingdom Viridiplantae; phylum Streptophyta; class Magnoliopsida; order Santalales; family Viscaceae; genus Viscum; species Viscum album. Next base: position 1,014,423,016 of record OY728152.1, on the reverse strand, counting down.
ATTACCAATGTAAGTTATAGGGTTATGATTCCCTAATCTATTATTTTATGAGTCTAGTTTCCAATGTCTCAACTATACTTGCACTAATAGAATCTATTAAGAACCTGAACCCAATATCTCCTAGCCATTACCATATTTTATAAAAAACTTATGAAGAAACATTGATCACATACTATTGGAATGAAAATATTTTTTGTTTTCAAAAACTATAAACCAATGTACATATTATATTATTACTTGAAATCAAATTAGACAAAGTAACTCCACTGGAAACACACCTATTAATATAGATTATGCATTCATGTTAATAAAAATATACATTGTATACTAAATTATAAAAAAACATCAAAAATGGGTGAGCATAGATTCTCAGTATGTATATGCATATAATTGATGATAACATAAAAGTATGGAAAGATGAATCTATAAAAACAAATTCAATTAAAACATAATCTGCAACATAATATAGAAGGAATAAAATTTAATACAATAGTGACATATAAATAATCATTTCATATTGAAACACGATCATTAGTATAATAAAAATATAATTATCACAAGGATTATAAATAACTAATCAAATAATTATGAAATTCATAATTTGTAACATAACTAACAAATCCGAATGTCCATGGCCATGAAATATAAATAATTTTTTAAGGCCTCAGCCATAACACTATTTGGATTGTCTCAACAGACCTACCAATACTTCGAGAGGCTATAGAATTTCCCACCCGAACATACTACGTCATATTTAGTCCTAATATGAAATTGGTTAAACAAAATATACATATACATTAATAATAAAACTAGAATATGAAATGTAAATAATTTACCCAATCAGTAAAACTATTAATAAATTTTCTATAGTTATATGGTGAATGATATCTAGATAATACTTCCCTAATAAAAATGATCATAAAACATTCAAAAAATTATGGTATATGGTATTATATGTGAAAAAATTCAATTAAGAACAATATTCAATAGAGATGGATGATATAGAAGAAAATATTCCATCAATGTCATCGAAAATTTCATGAGGGAAATAACATTTTTACTTAAAAATATATTCTTTTTAAAGCCACATTGTTATAAAATTGAATTATTTATTAAGATTTACATTTACTAAGTAAAAACAATAAAAATTACATAAAAATTATATAAAAGTAAAAATATTTCATGAATCAATTTTATAGAAAATATAAATAAATTAAAAGATATTTTTTAGGAAAAGATTTTAATAGATTGTTTTTAATATAAATAAACTTGTAAATAATGAAGTGAGAATTAGTAAAATGAATTATATATCTATATCCACTATAAATAAAAATAAAAAAGTGTAAATAGAACATAAAAGTTTGAAAATAATCTTAAATAAGATGTTTCGTAAAATATAATTGAGGATGAAGTTGTTTTTCCAAATTAATATAAATTTTGTTAAAAATTAACTTACCACTATGAAATCAATAGAACAGTATATCCCATTAAATTAATGATAACAAAATTAATCATTGGACAAAATTATGAAAATTATATTAAAGATATTGTTAATCTAATAGAAAATTCATACACCAGAGATGAGAAATATATTTAAATAAAGAATATATCAAAGAAATGGATATGAGATCATAATCCCTTTACATTGATCATATCATTGGATTGTAGATTTATAGATACATAAATTTGTGTGATAATTTTAAACCACACAATTAAAGTGTAAATAAAATATAAAAATAAATTTTCATTTCATACATATAGATGGAACATCATAACTAATGACTTATAAGATTAACCCAATAAATGGAAATTGAGTTCTGAAATCCCATACCTGTTTGTAATTAAAAAAACAATATACCCCATTAGTAGTAATCAATTGATACATTTAATACAATGAATATTATATATTCATGATATTATATATCAAATTTAAGTATTCATACACCACACAAAAAGCATAAGTGATGAAAATGCCCTATATTATAGAAATAAAAGTTCGATGAGACAACCCCAACAAAGATCATATATTTGTTATGAAGTAATAAATATAAAATAATTATCTGTGAAAAAATTTAACCAATGAATTAAATATTAAATATAGTATCTGATAATTGAGTTTTTTTCATATATATACTTTTTATGACATAATAAATGTCATAATGATAACAAAATGAATTTAAATAGAGATAAGAAGACACTTTCCATTTTGTTATCAGTCCAACCATATACACCATTAATAATAATCAAATGAAAAATTTAATATTCTTTAATTAATGTAATTCATGATATGATATATATAAATGGGTATTATAGATACACGACACATGATTAATATGTGGTGGGTAATGTTTATCAAACATAATTTAAAGTGAGATTAGAAGAAACTTCCATGATTATATCTTTGGAGTGATGATATTTTAATGAGTTAAATATATGTGAAAAATTACAATAGAATATGAAAATTAAATATAATATAAAATTTAATAGTTTATTTTAAATTTATAATTTTCATAACATAACCAATTCCATATATTATTATCCTAATGAATGGAAATTGAGTTAAAAAGTCACTTACCACTTTGTAACATCTCAAATAGTATTACTCATTAATAATCATAAAATTAAGAATTAAATACCTTGAAGATAAAGAAATTTATGGTATGATATATCAAAGGGTAATATAAATAAAATCCATAGAGGTGATAAATGGAGAAAATGTAATATCTCACATAAATAAATGTGAGATGAGAAGACATTTAACAAATTCCAAAAATATTCATCACAAGAAAATGAAATCCTGGATAAAAAGGTTAGATTAAATAATTATTAAATATCAAAACAATTTTTCATGTATATGATTTATTATAATTTTTTTATGTTCATTTAAGAAAATTTTGATGAATTATAGAGTTTAATTTCATTGTTTTGGTAGTGTTTGTTTTCTTGGTTTTACCAGATCGGTTCAACTCTATACATATATGGATGTTCGTGTAAATTTTTATTAGTCTTATAGGAATGAAATTATATATTATTAATGAAAAATATAAGTTCAAATAGTCTTAAATATCATTTTTTAATTGGTAGAAGAAATATTTATTAGATAAACAATGAAGTAAATTACTTTATTAATTCGGGTGTTTTTTATGACCATGATGATCTTATATCATATTATTTAAAACCTTGTCTCTATATTATTTCTTGAACATTATATAACTTATAAAATTTATAATAAAATCTTTTTTAACCATCAAAATGGTTTTTTGACCACCCCTGAAGGCGAAAAATAGACAATTAAAATTCATCATCCATGATGGACATAAATCGACACAAGGAAGATGATGTTTTCAATTTGAAAATAAAATGGATTTGATAAGGAGTTTCAAGATGGATATTAAATAAACATAATAAAATTAGGTTATATATAGTATAATGCAGTTTCCATTCATTTTAAGGTTGAGGAGGCTTAAGTAAGTAACAAAAAGAAAAGAAAAGAAAATAAATGAAAATAGAATGAAAGATGTTTTTAACACATATAAAGAATCTTCTTTAGAACCTACTTACAGAACATGGGACTAGTATTTGGTGAGAAAGTAAAGTCTACGATGTGGGAATGATATTTTTATAGGCATTAAGAATAATTGAATCAATCAAAAATCTATATAAGGATTAAGGGTAAGGGGTGGTGTATCGTGGAATTTATTGTAGAGAATAGGGTTGGATATTGATTATTTCAATCATATGTTTATTATTCGGATCACGACTATAAATGTTATTGATTATTTTTACTATATATTGATATAAAACCTAATATTTATAAAAAATGGTACTTAAATAATCCTGACACCATAAATGGCTCAAAAATTAATTTTTTTGTTGTATAATTATAAATATAGCAATTTCTGTTTTTTTACGATTAAAAAAACACAAATATAAGAGAAAAATAATTAAATTATCTCAAACCATTTTTTAATATATATATTAAAATAATAGACTCCATTTTTGGAAAATAGTTTTAAAAATATGAAAATTTTAGTTGCTAAATAAAGTCATCAATAATTTCAAAAATATTGTTTTTAAAATTATAACTGATATTATGTGACTGTGAAAAAAAATTTAAGGTCACATAAAATTAAAGTATATTTATTCGACAAAAAAAAAATTTATATATTTTATTAAAATAAATTATGTTTTACTTTATTATGTTATTTATAATATTATAAATAAATAATTAACTTATTAAAAAACATAAAATCATAATTTACAATATTGACACATTTATTTAGTTATTCACTGACATAAATATATCATATTTTCATTTATGAGATAAATACAGTTTTTAATAAATTTCATAGATGATGTTATTTTTCTAATAGAAACATTACTACTCCTATTGTTCATATTACTATTCTAATTCTCATTTCAATATTTTACAGTATATTACAATTACTTTAAGTTTGATATTTCTAGAAATAAAAAAAATATTATTTTAAATGTAAAATTAAAAACCATAATATATTATTGTGTTACAAAAAGGGTGGGGACAAGATAATAATTGTTATTTCACACCATATAAAGACACCATGCTTTATTTCTGAATGACTATTTTTCATAGAAAATAGATATCAAGTTAATGTGTACAATTTAAATGTATAGGAAAATATATAATATCTATTTCTAAATAGCTAAAAATATAAACATAAAATATCCTAAAATTGTGAAAATGTGATTTATAGATTAAAATCTCTATAATATGCGAGGTTTAAGAAAAAATCCTTACAGTTGGTGTCATTGAAAAATTTAGACATCTTTGAAGATTAGTATAGTGTTAATAACATACCCATAGAATAATTTATGTTATATTTAATTTTGATGTTATGTAATATTTTAAGATTACATAGTGTTTCCAAGTATGATATGTCTATTTAGAATGGTTTTATTTAGAAGAGACAATTATTCTATGATAGTAAGGCATCAAAAGGAAATCATCCTTCCAAATCACCATCCTAAGATGATTGAAATTTCAATAGAATAGTTTTTCATGGGGATGTATTATATTGTAAATTATATAAATAGTTGTGGTACACATGATAGCGTACAACCCAATATTCCATTATAATCCATTCTTATATTGATGTATATAAAAGAAAAAATCCACAATAATTTAATCGATCATCTAACCATGTGGTATTGAATGTATCGATCAATGATTTGTATATGGTATTTGAATTCATGGTTTTTCAAAAGAAATCATTCTATTGATAGTTATCATTTTGAAGGTGAAACTAATCAATGGTTGTCTTTAGATAAGAATATAAGAGAGAAATATTATCTTGATGATATGAAATGTGACAAAATTTAAATGATTTCAATGATAAATACTTCTAAAAGGTTGTTCGAATTATGATGAAGAAACAATTCTTCAAATTGAGGTTGAAGGATAAATATTATGCGGACGAATATGAATAAAAATCAAAAGAATGAAAATTCTTATGTCTAACATTATTTAAAAATTTTATATTAAGGTTAAATGATTTTAAATCGTATTAAAACCATTATTACAAAGAGATTTGGGTTCATGAAACATTTAACATTATGATATTATTATTTTTTATGTTGTGAATATTGAGATGGATTTTTTTTACAATTTTGTTCCTCAATATGAAAAGAGTACTAAATAATAAATATGGAAGGAAATGGAGAAGAAACCAAATAGGTATTCAAGGGGAAATCCTAAAACATATAACAAATATAGAGGAATCCATTTTCATAAATTAATTTCATGATCAAGGATGCGTGACTGGTGTGATATGTTTGGTTACATGTTTCATGAAGACAAAGTGATAAGTATTGAAAAATCCTAGAATGAGATGATATATTTCAAGAAAAAATTGTGATGTTGTAGTTGAAATGTGTTGGGGAATTATGATAATGAGTTCTTAAAGATGCTCTCTCAGGGAGAAAACCATAATTATTAGTTTAAAAAAGGTTTGAGAAAATTATGTGCTACTACTATTGTTGATGATGAGACATTTGGTGAAGTGATAGATTCTCCAGGGAACTAACTATTTTTCAATGGTTGACTATAAGAAAAAAAATTTAGAAACTGCTTCTGAGGATTCCAATGATGTTATCATAATGTTGTTAATTAGTTTTTTGATGATTTATTTTTGAAATTATATTAATATAAGTTTTATTTTTAATTAGATGCATGTATTTACTTTTGTTCAATTGTTTTAATGTGTAGATAGAATTTAGGGTTTATATTATATTTAAGAATTATGTATAATTTTAGTGATATACATCAGTATTAAAGTATTTTATGAAGATTAAATTATGATTCCAATAAATAATAATATTATTTAATTATATTTAATTATATTATTTTACAATTAAGTAATTCCTAGACTCTAGGAAAATAACTTTTGACCGAAAAAATCATTATCTTTTTTTATATTCATACTATTTAATTAATTAGATTTTAACCCATCATAGATTTATGGTTTTTTGATTATTGATATTATAATGACTATGTTCCATATCTCCCTCAATAAAAACATGATCTTTTTTTTCTCATCCATTTTTTCCATCATGTAACCCTTGTATGTGTTATCTTAGTCCACCTTCACACTATTAGACCTATCATTTCAAATAAATTTTTTATTGTCCCTTGTTCAGATGTTGGATTTAAAAAATGATAGAGTGAATAGTTGAGACCTAGTTACCAGTCTCATGTTGAAATTGAAAGGAGTCATTTTATTAATGGAGGGGGTGGAGAATAAGACTTCTTAGGATTCTAAAAGGAAACATTAAGGTTTTATGTCTTACAAGATATGTCGCATCGACCGTAAACAACTATCCAAATTTTATTATTTAATTTTATTATTATAAAAATTCCTTGGAACTGGAAGGAATGAATTTTATAAACCAAATAATTAAAATAATATTTACAGATTCTTATAAATGGATTTCATAAGTTCCCAATTAAATAAAAATCAATATAAAAAAATTTTATTATAAAATATGTATTTAAAATAAAAAATATATTTTATTACAATAGTGAAATAATAATTAACTATTAGTAAATTATATTAATGAAATTAATAAATTATATATTTAATAATATTTTTTAAAATTAATAAAATAATATTTATAAGCTTAAGATAAATATGAGTCTAATTTTTAGAATAAAAGCTATATTTTTCTAAAATGGATTTTCTCTTCCATTTGAATTATAATTATTTTAAAACCAAATTCTTTAATTTTTATAAATATTATTTGACATAATAACCTTTTTTAATATAAAATCAAAATTAGATATAGGTTATTTTTTTTATTTTTCTATTACGTTTTAATTTTTTGATGAATTGTGAATAATATTGGATTTTATTTCAAAATTACCATTTCATCTAATTTATTTATATTGTTAAATAATATTTTAAATTGCTTTTAAATTATAATTAGCTCCATTATAAATCATAAATACCAATTATGGACATTATAATCAAGTTAACATTGAAATTGTATATAATACATTTCAATCTTTTCAACGTTTCACATAAAACACATGCATTGTCATTTTATCCCTGTAATTAATTTCAAATATATTATTTCCATTTTTATATATTAAATTATCTAAAGTTTGATTCTATAATTGAAATCATGTGGTAAAAATTATCTTTTATGGTTTATTTTGATTTTATGGAATAACAATTTTCAATGGTAGAAAATTATTTACCGCAATATAAGTGAAAAATAATTTGGGCTAATGATAAAAATGAAAATTATAAAAATACCTAAAAACATAAAAATTCAATGTTTTTATATGGATTTATAAACTAAATCCTTTATATAAACTTTTACATTACCAAAAATGTTTGGAAATTAACTCCCTCATAATGTTGTTGTCTTTATAAATAAAAATATCATTTTTAATAACATAAACCCACATCTCAATAACTATAAATTCCACTCCCTACCAAACCATTTTGACATAGAAAATTATAATATAATAAAATATCTTCCCAATCCTTTACACATCATGTATCTACTAGTATTTCAAAAATTCCAAATCTAAGGTCCTCAATAGTATCTTAAGGACGTGATATACAACTAGTAATATTCTCTACATACCTCCTTTATTTTATTTTATTTTCCTTTATTATCAAAAACTAATTAACCCATAAATTAATGACGACTAAAGAATCATTTAAATACTACAGTTTCATGTTTATAATGTAATATATTATTTTCATTTTATTTCTCATCTCCTCATAATCAATCAAAAAAACTATTTCCAACATTATATCTTTATATTGTCTCACGTAATAACAATTTTTTGGTTTCTATTACCACCTTAATGGTTTTTAATTATAGTTTCATTATAGATAAATGTGATTTAAAAATTAATTTTATAATATATTTCATTTAATCAACTAATATAACAACATAATAGTATTTTTTGAAACCTGTTCATGATGGTCAAAGGAACTTCCAAAGTAATTTTTTTATAATTAATATTTTATCTAATGGATAATCCTCATTTCAAAAATAAAAATGATAAATGAGAAAACTAATAAATATAGTTGTTAATTTATAATATTTAATGAACCTTATTGATTTTTAATTTAATTTTATTAAAAAAATAATACATTGTTTTATTGATGTAAAACCGACCTTGAAAAAATGAAATGAAAACACTAAAAACCATTAAAATAATGAAATATTAATAATAAATAGGTCATAAGATTTTTTAAATCATTACATAAGTATTTATAATTATATATATATATATAATGAGTTAATATAATTATTTAAACTATTATACATGTGTTTTTAACACCTTATACTGAATTTGAATATGATCAACCATATCACTTAACCCAATTTCCATTCATTAGGTAAATCATCAACTTATTAATTATTTCCTTGGAGAATATGTGTTAAATGGATTATATATCATCATTTTTATATAAAAAAATATATGTAAATTTAAATTAGATACACGTATTGTTTTTTAATTGAGTAATTTTCAATATAATTGTATGATATTTATAAAGGGCTTCATCTCAATCTCTATTAATTGAAGCATATATTGATGTTATAAACTAACATTTATTTATGAAGAGTATATATAGTTTCTTTTACATATCATGTGATGAATTTATTTATTCTGATATTTTCAATTCATTGTTAATTTTTATTCTTTCATAAGGCTTATAATTCAAATATTTCCTAGTAGTGTGGGAAACATTGATTTTAAAACCTATATTTAAATGTTTTACGATATAATTTTGAAATTTTTTATTGTATTTTTAAATTATTGATATTATTTTATATGTTAATTAATATAAATATAGAAGTATTATAAATGACATATGAGGTATACTTAGAACATTTTATGTTTTTTAAACAAATATTTTATCATTTTTTCTATAATGTTAATTGACAAATGAAAAAAGGAATCCCATATTATTAACGTATATGACAACAATATATTTTTCCCGGTTATGAATAATTGATAATTTTCTTATTTATTTTAAATCATACATATTTTATTATATTAAAATATTTGAATTTTACATTTTTTAGGAAATTTAAAATTGAAAATATGTTTTCATATAATGATATTTTGTGGTATTGAAAATGTTTTTGTAAAAGAAAATGAATTTTTCTATTGAAAAGTTTTTTTCATATTGGATGGAAAAACAATTTCAAAGTGTTTTATACTGAATTTTTTTATTGATGAAATTATACTCAGGCATTTTATAAAACAGGTGAGCATGGTATATCATATATGAATGATTTACCAATATTATAGCTCAATGTTGAGATGAATATTTCTTATACATTTGGATGTGACCCATTATCACTCATTAATGAGCCTGATATAGAATATATGGTGGGTTGAGCTCCACTATAGCTCATGACATAGAAAAATATAGCCTATATGATGATTTGAACCCCTAATAGCTCATGATAAATAGTTGATCTCTATATATCATATATAAAGGCTAATACCCAAAAAATATCTCTATTAAATTGGGTAATAATTATATTAAATGATTTCCATTTTCATATTCCAATTGAAGGAGTATTTGATATGTGTTTTTTAAATGATTTTATAATTCATCTAAAGTATTTTTATATTAAATTCAATGATTTTTAAAGTATTTTATTGATAAAAACATGTGTTTATTTTAATGAGAATTTTTTTTTCATTATTTTACTCCAAATAATATTAAATGTTTTTTATAGTTCTAATATAACTAATGTTTTCATTATTTTTATGTCTCTTAATGAGATATTTTTGCTCATCCATGGTTTTAAATTTATTATTGGGTTATTGGATGATTATGGATAAGGATGGGATCATAAAAAAATTGTGATGTTACATCATGGAAAATATACCATGTTTAATTTGATAAGGATATTTTTGGAGGAAAAAATTGATGCTGATTTGTAGTATCCACTAATAATGTATCTTGTCACTCTATATAAGTTTTTAGAAATTTTATTAAAATGTAAACCAGAAAGATATTAAAATTTTTAATATGGGAACTCTTGTTTAAAATCCCAATAATATGTGTTTCATAAGGTTTCATGCTTACAAACATATTAATCATATTACTATATAATGGTTGTTTTTTATAGATTATTTTATTGAAACTTTTTAGTCAATTTAAACACTGTATTTATATAATTTTTTATTTTCATGAAATTATATATTTTAATGTTTTAATCTGATCATGAAAATTTTAACAAGAAAAATAATTCAGGCAAGATAGTAATTTATTCAATATAATAGATTTAGAGGACGTGCTGGACTAATTAATGTGTTTCAAAGAATTGTCCAATATTTTCATCCTACAAGAGTTGGTGAAAATTTTGACACATAACATTTTATTCCTATTTTTAATTATGGAAACGATGAACTATGTTTTTTAAATTAAATGACAATTCATTCAATAATAGTTAGTCAATGCATTGTGAAAAAGTTATGATATCCTTTCACGATGGGAAAAAGGATCATCGATCTAGGATTTCAATATTTATCTTGAATAATAACAATTCATTAAAAATGATATAGAAATAAATAAATAATTCTACAAACTATTTCATTATCCTATACATAAACATTCTTAATTTATTCAATTATTCTATTAGTTATTAGATATAATTTTCCAAACATTACTATAAACTACAACAAGAAGTAAATATAGTCAAATGAATACAAATGAAATCAATAATAACATTAAAATAATTTCCTCCAAACTATGTAGTTGCAATTAGTGAAATGAAATCTACCATCAATAAAGCAGATGTAATGAAATATAAGAATGTATTAATTAATGAAATAAAAAAGTTAAAAAATAGGTTTCACTGAAAAATTTTAAAAATAAAAATGTATCATATATTTTGTTTTTATATAGTTCTAGTCGCTTTCATATAATTGATATACCAATATGATAATCTACACCTCCCCAAATTAAAGAATAAAGATACATGGGAAACTTTGATATAAGGACCATGTAAAGTGACCCATTCTAATGTATCTCTATACTTTGATTGAAATTAAAAATAATTATTATCCAATAGGGAGAAGCTAATATTAATATAATGGAAATATTTAGTTTTACTGTAATCAATGTCCTATATAGTTAGATAGAAACACATATATAGCATATGCGAACCAAAAATTAACATCAAAACCAGTAGATTCATCTACAATAAATAATTTTAATGAACTCATGGTGATTAAAATTTTTAAAATAAATATGAATATTTTCATAACATGAATAATGTAAAATTAATCAAAGATTAATAATATTAATATTTTCAATTCGAATATTTTTCATTAAATTTTAATTCTTGTTATAAAACATTCCAAAAAACATTGAGATAATGTGAAATATTCACGAAACATGTGGGAAATCATATAATGTTTAATAAAACAATTATATCCAATAGAGGTGATCCTTTTATGAGAATATATAATGGTACCTATTTTAAACATGATGTGTAAATTAAACCATGTAAGGAAGATAATAATTTTTTGAATAATAATAGTATTGAAAAAAATTGAAGTTGAAATAATAATTTTATTAAAAAATAAAACAAAATTAGTGAAATATAATAAAAAATTATTTTAATCATACTAATTAAAATATTAATTATTATTTTCATTTTAATTTATTTCATATAAGAGACATATAGTTTTCAAATAAAAAATACATGTAAATTTTATTTTTTATCCAAAAGGTTAAAATGATTAGAGTTAATTTTCTATTTGTTGAGGAATGTGACTAAAATTAAATCTTATAAATATTTATGAATTATATAATTTATGAAAATATAAGGAATGAAATTTTTTCTATAGTACCACTGACATAGGATTTTTGTGTTGATTTTTATATAAATATGCCACAAGTCACATGGATCCATAGAGCATCAATATTCCCTATGAATATGAATACAATGTGACATTAACATTTCTAGTGAATTTGGGATAAAATATAATTTTTATAAATTTATTTATACTAAATCAATATAGATAAATATAACATAAACCCACAATTATAGAATTTATATTTTTTAGAAGATCACTCGTATAATGAGTCATGGAATGTGAATCAGTGGTGTGTGTTTTATTTATAAATAACATGTTTCCTATGGGTGTTCATGGATTAATATAACTCCTGAAAAACTAACTTTTTAATAGTATTTATATCATATAAATTTTTTATATATTTTTATAGAATAAAAATATATATGATATGGGTTATTTCATTATAGAAGATATCATTGACTAAAAGGTGACAATTGTATTAAAAAACAATCAAACATTGAATAGGATAATCTAGAGTATTTTTCTAAAAAAATAGGGATCATCAATACATATTGATTCATCTAATATATGGTGTAGAAGTAGGTGTTATATTAATGTATTTGGAGGCCAATGATATATTTATTTTTCCCTTATATATAAATATAGCATATAATTTATTTTTAACGGCATTATTTGATATGATATAATATATATTTTCATGTAAAAAATATAAAATTATTTTTTATTTAGAAGATTTGTTTGATTCCTAAGAAGATTAAGAGTGACATCATGTCATCCTTGGGAATGATATAACTAATTATGAGGAAATGTTTTACATCGTGGTTTTCGTCCAAAAAATTTCTATTTGAATAATTAAAATGTTCTACGAGTTAATGCTAAATATATACCATTGATGATGATGAAAAAAAATATATATAGAAAGTGGATGATGATAATATAATTAGGTTACTTGATACATTAATAATCCACCCAAGATTTCTATAATTATTAATTGATCCAATTCATGAGTTACCCATGGATATTTATTCCACAGTGATCATAAAAATATTATTTCAAAAGAGAGACAATAACAATATATGGAAGTAAATTTTATATAGATATTAATAAAATGAAGAAATATATAATGAATAAAAAACAATATCCTTGATTGATTTAATAGACATTGGTAAGTATATAAGGGAACATAATGATTTTATTCTTGAATGATATTTAGTTAAAATATGCGTCAATTGATCTTAATAACTATGAAAATACATCCCCTACATATCGTCATGATTTTTTTCATATGCTAAAATGATATTTAGTCATTAGAATGAAACATATTATTTTCAATTACATACAATGTCCATTTATAAGATATTTTTTAAATATATTTTGTTGTTTTCATGTATTTCTTCTTAATATATTTGATGATATTTGATGTCATCCTAAAAAATATTAAATTTTACTATATAATGTGAATAGAAATTATTGGTAGTGAATTGAGATAAATTATAATTCATGTGGAATTTTGTAATTCTGTTACTTCATCAGATGTCCATGGATTGAATTATGGTAGGGAATTCTAAAATAAAAGTGATTTAATCAATGCTACCACTAAAGTATCTAAGGGTAGATATTGAATTACATGTAAAGTTTCAGTTTTATTGAATAATCATGAAGGAATACTAAAATATATGTTGTAAATATTTCGCACTGATGGATATGTAGGTGAAATAACATTTATGAAATGGATTCTTCGATGCATTCTATATATTTAATAAGGAACATGTTTCAAAACCTAAAACCAAAAATCTAAGTTGGAGACTAACATGTAAAATCATGTATTATTCTAGTGAATTTTCAATATGAGTTACTCAAGGGTATAAAATGGATAATAATCATTATATCACACACCAAACAAGAAATTGTTAAATATATAACATATTAAATTTCCCCAACAAATATGTATACTATTGATGATTAGTACATTGTGGTGAAATTCATTTCATATCTCATTATAATAAAGGACATTTAGTATAAATACCACTAAACATATAAAATTCATCATTTAAAAAATGAAATCATGTTAGTGATTAATATGTTGGAATTGATTATATGTGAATTTTTTCAAGAGATTAATGTTGAAATTTTTTGGAAGAATCATTTTTCCTACCACAATTTCGATATAATGGATATAAATAATTATCCTAAAAATTTTATAATTGATTAATTTCAATATGAAACACAATTTTATATTAAAAAATGGATAACCATTATATTAAAAAATATTCAATTATTTACTTTATAGGAAAAATCTACAATTTATGAAATTCAATGTAATGAATATATATGAATTAAATATGATGTTCAACAATCAGTTTAATATATATTTATTAAAGGTGGTAATGGAATAAATATAAGGAGTGTTCTAAAAGAATAGTTATTTTAAATCCTTAAATAGTTTTATATATTACTATTTTGGGGACATGATTTAAATTTGAAAATATATTTAAGATTTAATTTTTTTTCTCTATTTTCCTATAGTTTTCAAATATACAAGGGAGTTTTTTAGTAATTTTTTTAGTTTTTAGATGATAGATAATATAGGGTGAAGGAAAGATAGCAATCAAATAGGATTTTTATGTGGAAATATATAAATAATATGAGTTGGTGATTTTGGTAAAATTTAAAAATTCAAATTTGAATTAATATATTTTAGAAAAATATCATTATATATTAAAATGTGTCAAAGATATTTCCCTAAAAGAATGGTTGGATTTTTTTGTATATTATTTTGAGAAAAACATATTTTATTGATATATTGTATCATGTAACAATAAAATATACAATTATTTGAACATTTAAAATTATATATTCATAATTATAATGGAAATGCCTATATTAATGCACAAAAATGGAGCAACATAATATCTATACACCAGTGGACACACTAAAATGCTGAAAACCCCATAAATGGAATTCCAAAATATAAAATGAGGTTTTCATAGAAGGTTTATGGTATAAAGATATATTATCCACATAGTGTGTAAAAATGATCATATAAATGACCATTTTTAATGAAAAAATATTTATTTATTATTTCGAATACATTTTTTTGATTAAATATTTAATATATGATATTCTTGGTTATGAAAGTTGTAATAACTGATTACATGGGGTCTTCTGAAAGGAGGATGTTTATTTTGAATGAACTAAATTATACAAATGTGTTTTTTATTAGAATACAATAATTATTAACAGTAATTACAAACTATATAATGATTTGTTAATTCAAATTAAATACATTAAGGATATAAAACTGGATCATATGATCAAATAATGGCATAATATATTACCATGATAATATAAGTCTATGTGGTCTACACCATTCATTGTAATTTATGTGAAAACAAATCAATCCTTTTCATATTGATTTATAAAATTGACATGCATTCATTATGAATTTGTAGAGGATGAAATATTTCAATGAATTTTCAGATGTGGATAAATAGACTACCATGAAATTTTTTTATTAATGTAGCTAATGAAACTAGATAATGACTAAAAAATATTCCAATATATTGTATTATAATATTTAAATATTAGTTTTCATTTTTACATTAAATAAGTATAAATCCCCACTTAGGGTTTCTTTTTCATAGTTTTATTAGGATGTGTGATTTTTTATTGGTTAAAAATATAGAATACATGATACAAGTTGATAATTTATGGATTGGGGGAATTAAACATACATAATGTATTTTTTTTCAAAATAACATATACAATTTTCATCCCTTACCTGCTGACGTACTTTTGTATAATAAAAAAAATTTTGGGGCTGTGTTATGGGTGTATTGGATTAAAATTACACATGAAAATTCTATCCATAAATTCAATATAATATATATCAATATTTAAATAATGGAACTATTTTTTTTAGTGAAAATGATCCAGGTTGTTTGTAAAAAAAAATTAGGGGAGACATAATGTGATTTTTAGACACAATATTTTTTGATGGATTTGGGAAAATTATATTTTGTATGACAATATCCTGTATGTAGTAAAACATAATAGATAATCATATAAATTCTCTAAAAACAACAAAATGGGAATTGGATATCTTGAATTATGTTAAAATGATGATTAGACATGTGGTGTTTCAAGGAAACAATTTACCTAATTATAAAGGAAATGTATATATGATATCATGATGCACTTTTATTATATAAATTTCTTATAATATCAAATGAAATTTTAGGGAATTGAAACTATAATATATAGTTTAGTTATAAAATATTCAAAATTAAACATTATGGTCATATTATGTTCATAGTATAAAAAATAAATACCATTCGGTGTGGCTAGTTATAAAAAATGATGAATATTATTGGAAATATTGATCCTAAATAAAGATAAGAATGACATTTTTATATGTTACGTTTTATAACAAATTGGAGATAAAAAAAATTTGATAAGGAGAATGAGAAAAATTATATATTTATAAGGACTTTTATGGTAGAATAACATACTTTGTATTAAACATGAGATGATTTGGTATCCATGTGAATCATGAAGGGTGTAATTCCTTGATAGAAATTAATAACTCTAGTTTATTTTGATAACCACTTTCACAGAAAAACATTTTTTCATTATATATAAAATTAATCGAGACATGAATTGAGATACTTGATCAAGATTCCTAATGTCTTTGGAAAATTATTTATATAGAAAAATATCATAAAATATTGATACAAAGTCCTTATTTAAAAGCACTTATTATACTTTTAAAATTACCAAACCATTCTAAAATGAATGTGTTATCCTAGGTGTGTACATAAGAAATTTTTCGACTTTAAAATACCCTCCATGAATATTCTATGGTTATCATTATGATTGTGTTACATGTGACTGGATTGTAATATTATAGTGTTATATAAGAGTTTAGTATTATAAACATTAACATTAGAGAATAATATAAGATGAAAACATCAAGATAATATATGAATGTGGAAAAAACATTCACAGGACATAATAAAAACTTTTAAATGATAAAAACTATTAAAAAATTAAAATATTATTATTTTTATAACATCCCCTGAACCATATAATCAATATAATGGTATAATATTTTTTAGTAATATATTTTATGACAATATAATTTTTATTCCACCCATTAAATTAATATCATGTACATGAATTCTAATAATAAATAAATGTTACAAAATAATATTATATAGAATAACATTCCACAATAATACTATTTTTCATGGGTTTCAATCATGTCTTTACCCCTATAATAAATGATATTTATATATAGTATGTTATCTTCAAGAGGAAACACTTATGAAGACTCACTATAAGAATATTTTGGCATAAAAATAATGAAGTATGACATTTTATAAATAAAGGGTGTACATATAGATTCATGGAAGGGGTTCATGAGAGTGAAAGTGATTATATAATTACTAGGAAATCATATGTATAATATTATTGATTTGTAGAAGTATATTCCGAATTGTAAACTTAGAAATAAAAATGAATTCAATAAAATGATTATAATGAAAGTGGAGAATACTGTCCCTTAATATGATTGTGAGCATATAAATGCTTCTAATGAGCTCTATATGAATATTGAAATTATTTATAGGGTATTTACAATGAGATAGGGAGAGTAAAATCAAGTACAATTGGATTCAAGTGAACATGAGTGGGAGGTAATGTGGGTGTTTATATATAAATAGAAGGGAATACCTTATTAATAAATGACATTCGATTACTATATGTAATAAAATAACAATAACAAAATATATTTCCTTTGGTTATTCAATTTGTTTTGATCGAACTAGAGTGGTAAAATATATTTTATAGTCCCTTGAATGGAACTGATTAATATAATACCATTGATGATGTGAAAGTTATCCAAAGACATTTTGAAACTATTTTATAATTAAAAAATTTAATATCGGTATTACATGGGTTTTTATGGATTTATGATAATAATAATATAACATCGATAAAATATTATTTTAAAAGGGAATCATAATATTGGTAATTTATAGATATAAATGTATTTGTTACACAACTTTAGTTATTTTGTGATGTAATAATTCACACTATATATTTGTATTTAATTTAATTTTTTCTATAATGATCGAAAATCTAATGAATTATTATAAATTCACCATTGGATATTTGATGAATTCAAATTTAAAAGTTATTATGTATTTAATAAATTATTTTTATAAAAATTAGAATGTGTACTTTTAAAAACACGTATTTACTATGAAATACCAATTTTTATGACAACAACCACTTTCAAATCCATATTAATATTGAAATGGAATTCATTAAATTATATTATAATATATATTTGAATAAATTTAATTTCAAAATAAAATTATTTAGATAAAAATTATTTTAAAGATGATAATATTTTAAATATAGTGTGTTAATTGAAAAAAATGATTATATTTTCGTAAAATTTAATATTGATTTCATCATGTTAAATTTTTTTTGGTCGAAAAGACTATTAATATATAGAAAATATGATAATTTGATATGTATAATCATTTTTTTATTTAATATAAAATTTGGAAAATCATTCTAATATAATTTAGATACAATACCCAATATTACCAAAGCATACAAAATAATGTCTAGGTATGTTGCGGTGACACATTCATGGGGAAGTTTTTCCCAACATTGTATGAGATATGATCTAGATAAGATTTAATTTCATATTTATGCCTTTTTCACTGATGATTGTTTAATTAAATCTCATTTGATATTTATAAATGGAAAATCCTAATGATTTTATATCACTTTACAATGTCTATAAATGGAAATCATAGTCAATGATAATTTTGGAATGTTTATCATCTTTTCATTCGGTGTCATCTAGATTTTATTATAACCATTATTATATAAAACTAATAACAGTCATTTTAAAAAAACTCTTTTATTAATTTATATGTTTCATAATAGTCATTTAAATTTGATCATCTATAGTATTCCAATTTAACAAAAGTAGACTAGGTGATTTCGTAATGACATATCATAAAAAGGAATTAATTCATCGAACATGTTATTTTAATTTATGAATGATTGGGCATTACATCCATCCCCCAAATTGTAATTGGATATATGAAAATTTCATTATATAAAACAATTTATGGTAGATTTTATTCAATATAATATTGTTATACCACAATTATTTCTCAATATTTTGTTTCTTCCATAGCACACAGACCATGTGTTTTGTTTTATTTCATAAGACAATATTCATATGATCTAGGTACATCACTAGATTATACTTGGTAGACAAATAATTTTCCATGGTCTCCAATATTTAATTTCATACATGTGAAGGTTCTAGAAGGTAATTCATATGGAGGGATAAATGGAATACACAATTTTCTTGTGAAATATTAGTTGCAAGTTAATTTTGATAAACTAACACAACAATGCAATAAGTGATCTCATATTGGTTGATGTATCTAGGAATATGATTATCATTAATCTCAATCTTCATGAATTTAATACACAAGGACATATTAATAAAAAAAATTATCTCCAAGCTCAAACACTAGGTTATATTGGTGATTGAAATCATTGATTTTATATTAAAAATTATTAGATTTTAATAGGAAGTCAAATGGTTGAATGATTATATATAATAACATTTATATGATCTAGACCCATAACCATTATCTCTCTAACATTATCAAAACATTTCTATGGGTGAAACATCTTTCCTCTGAGACCCTTATATTTTTATTTTTGAATTCTAGAATGGAAACTATTTATATATAAGACCACCTAAATAGGATGGTGTAATTCACAATATCCATAGAAATCAGTTTGACATAATATCAACATACCATATAGAGATATAATGGTTCCCTTAGATTTATATTCCATCTTATTATGAGAAAAATTATTAGAAAACAAGTATGTATTCATTTTTTACCAATGTTTTTTCTAGATCCTAAATAAGAAAATTAGAACATAATAATTAAAATTAGATAGTTGTACTCAATGATGTTATACAAATTACATAAATAATTCTTCATGTGTTGATCAGGAGAGAAATATTCCTCGATAGCAATAAAATGTTCTAAGTCTGTAAGGGAATATACTACTATAAAAGTATAGTATGTTCCAATATTTGTCTTCTTAAATTATATAAAGAAATAAAATAAATGGTTAGTCCATTTTGATAAATTAATTAGATATATATGAATAATACAATTAGACTTATATCATTCAAACTATAATTATTTTAATGTTATCCTATGAATAAAAATTCATTTATAACTGAATTCATTTTATCCCATGAGAAATTTTTATTCATATCAGTATAGCTCATTATTCATGTTGAATTAATGTATAATGATGCTTTTTGGGAACCATATAGAAGATCTAAAAATCAATCATTTTGGATAATACCTATATTAGGGGTCCATACATTATTAATCAAAACATAGAAATAATGAAATATATATTATTCATTTCATATTACTATACCACCTCAACAATTTTTCAGGTCTCCATAGACCTATAAATAATTGATTTTTGATTAGTTGCTTGATCATGTTAGAAAGAAATGTAAATTATTATTATAATAAATCCTTATTTTCTATCAATAAGTATTTTATCCAAACAATCACTATAATGGAAATGATTGAAGGATCCATTCTACTTGGAGATTTATGAACATTATTTTCCTTAGAAATATGATACTTTATTAAATCATAACAATCAATTAATGTCACTAAAAACCATTATTGAAATAGTTTGACGTCATTTTGTGTGAATATATACTTGAGGATTTTATGATATGTATATTTTTATCAATTCTTCTCATTGAGATAATGTCTTTAATTAATTCCTATAGAGACCCATGCATCCAATTGTAGATCCTATTTTCGGTCGCTCTAATAACTGGTCATTATTATTTTTGAATAATAGGATATTAGATATCATCATTCATGATTTAACATTCCATTACCATCTACGATAAACAACTTTACATCACAAATACTTCCCCACTAGTGAAAAATGTGAGCACTAGTTTATTGATTATCAACTTATTTAACTCTTTAAATATATACTCTCATTTTTTATTCTAGGAATTCCTCTCTCCCATTCATGTTATCATGTATTGTGGGTTTTATAATCAGGATAATTTCCTATGAATCCAATGTTAGTACCAGATTAGTTTTGGGAAACGATGGATCTCCATTACAGATGTTGGTCTTAGATATCCTTCAATAATAAATGTTATTAATGGAGGAGAAATTTATCATTAATGGATACAATGTTCCCCTCAAATGTTACTCTCTTTATCCAAAAATCCCATTTAATATACTTCACTTACAACCATTATTTTTTAATGTTCTTTAGTACCACATTAAACTTCTCCACACGTTCCTCCTAGCATTTGGAAAAGAAAAAATATCATTTTAATATAATAAAACAAATTTCATTAGATTATAAAGACCCAAAAATTCCATTTAATTTTTTTTAATTATTTGGGAGTTTTATGTGTTCGTGAAAATTTATGGCGCATGATTCTAAGGCCCGGTGTGCCCAAAATGAATTTCTGAACATTTTTTATGTTCGTTTAGTGAACGTGTGAGCGGGTTTTTGTAACTTTTGAACCGGTGCTAGGAATTGAAATTCAAGGACACCGTTGAACTCATAGCACCGATATTCAAATCAGGAGACCTTCACCTAGATCACAATGGTTTGAGGTTGGAAGAATTTTTTCACATTTTCATGGAAGAAGAAAAATATAATAATTAACATCTTATTATTCTTTTAAACCTCTATTTTGATATTATGGAGGTGGGGACCACCCGATCTAGAAAACCACCAATTTAAAATCTAGGTGTTGGGGACCCCCGAAACCCCTCCTAATGGGGGAAAACCTCTCAACCCTCCAATTAATAAATTGATCCAACTACAATTAATTATGTGTTTCAACTTTAATTAATTGTTATACTTATTTTTAATAAGTCAGATCTTCTTTTTTTTTGTTGGGTTTGAGGATTTCGTTGGCAAAGGGGCTAGGGGAGAAAATTGGGGAAACTCATTATCTCCAATGAAGAACTTGATCCAACGAAAAAAGGGGATCCATCCCCGAGCACGGATCTGAAGTGCCTCACAGAAGAAACGAACGCCGATGTTCTTTAACGAATTCATCTTCTTTCTCTTGAAACCTCCAACAAACAACAAGGTAGGTTTTATTGTTTTTGAATACCCCCATTCCCATTCATGACATTCTTCATGACACAAGAACAAATAATTGACTTTCTATTGTTCTAACATGGAGTATTTGGACAAAATGAACAAGGACCAACCTCTAAGAATCCTTTGTGGACCGTGGTGGTCTTAAAT
Organism: Viscum album; assembly: GCA_963277665.1. Taxonomy (NCBI): domain Eukaryota; kingdom Viridiplantae; phylum Streptophyta; class Magnoliopsida; order Santalales; family Viscaceae; genus Viscum; species Viscum album. The sequence goes on along the minus strand of OY728152.1, from coordinate 1,014,400,287 downwards.
CAATGGTGACATCCTGGGACGAGTGTGGAAGTCTACGGAATGATGAACGGGACACCAGGGCTCGCCTGGTGACACGAGGAACATTGCTAGTTACCCATGTCGATCACCAGCAACGGTGAGACGTGGGAGCGGCAGCCGACAATCCGGCCAGCCGCGAAGACTATGGCAGCGCAGTCGTGCCACCATAGAAGAGCCACGGCCTGTCAGCCTCAGCAGAGTGAGGGCGGTGGCCAGAGCATTACTGGCCCTGTGACAGTGATAGTGGCGCGCATCCACGCCGCCTAGTGTGTAGGTGTCGTCCAACCAGGCATGAGCCGAGAAGATCACCCAGTGGTCCACATTCGCAGGCCGTGAGGGATGGTAGGGCCGGACCCAGTGCGATGAGCCGGACCCATTGTACGGGGTCGGAATCATCGGGCCGGTTCATACCCATCTGGTCACGTCTGACCTAGGGCAGGACCTGGGTTAGGCCGGGTTGACCAGCACCAGGTCATGTTGGCCAAGGCCAGGTCAGGTCGGGTCGTACAAGACCTAGGGAAGCTTCATCCCTTTTCACCCTTTCGGCCATATCATGAGCTTTCAGCGTCCGTTTGAAAAAATGTCTGCAGCACTGGAAACCTCAGATCGATATGGTCCTTTTGGTATACCCCAAATGAGTTTTGGATAATTTTGGGGTATGGCTAGGTTGGATTGAACATGAATCCAACTGGGCACTCAAAACTAAATGGCCAATAATTTATAGATCGGACATCTGATTGAGGGACAGTCTATTGCGTTGAGATCCTTATTATGTGGAGGTCCTTTGGGATAATTCTTAGTGGGGATTCTTGGAAGATGGAGTATCAACCTATGGCTTGAGAAGTGGATTCTCCCAAAATTATGCTGGCTTTGTGCGAGAACCCTATATCTAGTTGTAACATGAGAAAAGGATCATATTCCTGTCTGTGCTTTGGTATCCAATGTGGTTCTGTGCTTTGGGAATTTATGTGGGTCTGTTAATTGGGATCCAACGTGGGTCTATGTTTTAGAGTCCCACATGGATCCGCTCTAGGAAATCTATATGGGAATACTCTAGGATCCTACATGGGTCTGATGTATTAGGATCTTATGTGGGTCTGATGATTTAAGATCCTACATGGGTCTGCCTTTTAATAGAGTAAAATGATTCAGTAGTTACATCTAATCATTTTTACTACCGTACCTATGCTATACCTGGTCTAAGCATAATCTTTACCTTTGTGGCTATCCCCTGTGCGGTGTATCTTTGTGGTACATATCTTCATGGTGATACCGTTGTGGTAAACATCTATGTGGAATTAAATTGTGGTACTTACCATCATGGTGATACCATTGTGGTATTCTTCTCTGTGGAATTACATTTGTGGTACTTAGCTTTGTTGTCTTACCTTCATGGTATTCCTTCCATTTTGGAACAGTTGAGCTTTGGACATTTGAGTTGGACCTTGTGTTTTATCATGAATGGTATGGGTATACTTGATTACTTATATATAAGTATTGGAATATACATAATTAGGGTTGTTAGTTGTTTCCATGATTTTTTGGTTTCTCCATTGTGGATTTTTTTAGACCATTGAGGGTCTCAGGGTCCATAATGAGTATTGTTATACCCAGAAATTCACTGGATATGCCCGCACTTTGTGTTTGGTGTAGAAAACAGACTGTTCTGACTGAGGATGAGGGTACCAAGACTAGAGGTATCTCAGAGGTGGACATAATATGAGGTGTACCGTAGATGAATCCATTTGATAAATGTACATACCCTTCAGGTAGGGTCCTTGGTGGGTGTTCATAAGAGTAGTTTCAATTTATTTGTTCTTTCTAGATTACTTGTACTCTCCAATGGGTATTGTATTCTGGACCCTTTTCACCTATTGTACACACTCTTTTTACTATACAGTTTACTTGAGTTTGTTTCCTTTTGTGTGCTTGTTTGTGTTTGTTACATGATATAAAGGAAATGGCTTCCTGGTTGTTGGGAATACACCTTTCGGTGTTATTCCCCATCCCTTGGCCTATGCAAGGTGGGATTGGGGTAGTCATAGCGTGGGTCTCGGAGGATGTGTCATGACAAATTGGTATCTGAGGAGTCAGTTATGTTGTATATCATTGGACTCTGATATTTTTAACGAAAATAATGTTAAGTGTAGTGAGTCTTTTTATCAGGTCAGGGAATCCAATTTTGGTGCGGCAGTCAACGTATCCATACACCAAGATCATGACTTTTGATTTCTGACTCAGTGCACAAAAAAACTGATTGTATGTGTGTTTCGAAAAGTTTTCATGGTAATCTCTTTGAGTCATCTCAGCAGGTATAACTTATTGACTGTGGCGCACCTGTTTCTTTTCAGTATGCCCCCACGTGGACTTCTAGATAGGGTTCTGGTATAGTACATGATGATAGCCCACCAAAATATGAGGCCTAGGTGCAGGGCCCTTTATCAGTAGGTGCATCAGCGGAGGCACCCGTGATTTCATTACACATTGGGACATTGATTCCTATATCCCCAACAGTGTAGAGTTCAAGCCTCTTGAGTGTGTTTCATGACTTCGAGCGCCAGAGTCCACATAGGTTCGGGGGTGATATGGACACACAAGCTGCTGAGGATTAGATGGAGGTCGTGGGGAGAGTCGTCCTACTGGTAGGGCCACCAGTTGATCTCATGGTGATCCTTGCCAACAATATTATAGAGGAAGCAGCATGCAGATGGTGGAGTGTGATTCTCTAGGGTCACAATTTGGTGCCACTTCTCTAGGTAGACTTTGATATCCTGTTTCAGGCAGAGTTTGTCCCATCGACCCTTTGTGCAGTACGTGTACAGGGGCTTCTTCATCTACATCAAGGCAACATGACTATGGCTCATTACTCAGCGAGGTTCACCGACCTCCTATGCTACTCCACTAATATTGTTCCAAACCCATTCTTCCGGGACCATACCTTCGAGCATGGACTCAAGCACGAGATCATGACATTGATGATTTCTCTTAGCATCCCTACGCATGTGGGACTGTTAGAGCGAATCCTCTTGGTGGATATTTTTCTTGATGAGAAGAAAACAACAGTGAGACCCACCACTGGGAGTCAAATAGAAGAGTCTTCTATAGCTGGCAGCAGACAGATGCCACAGAGGTACACGGAGACCAGACCTACAGGTGGGTGTCCACAAGATTCCGGGTCAGTTGGGTGGGGAACCAGAGATAGAGCCGGTCTTGCAAGGAGCAGGCAGTGTTACCCTTGCGGCAGGCAGGGTCACATGGCACGTGACAGCCCAAACAACCATATGGATGATCAGTATATGGTCTAAGGACAGCCCAGGTGATTGCATCGGTTCGACTGATGAGGTCTGTATGGAGCATGATGAAGAGGTAGTGGAGTTAGCCATGTGGCTGGTGGTGGGCGATGATTCGAAGGGTTACCGCCACCACCACCAGGTGGTCCAACCGGACCACATGAAGCAGGTGGACATGGGAGAGCTCAACTTCAGTTAGCTGAGGCCTAAAACCCTGGAACTCCGGAGATGATACGAGTTACCACATGTGTCTACTCCATCTTAGTTGCAGTACATATAGGTGCATGTGTCTGTCTTTCTTTTATTTCTAGTGCACTCATTAAAATACCAATTATTCTGAAAAAGTTGTTGGCTCCATCCTTATGACTAGAGACTCTTACATGAGTGGATTAGACAATTACCCAATGGTGCCGACATTGTGAGCTTACTATAGGTGGTGGGATCTTCGGCTGGGATATCCTAGTGGCGGTGTTGAGGCCTTATGATTTCATCTTGGGTATATACTATTTATCTACAATAAATACTTAGATTGAATGTATTAGGCACAAATCGCGGTGTGTCTGCGCTGATGGGACTAGTTTTACCTTCACTGGTGAGAAAGGAGCCTTTTCAGCACATGATGGACTTACTCATAGGAGAGTGCAGCTGATCACTAATAAGTTATCTAGCCTTACCCTCAGAGAGGTTGATGTATATAGTTTGAGTTATCCAGTAGTGGTGGAATAGTACGCAGATGTATTCCCTGTCGAGGATTTAGGATTTACTCATTGTAGAGAGGTATAATTTTAAATTGACTTGTACACTAGGATGGAAAAAATATCTACACCAGCGTAACAGATGGCTTTTACGGAGCTTCATGGATTGTGTGTACATCTGGAGCACTTAGAGGGGAAGGGGTTCATCTGGCCCAATGTTTCTCTTTGGTCAGCCCATATTTTGATCACCAATAAGGCAGATGAGAGCTTGAGACTATGTGTTGACTATCATCGCCTAAAACAGGTGACCATAAAGAACATGTACCCACATCTGAGGATTGATGATCTCATTGATCAGCTGAAGGAAGCACAGTGGTTCTCGAAGATAGACATCAGATCAGGCTATCACCAGCTCGGAGAACGTGATGGGGATGTGTAGAATACTACTGTCACATTTCAGTATAGCAATTATGTGTTTTAGTTTATTCCATTAGATGTGACCAACGCTCCAGTAGTGTTCATGGGACTCATGAATAGGATCTTCCAGCCATACCTTGATCTCCTTGTAGTAGTCCTTATCAACGAAATTCTTATCTACTCACCTACTAAAGAGGATCAAGCTAATAATATCCAGATAGTTCTGGACACACTCTGAGAGCACCAGCTTTATTCTAATCTCACAAAGTGCTAGTTCTGGATCCAATAGATTCACTTTCTAGGACATGTCATCTTGGAGGCTGGATTTTTGGTGGATCAGCGATGATAGTGGAGGTACTTTCTTGGGAGCCACCCTGGAGTGTGACGGAGGTACAAAGTTTTATGGGTTTGGCCGGATACTACCAGAGGTTTGTGCTAGATTTCTCCATAGTTGCAAAACCTTTATCAGTGTTGAAGAAGAAGTGGAAACACTTTGTGTGGATAGAGATATGCCTGTGATGTTTTCATGAGATGAGGTAGAGACTGACAAGTACCCCCATCATGAGGCTTCTGGAGGAGGGTGTTGGGTATGTAGTCTTCTGCGAAGCATTAGGGACCAGACATATATGTGTCCTGATTCAGGAGCGAGTATTTATCACATATGGTTCTCGATAGCTTAGAAAACATGAGAAGAAGTACGATATCCATGACCTGGATTTATTAGTAGTGGACATCACATTGAAGATGTGGAAAAATTACATGATGGGATAATGTTTTACACTCTTGTCTGATCACAAGAGTCTCAAGTATAAATTCTCTCATAAGGACCATATCCTAAGACAACGATGTTGGATTGAGTTCCTCCATGACTATGACTTCGAGACGGTCTATTCTCTTGGAAGGGGGAACGTTGTATCAGATTCACTCAATAAGAGTTCTAGTTTACAACTACAAGGTGAGGCTACAGAGAAGCTCGCCGCTTTACAGATATCCTTTGTGGAGTGAGATGGAGAATATTTTCTTCATTCTCTTACAGTCACTCCCCCACATCATCAGCATGTTAGAGAGGTGAATGGTGGTGATACTGAATTCAAGGCTCGATGTGTTCATATATCCATAGGGTAGGCAACTGATGGATATTTTTAAGGTGGAGATCATGTCATCCTCTTCAGAGGACGTACCATGGTACTAGTGTCACATCGAGAGGAAGTGTTGAGGGAGTTCCACACATGCCTTCTACCATCACATCCATGAGTGGTGAAGATGTACTAGGGCCTCTAATGACAACACTGGTGGATGGGAATGAAGAAAGTAGTATCATAGTTTCTCTCCTAATTCCCCACATGTTAGCAAGTGAATGCAAAGCATCAGGTACAAGCAGGCTTTTTTATCCTTTAGAGGTACCAGAGTGGAAGTGGATTTTGATATCCATGGTCTTCATGATAGGACATCCATGTAGATCAAAGGTTCATGATTCTATCTGGGTGATCATCAACCAACTCACCACTTCATCACACTTCCTTCTGATCAAAGAGTAGGGTTTTGTAGAGAGCATATGATTCCTCTATGTGCATGAGATTGTACGGCTACATGGAGTACCCTAGATGATTGTCTCCGATCGTGATGCACATTTCACTTCATGACTATGGATGGGGTTTCATGAGGATTTTGGGGTACAGTTTCATTTGAGCACTTCCTTCTATCCTCAGATAGATGTCCAGACTAAGCGAACTATTCTGACCCACGAGGTCATGTTGCATTTTTGCATCCTGGACTTTTGTTGTAGTTGGAAGGATCACTTTCCCTTGGTGGAGTTTGCGTAAAAAAAGTAATCAGTCCACCATTAGGATGGTGCAGATCATCTAGGAGCGGATGAAGATAGTATAGAGCAGGTAGATGTCTTATGCAGATATGAGACAGAGACCTCTAGAGTTCGAGTATGGTGACCACATCTTCCTACAAATGTCATCTCAACATGGTTTGCAGAGATTCGGTCAGGGAGGAAAGTTATCTGTGAGGTTCATCCAACCCTTTCAAGTCCTCAGCAGATTTGGTGAGGTGACTTAACACATATATCTTCCACCTCAGTTGCACCGAGTTCACGACGTTATCCACGTATCCCGGTTGAGGAGATACATGCACAAACTTTCACACATCATTGACTGGGGAGATCTGGACATCGACGATGGGGAGACATTTACGGAGGTTTCAGTAGAGATTGAGGAATGACAATTGAGATTCCTTCTTGGGCTATTTATAACATTGGTGAATGTGCGTTGGCACCACGAGAACCTCCATTAGATGACATGGGTGATGGAGGCTCAAATACGTGCTTAGTACCCCCACATGTTCCCTTAGATTGAGTAGATGATTACATGGACGCAAATCCCTAAGGTGGGGAGAATTTAGAGACCTAGATATTCCATGTAATTTTTTTACATATTTGTTAATTTTACGAGTCTTCAAAAATTGATGGCATGTGATTCCGAGGCCTGGTGTGCCCGGAATGAATTTTGGAAAAAACAATTTAAGTACTTTCAGTAAACTTTTGAGTGGTTTTTTAACTTCTTATCTAATTCTAGGAAATGAAATTTGAGGACCCCATTGAATTTTCAACATTGATATTCACATAAAGAGACCTTCACCTTGACTATAGTACGTCGAGTGTAGAAGATAGTTTTTCACTTTTTCATTGAATAATAAAAATAAAATAATTAACATATTATTTTTCTTTTGAAACATATCTTTTAAAATTATTGTTGTGGGGACAACAGAAGATAGAAATCCCCCAATTTATATTCTTGGTTGTTGGTACCACCCAGACCCCTCTTAATGGGGGAAAACCTCTCAATTATCTAACTAAAAAATTTAGCCAACTATAATTAATTAAATGTGTCAACTTTAATTAATTGTTATACATGCTTTTAATAGGTTGGCACTTCATTTTTTTGTTGGGTTAGAGGATTTATTTGGAAATGGAGCTAGATGAGTGATTTGGAGAAACTCATTCTCTCCAAGGAAGAACATGCTCTAAAGAAGAAAAAGGAACTGACCCCGAGCCCAGATCAGAAGAAATGAACACCGACATTCTACAACAACATTGTATTCTTCCTCTAGACACATTCATAAAATGAAATGGTAGAGTTTTTTGTTTTTGAATACCCATTATTCCTTAAATGATGTTCGTTATTATATGAGAAGAAATAATCCACTTTCTATCATTCTAACGTGGAGGGTTCGGGCCAAACTAACATAGCCCAACCACTCCACAACCTTTGTGGATCTTGGTGGTTTTAAAGCAATGGAAACATCCTGAGATGAGTGTGGAAGTCTACGGAATGAAAAACGGGCCACCGGGGCGTGCCCGATGACTTGAGGAATGTCACTGAAAACCAATCCCGGTGACCAGCACCGGTGGGACTTAGGAGCGGAGACCGACACTCCGGCGAACCTAGAAGATGGAGGCAGTGAAACTGCACCACCGGAGAAGGGACGTGGCCTGTCGGTCATGAAGGAGCATGGGCAGTGGCCGATGTATGGCTGAACGAGTGACGGTGATTGCAGAATACATTCATGCCACCCGATGTGCATGTGATGCGGCGTAAGGCTGCGGTGGTGGTGGAGGGGCGGTCAGCTCTCTACTGGCCACTAGAGATAGTGTGACGTGCGACCGCTCCGCGAGATGGAGGGGTGGGCATCCGACCAGCTGTGAGCCGAGCAGACAGCACCGGTGGGATGGGCCAGACCCAGCATTTCAGGTCGGACCCAGGGCCAGACTCAGGTTGGGCCGAGTCGACCCGAACCGGTTCGGGTTGTCCCTGGCCGGGTCAGGCCGGGTCGGATCGGACCCAGACCATCTTCAACTCTTTCCACCCTTTCATCCATATCTTGATCTTTGCACATCCGTTTGACGATCCATTGATGGAGCAGGAAACCTTGGATTGTGATGGTACATTTGGTATACCTACATGAGTTTTGGATAATGTTGTGATATGGCTGGGTTGGATTGAACACAAATCCAACCGGGACCTCAGGACTATAAGGACAATAATTTATAGACTAGGCATCTGATTGACAGACTGTATGTTTCGTTGAGATCCCAATTACATGGTGGTCCTTTGGGATACTTAATTGTGGGAATTCGTAGAAATTGGAGTATCTACATATTGATTTAGGGGTGGATTCTCCTGGAATCAAGCGAGCCTAGTGCGAGAACCATGTAGGTAGTTGGAAAATGTGAAAGGGATCATATGTGGGTCTATTCTTTGGGATCCAATGTCGGTATGTGCATTGGGATTCTATTTGGTTCTATGCTTTGGGATCCTACATGGGTTAATGTTTGGGATTCCCACTTTGATCCACTCTAGGAAATCCACGTGGGACTACTCTAGGATCCTATGTGGGTGTGCTCTATTAGGGTCCTACATGGGTCGGGTGATTTAGGATCGTATGTGGGTCTTCCTATTAACAGAGAAAGTTGATTCAGTAGTTACATATAATCATTTTTACTATCGCACCTATGTTATACCTGGTGTGAGCTGAGTCTTTACCTTTGTGGTAATATTCTAAGTGGCATATCTTTGTGGTACTTATCTTTGTGGTGATACATTTGTGGTAATCCTCTGTGTGGCGTACCTTTGTGGTTCTTACCTTCATGGTGATACCTTTGTGGAATTATTATATGTGGATTTACCTTTTTGGTACATACCTTTGTGTTGTTACCTTCATGGTATTCTATTTTTTGTGGAATAGTTGAGCTTTGGGATTTTGAGTTGGACCTTTTGTTTCCTCAGGAATGATATGGGTATACATGATAACTTAGGTATATTTATGAGCATATATATAAGTAGGGTTTTCATTTTCTTCCATGCTTTGTGTATAATCCTTTTTGGATTTTGTGAGACCTTTGATGGTCTCAGGGTCCCTAATGTGCATCATTACATTCACCCATGCACGGGCTATGCTCGCACGTTGTTCTGTTTGGTAGAGATGACAGACAACACTGAATGTGGAGAAGGGTACCAGGACTGGAGGTAGATTGAAGGTGTACCTGAGACGTAGTGTACTGTAGAGATGAATATTTTAGAGTTATACCTACCCTTCAGGTATGGTCATTGGTGGGTGTTCACAAGATCTTTTTACGTTTTCTTGAACATTCTAGTTTTCTTATACTTTCTAGTTGGGCTAGTATTCTGGCCCCTTTTTACCTACTCGACAGTCAATGTTTACTATTTAGATTAATTTTTATTATCATTCTGTGTGGTTGTATGTGATTGTTACAGTACATAAAGGAAATTCCTTCCTGATTTTAGTAAATACGGATTTTGGTGCTAGTCACCAGCCCCTGCCATATGGAAGGCAGGCATTGGGTAGTCACGGCACGGGCCCCGGGGAACATGTCGAGACAGAGATAGTCAAAAAATAATCTATTTATTTTGTTCAAACTTGTATGTAGATCATTTATGATCCCAATGAATTCCTAATGAACTCATAGTCCCCATACTATGCACAAAATATACTATTTTGTATATCTTCATTATTCACAATTTCTACTGAATATATTAACCACAGTTCCATCATCGAGATGTTATTGGATAAATGTATTTATAGAAAATGTATTCATTCAAGGTAAGAGGATATTTTTGTATAACATGACTTTTTTATGTTCATGTTAATCACTTAATAATTTTATTAACTGATTAATCTTCATGATCTAGTGGACCATTGAACCCCATAGAGAAGCACTCAGGCATATAAAATGTTAATAAATATTCTATGGTTGTTTCATAATCATTTCATCATGTTTAATATTTTAAAATATATATATATTTTTATATTCAGAAAATAACCATATATGTTTTAAATCATGATGTAATAACCACTTCTAGGAGGATGACCAGTTAATTTTTCAAGAAACACATTAGTGAATTCTCAGACAACTAGGATTTTAGTAATAAAAAAATCATTTCTCATCTACGATCATTTATCTACGATTGTTTGAATCATATTGAAATAATATATATTACTGAAATGGTGATTAAAAATTTTATTCAACCACCTCATTAAAATTTATAAAAACATATTTCACATTGTGATATAGTGTGTGATTTTCTTATCATTACATATTTTGTGGATATATACTAGGATGGGAAATACATACCCATAATTTCATTAAATTCCACTATGTTGATTATGAAAAGATTCAATAGTATTTTCATATGAAATGTTTTAATAGAGGATTTGTAATATGCTTGGAATGAAATAAATTAAATATTATTCATTTACAATGGTTACTCAACTTCCATGTACTGAAGTGATGTCAAAATATTCATTCTAGATGTGCTTTATGTGAGAGAATTTAGCATACCAAAATCCAATAGTATATTCTCAATGTATGAATGAATAAATAGCATAACAATCACCGTTACCAAGTCAAATCCTCCTCTGTAGTATGGGTTGCATATTCTCTCCCTCCCTCTATAGGAATTGTTTTTTATTCATCACTTATTATTTTAAACCAGGAGTGTTTTTTATTAATTAACATTGTTTCTTATTTATTGTAGTTGATTCATTAGACAACAGATATCGTTAACATTATACCCCCTTTAAGATGAATTTATTCATAAAAATTCATTTGGGTAACATAATGATTATTTAATGAAGGTTTATTTCAACGAAAACCATAATATAAAAATGAGTTAAAAGACATTATTTTTAATCATAATGCTAGAAATAAAATTTTTACACAAAATTACTCATCATTAGGGTTATACATACAAGAAAAATGGTGGAATGTGAAAACATGTATATTAAAGGGAAATATAATTATCATGATCTTAGGGAATGTGATAGAGAACATGGTTAATATAATGTTAACAATCAGAAATCCATAAATATGTGTCGATCTAGGGGACAATTTTATTCCATTGAAAACTAGGTATTATGATAACATTTTGGAGTTTATGATCTTCTCCCTAGAGAAGATGTTTTTTTCATGAGATGGAATATATACACGAGTTTGGTACAATTTGACCATTGGTCGTGCATTGAACAATATGCAGATCAAATATTATTCAAATAAATGAAGTTGGGTTTTTCATTACTAATGTGTTAACAGATCATGCGATCGATAAATAGAATAACAGGTCATTCCAATTATTTTTAACAAAAATATTATGATAAAACAATTTGTGTAATATGGATAAGTCCACCTAGGGTGATATAATACTTTACTCTATAAACATATCATCCAACTTTTAACATAATGTTTCCATAAATCGATAACATTAAAATCTTCCTAAATGTAGGAAATACAATACTTTTGAAAGAGGATTTCTAAATTGGCGTAACATGTATCCCCATAATATCATAATGTATCCATTTCTTGGTCACATAAAAATCATGAGAATGCCTTCATCAAGTATTCTCTTGAAAAATGTTAATAACTTTAATTACCATAAATCCATATTTAAAAATAATTTTTTTGGATTCCAATGTTTATTGGATATATTTCATAAGTCCAAAAATGTTTTAAAGTCTATCCAAGATATACTATTTTAAATTTCATCAAATTATTAATTTGTATCATCAAATTAATCATTTACAACATATCATTATCCAAGATAAACCAAATTTTCTCAACATCTTAAACACATTATGGGTTTCCATCCCTTAATCATAACATTAATTTCCCCTAAAATAACTTTTTTATGTATTCATCATCTCTCTACAAATTCATTTCAAACAATAATTAAAAATGCATAATTAATATATTCATATATTTCATGATTCATGTTACATAATCCTTTAATACAAAAACATACACACATTAATCATCCAAAATTTATTCTAAACTATTTTTTACGGTTCATTATTTTATTCATTCCACTAAAATAAAATATGAATAATGTATTATGGATTCTGAACATTAATATAATCATGTTTATTTTGATTAATTTAAAAATATGGTTAGAACATCCCATACCATTCATATCTCATTTTTTGTCTCCATATCCATATTTTGATAACCAACACATGTACCACCATCTTGATTCTCTTTATTAAATTTAAAATTATCACTTATAAGGCCACTTCGTACAACACCTAAATCAATAATTGTTTACTATGTAGTAATTATTTCCAAATATTGACTAAGACCATTACGAAATGTGTGAAAGATACATATCAGATTTGTAAAATAATTAATTAGGGGAAATTAATTATAATATTTAAATCTAGAATATTTTATTATTAATATTTGATTAGATATGATTTTTAAAATATTTTTTGGATTATATCCTAAAATTATTCATATATTTAGGAAATACCATGATATATCTATTGAAATATAACTAGTGATATCACTATTTTTTTGCATCAATGTTAACAATGATTGAATAATCATTCACTCTGATACCGACTCTAGCAACACAAGAATGGCATACATAGAAAATATGTTATTATTTATTAATACATATAAACATTCCCTATGATCGTATTAGTCTAGTGACTTTTGAAAGATTGAAAAATACCTTCTATTCTAGTGAATGATCTTAAATGTTTCCCACAATGATATTCACATTTTGTACGCCTGCCTAAAACCATTCATTATAGCCCGGTTAAAATAAAACCTAAGAAAGGTTGATCTTTGATGATTAGTAATAGTAAAAAAAAGGTGATATGTAATCATAATAATGAGCATAAAGGGTATTATAACATGATCATAACATTAGAATATCATTCCATACATGTCAAAGTTAAAAATGAATCATATTAAAATTAAATGAAATAATACATAATATATTAATGTAGATATGAGACATGAAATTTTTTCATACACATAATCATATAACATTGTCAACGTTTAGAAATAGTAATAGGTTCACTCATTAAATTAACCTCCTAAAATCTAGGCCATTGTATAAACATATATACATGAAAATGGGTTCCATGAATTAAATTTGTTAACGTGATGTCTTGTTGACAAAAAACATATATACCTCACCAGTAATAGTTATTTACCCAATTAATTGGAGGCAGTTATAGGCCCCACCCATCGCATATAGAATATCATAGATATGTGTTCCAAGAGTAAATAAATCCTTCATCATATTAAATCCCATTGAATGAAAACAGTTTCATAAAAATTATTCAATCATAACATAAAACATGAAATAGAAATGGATTTCACGTATATAAATAAATCTTAATCTTAATAAAATAATAATAATAATTAGAATTTTATACAACATACATATCATTATTAATGAATATCACTTTAATTAAAAAATATTTTTCATAGAACACTTGAAATTAATTCTCGATCAAAATATCATTCTTTGTACAATATCATTTTCTTTTCATAAAATGATTTGTTAAGTTTTTATGAGAACATTTTTTAAAAAAATAACCTTCTAATATTATATAGTATTATTCAAGGAAATAAGGTATCATGGAAGAATAAAAATATTTCTATTCCATATATACTAAAATAAAACATTTTTCTCGTCATTTTTGTAGATAATTCAGAATGTACATGATAGACAAAACAAAAAACGATTCCTTTTTAACCATATAGTAAAAATTAAAAAATAGATAAAATTTAATTTAAAGTAAATTAAAGTAATATTAATAATATTTTTGAATATATAATTAAATAAATTGTATGTGGATTATAATTATATTCTAGAAAATACTTAAATCTAATCAATATCAAATAAAAATTATATTGTGAAATTATCCCTTACCAATTAATAATTTATTGAATATTATGTGAAATAAAATATATAAAATTATATTCATATTTAAAAATCATAAAATTTATAATATGTATTATAAAAAAATTCATTAGTATCACAAACACCATGTAGATGAACAATTATATTGTATATGTACTACATAAATAAAGGTGAGGGAAATTAATCCCTTACCATAGGCCAAATTTTGTTTTTATGTATCTTATCCACATATAGAATGAATTAAATAATTTCATTAACTTATTCCAATATAATATTATTTTTTCATGAAATTATATAATATCATATTATCCCTGGTTTTATATTATCATTTTATCATTACATGTCCTTCATGTATTAACTGCTTCATTTTATTATGCATGTTTTTTCAAATAAGTTCTGATTAATCCTCATAGGCTATAGTTATATTATTTATAAATTTATATTAATATAATAATATTTTTTTAATTCTATAAATTTATATAATTCATTGTGTAATGAAGATCTTGATGTATTATTCTCATCCCATCATTGAGACAGTATGTCATAGGTATACTAAAATAATGATATCATCCACACAATTATTAAATGGTATGAATATTGATGGTATTTATTTTGCTAAAGAATAAATGTATTATTTAAAAATCACATATAGTTTTTATCTCCATCAATATATCCCTAAAATTAATGTACTATAGGAAATCAAATTACACTACTATTTGTAGACATTAGGTCAAACGTATACAGACGTGATGATTTCATTTTTTGGAGGACGGATAAATTATAGAAAATGATTATTCAATAATTTTGATATAATATCAAAATGTAATAGATAATGGATTTAATAATTTATAGGGAAAAATACATTAATAGAATATAAAATAAGAAATTATATTGAGAGTGTCGGTAAAAGAGATTACCTCTTCTTCGGCGAGCTACATATATATCCCCTCTTAGAGGCAATAGAGTTGGCCTTTTTAGAAGAAAAAAACCTATAAAACACAGACACGAATGGTTTAAATGGAATTTTATAGGGTGTTTCTAATCATTAATGATCATTGTGATGTTATGACATGAGAGAGGATATGGTTTTCTGTAATTGATGGGAGGGGCATTTTTTGTATCTCAAAAAATATTAACTTATAATAAAATCAACCCACATAAGAAAACCAAAAAAATCAAATATTTTTCAAGAATTTATTATAAAAGTTTGTTATATCATCACCAAATATATTTTATAAATTTTTTAATATCAATTTATAACTTATCATTTGAATTAACCCTTAGTTATTTTCTTTTTTTATTAACTCAGGTGACAATGTTGTGAATATGAAAAAAGTGTAATTATTAATTATTTTATGTCAATTAATATTTAAATAAATTTTTTTGAATATGTTATCCTATATAATACTTATTAGGTATTTTTATAAATGTGTTTTGATTTTGAACTAATTTAATAAAAAATTAATTTGATAAAAAATCATTACTGTCAATTTTGACACTATTCAACACATTTATTATTAAAAACACAAATATAACAATTAATCATAGAAAAAATTATCATATTCTATCTATAATATATAAATTTAATCTATAAAATTCATTTTATATAATCATTAAGACATAGTGTTTTTATTTACATAATTTTACAAAATTTTATTTGATATTTGTCATGTATAAAATAACTTCTACGTCAGCTTTGTGTAATTATTAAACATACATATTTAATTACTACAAATTTAAGAAATTATTTGTGGAAGATAAATATTCAATATTTCATTGGAATATTTATTGTTAAATATATCCTTTGAAATATCCTATATTAAAATGTTATATCTATTAAAACATGAATGTGTCCACATTAACATTACATTAGATAAAAAATTATAAATGTCATATTATTTTATAGCAGCATCAAAATGGTCAATACCTCCACCATTTCATGATCATGGTATAGATATTCTCAACCATTATTATTTTGTCAAGTGTTTTTTCCCTTTAATGGTAATTATAATTTTAATTAAAATTATTATGATTATTTTTATTAATTTAATAAAATCGTCATCATCATTGTGTATGACTTTAAGGTATTTATTTATCACCTAAAAATAAAAATAAATTACCATTATATAAAAAATTCATATAACAAATAAGTATTTATAGTCAAACATAGCTCTTGTATAACATTATAATAAAAATGATACAAATATTAAAATTTGAGTAAGACATAATTATCATTCCTTTAAATAAAATATATTAAATTGCCTAATATCATCCAAGTGGATTCCTAAGGATTCCATTTCAACCGAAGGATTATTTATGTCGAATAATACTAATTAAATCATATTTGGTCAAGTGTTATGGAATCTTTTTTTATTTCTTTTCCTTTAATTACTCGATTTAACATTTTTTCTGTGTTATTTATAAATTACTAAAGTTAATATTAAGAATTACAAAAAAATAAAAAAAAGATAATTACATAATGGAACACTGGTTAAAATTTTTTATTTATTTTTTTAAAAATTCAAAACAGAGTGGTCGTTGTAAATATTTTATAATTAATCCCATTATTTAAATGAGAAACCGCGTTTTAAAAGTTAAAACATGTAAAAGATTGAAATGTTTTTACATCCAAATTCAACGTAATATTTGTTAAAATATCCTAAATTATAGTACCTGATAAAAATATAATATATTTATTCAATAAAACAATTCAAATGTATAATAAAAAAATACTAATTTATTTTGAAAGAATAATTTTCAAAAAATGATTTACTTTTTAATGTATTCAACAAAACTGAATTCTTTTAAAAAACATAAAATTCAACCACTATAAATATTAATAATATGAATTCTTATAATAATATTGTTTTTTAATATATAATATAAAATACTATCAAAATATATATTTAAAATAGGTGCACTATCAAAAGACGGAAAAAACTACATATTTTTTTAAAAATGATATTTTTATCTGAAATACATAATGTGTTCTTATATCATTTCTATAAAATATATATTATTAATTATAAAAAATATTATATACATATTATATATATATTTCACAGGTAAAATTCATCATGAGTAATTGTATTATTTTAAAAAATCACTTATATGCATTGAAATATTTTTTTTCAATGTAATGGTTCTTTTAAAAAAAATTCAAATATAATTAATTACTAACCAAAGAATTAATTATATATATATATATATTTAATGAATATTATCATAATTTAGATAATAAGATTCAAACACTCTATTATAATCGATAGGATATAAGGCTACATAGTAACAATTAGTTGTTTTTTAAACTCGACCATGCATGTATTGAATTATATAAAAAGAAAATGAAATTTTGTAGAATACAATACATGAATAGTAAAGCTAATATGGTTATTCATGTAGTGAAATATAATCATGGTTTAACATGAAATAAATGATATCCTTATAATTGAATCTATCTTAAAAATTTATACCGCTGTAAAAAAAATCATCCTTCACCTAGATGAATTATTTTAGGAAAATATCAATATCCATTTTGAAAAAAACATTTTAAAAATACCAGATTAATACCCTTTTTATAAAAAATTTATTTGAGAAAATAATCAACATTTTTTAAAAAAATTACACTGCACCAAAACATAAATCATTACTCAATATTAAATATGGAATCATAGTGGGATGTTATTCCCCTAATGCCTGGAATTATTGTATCACTGGATAAATCCCTGAATATGATATTACAATTTATATAAGTGTATTTAAATAAAATACATACCCAACACCCTAGTGACATTAAGTTCATCATAAAAATGTCTACTATATCTTTTTAATTTCTACATTTAATGTTCTGATAATCCTACTCATTTATATGATCCAAACACAAGGAAATAATCCAAATGAAATAAACTACACAACTGATAAACAATAACATGTTAAATACCACATGTTCTAGGATAATTGTATGACCAAGATGATTCTACTAGTCTCAAATATATTTTTGTACATAACAAAACTGATACATCTTAATACTTCTCTCATACTAATATCAAGAGAATTTGGTGGAATTTTACTTGGCCTTAAGAGACATCTCCATGATGCCAAAGGATGTAAATTAATGCTGAAGTGATTGAATAGATGTATATCATTATTTTCACCTTGAATATAAAATGACCAACCAAACATTTCTTATCAAAATAAACAATTATATGATGCATGATAACAATGAAATACAACTAATCATTTCATTTATCAAAATCAAACAATAACCAACAATCCACATCGGAAGTGTCACAACCTGTCCTCGGGACCCGTGCCATGACTACCCCAAGCCCGCCTTCTATAGGCCAGGGGCTGGCGACTAGCACCGAAGGCATAACTCCCTATAAAAAGGGAAGGAATTTCCTTTACAAAGTAAACAAACACCACAGAGTAAGCCATCAAAAGTAAACACTATGTAAACTGAATACAAAAGTAATTACGAAAAGTAAATGGGCCAGAATACAAACCCAAACTCAAAGTAAAGTACAACAGGACAGAAAGTACAACAACTGAAAAGTAACGCAGAAACGTCGAGCCGTCCACCATAAATCCAATCTGAAGGGTGGGTACAGATAGTCTCCTCAGCTCCACGGGTCCAACCGTACACTCCATGTATGTCCCACCCAGTAGTCCACCTCCAGGAACCGTCTCACTCCACGAGCCTCAACCATGATCAGCGATGTCCATCGTCTGCATCCAACACAACGTAGTGCGGTCATAGCCCATGCAGGGGTGAGTATACGCTACTCAGTAGGGACCCCAAGACCCCAGAAGGTCTCCAAGAATCCAAAAAGGATAATCCACAAAGGAAAGATACAATCACGATGTAACAACCAACTCTACTTAGGTATATACCCATACATATACCTAAGTCATCAATTCTAGTTTGGCTCCAACATTCGAGCCCATGTTCGATCACGTCCACACCGGATAGTACAACCCAATCCACATAGGAAAGCAGAACACAATCCACACAGGAAAGAAAGTCAATCATATCGAAGATAATGATTGAAAGTCAAGACTCATCTCACACAGGTATAATTATTCGTATGTAAAAAAGGAGATGATCAGATGTAGTTAGTGATTCATCTAGCTGGGACCCACGTAGGATAATAGAACAGCTAAGTAGTCGGACCAACGTCAGTTACTACAACAGAGGTCAATACTGTCGGACCCACTTTAGATTCAAGTACTATAGTTTCCACCGCGGAACCCACGGAGTATTTTAGTACGGTTGTCATTTTCCTTGAACCCACGGAGGATTCCAGTACGAAAGTCATCACCGTCGAACCAACAGAGGATTCCAGAACAGTTGTCGTCACTGCCGAACCCATGGAGGATTTTAGTATGGTAGTCGTCACTGCCGATCCCAAGGAGGATTTCAGTACAGTCTTCGTCGTCAAACCCACGAAGGATTCAGTAGGAAAGTCTTCACCGTCGAACCCACAGAGGATTCCAGTACAATTGTCGTCACTGCTGATCCCACGGAGGATTTCAGGGAAATCCCCATCGTCGAACCCACGGAGGATTCCAGTATGAAATTATTCACCGTCGAACCCACATAGGATTCAGTATGGTTGTCGTCACTGCCGATCCAACAGAGGATTTTAGTGATGTCTTCGTCGTCGAACCCACGGAGGATTCCAGTGCGAATGTCTTCATAGTCGAACCCACAGAGGATTCCAGTACGGTTGTCGTCACTGCCGAACCCACAGAGGATTTCAGTATGGTTGTCGTCACTGCCAAACCCACAGAGGATTTCAGTGCAGTCGTCGTCATCGAACCCACGGAGGATTCTAGTACTGTTGTTGTCACTACCGAACCCACAGAGGATTTTAGTGCAGTTGTCGTCGTCGAACCCACGGAGGATTCCAGTACGAAAGTCTTCACCGTTGAACGCATAGAGGATTCTAGTACTGTTGGCATCACTACCGAACCCACAGAGTATTTTTGTGCATTTGTCGTCGTCGAACCAACGGAGGATTCTATTACGAAATTCTTCATCGCTACCGAACCCACGGAGGATTTCAGTGCACTCGTTGTCGTCGTCGCAGTCACAGCCAGCTCTAGGGTTCCCGCACACAACATGATCGATTTTGGGAGGGTCCCCTCCATGAGCCAAGGGGGTTGATACATCAACTAACACGAAGTCTGGAGTTGATGTATCCGAAAGTTCCATCTCGAAAAAAGGAACTCATCGTGATATACGACACGTCAATCGGACAGGCGGTCTGAGAGTTATTGGCTTTTTCGTTCCAGGGGCCCGGTTGGTTTTTAATTAAAAACCAAAACGACCACACTCCAACTCCATCCAAACCTCGAGCAGAGTAAGCCAAAAGGTCGGTCTCACTAAGTGGAATCCAATAAGTCCATGGCACGTCAATCAGACGTCTGGAGCTCAAGTTATAAGTGTTTCCGCTCCGAGGGCCCGGTTGGTTTCGTGTTCGAACCAACCCGGAATTACCCCAAGTTCTCTGAAACCTTGACTGTAATATACTGAAATGACCATCTCGATCCAAGATAGAATCACAACTGACGGTGCGACGATCAGAGGTCTGTAGCCCATGTTACGGGCATTTAAATGAACATGTCCGGTTTTAGGGGGTATTGGGACCGGACTGACCTGGCCCAAGACCTCTTGGGTCGACCCGAACCAAGTCGACTAGACCCGGGTCCGGGTCCGGCCCTTCAGGGTGTGGCCCGGCCCGACTGGCGCGGCGCAGCCCAGTTGGCGCGGCCCGGCCCCGCCGGCGCTACCCGACCCGGTGTGGCTGGCCTAGCCTGGCCGGCCGGTTGGCCTGGCGCAGGCGCGTCCCACGTGGCCAGACAGCTCGGGGCTGGCTGAGCTATCGTTGAAAAAGACGGGGCACACTGTCCCCTGTTTTCAAACAGCGGCCCCCACGTGGGGGCCGCTCTTTCACCATCTGGGGGTTACGCCCCCCGGCCACCTCCGAACGACCGGCCCGGCTGGCCGGCCGGTGCCGCCGCCGCAGGACCCTGCGGTCCCGCCCCACCGAGGCCCCGGCGGCCAGCAGTTCCGGCCACCGCTCCCTTCTCTGCCGCGTCCTTGGTCCGACCGGCACCGCGCGACAGGGCTGCACCCCTCCGCCACGGCACCGCTCCGGCCGCAGTTTCTTTCGGCCTCAACGGTGTGGCACGATGGTGTTGTGATTCTTCGCCGTGTTTCTCTTTGTTCCCACGTGGTGTCATTGCACCACACTTCCTTTGTTCGTGTCACAACAAGAACAACAACAAAGAGGGAGGAGGTTCGGTCGTGTTCATGCGGTCCGACCTCCTACTGTTATAACGATAACAGGCGGCCCAAAAATAAAATATCTTCATCAAAGAAAGCACAAATTTAATCCAACAAATTTTAACTCAAACCCCAACCTCAAAGAGTTGTTGTACGCTGGTTGTCATGGAGAAACGTCGTCGCGGAAGACGACATTGTGGAACAAGGATCTGTATACGTCATCGGTGCATGCTTGATGAAGGATGCGGAGCATCGTCATTCTCTAAAGAAGGTGTCTCTCACCAGCTGCAGAGAGGTGAGAATATGGCACGACGATTACATTGTGGTGATGGAGTTCTTCGTCGTAGACTTGGCGTTCTTCGCGTTCTTCGACAAGGAAAAATATGTTCCTCAAGAGTGTGAGAGTCCTCTCCTTGTTTCCGCCCAATGAATCAACAACCCAATAAAATAAGACACTGTATTATTTTATTAACACTCATAGAAGCCATTAATTTTAAATTCAAAAATATCTCATTCAATTAATTAAATTAATTAAAGAGCATTTAATATTAAAATTAATCTTTGAGGGTTTACTTGTCATTAAATTGGGGGTGGGTGAGTTACACAATTAAGTGCTCGTGGGAGGTTTAAGGGATTTGAAGGGGTGGGGCTCCTTTGGGCACTACTTCACTAATATCCTACCTAGGTGAGTTAGGATGTAGTGGGTCCCGCTCCAACCACCATGCATATGTTAAAACTACTTAGAATAGAAAATAAAAATTATTGCAAATTTTTTTATTTCTTTCCTTAGTTACCCCATTTTTTAAAAAACCTCACCCGAGCAAGCACAACTCATGAAAAGGTGTTCCTTAGAAATTACCGACGTTGTGATTGCATCGGTGCCCTTGGATTTCGATTCGAAGAACCGGTTCAAAAGTTAGAAAAACCCGCTCGTTCGTTCACTAAACGAACCCGAGCTAAACTTCAAAAATTGATTCTGGGCACACCGGGCCTCGGAATTAGGTGATGTCAGAAACTGCGTACTTGTAAAATCCCAATGAAAAATAAGAAAACAATTTCCCTCGAAATTTACAGGTCTTTACATTACTACCACCTCAGGGATTTACGTCCCCGTAAAGATAAATCACAAACTAGGGAAACAAATGAGGGTACTGAGCCCGCATTTGAGCCTCCCACTCCAAAGTTCTCTCTTGGAGGTTCGCGTGCTTCCATCAGATGTGCACTAGAGGAACTGACCTCCCACGTATTACCCACTCCTATCGATCCTCGATCTCCACTGGGCCTTCCGCAAAAGTCTCCCCATCGTCAATGTCCAACTCCCCATGGTCGATGATATGTTTTGGGTCGTGCACGTAACCCCTCAGCTGAGATACATGGAAGATGTCGTGCACCCTGTGCAACTGAGGTGGTAGAGCCAGACGATAAGCCACCTCGCCTATCCTGCTGATAACCTGAAATGGTCCAATGATGTGCAAAGATAACTTGCCACCTCGGCTAAATCTACGTAATTCACGACGAGGTGAGACCCGCAAGAAGACATGGTCACCATCCTCAAACTCTAGTGGTCTCCGCCTCCTGTCAGCATAAGACTTCTGCCGGCTCTGAGTTGCCTCATCCGCTCCTAGGTGACCTGGACCTTCTCTGTTCCTACAAGAGCTGCTAAGATTTCTTCTTTGTCGATTAGAGAAATCTCGTCTCATCCCCTGGATAAACCATGTTCTTTGCCTAATACAGTCAATCTCTACATGGATCATACTAATCAATACCACGGATGACGTCGTAATGCCTCGACACTACTACCAAATGATCCAACCGTTACACTCACCTACAAGGGTTGAGTCACAATGCTGACATCCGTGTGTTGTCACTGGATCTCCTCAAGTAGGAATCTCAAAGTGAGGGTCAAGTCAATAGTTTTAAATTGGATCCTCTTAGTATCAACTACATAAAAAGGATAGGGAACAAAACGTCCCAAGAACAAGTGTCTTTTATTACTGCAACTCAAGTTACAAATACATGTAACATAAAAAAATCTAGAAGAAGCATGAACAAAAGTCTTCATGTCTTGATCTAGTCCCGCTCCTGTCCATTTTCTCCCGAAGATTCATGGTCATAAGCCTCAGCTGCATATATCTGATCTCTCCCTTGTCCACTTGTTCCCTGCTGTCGGGGTGGTCTTTTTGGGGTTGGTGGTGGAAACACCTCGAAGCATCATCCACCTCTAGCTTCACGGCCAGCTTCTCTGCCTCATCCATTTGCTCCCTGCGAACCGTCACGGTCGAACCTCTTCCTGGGAGGTCCCTCTACTGCCTGCTTCTCATTAGCAGAACAAGTTGGGCAGTCTCGAGCCATGTGACCCTGCCCTCCGCAGGCATAGCACTGCCTGCTCCTTGTGTAGCTGGCTCTCCTTCGTGTGCCCCACACAACTGAATATGCATCCTGACATTGCTCGTCTGATGGTCTAGCATGTTTGGACCTCTGCGTCATTTGTCTACTTCCATCTGCAGAAGACTTCGCTACAGGTCGTCCTGCGGAGGGTCCCGCTGCTGGTGACTTCTTGGCAAGAAAACACTCCACTAGAAGAGCTCTCTCCAACACCCCTGCCTGCATCGGAATGTTGAGGGAGATATTCAAAGCTTTGATCTCATGTCTTAGTCCCTACTCGAAGGTCCAGGCCCGGATGAATGGGTCACGTACCATGTCCATCGAATAGCGCGAGAGATCGGTAAATCTCGCCGAGTACTAGGCTACCGTCATGTATCCATGCCGCAGTTATAGTAACTCCTAAATGTGCATCGCACGGAGGGTGGCTGGGACGAACTACGAGAAGAAGATGATCTCAATGTCCGTCCAAAGGAGTGATGCCTCGTCGTGAACCTGTAGCATCAGGCTCTAACATCTTCCTACTGCCGTGTACAGGAGACTTGCTGCAAGGATCACCATGATGTCAGTGGGTGTCCCCACTAACATGAAAACACGAACAACAGCCTCCATCCAATCCTCGGTTGCCTGAGGGTCTATCTCCCCACTGAACCTGGGTGGTCTCTGACACTGGAACTCGTGCAGTGCATTAAGGTGACGTGCATTCTCAGCTGCTGGGGCTGATGGAATCAGTGGATCAGCGGGTAAAGCTACTGTCGGTGCCTCTGCTGAAAAATGGCCATGCACCGAGGCCTCGTCTCTCGGTGGGCTATCGTCCCGCATGAAGCTCGGAACCCTAGCTGGCTGTCATCGTGGGGTCATCCTGAAAAGAAACAGGTGTTCCACGGTCAATACAATATACTTGGTGAGATGACACAAGTTAATCACAATGAAAACATTTGAAACACACTTGCAATCAGTGCTTTCGTGCACTGAGTCGGAAATAAGAAATCAGGGTCCTTGTGTACGGATACGTCGGTCTCCGCACCAACACTGGACTCCATGGATTTTTAACCACACTCAATACCCATAACACTATTTCTTCACATAGAAGAAAGATCAGAGTCCAGAGTTCTTCAGTAGAACCGAACCTCAAATGATACCAATTTTTCGTGACCCGTCCTCGGGACCTGTTCTATGACTACCTCATGCCCGCCTTCCATAGGCCAGGGGCTGGTGACTAGCACCAAATGCGTAACTCCCGATAAAAAGGGTAGGCATTGCCTTTATAATGTAAAAAAACACCACAGAGTAAGCCGGTAGAAGTAAACACTAAGTAAACTGAATACAAAAGTAAATGCGAAAGTAAATGGGCCAGAATACAAACCCAAACTGAAGGTAAATTACAACTGGAAAGAAAGTACAGCAACTGAAAAGTAAAGCAGCAACGTCGAACCGTCCACTGGATATCCCACCTGATGGGTGGGTACAGATAGGCTCCTCAGATCCTCGGGTCCAACCGTCCACTCTGTGTACGTCCCGCCCAGTGGTCCACCACCAGGTACCGTCTCGCTCCACGAGCCTCATGCATGATCGGTGATATCTGTCGTCTGCATCCAACACAATGTAGTGCGGGCATAGCCCGTGCATGGGTGAGTATACGCTACTCAGTTGGGACCCCGAGACCCCCAAAGATCTCCCAAAATCCATAAAGTATAATCCACATAGGAAATATAAAATCATGAAGTAACAACCATCTCTACTTAGGTATATGCCCATACATATACCAAACTCATCAATTCTAATTCGGCTCCAACATCTGAGCCCATGTTCGATCACTTCTACAAATGATAGTACAACCCAATCCACACAGGAAAGTACAACCCAATCCACACAAGAAATCACGTCAATCATATCGAAGATAATGATTGAAAGTCAAGACTCATCCCACACAGGTATACTTCTTTGTAAGGAAAAAGGAGATGATTATATGTAGTTACTGATTCATCTAGTTGGGACCCACGTAGGATACTAGTCCAGCTAAGCTGTCGGACCCACATAGGTTACTACAACAGAGGTCAATACTGTCGGTCCCACATAGGATTTAAGTATTGTAGTCATCACCACTGAACCCACTGAGGATTTTAGTATGGCTGTCGTCATCGTCAAACCCACAGAGGATTCCAGTACGAATGTCTTCACCGTCGAACCCAGAGAGGATTCCTATACGGTTGTTGTCACTGCCGAACCCACATAGGATTTCAGTGAAGTCGTCGTCATCGAACCCATGGAGGATTCCAGTATGAAGGTCTTCACCATTGAACCACAAAGGATTCTAGTATGGTTGTCGTCACTGTTGAACCCACGGAAAATTTCAGTGCAGTCGTCGTCGTCGAACCAATGGAGGATTCCAGTAAGAAAGTCTTCATCATCGAACCCACAGAATATTCCAGTACTATTTTCATCACTGCCGAACCCACGGAGGATTTTAGTGCAGTCGTGGTCATTGACCCCACGGAGGATTTCAGTACGAAAGACTTCATCGTTGCCGAACCCACGGAGGATTTCAGTGTAGTTGTCATCGTCGTCGCAGTCGCAGTCGGCTCTAGGGTTCCCGCACACAACATGCTCAATTTCGGGAGGGTCCCCTCCACGAGCCAAGGGGGTCAAAACATCAAATGACACAATTTCTGGAGTTTATGTATCTCCAAGTTCTGTCCCGATAAAAGGAACTCAACGTGACAGAAGGCACGTCAATCGGACGCCCGGTATGAGAGTTATTGGCTTTTTCGTTCCAGGGGCCCTGTTGGTTTTTAAGTCAAAACCAACTTGACCGCACTCCAACTACGTCCAAAACTGGAGTGGAGTTAGCCAAAAGGTCTGTCTCACTAAGAGGAATCCAACAAGTCTACGGCACATCAATTGGACGTCCGGAGCTCATGTTATAAGCATTTCCGCTCTGAGGGCCTTGTTGGTTTTGTGTTCGAACCAACCCATCCATACCCCCAAGTTCTCAGAAACCTTGAGTGTAATATACCAAAATGAAAATCTCGATACAAGGATCACATCGCAACTGAAAGTGCGTCGATCGGAGACCTGAATCCCATGTAACAGGCATTTAAACAAACTTGTTCGATTTTAGGGGGTTTTGGGCCCGGACCGACCCGTCCCAAGACCCCCTGGGTCGGCCCGATCAAGGCCGAACCAACCTGGGTCCGGGTCCGGCCCCTCAGGGCGCGGCCCAGCCCGGTTGGCGCAGCCCAACCCGGTGGGGGTGGCCCGTGTGGCCAGACAGCTCGGCTCTGGCCGAGATGTCGCATAAAAGGAGGGGGGTGTCATGCTGCCCCCTGTTTTGAAACAGCGGCCCCCCATGTGGGGACCGCTCCATTGACAGCTGGGGGTTATGACCCCCGGCCTCCTTCGAACGGCCGGCCCGGCTAGTCTGCTGATGCCGCCACCATGGGACCCCGCGGTCTCGCCCCTATGAGGCGTCGGCGGTAGGCGGTTTCGGCGTCCACTCCCTTCTCCATCGTGGCCAAAGGCCTTGGCCTTGGTCCGACCGACACGGCGCGATGGCATCGCGCCCCTCCTCCATGGCCTCGCTCCTGCAGCGGTTTCATTCAGCCTCAATGGTGGGGCGCGACGGCGCCACACTTCTTCGCCTTGTTTCTCTTTGTTCCCACTTGGTGTCTTTGCACCGCGCTGCCTTTGTTTGTGCCGCAACAAGAACAACAACAAAGAGGGAGGAGGGTCGGCCGTGTTCGTGTGGTCTGACCTCATCCAGATATAATGATAACAGGCAGCCGAAAAATAAAATATCTTCTTCAAAGAAAGCGAAAATTTAATCCAACAAATTTGAACTCAAACCCCTACCTCAAGGAGTTGTCGTACAATGTTCGTCGCGGAGAAACGACATCACTGAAGATGGCGTCATGGAACGAGGCTCTGTATACGTCGTCGGTGCAAGCCCGATGAAAGATGTGGTGTGTCTTCGTTCATCGAAAAAGGTGTCTCTCACCAGCTGCGGAGAGGTGAGAAGATGGCACAGTGATTCCCTTGCGGTGACAGAGTTCTTCGTCGTAGACTCGGCGTTCTTCGCATTCATCGACGAGGAAGAAGATGTTCTTCAAGAATGCAAGATTACTCTCCTAGTTTCGGCCCAACGAATCAACAACCTAATAAAATAAGACACTTTATTATTTTATTAACACTCACTCAAGCCATTAATTTGAAATTCAAAAATATCTCATTCAATTAATTAAATTAATTGAAGAGCTTTTAATATTCAAATTAATCATTGATGGTTGACTTGCCATTAAATTGGGGGGTGGGTGAGTTACACAATTAAGTGCTTGTGGGAGGTTTAAGGGATTTGAAGGGGTGGGGCTCGTGTGGGCCCCACTACACTAATATCCTACCTAGGGGAGTTAGGATGTAATGGGTCCCACTCCAACCCCCATGCATAGGATAAAACTACTTAGAATAGAAAATACAAATTGTTGCACAAATTTTTATTTCTTTCCTTAGTTAGCCCATTTTTTAAAAATCCTCACACGAGTAAACAAAACTCTAGAAAAGGTGTTCCTAAGAATTTACTGGTGCTGGGATTCCATCAGTGCCCTCGGATTTCGATTCCGAACACCGGTTCAAATGTTTGAAAAAACCCACTCATTTGCTCACTGAACGGACCCGAGCTAAACTTCAGAAATTGATTCTTGGCACACCGTGCCTCAGAATCATGTGCCGTCAGAAACTGCGTACTCGTAAAATCTCAAAGGAAATTAAGAAAAAAAATTCCCTTGACATTTACAGGTCTTTACAGGAAGACTCAAAAACAAATGTACATGGTGGAAGACTATAAAAATATATTATTCCAATTAAAAATCCTTTCTTCAAACATAAACCATCCTCCAACTCAAAAAATAATCAACGTATCACAATGTAATTATAATAATGTGAGATAATTTACATTATTCCATGTCTTGATAAACAACACCTACTAAATCCCCATAGATTCATAGTTGGGGTGGGTACTAAATATCAATATTTTTCCCCAAATGACATCATACTCGTGATTGTAGGATATAAAATGTTAACAAATTTATATGAAACAATTTATAAAATAATTTATGAAATAGTTTTTATAAAATAAATAAACATGTTCCAAAAAAAATATTTTCTATAATGTAAACAACCATTTCAATAGAAAAAACCAAAAAATGTTCAAAAAAAGTGTCACAAGTTCTATTTTGGAATGACCCATACCATGCCACATAAGAACACAACCATCCATGTTTAAAAAATTGAACTCCTTATACTCAAGAGGGGTGATTCATCCTTTCCCTCTTCTTTCACATAGGTAATCACTTTGATCGGTGTACATCACACCCATATCCATACTAACCATTTTATGGATGACCTCCATGCCCTTATAAATCCTAATGAATATTAACACACACAATGAAACAATGTAAAATCCATTTCAATCCTAATATTTTTATAACCAATTTCTATAAAAAAAATAAAACTAACTTTCACATGCATTAAAACCAACCAATGATTTTAAATTCATCATTTTATGATAGTACTACCAAATACACATTCCAAAAAAAATACCCAACTTTGTAATTTCCCAAATAGCCACTCAAGAGGGTTTTAATCATTAAATTCATGTCTATTTGATAGAAAATTTGTAGAAAAAAATCAATTATAAATCAAGACATATTCTCAAAATAGAGGCATTGAGAGTGAGACCATATTCCATGAGTAATTAGTGAAAATGATAAATGGAATAACAACGTAAATGAAATAGTGTTAAGTATTGAATAACCTACCTTTGATATCTTATCCTATCACAAACCATTCCAAATATAATCTAATTTGGAAGAATATATAATATAAAATACCATATATAACGAATAAATAATAAAATTAGAGAGATAGATAAGTATAACAAAGAAACCCCATCAGGATATACAAAATAATGAAGGACTACTCTAATAATATGTTATCATATCACCAAATGAAGCTTTTGTATTTCCTCAAGATTGATTTTATACAATTATATAGCCATTAGAAAGAGTGAATAATTAGTGTGGGAATCATAGTAGGATAAAATGGAGAGTTAGAGACCAAAACATGTTGGATCCAATCTTTTAGGATTTTATCATTAACCTATACATGGTTAGTCGAACTGTTATTCAAACCACAAACTAACTCTTCACCAGAATCATCCACAAATATGAACTTCACATGGTTGGATCACATGGTTTCCAAATCATGAAACCACCATGCCAATCCCTCTATATCATTTTTCATGTTTTTTCTAGGTTTCTGCACACACTGGACAGACTTTGCGTAGCCCATGTGTGTTCTCTTTATCCCAATGTCTCATTATTCATGTCTTTATATAGGTGATCCATGATTCTCCCAAGCCATACAATCCTTGCGAACCTAGTGAAAATAAATAAATCACCGAAAATTTTGTCCACTCACTCCCAAACATCACCCATATAATTTACATACCTTTAATCAATAAATAAATGGTTACATACATGAAAATATGTGAAAAATATCATTCATTCTATAGGATCATCTAGAGAGGATCAATGATCATGATTTTCTAATAACGATGTGACATGAAATTATGAGGAGAGAGATCCTAGCACAAAATCATTCCATTTTGGTAGTGGGACCCAACAATATTTTCCCGGGTATGGTATATATTTTCACCCTATTTTCTAAAATGATTTATACTAGTTTTTGTATAACTTATTATAGTCTATTGGGATGATGCTTCTACCTTTGATAGGGAGTGATCACTATAAAATTTAGGGTGGGATCCTTAAAAAGAGGCTATACATGGGTCCTTATCATTTGTCTAGTAATACCATTAGTGTAGAGGATTCTATTAATTTTCAGTTTTCATTGATAGTTTTGGAGTAAAAGGGAATCAATTAAAGGGTTTTTGTGGGTTTTACTCACAATATATAGTTTTAATTCTATATGTACACTCAAAGGGGATGAATGGATTTATAAACATGTATATCAGAGGATCCCAATTAGATGTGTGATATGGTGGTATGATTGGAATTCTTTTAGAGAGGGTGTTTTTTACCACCAAGTATATTCAAATTGGAATCCCTAAGGTTTTCACTAAAATGAAATATTTGATCATGATTTCAAGTGTGTTTTGGTGTCACCTAATATAAATGTTAATCTTTATGGTGTATCCAACTATTATAATTGATGTAATTTTCTCCTAGTTGATAGAGGTGAATTGGATCTTTGTGGTTGTTCCCATGATATGTTATCACCAATTATAGTCATATGATGTTGGTGTAACTAGAATGTTTTCCTAGAGTCCATGCTATTACCATTACTTATCTAATATACACCATTATGTTTTGAACGCTACAACATAGCTCACATGACATATTATTTGCATCATTACACATTTTTTATTTGGTTGGAGTAGTCTTCTATGATGGTTCCATCATTTCCTTAGAATTAGAGATTGAGAAATGGAGAACGAAGATGATGGATATAATATTTCCCAGGGAGTTCTATTCATATACAGTATCTCATAGTGTTAGTTGTAGATTCCAAGGTCTATATTTAAGATATGAATTCATTGAAAAAGTAGTGACATTATACCCAATAGAAGTTGAGGTGATATGAACATGATGTACAATGATGGTGTTTCAGTGGTATTAAATTATCATAGTGAGGTTTTCTATCTATTATTTCATTATAAGGATAAAATTAAATTTACCGTTATATAGTTATTATTTTCCATGGAGTTATACACATGTTGCAGTTCATGATTGTGGTAAATGACTCATTGTATGAAATTGGATTTAGTAATGTATTCCATGACAGTGAAATTTCATTTTTACAATTTTTAGTGGCGATGAGATACATAAAATAAATACCCTTCTTGAGGATGTTTTCTCTGTGGGTATGCATTTTTTGACAACATAATAAACCATTGAAGGAGACTGGGGAGTTGAAGAGCATGATTTTGGAATAGAATACCCACAATTCAAATTGTATTGTAATTTTAATGGATAAAAATAATTGAATCTCAGAATAATTTTATGTCCTAGGTTTTTCTATATATGAATTCAGATTTTTCAAAAGAATATTTTGGGATCCACGAGATATGATCACACATGATTTCGAGAGTAGGTGATCTTGGTAATTATTTTATAAACTTTTTTAAAATCTATTACATAAAATAAGAATATATTTCTATAAAATGAGGAAAACTCCAAAACAGTGTCTTGGAATAAAAATTTGTGGCCACATTTAAATCTGGAGTGCATGTTTTATCTTACAAATGAACAATTACTAGGTGTCGCCATACGTTAAGATGAATAATCCATTAGAGGTAATGTTTACTTAAAATATATAAATTATTATTTATTTGTAATAGTTATTGAACAACTTAAATCCTATGTTTCAATTTTCATGGTTTCTAGTTGGAGTTTCATGGTTTTTACTAACTGTTCTCAAATAGTGTACCTACAAAAAATCCCAAATAACATTTTCAAAGTCCTCTAAACCATCCCAAACGTCACCCAGGAAATTGAAATAATTAAAATACATAATGAATGGGTTTATTTTTTAAGGGTGTGTCTAAATTATATGTCTTAGTTTATGATTTCCATAGATTTGATTGGGTTTATCTTGAAAAAAATATTTTTTAATACATTAGTTATTTTAAAAAAAAAATTATCTAGAGATAAAAAAGAGAAAAATAAGTCAGTGATAATTATTGATATTGATTGTGTTTGAGAATTTAATATTCAATATTTTGAAGAAAAAAAATTTGTATAAAAGGTAATAAGAATAACATTAAAAAACACAGAACTCCACAACATAATTGTGCAATTGAAAAAAGAAATATACTTATTCAAAATATAAATAGACACATGATGAGTGAATAAAGAGTTGCAAAATTTTTTTGGTTTGAAATTATTACTACGTTATGTTATACTATAAATCGGTTTTTAATTATATTTTTTCATAAATAAAATTCATTCTTAATTATGGAAAATAATATAACAAAATATTTCTTACATAAATGTATTTGAATGAAAAGTATTCATCTTGAATTCTAAATTTTATCTTCAAATAGTTTTATCCATAAACAATTATGGAATGTTTTTAGGTTATACCACTATAAGTAATAATTATAATGTATTTAATACAAATTATTACATTGTTGAGGAAACAATGACTTTTTTTGAAACTAATCATTTTGTTTTCAAATAAACCCAACCTTCATCCTTTTATGATAATTATAAAAAGTATTTTATACCATATTTAGAAATTTACTATCACATGTAAATAACATAATACTAATTTTCATTAGATATTCATCAATAATACTTTCCACATATTTTTGAAGAATATATTTTTGAAACCCCAAAAAGTATGTTGTTTCTCAGGAATAATCATACTGAATCTATCACTAGTTATTTAGATCAACAATTTAGGATTATATTTTCATTGAGAAATGAAATTGTGGAAATAGATTTTCAATTATAATTAGATCCAAAGTATCTTGATGTTGCTTTTGGTGATGAGGAATGGATGAAAGAAATGGAAGATGAAATCCATGAGTTTGAAAACAACCATGTTTTGAAATAAGATGAATAACCTAAAAGAACATCTATAATTTGGTGTAAAATTGGAATTTAAAATTAAAATTTTTGAAAATGCAATAACAGTAATAAATAAAATTTTAAATGTTGTTGTAAGATATAATAGACAAGAGGGAAAATAAAATGAAGAAATTTAAGTGATAGTCACTAGATTGATGTTAATCGAATACTTCTAATCTGTTTAACATCATTTATTTTCATACTATTTAAAACATGTGTGAAGACTCCTTTTCCTAATGGATACATTTAAGATGATGATTATGTTGAACAACCCCCATGTTTGGAAAATTCAAAATTCACACAATAGGTTTAAAACCTACCAAATAACTATGTAGACATAAGAAAGACCATATATCGTGACAAGAGAGGTCTAATGAATTTTTCTTAAAAAATTCATTTGCTAAGGGAGCTTCCAATAAAAATCTAATTGTAAAATAAATAAATTAAAATGTTATGAATGTACGAATATATGGTGATGACATAATATCTGTTTCAACTCAAAAACCATAATCATATTATTATTATTATTGATCTTATGATGTTTGAGATTGAAATTAATTTGATGAGTTATTTTACATATTTTCATGGATTTGTAATCCCTAATAAACTAAAATTTTCATTTTTTTCTCAATATAAGTATATAAAATAATTACTTATGAAATATTGTTATGAAAATACTAACTTTATTAGTACTCCAACTGGTACCTCTATCATTTTCTCTAATATTTACTTATTTTTTCATGAATAAAATAATTACTACATCAGTTTTCTGTAATTATATTATATTAATATTTATTTACTACAAATTAAAATTTACCATGTAGAAGATAAATATTATATATTTCATTGGAATATTTATAGTTTCATATATCATCTAAAAAATCATATATTGAAAATGTTACATCAATTAAAACAAGATTGTGGAAAATTTAACATTACTTTAGATAAAATATTATATGTTTCATAATCATTAACTTGTGGCTCAAAAAAGCTCAATAACATTACCATTGGATGGTTATGGTATAGATATTCTCAACTAATAAATAATGGTCAAGTGTTTTTGGTCTTTTAAAGCACATTTTAATTTTAATTATAATGATTATATGGATTTTTTACAATTAAATAATTTTTTCATCCGCATTGTATAAGACATTTATATTATTATTTATACACTAAAAAATAAAAATAAATTACCATGGTACATAAAAAATAATTTTCCAAATGAGTTTTTATAGTGAAATGTAGGTTTTGTATATCCTTATAATTAAAATGATAAAAAATATTAAAATTTGAGTAAGAGATATTTATATATTTTTTAAATAAAATATATTAAATGTCTAAATCACATCCTTGAGCCTTCTTAATGATTCCATTTTGACCAAATGATGAATTTTTTAAATAAAACTCATAAAACCATATTAAGAAATGTGTTTTGGTAATTTTTAATAATATTTTTTCCATTAATTACCAGATTTAACTCATTACCATATTAATTAAAATTTACTGAATATTGTATTAAGAATTACAAAAAAAAATGAAAAATATTTATATAATTTCGACACAATGATTAATAATTTGTAATTAATTTTTTTAAATTTCAAAACACACAGGTTCTATTAAATATTTTTTAAATAAATCTCATTTTTCGAATGAGATAACGGGTTCTAAAAGTTAAAATATGAAAAAGATTAAAATGTTGTTACATATAAAAAAATGTAATATTAATTACAATATCCTACAATATATTACCTGATAAAAATATAATATATTTATTCTTTAAAATTATTCAAATATATAATTAAAAAATATTAATAAATTTTTTTAAAAAAATTATTATCAATAATTTTTTTCACTATTCATTTCAACATGAATCTTACCAATTAAAAAAATTAACCACTATAAATTTCTATACTATCATATAAAATAAAAAAAGATTTTGTTTTCAAATAGAATGTAAAAATGTGTAAAAATATATATTTAAAATAAGTGCACCATCAAAAGATGGAAAAGCTTCATTTTTTCAAAAAAAATACTTACTTTATCAAAAAATTTGAATTTGTTCTTATATCAAGTCTACAAATAATATAAGTAGAATTTTAAAAAAATACATTAAATATATTAAATATATATTTCATAAATAAAATCTATCATGAGTAATTTTATTAATTTATAAAATCACAAAAATGCATTGAAATAGTATTTCTCGAGAATACGATCTTTTTTTAAAAGAATTGATTTTTTCACTTATAATTAATTTGTATCCAACGAATTAAATAAATAAAGAAATATATATATATAATATTCTAATTTAGGTAATAATTTTTATACCCCTAATATTAATGGTTACGATATGAGGTAAAATTAATAAAATTTAGTTGTTTTATTAAATTCAGTCTTGCCTGAAATTAATTCTATAAAAAAAATTGAAATTTTGTTGAACAGATGAAAAGAATTGTGTTTCCTATACTTAAACCTAAGTTAGTGATTGATTTAGTGCCAACATATCTAGGTGTACCAAACTATAGAAGATATCAAATAAAATAAATCAATCTCAAAAAAATATTGAGGTGTTACAAAAATCATCCTTCTACATGTTCAACAATTTTTCATAAATATCAACTTGATTTATGAAAAAAAACATTTTAAAAATTACAAAATCATTCATTTTAAAAGAAATTATTTGATAATAATTTCGTTATTTTTTTAAAATCAATAAACTGCACCAATAATTAAATCATTACTGAAATTGAAATATGAAATCTATTTGAGAAGGAATTCTTATAATGCATGTATTTCTTATATCATTTGATAAATAAAGGAAAATGACACTCCAATTCCTATAATATTGTCTAAAAAACGTATATACCTAACTCCCATATGATTCTATGTTCATCATAAAAAAGACATCAATTTCTTTTTTATGTTTTGTATTTCATGTCTTGAAATCCATTCTCTTTTATATGATCCAATCCTAAGGAATAGATGAGAATGAATTCGACTACAAAAAAGAATACTAATACCATGTGAAATACAAAATTTTCCAGAAAAATGCAAGGAATATGATAATACAACATGTCTCAAACATATTTTTGGACCCAAAAAACTAATAAAACGTAAATCATCTCACCTGTAATCATATCTTTAAATGTTGGTGGATTGTTACATGGAAATAAGT
This sequence comes from Viscum album, assembly GCA_963277665.1. Classification (NCBI taxonomy): domain Eukaryota; kingdom Viridiplantae; phylum Streptophyta; class Magnoliopsida; order Santalales; family Viscaceae; genus Viscum; species Viscum album. Next base: position 1,014,363,632 of record OY728152.1, on the reverse strand, counting down.
GACATCCCCATGATGAAAAATGATCTAAATAAATTCCAAAGGTATTTAATACACATTAGGGACCATTTTCCCCTTGAAAATTCAATAACTGTTAAACCTTCCTTAACCAAATAAACAATTATACGATGTATGATCACAATGAAATACTAATCAAAATTTCATTTATAAAAATCCAAAAAACCAACAACCACATTAGAAGATTATACTATCAAATTACATGGTAGAAGGCAATAAAAAAATGACTCCAACGGAAAATCCAATCTCTAAACATGCACCATATTCCAACTCAAAAACAGACCAAGTATCATAAATTAATAAAAAAGATGTGTGATAATTTACATTCTTCCCATTTCATAAAAAACACTCGTTAAAGCACCAATGTTCCAAAGCAGGGGTGGGTACTAACTGTCAATAGTTTTCCCCAAATTACATCACTACTCATTCCACTATGATATAATAGTTAAACATAATTATATGAAAAAAATTATAATAAAAATAAAAAATATTTTATATAAAAATTTGAACAAGTGCCAATAAATATTTTTTTCATGATAACAATTATTTACATGGAATGAAACCAAATAATGTTTTAGAAAATTTCACAAGATCATTTTTGCCACAACCCACCCCATCCCATACAACCAAATAGTCGTCCATTTTTGAAACATACACTTCCATATACTCATGAGTGGCGAGTCATCGTTTTACTAAGCTATCACATTGTGATCCACATTTATGGGAGTACTTCACACCTATGTTTGTACTAACCTTTCGATGGGGTACATCATGCCATTATTAATCCAAATGCATATAAACACTTACCAAAAAACAATTACAAACCCATTTCGAACCAAAGATTGTTAAAACCAATTTTAATGACATTTTTGAAAACAATTTTTCCCATGGAGAAAATCCAACAATTAATTTGAAAATAGTCATTTTAAAATATATTACGAAATACACGTTCCATCCAAAACAACCCATTATCTAATTTCCCAAACAGTCTCCCAGTAGGGGTTTAAACATGAATTACATATATATTTGACAAACCATTTCCCGAATAATAATCAATTTGAAATCATGCCTTTAATTTTTAAATAGTGGAGTAAATATTCAACCCACCAACCTCGAGAAATAAGTGAAATTGATAAATGACATGGAAAAAATAAAACTACGTTAAATATTAACAAGCATACAATTAATAATATACTATATCACACACTAAACTAAATATAATCATATCTAGAATCATATACCATATCTATAACCCTAGAGAATGCAGATATTAGAAAATTGGGGAGAGGGATAAGTAGATCTATGAAAACCCCTCCTGAAATACCATGAATGAAGGAATACCCTAAAAACACATCATTAAAACAATAATAGAATCCTTTGGATCACATATTTATTGATTGTATATTCTTCTATAGCCATTATTAAGAGTGAATCCTGAGTTAGGGTAGCATATGAGGATAAATGGGGGAGTTAGAGTTCAAAATGTGTGGGATCCAGAATTTTCAGATCTTATTATAAGCCTATTATAGGTTAGTCACATTTTTAGCAAAGAAATGATAAATCTAAGAAAAATAATCTACCTTTAGATTGATCCTGAAATTTTTTGATCACATGGTTCCCTAACCATGCACCCGCAGTGCGTAGTCCAATGCATCAGGATGCATGGTTTCTCCAAACTTTTAAAAAATCGTGTATTTCTGTGTGCCTTCCCTTTATCCCTATGTTTCATTGTGAATATTTTCTTATATTTGTTTCATGGTTTTCTCAAACCATGCAGCGCCCGTGATCCTAGTGAAAATATAGAAATCACTCCATAAGATCTCCAAACGCACCCAAACATCACCCATATACATTACATTACATAAAATGAATAATGAAATGGTTAGTTACATGAAACGAGGTGTTCAGCATCCCTTATTAAATAGGATATTCTAGAGATGATCATCAATCTCCTATATCTATCAACGATTTTACTTGATATTATTAGGAGATGGATTCTAGAATAAAATGATTCCATTGTAGTAGTGGGACCCTACAGTGTTTTCCCCATTATGGGATTGTTTTGTACCAAATTTTCTAAATTTATGTCAACCAGTTTATATATCTTGTATTCTAGTATGTGGGGATGGTGTTTTCCCTTCGATTAAGACTGATCACTAAGAAGGGTATCATGAGATCTTTCACAAAAGGCTAAAACTGTTTCCATCTCAATAGTCTGGAAATACCATTGTAGTAGTGGATGCTATGATATTTGAGTTTTCTAGGATAATTGAGGAGTGTGAGGGAATCCTTTATAAGAATGTTTTTGGTTTTCCTTGCCATATATATGTTTATATCTATCTATACACTCATTTTCGGATGAACATGTTTTTGATCCAGTATATCAGAGGATCCAAATTAGATGTGAGATCTATTGGATTGATTAGATTTTTTTAAAGAATATTTTTACCACCAGGTGTATTCCAATGGGAAGCACGTGAGTTTTCACTAAAATGAAATATTAGAGCAAGATTATAGGTGTTGTTTGGTGTCACCTAAGATATATGACAATGTTTATGGACTATATACCCATTAATGTCGATTTAATCCTAACCATGTCATAAGAGGTGAATTGTATGATTGATTTTGGCCCCGGGATGGGTTATCACATTAGAAGGTCCATGATATTGGTGTACCACGCATGGGTTCCTTGAGTCATACCTATTAGCATTACTTATCTATTATAAGCACTCAGGTGTTGAACTCCACTACATATCTCATATTACGGATGATACACATCTTATGATTTTATGGATTTGATTGTAGTTGTATTATATGATGGAACCTTCATTCACTTGGAATTAGAGTTTGAGAAAGGGAGACACACGAGGATAGATTTAAAAATTCCGTTGGAGTGATTTTCATATACAGGATCTCATGGAGTTAGTTCTAGATTACAAGGTCAATATTTTAGGATATGTATTCATATTAAATGGAGCGATAGTTTACCTTATAGAAGTTGAGGTGATGTGAACATGATTTAAGATGAGGTTTTTTCAGTGGAATCATATTCTCATAGTCTGTTTTTCTATCAAATATTTTCATGTGAGGAGATAAATAAATTGAAATTTATGCAGTTATACCAATTATTAGAGTTCTACGCATGACACATTTGAGGTGGGTGGTGCATGACTCGTTTCATGAAACTGGAATGGGTAATCTATGCCATGAGAGTGGAATTTCCTTTTTCAAATTGCTAGTGGTGATGAGATCCTGAAAACAAATACCTTTTTTGGGAATGCTGTTTCTATAGGTTTTATTTTTCTGGCATCATCAAAAACCATTGGGATAGATCCAAGGAGTGGAATAAATGTATTCTGGCATAGAATACCAAAAATTCTAGCTACATTATGTTTTTTGGGATAATAATAATTGAATCTATGAATAATATAAAGTATTGGGTTCTTCTATGACATAATTTGGCATTTTTGTAAAATTATTTTTAGAGCCAGGAGCTGAGACGACACACAGTTCCGAGTGCTGGTGATCTTGTAATTAATTATAAAAAAATATTAAAAATATATAAATCACAAATTCTTATATTTCTATAAAATATGGAAAACACCCAAAATTAGTCTTGGATTTGACATGTGTGGCCATGTTTAAATCATGAGTTCATGGTTAAACCTATGCCTGATCGAAACTGGTTGGAACCAGTTTTTTATATGAGGAATCCATTAATGGTAATGTTTAATTAAAACATATAAATTATTATTTATTTGTAATATTAATTGACCGAATTAAATAATTTGTTTCACATTTCATTGTTTTCAGTATGAGTTTCATGGTTTTTACAAACTGATCCTAAACTATGAACTTACATAAAATCACTACAATCATTTAGAATGTCCTCTAATCCATCCGAAATTTCACCTGCCAAATTTATTTACAAAAAATACACATTGAAGGTGTTTCTTACAAAAAACAGGGGTGATAATTTATATTTATTAGGTTATGATTGCACTAGATTAAACTGGTTTTTTTCTAACAATCATAACTAAATACATTATTTATTTTAAAAAATGATTTATCTAGTGAAACAAATGAGAAAAAAAACACCAAAGTAGATATTTGTAGTGATCATGGTTGAGAATTTTAAAATAAATATTTTGAAATTTTTTTAGGGTGAAAATGGTCAATAAACTGACCATTGGATGATTATAGTATAGTTATTGTCGACCAATATAATCAGGTCAAATGTGTTTTTATTTTAATGGTCATTATAATTTAAATTAATATTAATATATTGAATTTCATCAATTAAAACATATTTTCTTAATCATTTTATAAGCCTTTAAGGTAATTATTTTTTCCAAAAAAATAAAAATAAATTACCATATTACATGAAAATATTTATATTACAAAGGACTATTTATAGTCAAATATAGATTCGGTATATCCTAATAATAAAATTGATTGAAATATTAGTATTTCGGTAAAATATATTTATCTTTAAATGAAATAAATTATATTAAATGTCATAATCTCATCGAAGTTTCTTTCTAAGGATACTATTTAGACAAAAGGATGATTTTGGTGGAATAAAATTCATAAAATCATATTAAGAAAATTGTTATGGCCATTTTTAATATTATTTTTACCTTTAATAAGCCAATTTAAATTTTTAAATTTTTCATAAAAAATTACAGAAGATAATATTCATAATGACCAAAAATAAAAGCAATCTATTTTCATAATTGGGACTAACTTGTTAAAAATAGGCAATTAGTTTTTTTTAATTCAATACACATAGGTTCTAGTAAATATTTTATAATTAATCTCACTGATGGAATGAAAATATTAGTTTTGAATGTTATAACATTCAAAAGATAGAAATGTGTTTACATCAAAATTAAATGTAATAATAATTCTTATAACCTACATTATATAACCTAAAATATTTAATATATTTTTACTTTAAAACCCTTAAAATATTTAATAACAATATAATAATAAATTTTATGAATAAATTTTTTGTAATGAAAATGCATTATTTTTATACTATTCATTAAAATGCTAATCTTATCAAAAAAATAAAATTCATCAAATGTAAATATTGATACTATGATTTCAAATAAAAATAATATTTTCAAATATAATATAAAAAATTATTAAAATCAATATTTTAAATAAGTGTGCAATCAAAAAATAAGAAAACTGCATTTTTTTTAAAAAAATCCTTTAACTGAGAAATTAAATTTTTTATTATATCATTTATTGAAAAAATAAATAAATAATTTTATAATATATACTAAATATATTAAATATATATTTCATAAAAAAAATCTATCAAGACTAAATTTATTATTTTATAAAATCACTTATTTTCATCAAAATAGTTTATTCAGAGAAACTATTCCTTTTATAAAAATAGTTTTTTACTTATAATTAATTACTAACAAAAGAATTATTTTTATATAAATATATTAATAATTTTTTCTTAATTTATTTAAAACATTTCATTCCCTTATTTGTAATGGTTAGTATATAAGGAAACATAATAATATTTAGTTTTTTTCATAAACATTGTCTTGCATGAAATCAATTCTATCAAATGAAATAGAAATTCGTTAGAACAGAAGCCAAGAATAGTGTTTTATATACCGAAAGATAAGATAGAGATTCATGTAGTTCAATCATATCATGCTTTAGCATAAAAAAAATACTTAATAAAGAATTAATTTCATCTCATTAAAATATCAGGGTGTTATAAAAACCATCGTTCTCAATGATCAACAAATTTTCGAAAATATCTACATTCAATTATGAAAATAATACAATTTTAAAAATTATTCAATCTTGCTGTTTTAAAAGAAAATCATTTTATAAAAAATTAATCATTTTTCGGAAATCATTAAACTCCACCAATACTTAAATCATTACACAATATTAAATATGATATCATAGTGGGAATTCATTCCTCTAAAGCATTGAATTATTGTATCATAGGAAAAATCCAAGAAAATGAGACTCCAATTCGTATAAGTGACTATAAAACACACACACCCAACTCCCTGGTGATATTATGTTCATCATTAAAAGGCCAGCTACATCATTTTATTCTCAACATTTCATGCCCAGAAAATCCTACATGTTTATATGAACCCAACACAAGGAATAGACAAAAATGAATTCAACTCCAAGACTGACAACCCATACATTTTTAAATACCACATGTTCGAAAAAAATGGACAGATTAACACATGATCAGCGCACATCACACCCATATCCATATTAACCTCTTGATGGGGTACATCATGCCCATTTCAATCTCAATTCATATTAACACATGCAAAAATACAAGGAAAAACCCATATGAACAACATGTTTGTTAAAACCAACTGAAAAAAAAAATTAATGCAATACATTTTTTTCCATGCAGCAAAAACAACTAAATATTTTAAAGTCATCATTTTAGTATAATGTTACCAAACACACTTTCCAACCAAAACACCCCATTTTCTAATTTACTAAAAAATCACTCAATATGGGTTTAAAAATGAAATTCGTATCTATTTGACATATAATTACATGAAAAAAATCAATTTGAAATCAAACCATTGGGTTATAAATAGAGGGGTTGAGAGTGAACCCTCCTACTTCAAAAAATCTGTGAAAATATTAAATATCACCAAAACGTAATTGATGTCAGGTTAAATATTCAAAAATGTACCATTGATATCAAACCCTATCACAAAATAAGAAAAACATAGTCATATTTTGAATAAACTGCCTTATATATTACAATATAGAAATCTAATTTTAGAAAAAAATTGGATAAATGAAGTATATTTACTAAACACCATCAAGAACAACAAAAAAAGAAGGCCTAACAGAAGGATCCAATATAAAATCACTAATAGAATCCTCTAGATCATCTCAATAGAGATGGGATATTATTCCATCGGCTTTATAATGAGTGAATACTAAGTTAGGAATGTTTCGGTGAATAAAACGGAGATTTATAGACCAAAACGCGTGACATCCAAATTTTTAGGATCTTTTCATTGACTCATGCATGGTTAGTCCCACAATTACTCAAACCATGAACTAATTGTGGACAAGAATTGACCTTATGGATACACCTCAGATGGTTGGATCACATGGTTTTCAAACCATGATCCCTCTATGAAAAACCCACTATGTCAAGTTTCATGGTTTCCCCGAAACTATCACACACTTTGGACAACTATTTCTAGCTCATGTCCTTACCATTTTCTCCATGTCAAATTGTCCCTAGTTTCCTATAGGTGTTTCATTATTTTCGCAAAACCATTCACCAACCGTGAAATTGACAAGAATCTATAAATCACTCAAAAAGTTCTCCAAACACTCTCAAATTTCCCCCATATACATAACATATTAAAAAATGAAAATTGGTAATTACAAGAAACTAGGGGTTCTACATCGGTATTCTATAGGATCTTCTAGAGAGGATCAATGATCACACTTTTCTATCAATGATGTGACCTTAATTTTTGAGTAGTGAGATCCCTACACAAAATCATTCAATTTTATTAGTGGGACCCTACAATATTTTCCACAATATGAGATAGTTTTTTAACTATATTTTCTAAAATTATTTAAACCTGTTCATGTATCATTTTTTCCAGTCTATTGTGATGGAGTGTTTTCGTTCGATAAGGAGTGTTCATTAAGAAGGGTAGGATGGGATCATTCCCAAGAGGCTAAAATGGCTTCCATATCAGTTCTATAGTAATACAATTTGAGTATTTTAATAAATGATATTTCAGTATACTATGATAGTTGAGGTGTATGAGTGAATACTTTATAAGTATGTTGTGGGTTTACCTCATCATATAATGTTTTATTTCATTATTAACACTAAATATGGATGAACATATATATAAAATAGTATATATAGTGAACCCATTTTGATGTGATATCTGGAAGTATGATTATAATTACTTTAGAGAGGTATTGTTTTACCACATACTGTGTTCAAATTGGAAGGCCTTTCAGAAAAATGAAATATTATAGCATGATTCTAGATGTGTTTTGGAGTCCCCCAAGCTATATGTTAGTCTATTTGGAGTATACACACTTTAGAGACGTTGTAATATTCATCCAATGGATATTGGTGACATAGATCTCATAATTTATCACGAGGATGGGTTATCACCATTAGTCAGTCCATGTTATTGATGTACCATGATTGGGTTCCTAGAGTCCTTAATACTACCTTTATTTTCTAAAATACAATTTTTTGTGTTCAAATCCAGAACTTATATCACATGACATATGATATTCATCTGTATTCAATAATGGATTTGATTGAATTAGTCTTCTATGATGGTACCCTCCTTTCCTTCGAATCTGAGTTGGAGCAATGGATACACAATAGGATGCATATAAACATTTTGTGAGTGATATTCATATAAAGGATCTATGGGAGTTAGTTTTACATTCCATGTTCAACAATTAAGATATGTATTCAAAGATAAGGGTTTGATTGTTTACCATGTTGAAGTTGACATATTATGAATGTCATGTTTAAAGAGGGTTATTTGATGGTGTCACATTATCATAGTGAGGTTTCCAATGAAATATTTTCATTTGATAAGACAAAGAATCACCTCTATGAGCTTCTATAGCTTCATGGAGTTCTGAACATGTAATTGTTGAGTAGGGTGGTGAAATACTGATTGTATTAAACTTTCTTCTGTATGAAATTCCATGAGATTACAATTTCTTTATTCACATCTCTAGTGGAGATGAGATCCATGAAATAAATACCCTTCTTAGGGATGTTTTCATTATGGGTGTGAGTTGTTTTGGAAACATATGAAACCATTAAGGGAGATACAGGGAGAGGAAGAACACAATTAAGACATTGAATACCCACAATAATGTTTACATCATTCATTTTAGGGATAAAAATAATTGAATCACAGAATAATAAAAAATAATTGGTTTTCTATGTATGAATTTAGAATTGTCATATGATGATTTTCAAAGCATGGATCTAAGATAGCCCACGATTCCAAGGGTCGGTGATCTGAGTGTTAATTTTATAAAGAAATTTAAAAACATTTACATTAGAGATGCATATATTTCTAGAAAATGTTAAAAACTCAGAAACAATATCTTTGATTTGAAATGTGTGGCGACGTTTGAGTCTATAGTACACGGTTTAGCCTAGGCATGATATAATAATGTTTCGAAGTGAATGATTAGACGTGTAATGAATTTTAAGTTATTATTAATTTATATATATATAATTTTGTTTATTTTTAATAGTAATTAAAAAATTAAATACTCTATTTCACTCTTAATAATTACAATTTGGAGTTTCATGGTTTTTACGGACTGTTCCCAAATGGGGGACATAAATAAAAAACCAAAAAACATTTCAGAAGTCATCTAAACAATCATAAATGTCACTAGATATGATTGGTTTTGGTTTCTAAAAATTATATAAAGATAAAATATTTATATTAAAAATTTTATCTTGAGATAAAAATTAGAAAAACATATCCTTTGTAACTATTTTTAGTGATCAGGGTTGAGAACATTAAAATTATGATTTTGAAAAAAAATTTAGTATGAATTGTATTATGCATTAATTTTAATAACATAGAACTCCACAACAATATTTTGTAATTGAATGAATAAATTTACTACTTTAAAATATTAATATTACAATTATGAGGGGATAATCATTTGGGAATCCTTTTTGGGATAAAATGATTAGTAGTTCCTATTATATAGTAAATTTTGTTTTAATTATATTTTTTCAAAAATAAAATATATCATTAATTATGGAATACAATAAAACCAAATGTATCTTACTTCAATTTATATGAATTAAAATTAATCATATTGTAGACTAAATTATAACTGCATATGATTTTACCCATATCAAATGAAGAAATTTATTTAGGTTATTCCATTTTTATTAAGGATTATAGAGTTTTTAATAAAAATTCTTATACTAATGAGGAAACAATGAATAATTTTTTTATGAAAATGACACTTTTATTTTAAAATAACCCCCCCATACATCCTTATATGTTAATTATAAAATGAATACTATAACAAATTTAAAATTTTATTATAATACGTAAATATCTCCAGACCAAATCTTATGTTATTCTTCATGATTATTTTTAACCTATTTTTGATTAATTGAATTTTGAAACACCAGGAAGTTAGTTGTTTATCATGAATAATAAATCTTAAAGTATTATTGGTGATTTAGGTCAACCATTTTGGATTATAATTTCATTGATAAATTAAATTGATAATATATTAATACATTAAAAATATAAAAAATAATTCATATGAGTATTTAGGTGATGAGGAATGGATAAAAGAAATGCATGATTTACTCCATTAGTTTGAAATGAACCATGTCTAGACATTAGTTGAATGACCTAAATATCTTATATAAATGGTGTAAAATTGGATTATTATATTAAATATGATGAAAATGGCATAAATATTATAAATAAAATTATAAATTTTTCTATAATTTTAATAAACCAGGGGTAAAAATTTGAAGAATCATATATACTAGTAGCTAGATTGATGTTATTCTAATACATCTATCATTTTTATCATTATTAAATTTTATAATATTTCAAATACAATTGAAGTGTTCTTTTCATTATGAATATTATTAAGAGGATGATTATTTTAAACATCCACTAATTATTGAACATTCGAAATTTCTAGAATATGAAAAAAAAACATACCGAAGAACTACATGGACTTAATCAGGCCCCTAAATATTGGAAGGAGAGTTCAATGTGATTTTGGATGAAAAATAATATGGTTAGGGGAAATAAATATTAAAATCTTTTTATAATATATTGAAATAAATAAATTATGATTATATAAATATATATTGATGACATTATATTTAGTTAGACTCTAGTATCGTAAACATATTATTTTGTGTATCTTATGATGTTTTAGAATTAAAAAAGTATGATGGGTTATTTAACATATTATTATGGTTTTGAAATTCATAATAAACTAAAACAAACATTTGTATCTCAACATATTTATATAAAATAATTACATATGAAATATGAGTATGAAAATTCAAAAAGTATTAGTACTCCCACTAGTAACCCCAACAATTTACATGTTGATAAGGCTATGAAACTATATGATTAGATAAATTTTAGGGGTATGTTAGGATGAATACATTAAATTAAAAATAGTCATCAAAATTGAATGAGTTCAGTATAATTATTTATTAGATAATAGTCCTATACAAAAATAATCCCATAATATATCTGTTATATGGAAAGAAATTCTAAATCGAACTATGCATTTAGACTTATTCTGTTCATATGGAAATGTTTTAGAACAAAAAATCATTTTTGATGGTGAAATTGGTTGTCATATAATAGATAGTAAATTTTCATATGGAATTCATAATCTATAAAGAGAATGTTTTGTTTCTTAGTTATCTAGGAAACAACACTTACTATCACCTTCCACTACTGAAGCAGTATATGTAGAAGCTGAAAGTTATTATAGTCAACTGTTGTGGATGTATGACACAATAATAGACAATGGAATGATTTTTACTAAAAGTCAAATACAATGTGAAAAAAGTTGTTATATTCTAAATTAAAAAACTATCACGTAATTTATGTTCTAAACTCATAGATATAAGGCATCATTTTTTTAGTATTACACACTTAATATATATATCATTTTCCAATTTTTCATAATGAATAAATTTTTATTTATATTTTTAATTAAACCCTTAGTTTTGATAAATTTTAAATAATTAAATCAATTTTGTGAATGTCTAATGTTAATTGATCATTCATATCTACTTATTTATCAACCTTTTACAAACATTAACAAAATAATTTTCTTAAATGGTGTACATATGACTATTGTATTATAAAAAAATTCTATCTAAACTTTTTATTTTTTTTCTAAAATTTTTATATCATAATAAATTTTGTGGAATAAAATATAATTATAACCTATCATAATAAGTTTCTATTACTAACCTATCATTATAATTTATTCCAATAAAACAATGATAAATATTACACATTATACAAATTTTGAAATTATATTTCTTAAAAAAAACAGTCATCATATGATTTAATTATAAACAAATGATAATCATGTATTGTGAAAACAAATATCATAATCAATTACTTTTATTAAAACTATCACAATAATTTATTATAATAAAACTAATGTAATCATTTTTTAAAATAAAATAATTTTAATTTATTTATTTTACAAAAAACAAGATGAATATGTTAATCATATTGATGAAACATTCTACTAAAAATAGTAATATTTTCATTTAATTGTTTCACTAATATATTAAATTAGTTTATATTAATTTCATTTTATAATTTCATTTTTTTTAAACATTGATATGTTTTTTAATTTTATTTTTTTTATATTTAAATTGATCATCAATATGATAAAATATTAGAAACATTGAGAGTTCAAATATTATCATTAAAAAAAAATTTCAATTAAATGTCAACCGTCAGCTTAGTTATGATTTATCCTCACCTGTTGAAAGTAATTTTTAATATGAAGACAAGATTTCCCATTACTTTATAATGGTGGGCAATTCCATATCCTCTATTGGTTCTAAAATATTTTCCTTAGATCATAAGAGAGTGTTATAACTATGTTAATTTTTTTAAAAACTATACAAATGAACATGTTCTTTTTATTTTGGGGATTAAATACAGTCATTATTAAAATATAGTTATAGATTTCATTGGTGGTCCTACCGAAGGATAGTGCCATATCATACCCCACTTAATTAACTTGTGATCGGGAAAGGATATCACATGGCCTTAAGATAATTCCCCATGATTCTAAAGTCTATAATTAAATATCAAGGGATTCATTTATAGGCAGGGGATGATTTTACCATTGAAAATAAAACAACCAACCAAATACACTATAACCAAATAATCTAATACATGTTTCCTCATATAAATTAAAGACAACAATTGCATTTATTTCAAAACCAAACAACCAATAAGTACCATAGTGTAAGAGAAAAATCATCAATGTACACATTTGATGAAAAAAACAAAAACACAATGAAAACTACAAAACATAAAACTCCCACATGATTCATTAATTGAAAAATAGCCCAAGTATCATACTGAACCACTAAATATGTGATATTTTTTACCATTGATTGTATCTAGATGAACTATAACTAAAAAAGAACAAAATTTCTAATGAAGGGGTCTGCAATGATTCTCATCAGGATTTCCATAAATAATTTCCTTACTCACCCCACATGAATAGAAAATGTTATCACATTATTATACAACAATTTATATAAAGCATATGGAAAATGTTTCAAAATTTTATCACAAAGCCAAAAAAATTGTATTCAAATGATCTTTTCTGAAATAAACCAATTTCCATAAATGAAACCCAACATTTATTTCTAACGATTTAATTAATTTAATTGGATTTAACATTTCTATATTATAAATCCACACACACCCACTTGCACCTAACACAATCGTGGTGTTACAATTATAGTGGAACTTCATGTCAATAGCATGTATTTGATGATGGTGGAACTTCATGACCAATATACATCCATTCCACACATTGTAATCAATTTAATTCACATAACATAAAAATACCACAATTTTTACCCCATTCAATTATACCAATAAAATAGTCATTTAATTGAAAATCATCACCACAACACAAATCAATAAAACCAAATATTTATTGAAAACCATTTTCCCTAAAAACCATTTCAACAAAACTCATATCAAATTTAATACAGTTATCCATTCATTAAAACAAAATCATAATTTTAAAATCAATATATGAATGTCATGTTACTAAATTCTCATATTTCCTAGACACCCAATTTTTAAAAATACCACAGATCGTTACCAAATAAGGATCCCAACAATCATTACACAACAATTTCAAACAAAATAATTAATTTGAAATCATCCCTTCATGTTCTAAATAGATTAATTGAGAGTGAAGAAACATAACAAGGGATTTATGATGAAAATAAAGAAAAACACATAAATTTCAATGAAAATGGGTTGACACACAAAAAAAACATCTTAAATCTCATCATATATCATCAGTATGGAAAAATATAATTATAATTGGAATAAGAACCTTCTATATATCCAATGAAGAAGATGATCTATGAAAACAAAAGAGGCTGAGAATTTGATCTATGGAAAACCACCAAAACTACTATAAAAGATAACTTACCAAATAACTATGCTTCACCACAAAATATAAAACTTTTAGATCATCTCACGATCGATGAGGAATGTTTCTATATAAATTGGGATGGAGAATTCCGAAGATTTTTTTAAATTGGGTAAGAAAGATGTATTAAATATTTTTTTGACCTATACCCACTTTTGTGGATCTTATTTTTAAACCCTACATAGTAAGACCAACCTTGTGAGGGCCACTTCCTCAATGATAATCCTCACATTGTTATAAAAACAACCACCATCGAGGAAAAAATCCACTATCCTAAAAACCATAGTTTCCACAAGGCTTCATTAAAATTTGGAAAAACAATGTGCCAACTCATGCACCTTCCACAAAGCCTCTGTCTCATTATGAATGATTTCCTGAAAATGTATCAATATATCCACTAATAGTGAACTAAATAATTACTATTAGAAATTACCCAAAAAACCATCCAAAAGGATTCCAAACCCTCCATAACATCATCCACTACATTATATACATAATATACACAAATGAAGGGTTACTTACATGAAACCAAGGAATACACATTTTTCCCAACAGTGTCACTTCTGTACATTGAATGTTGAAAACCATCCTTGATATAATAGTGTTTCAAGAATTACTCATTTGTCTCCTTCTCCCATTCCATAGTATATTAATAAATCATACATTGTCACCACAATAGATAGACTAGACCACAACTCTTCCCATACAAGTCTTCCACATTCAAATCTATAATCAGTACAGACCCATGGACAGATGAAGAACATGACACTGGGTCCATGCGATCCCATCTGATCACATGCCCAAGATTAGTTTGAATATTTTCCAACTGAGATACAACACATACATTATGGAAAATGTAGAGCCATGGTGGAAATGACAACATATATATCACCTCACGAACCCATTTAAGAATCTCTAAAGGGACTACATGTTGAGGTGATAACATTCCATGCTTTCCAAAATGATGTTTCCAAACCATGGAGAGATATACATGAACACGTAGTCACCCGCCTTGAATTTCAATGACAATTGGTGAATATCCACATATTATTTCTGAAGACTTTGAGCTATATACAAAAATTTATTCATCAAATGAATATTCTCCATTGTTTCATGGACAAGACTCAACCCAACTAGTGATTTCTCACCTATTTAAACTGAATAAAAGTAAAGAATGATAGGTAAAACCGTACAATACATCAAAAGGACTAATATTTATTGATTAATGATAAATGTTTCTATACGATAACTCCACTAACGATATGTGATCCTTCCATGAGGCACCAAAATCCATTACATTTGTGCCCAATATGTATTAGAATGTTTATATAAGGACATGACCTTAATACCAAACATAATATTGAATTATAATCAACCAATAACTAACTTTAATATTGATTTTATTTTAATGTTTAGTGTTTTTGAAAATTGGGATATAATACATACATAACATTCAACATTCATAGAGAGTAGATACCATAAAAATTGTATCCATTTCATCCAAAATATAAGGAATTTTAAATAAATCATTTTTCCATTGACAAATATTTATAACATTTAACATGGATATATTATTTTTCATACTCATACTTATAACCTATGAAATTTATATAAAAACATTGGATGATCACAAAAAATCATTATAAGGGATATAAAAATAAGTAAGTAGAACATTAGTCCATGAATATTGGTAACTTATGAAATCATATTCAAAAGAAGGAAAACATGTAACCCATATAAACAAACATTCTGGAACATGTTAATTAAAATATTTTTCCAAAAATCATATAGAAAATAAATAGATCCATAAAGGTAACATGGGAAATTATTTATATATTATTGTAACCATCTCAGCTACATTATAATTTGTATCCCTCATGGTTACGTGATAATTTTTGTAACCATCACAGTTATAGTTATTATACCCATATAGATGAACTATAACATACACATACCAAATGAATAGGATGGAGATATATGTCCCACCATTCATCATAAAAAATTATCAAAAACCATAACACTATCATTCAACATGAATACTTTCATAAAAACACTATAATTAAAATTTACAAAATAGAATTTTGATATAGGTTTTTATTAGAAAATCCCCTTATAAATATCACATAATTGAAGTGATATATAATGTATTGGATGAAATTTGTATACACACAGTAATTACACATAATCAAACATAATATAAACATAATTAACACATGACCTCAACCTATATTGTGAGGTCTCTCTAAATGCACCTAAAAGACCAAGGATAAAAACTAGGTGGATGCATAATTATAGGTTACTATAGTAGTATTGTAGCATGCACTATAGAAGAACTATAGAAGTACTATAGAATGAAATGTTCCATTACTATGAGAGAACTGTAGGAGGTACAATAGCAGGTATTATTTGATACTATAGTAACCAGAAATATTCTCTTTGGGCCATAGGTTTGGCCTTGGAGTCTCTAATGCCTTCAGGACACAAAGGCCTTCAGGTTAGTAATGAATTTGAGCCACCTCAAGGCCTTCAGGCCATCTCAAGGACTTCATGACCACATGATATGAATATTCCTATATATATTATATATGTAAATAGCTCCATATGAGGATTCAAGAGTGTGGTACACTAACCCTAGCATGGCTAACTGATTTGGATAAATTAGAGGGTATGTAATTTCTAATGCTACTAGTCCTATGCATCTATGCACATGACAGATAGCCAAACGTCCATGGAAAGGTGGAGAGTAGCTCAAGATGTAGATGCTAGTGAGCGGCGGTTTCACGTAGTCATAGTTTGTATGATTTCTTTATGACCTACATGTCATGTAATGTCTCCAAGCCTACAGGAAATGTAATCTCAAAACCAATGGGTTTTTTGGGTTCCCCCAAATCCCATGAAAGGGGGGTTGTAAAAAATCAATAAAAAATATGGAATTCGGTTCATTCATGATGATAAAAAAATTCATCTGACACAAATTTTTAATCTCACATAAGTAATGATGTAGAATGTTAACCAAATGAATGAAAATCGAGTTATAAATTCACATTCATTGGGTTTTTCTTAATTAAAATTCAATAAAAAATCATGTATAATGGTTAAAAGAGTATTATTAATATCATAAATAAACATATTCATGTTTATAACACCTGATATGATCATTAAATTACATAATTTCACACTTTAAATATTATCATTTTTTTCTTCCATTGTTTTGGGTGTGTTTTTACATGATTTCCATGACTGATTAGTAATTGATTTTCATAATGTATGGAAATGAAATCCCAACGTTAAATGAAATGGTATTCATTTTTTTTCCAAATATATAATGATACCATAAATTAAATTGGTAATCATACCTGATTTTTTCACATTAGATATATCATAAATGATGTTTCTTTAGACCATTTTGTGCAGTTCCTCAGTAATCATAAACCTGATTCATTATATAAATTAATGTCAAGAATAAAATTAAATTACAAAACAAAATAAAAGCTTACAACATACATATTCGAATTTTTTTGAACCATTAAATGTGTTTTATCACTATCTATGAAGGATGTAATATATATTGAAAACACATAATCCATGATTATGATAATCGACACATAGTGGATGATATTTTTCTTTTTAGAACAAGAGTTACATATGAGGAATGAAGATAATAAATATTTTACATGTACATGAAAACATACAAAATATATTTGATTTATGAGATTTCATACGTCCTTTATAAGGGGAGGGGTAAATTTTATATAAAAATAATGGAAATGAAAAGGAAATAGATGATAAAGGAAAATGATTCTCACCTCTTGATCTATTCCCCTTAAGGCCATTGGTTTTTGACTTTTGGTGAGTTCTAAAGCTCTAGGACGTGGGGAAGAGCCATTGGGATGGAATTTGGAAGAACATAAAAAATTCTCAAGAGTTGATAGGTGTGAGAGGAAGAGGGGAATGGGGGTGGTATTTATAGTTGAACAGAGGAGGGATATTATAATATTTTAATCATTACTATAACTTTTTTATCAAGAAAGTTAATAGAATTGATTCACATGACCGTAAATAGTAATAATTTCATGTTAGTTTGAACCATGTGGTCTTACATTCTCATTGCATAACTTATGATGTAGTAAATCAAGAATATAACATTTATTGTAATTTATCGTATTTAACTATTCATAAAACAAATTCCTGAAATTCTAAAAAATCCCATAACTTCTTCCTAATAAATATTTGATGTGTAGAATTAAATAATATACTCCATTTCTTTGAAAACAATTTTCTAATAATTATTAATTTAATATTTATATAAAAACATATTTTATTCAAAAATAACTATTTTAAATCTATAACACATTTTTATCTCATTGGAAAATTATTCAACATCTTGTTTTCTTGTAAGATTACGAAACAAAAAAAAATAAATTTTATGTATTATTCATATGGGTCATATTACTATCCAAATTACTATTCATAAGGGCATGTTACAATTCACTATAAAAATTTTGGTTCTATCAAACTCTACATAACTAACCGATCACAACCATAGATGACTACTTTTTTGAAATTCAAATCATAGAAGATCCAAAATTTTATTTAATGTTTAGTTATAACAATCTACTTAAAAAATGTTTCAGGCATTTCAATATTTTTCTAAATAGCATGGGGTGTTACATTTTACTAACCTTATTGAAATTGTGTCCTCATTATTTTATATACTTATTAAACTAGTGTGGGAACATTTAAATTATAGAATTTGTAAACTCTAATGATTCTTAATCAATCATGTGGTTTCTCTACATTACCATTTCCTAGTGGATTACCTTATTCTGCAAAACATGTTCTATTTGATCTGGGATCCGGAAAAGTATTCTCTTCATGTGAAAGGGTCTCTTCAAGCTAAATTCCTTCTGTCCTCAAAATAATAGATGATTCTAGCATATAATTTTTCAACAATGAAACATAAAACATGTTGTGTACCTGAGATAAACTCAGCGGCCAAGCTACACTATTTTTGATTGGTCTAAGACTCTCCATGATTTCATAAGGACAAATAAAACATGGAAATTACATTCCATTCTTACCCAAATGAACTACACACTTCCACAGAAAGATTCTCAAAAAAACATTATCACCTACCTCGAAAGAAATGTCTTTCCTTCTATTGTCTTCATTAATTTTATGTCTACTCTTATCTGCCCTCATGTGTTGTTGGACCAACTTTTATTTCTCAATATGTTCCTCTACTAATTATTTTTCAATCATCTTCCATTTCCATACATCATCCAAACAATTTGTATTTCAATAATGCTTCCCATACAATTCCTTGAATAGTGTTATCTGTATACAAGAACAAAAACTATTATTATAAGAATACTCAACAAAATAAATATGATGATCACAGCATCCCTGTTAGTCCATTGAATAAGCTCAAATTAATTCCTAAAATGTATGAATCATTGATTTTGACTACCCATATGATTGGAGATGAAAAGTTGTACAGAAATTTAGTTTTATGCCCAATGACTTATGATGTCCCTTCCAAAAGTTAGAAGTGATCCTGGGATCCCAATCAGATACAACAGAAAGATGAAATGAATGTACTATGAAAATATCATTAATTTACAGTTAGGAAAGACATTGCAAAGACATTTTATCTCAAATAGAAATAAAATGTGATGTTTTATTATCAAATCAACAACAATCCAAATCTCATTTTTACGTTGAGGATTCTTTGGTAGTCCCACAAAAAATTATGTATATATATATATTCCCTAATTTCCTCTCTATCACTGATAGTTGCTATAACATGGCCTTTAGTAGATGCAGATCTTCTTGAACCTATATACATGTCAAATATTTCATAATAAAATAAGAAATACCTTTTTACATTCATTCCCGTAAAAAATACTCTCGAAGATCTCTGTACAACTTATTATTTCCAAAATGAACTAAAAATGGAGTATTTTGAACTTCACACAACAAATAATTCTTCAACTAGGTATAAAAATGTGGTCATAACCATTTTCAAAATCATAAAAATCAATCTTTAATGATGTCAAATTCTTGCATGTTACTCATTTTTTACAATTATACTTGTTTCCCTTAGCTCAAGGTCTTCCTTTTGTGCTGGATTAATTTTGTCTGATAACAATGACTATACTAATACCTAAAACAAATAAGATTTATTTCCTACAATAATAACCTCTAAAAAATATTCATTAAATATTTAATAATGGGATCATGTTCCAACCATAATATGGTTATTGATGAATTATATTTTTGACTCATGTAATCCTACACTTCATTTTCTTTTCTCATCTTGTAATCGATCGTGAAATCATAATCATTTTTCAGTTCAATAAATCTACTTTGCCTTGTGTTTAATTCATTTTGAGTGAATTTATACTTCAGACATTTATAGTCAGTATAAATATGACTGTTGGCACTGTATAAATTTTGCCTCCAAAATTTCCCTAAAAATACCATAGCCACCAATTCTATATAATTTGTTCCATAATTTAAATCATGAGGTTTTAGTTTTGTGGAAGTATATGTAATTACCTAACCATTCTACATTAGAAGAAAAAAATTCCTTTGAATGAACCATCATTGATGATAATAAAATCATCATTTCTAGAAGGCAAGTACAAAACTAGAGCATTCACCGAAATATTCTTTTGTTCCTAAAAAAACCACACATTCTTCCAACCAAATAAATTTAACCCATTTTATCTTTAATTTAGCTAGTAGGCTACATTACCATGCTATTTTTTTAACAAATGTTCGATAATAACTTACCAATCCAATAAAATTATGATTCTTCATAATATTTATAGGATAAAGAAATTCATAAAACACTTTATTTGTAGGATCAACTATTATTACATCTATACATAATGTGTTCCCATGAAAAGAAATATATTTCAACCAAAAATCCACCTTACATTGTTTTCTATACAATTTATTTTCCATTATGGTTTTCAAATCAACCTTTATATGTTTTTTATTCTAATCTTTATTCTTAAAAATTACCTGAATTTCATTGATAAACACAACCAAAAACCTATCAAAAAAATAATGAAATATTATTTTGATAATATCCATGAAAATGATTAGGTGAATTAGTTAAACCAAACAGCACAAAAACAAATTCATAATACCTATATCTGTTAGAAATATATATTTTATAGATGTCACCCCCATCAACTATAGCTGTTGGTATCATGATCTCAATTAAATCATGGAAAAATACTCAACTCCCTAGAGCTGATAAAAAAATCATAAATATGAGATAAAGGACACATGATTTTAACAATGATGTTATTCTATTCACTATAATTCATGAAATGTCTCATGAATCCATCTTACTTTTTAATGAACAATATAGGATCTCCATGTGGTGATGTTTCTGGACAAATTATGCCTTTATCAAGCTACTCGTACAACTGATTTTTCAATTCAAGATGTTTCATTTGAGCCATTCGATATGGGGGTTTTGAAATTGGCATAGCATTAGGAACTAAGTCAATTGTTAATTCGACATCTCGATCAGGTATGACCCTCAGATACTCATCTCATAAAATAATCAATGTATTCATTTTCCACTAGAACTTCATTAATCTGACCAGTTCTGATGTTTTAATCAAAATAATAAAGATAGAATTCATTTCCATCTTTCATTATTTTCATTGCTTCTTGATATGTTATCTATTTTATGGATTATTTCTTTTATATAAACTGATAATATTTCTGAAAAAAATTATTCTTCAGCTCTAAATTCAATCATTGCATGAAAAACTGAAATTCAATCCATTTCCAGAATAACATCAAACAAAACAATGTGGAAAATCAAGGTTTGTAAGTAATGAATTTCAACAGAACATAATAAAATAATTTTTTTAATATCTATTTTCTATAATACATCACTACTGGAATTGTAAAAATATATCCTGGTCTCATTTTTTGAGGTGATATTTGCAATTTATGAGAAAATTATTAAGAAAAAAAATGAATTGGTAGACCATGTATCGAACAAAAAATCGGAAATATGAGAGAAAACAAAAAATGTACCTGATAAAACAACATTAGATGGACCGATGTAGACTATCGTAGTCGCAAAAGATATCACTACAAATATTTTCTTAATTTCTGGCATATTTGCATCATTTGGATCTATAATTGGGTGGGAATTTTATATTGGCATGTCTCCCTACATTTAAAACACTTAACAATTTACATATTAGGATTAGTATTAGGATCATTTTCATTAATATATCGGGCCATATGTCTAAACATGATACATCAAAAAATATTCCACGTCTTGGTAAGACATTATTCAGGGTGTTTTTTAAAACACTATTCACAAACTAGAAACTGGAATTTTGTAACATCAGATTTCATTGATTGATTCTTACCCACCACTTTCCATATGGACCTTTTTTTATCAACTTTTTAAAATTTCATGTGATCATTGTAAAACACCATATCAACCCTCTAATTTCATTAGACATGTTTCTCATAACATTTGAATTCATGTGAGGACAATACTCTTCGATACCTTGGATATATTGGTGAGTAAAAGAAGATGATTTTTCTATCATGTTCGAGAATAATATTTGGATCATACCTTACCAGTCATGTGATGTTTACTTCATAAAAAATGACTTAATAATCCTATTTATTCACCAAATCATTGAATTTATTCTCCACTATAAACCGTACCACCTTAAGAGAATAATTTTCAATGAAAATTGATTTAATGTCATCTCACAATTAGGAATCAATATGATCTCTATCCCAAATATATTTTACCATTGACCACATGTGATCAAATTCTCATTCAAAATGATAAATTGAAAGACTTAACTTTATATTATCTAGAGAGTCCATGACATCTAATATATTTTCTAGGATATAATCCATCCTTTTTCCACTACTATGTCAGAAGATCCATTTTAAAAAAGAAGTTGTTTTATCATTAAATGTTTAACTATCATATTATTCCATTGAGGTACCTCTATTTATTATTACAAATTGATGTAATCATAATTTATTGGATGTTTTTTCGGAGCCATTACTATCACATATTTCTCACTTTTAAACCCTACCATTTTGGGTTGTAGATTCGAAATGATATAATTTTGAATGTGCCTATCATTTTCAGATTCCTTTTTTCTTTTGTGAAAAACCATTCTGAAGAGACATATAATAGTCAATGAAAAATAGAAAATTTTAAATTCTATATCATTTCAAATTAATGATAATGTAAAAAATCACTTTTGGTATTATATTAACATCATCCTACCCCCTAAAGATATCTATACCATCTTCTGATAAAAACTATAAGCACTCGACATTATAAAATTACATAATAATGAATTTTATTCCAAAACTCACATCCTTTAATATTGTTGATCATTTCAAGATTACTGTTTTAGAGAATTGGGATATAATAAAAACATAACATTCCACATTCTTATGTTGTAGATAAAAAAAGTATTCATTTCTTCCGAAATATGTGACTGTCCAAATAAAAGAAGTTTTCTTATACCAATATGCATAAAATTGATATCATGTCCTTCATTGTCATACACAACCATATAACATGTAATGATCAATTAAAAACATCTGATGAGCACAAAAAACTCAGTAAGGGACATAAAATTAAGGAATGAAAACATTAGGCCATGAATACTAGTAACATAAGAAATAATTTTCATAAAAAGGCATACTTGATACACATATAAATAGACATTGGGAAACATGGTATTTCCATGAGATTTCCAAAACACATACAGAATATAAATAGATCTATAGAGGTATCTTCTTACATTACAGACATAATCTTGTAACCCTCTCAGAAAACATAGAATTTGTAACCCTAAAAGATAGTTTAAAATTTGTGTAACCATCCTGGTTACACATGGAGTAACCATATAGATGACCACCAACATACATATACTGAATGAATTAAGGTAGGATATATTTCCTAAACATCATCATAAAAAATTCCCAAGAACTTGAACATAATCATATGGCATTAATTATTTCATAAAAACATTTCTTATGAATTTTGTAAAATATGATTTTAAAAAAATTTCATAAAAGAAAAGTACCTTATAAATATATTATAATTGAATTGGGGCATAATAGACTAGATAGAAAATGTATATACATATTAGATATATATACGTAAACACAATTGAACTCAAAAAAAAACATTAAAACCACATATATAATGATGTATAATGTGAACCAAAAGAATTGAAATCGGGTTATGAATTCCCTTATGTCATTGGGATCTAACATAAACTCGTTAATACCTCTTATATAAGGGATAATATAATTTAATTCATACCATAAAAAATAATTCTTATTTATTGAATTTTATATGATCATTTAATAACATAATTTCACCCTATAATTATTAGTATTGTATTCTATCCTTTGTTTTGGGCGTGTTCTTTACAATATTTCCATGGGCTGTTATTATTTGAATTTATTTACATATGGAAATGAAATTCATGAAGTTGAATCGCATGGTATTAATATGATTCCATAATTGATTAAGACACCATAAATAATTTTTTATCATATATGATAATTTATCATTAGAAAAAACAATAATTATGTTCGCTTAGATCATTTTTTGGGAGTTCCACGATTATCATGAACGTTTTTCATTATATAATTTAATATCAAGAAGAGAAAATAATTCCATAACATAAAATAGGTTACAAAATACACATTACCATATTTTTAGAATATTAAAATCATTTTAAGATCAAATTTTAAGGATGTAATGGATATTGCAAACACTTCATCCACAATTATGGTAAATCGGCACATTATGGACGATGTTTTTATTTTTTGAAAAACCATAAGAGGAGAATATGGAAGATTTTGAATCTTTTACATGAAAATTATATCATAATGAACATATATGATTCTGGATATTTAATAACTTCTAGATATGGTTAGTGTATGAGAGTATAAGAAAAGATAGAAACTGGAAATAAAACACATTTAAAATAAATATGATTCATACTTCAGATCCTCATTAGGACATTCGTTTTTGGCCTTTTGGTGAGACCAAAAGCTCTAGGACGTGGGGAAGAGCCTTGAGGAAGGTATTTGGATGAATTTAAAAAATTATGATGGCTTGAAAGGTGTATGTGGGATAGGGGAATAAGGGATAAATTTATAGTGAAGGAGATGAGATATTTTACATTATTCTAATCATTATTCTAACATTATTTCTAAAAAATATGAGTAGTCATGATTAATTTTACCCAAAATAGTAAAAAAGTTATATGAGAAAAAACTATATGGTCTTACATCATAATTGAATAATCGATGATGTAGTAAAACATGTATTTAACATTTATCATCATTTATCAATTTTTTACTATTCATAAAAAATTCAGAAATATCAGGAAAATCCCAAAAATTCACTCCACATATTTTTCGATGGGTAGAATTTAAAATTAAGTCAATTTTATAAAAATATCGTTCAACATATTATTTATTTAATTTTAAAATCAAAACCAAATTTATTGAATAATATAAATTTCAATTCTCTAACACATTTTAACACTATGAAAAAATAATAAACATCTAGTTATTTATATCCTAAAAAAAATAAAATAATAATTATAATTACTATTCATAAGGGTCATATTACAATTCATAATGTTATGATTCTATTCACCAAAAAACATTTGGGTTTAATATGACTCCAAAATACATAGTAAACATAATAGTAGATGACCATTTTACTTGAAATTCAAATCATAGAAGCTAAAATAAATTATGACTACATGCATGTTATAACTATCTACTATAAAATTATTCATTCATTTAATTTTTTTAATCCATTTGGTATTACATTTTATATCATTCATTTGAATTTTCCATCCATCTAAGGATGATACATTATACTCATTGTCATCTAAGACCCTATGGATGTCTGTAATGTTTTAAATAAATTACATTTAAAAGATTGATCTCTATCTAAAAATATCTAATATGGTACACTATACCTCTTTACCACTTCTATGATAAATATTTTTGACACTCCCTCCACCATATGAGATTCATGAATAAGGATGAAATGGGATAACATTATGAGTTGATCCACTATCACCTATATAAAATCATGATTCTGAACCATTAATGGGTGGCATGTTGTAAAATTTATAGATATCATATCCCATTTCCAAATAGTGATAAGAAAATAATACAACATTCCAATTGGACACTTATTCTCTACCATAAAATTATTACAAGTTATGAATATTGAATAAAACTCAGTCACATTCTTTTTCATAATAACTGATGAATATTATAAATTCATTACTTAAAAATCATTTATATTATTGGATGAATATGCCGTATGGAATTTTGGAAATAATGAAGATGTTATTATCAACACGTTAATGGGATGACCATCAGATTTAATATCCAAAAGTCTTTTTCTCATCATATGTGCTACCAACAATTATCACCCGACCATTGAGTTTTGATATACATTCTAAATCAGATGTCTATACATCTTTAACAATATTCACATAAACCAAAAAAATAGAATTGGTTTGAAGGATACATCATCACCTCAATTTTTACTATCCAAGTGCATGTAGGTTAGGACCGACATTAACTGACACTCATCTTAATGTTATTCGGTCGGTGGTGAGTATGCCTAAACTCTACATGTTTCGACCTCACATTCCATGTCCATTTCTAATTGTCTTAAGATAATGATTCTTCCTCTATGGAAGTTGTGGGCATCTTTGAAATCAGTACCAAGTCTGAGTGTTGTTCAGTGGGGGAGGTATTGTTCTATTCCCACCTCAGTAGTGGTAGTTTCCAGCTAGGCCCTTTCAGTAAAATGTGCAGTGAGCTCCCGCTCTACTAACGATAGACGATATTGGAGCAGGCCGAAAACAGATCACTCCAATGGGACCACAACCATGGCATTGTAGGAGAGGTGGTTTAAAGTTGAGGTGTATATGGATTAGACAGGAGAATTTTCAAAATGCAAAGGTAGCAGTTCCATCAGTTCTAGAATTTATTTGAGGTATGATCAACCTATTTAGTACTCTTTCATAATAATGGATGAATTTATGAGATTCAGACTACTTTTTTTCACCCAGTCTACCACATGCCCTTGGTCTAGGAATATAGACATTTTCTATTATCCAGGTGTTTTGTACACCCATTGGTGTTCAGAATAGCATGTTTGATATCTGTCTAGGATATGGACTGATGTTGGGGACACATCATTCTAGTGGGGGTCTTATTCTAGTGCAAATAAAGCCATATTATGCCATTCAATGCATTGACTAGTTGTTTTCAATGAATGTTGTTATCTATAAAATCATGATAAGGGTAATGTCCTTAGATATTGGTGGAAATCATGTTGCTTTCGATGTCGAGCTGCGTTATGAGGAGGGAATCTAGCCTATGGAGCCCCTTCATTCTTTGTTAGCTGATCTGTTAGAATAATCACTAGACTCAGAGATGGTTTATGTTTTGAGGACTTTCATTGAGTTCACAGATGTCGTCCCCAAAGACTTATGATGTCCCTTCTATAAGTTATAAGTGATCCTGGGATCCCAATTAGATACAACAGAAACATTTAATGAATGTAGTATGAAAATATCATTAATGTACAGTTAGGAAAGACATTGCAAAGACATTTTTTCTCGAATAGAAATAAAATGTGATGTTTTATGAGAAAATCCATAACAATCCAAATCTCATTTTTACGTTGAGGATTCTTTTGTAGTCCTGCAAAAAAGAATGTATATATATATATTCCCTAATTTCCTCTCTATCACTGATAGTTGCTATAACATGGCCTTTAGTAGATGCAGATCTTCTTCAACCTATATACATGTCAAACATTTCATAATAAAATATGAAATATCTTTTTTATATTCAATCTCATAAAAAATACTCTCGAAGATCACTATACAACCTATTATTTCCATAATGAACTAAAAATGGATTTTTATGAACTTCACACAACAAATAATTCTTCAACTAGGTTACAAAATGCGGTCATAACCATTTTCCAAATCATAAAACTAAATCTTTAATGATGTCAAATTGTTGCATGTTAACCATTTTTTACAATTATACTTGTTTCCCTTAGCTCAAGGTCTTCCTTCGGTGCTGGATTAATTTTTTTCTGATAACAATGACTATACTAATACCTAAAAAAATAAGATTTATTTCTTACAATAATAACTTCTACAAAATATTTATTAAATCTTTAATAATGGGATCATGTTCCAACCATAATATGGTTATTGATGAATTATATTTTTGACTCATGTAATCCTACACTTCATTTTCTTTTCTCATCTTGTAATTGATCGTTAAATCATAATCATTTTTCAATTCAATAAATCTTCTTTGTCTTGTGTTTAATTCATTCTGAGTGAATTTATACTTCAGACATTTATAGTTAGTATAAATATGACTTTTGGCACTGTATAAGTTATGCCTCCAAAATTTCCATAAAAATACCATAGCCACCAATTCCATATCATTTGTGCCATAATTTAAATCACGAGGTTTTAGTTGTCTTGAAGCATATAAAATTACCTAACCATTCTACATTAGAAGAAAAAAAGTCCTTTAAATGAACCATCATTGAAGATAATAAACTCATCATTTCTAGAAGGCAAGTACAAAACTAGATCATTCACCGAAATATTCTTTTGTTCCTAAAATACATCAAATTCTTCCACCCAAATAAATGTAACCCCTTTTATCTTCAATGTAGCAAGAAGGCTACATTACCATGCTATTTTTTTAACAAACGTTCGATAATAACATACTAATCCAATAAAATTATGAATCTTCATAACATTTAAAGGATAATGAAATTCATAAAACACTTTTTTTGTAGGATCAACTATTATTACATCTATACATAAAGTGTTCCCAAGAAAAGAAATATATTTCAACCAAAAATCCCCCAAAATTTGTTTTCTATACAATTTATTTTCCATTACGGTTTTCAAATCAACCTTTATATGTTTTTTATTCTAATATTTATTCTTAAAAATTACCTGAATTTCATTGATAAACACAACCAAAAACCTATCAAAAAAATCAGGAAATATTATTTTGATAAGATCCATGGAAAAACTATGTGAATTAGTTAAACCAAACTGCACAAAAACAAATTCATAATACCTATATCTGTTAGAAATATATATTTTATAGATGTCACCCCCCATCAACTATAGCTGTTGGTATCATGATCTCAAGTAAATTAGGGAAAAATACTCATCTCCCTAGAGATGATAAAAAAATTCATCGATATGAGATGAATGACACATGTTTTTAACAATGATGTTATTCGATTCACTATAATCCATGAAATGACTCATGAATCCATCTTACTTTTTAATGAACAATATAGAATCTCCATGTGGTGATGTTCTTGGACAAATTATGCCTTTATCAAGCGACTCGTACAACTGATTTTTCAATTCAAGATGTTTCATTTGAGCCATTCGATATAGGTGTTTTGAAATTGGCATAGCATAAGGAACTAAGTCAATTGATAATTCAACATCTCGATCAGGTATGACCCTAGGATACTAATCTCATAAAATAATCAATGTATTCATTTTCCACTGGAACATCATTAATATGAGCAGTTCTGATGTTTTAAACAAAATAATAATGATAGAATTCATTTCCATATTTCAGTGTTTTCATAGCTTCTTGATATGTTATCTGTTTTATGGATTATTTAATTTATAAAAACTGATAATATTTCTGAAAAAAAATCTTCTTAAGCTCTAAATTCAATCATTGCATGAATAACTAAAATTCAATCCATTTCTATAAAAACATCAAACAAAACAATGTGGAAAATAAAGGTTTGTAAGTAATGAATTTCAACAGAACACAATAATTTTTTTTTTGTAATATCAATTTTCTATAATATTTCACCCCTGGAATTGTAAAAATATATCCAGGTCTCATTTTTTGATGTGATATTTGAAATTTATGAGAAAATTAGTAAGAAAAAAAATGAATTGTTAGACCATGTATCAAACAAAAAATCAGAAATATGTGAGAAAACAAATAATGTACCGGATAAAACAACATTGGATGGACCGATGTTGACTATCGTAGTCTCAAAAGATCTCACTACAACTATTTGCTTAATTTCTGGAATATTTGCATCATTTGGATCTATCATTGTGTAGGAATTTTATATTGGCATGTCTATCTACATTTAAAACACTTAACAATTTACATATTAGGATTAGTATTAGGATCATTTTCATTAATATCTCGGGCCATATATCTAAACATAACACATAGAAAAATATTCCATGTCTTGGTAATACATTATTCAGGGTGTTTTTTAAAACACTATTCACAAACTGGAAGCTGGAATTTCGTAACATCAGATTTCATTGATTGATTCTTACCCGCCACTTTCCATCTGGACCTTTTTTTATCAACTTTTTAAAATTTCATGTGATCATTGTAAAACAGCATATCAACCCACTAATTTCATTAGACACGTTTCTCATAACAATTGAATTCATGTAAGGCCAATACTCTTCGATACATTGGCTATATTGGTGAGTAAAAGAAGATGATTTTTCTATCATGATCGAGAATAATATTTGGATCATACCTTACCAGTCATGTGATGTTTGCTTCATAAAAAATGACTTAATAATCCTATTTATTCGCCAATTCAATGAATTTATTCTCCAATCTAAACCGTACCACCATAAGAGAATAATTTTCAGTGAAAATTGATTTAAAGTCATCTCACAATTAGGAATCAATATGCTCTCTATCCCAAATATATTTTACCATTGACCACCTGTGATCAAATCCTCATTCTAAATGATAAATGGAAAGACTTAACTTTTTATTATCTAGAGAGTGCATGACATCGAATATATTTTCTAGGACATAATCCATCCTTTATCCACTACTATGTCAGAATATCCATTGGAAAAATGAAGTTGTTATATCATTAAATGTTTAACTATCATAATATTCTATTGAGGTGCCTCTATTTATTATTAAAAATTGATGTCATCATAATTTATTGGATGTTTTAACAGAGCCATTACTATCACATATTTCTCAGTTTTAATACCTACCATTTTGGGGTGTAGATTCGAAATGACATAATTTTGAATGTGTCTATCATTTTCAGATTCCTTTTTTCTTTTGTGGAAAACCATTCTGAAGAGACATATCATAGTCAATGAAAAATAGAAAATTTTAAATTCTATATCATTTCAAATTAATGAAAATGTAAAAAATCACTTTTGGTATTCTATTAACATCATTCTAACCACTAAAGATATCTAATCCATCTTCTGATACAAACTATAAGCACTAGACATTATAAAATTACATAATAATGAATTTTATTCCAAAACTCACATCCTTGAATATTGTTGATCATTTCAAGTTTACTGTTTTAGTGAATTGGGATATAATAAAAACATAACATTCCACATTCATATATTGTAGATAAAAAAAGTATTCATTTCTTCCCAAATATATGACTGTCCAAATAAAAGAAGTTTTCTTTGACCAATATTCATAAAATTGATATCAGGTCCTTCATTGTCGTACACAACCATATAACATGTAATGATCAATTAAAAACCTCTGATGAGCACAAAAAAACTCAGTAATGGATATAAAATTAAGGAATGAAAACATTAGGCCATGAATACTAGTAACATAAGAAATAATTTTCATAAAAATACATTCTTGTTACACATATAAATAGACTTTGGAAAACATGGTATTTCCATGGTATTTTCAAAAAACATACAGAATATAAATAGATCCATATAGGTATCTTCTTACATTACAGACATTATCTTGTAACCCTCTCAGCTAACATATAATTTGTAACCCTAAAAGCTACTTTATATTTTTTGTAACCATCCAGGTTACACATGGAGTAACAATATAGATAACCACCAACATACAGATAATAAATGAATTAAAGTGAGAAATATTTCCTAAACATCATCGTAAGAAATTCCCAAGAACATGAACATAATCATATGACATGAATTATTTCATAAAAATATTTCTTTTGAATTTTGTAAAATATGATTTTGAAAAAGTTTCATAAAAGAAAAGTACCTTATAAATATAATATAATTGAATTGGGTCATAATAGGGTAGATATAATATGTATATACATATTAGATATATATAATTAAACACAATTCAACTCAAAAAAAACATTAAAACCACATATATTCTGATGTATAATGTGAACCCAAAGAATTGAAATCGGGTTATGAATTCCCTTATGTCATTGGTATCTAACATAAACTCGTTAATACCTCATATATAATGGTTAATATAATTTAATTCAAACCATAAAAATTTATTCTTATTTATAAAATTTTATATGATGATTTTATAACATAATTTCACCCTATAATTATTAGTATTGTATTCTATCCTTTCTTTTGGGCGTGTTCTTTACATGATTTACATGGGTAGTTATTATTTGAATTTATTTACATATGGAAATGAAATTCATGAAGTTGAATCAGATGGTATTAATATGATTCCATAATATATTAAGACACCATAAATAATTTTTTTTTCATATATGATAAGTTATCATTATAAAAATCAAAAATTATGTTCGCTTAGATCATTTTTTGGCAGTTCCACAATTATCATGAACATTTTTCATTATATAATTTATTTTCAAGAAGAGAAATTAATTCCATAACCTAAAATAGTTTACAAAATACACATTACCATATTTTTAGAACAATAAAATCATTTTAAGATCACATATTAAGGATGTAATGGATATTGCAAACACATCATCCACAATTATGGTAAATCTGCACATTATGGACGTTGTTTTTATTTTTTGAAAAAACCATAAGAGGAGAAGATGGAAGATTTTGTATCTTTTACATGAAAATGATATCATAAAGAACATATATGATTCTGAATATATAATAACTTCTAGACATGGTTAGTGTATGAGAGTATAAGAAAAGATAGAAACTTGAAATAAAACACATTTAAAATAAATATGATCCATACTTTAGATCCTCATTAGGACATTCATTTTTTGCCTTTTGGTGAGACCAAAAGCTCTAGGACGTGGGGAAGAGCCTTCAGGAAGGTATTTGGATGAATGTAGAAAATTATGAAGGCTTGAAAGGTGTATGTGGGATAGGTAAATAAGGGATAAATTTATAGTGAAGGAGATGAGATATTTTACATTATTCTAATCATTATTCTATCATTATTGCTCAAAAATATGAGTAGTCATGATTAATTTTACCCAAAATAGTAAGAAGGTTATAAGAGAAAAAACTATACGGGCTTACATCAGACTTGAATAATTGATGATGTAGTAAAACATGTATTTAACATTTATCATAATTTAGCATTTTTTTACTATTCATCGAAAAATTCACGAATATCAGGAAAATAACAAAAAATTCACTCCACACATTTTTCGATGGGTAGAATTTAAAATTAAGTCAATTTTATAAAAATATCGTTCAAAATATTATTTATTTAATTTTAAAATCAAAACCAAATTTATTAAATAATAGAAATTTCAATTCTCTAACACATTTTAACACTATGAAAAAATAATAAACATCTGGTTATTTATAACCTAAACAAAATAAAATAATAATTATAATTAATATTCATAAGGGTCATATTACAATTCATAATGTTATGATTCTATTCACCAAAAAACATTTGGGTTTAATCTGACTCCAAAAAAACATAGTAAACATAACAGTAGATGACCATTTTTCTTGAAATTCAAATCATAGAAGCTAAAATAAATTATGACTACATGCATGTTATAACTATCTACTAAAAAATTATTCATTCATTTAATTTTTTTAATCGATTTCGTATTACATTTTATATCATTCATTTGAATTTTCCATCCATCTAAGCATGATACATTATACTCATTGTCATCTAAGACCCTATTGATGTGTGTAATGTTTTAAATAAATTATATTTAAACGATTGATCTCCATCTAAAAATATCTAATATGGTACACTATACCTCTTTACCACTTCTATGATAAATATTTTTGACACTCCCTCCACCGTATGAGATTCATGAATAAGGATGAAATGGGATAACATTATGAGTTGATCCACTATCACCTATATAAAATCATGATTCTGAACCATTAATGGGTGGCATGTTGTAAAATTTATAGATATCTTATCCCATTTCCAAATAGTGATAGGAAAATAATACCACATTCCAATTGGACACTTATTCTCTACAATAACATTATTACAAGTTATGAATATTGAATCAAACTCAGTCACATTCTTTTTCATAATAACTGATGAATATTATAAATTCATTACTTAAAAATCATTTATATTATTAGATTAATAGACCGTATGGAATTTTGGAAATAATGAAGATGTTATTCTCAACACGTTAATGGGATGACCATCGGATTTCATACCCAAAAGTCTTTTTCTCATCATATGTGCTACCAAAAATTATCACCAGACCATTGAGTTTTGATATAGTAGCCACACATTCTAAATCATATGTCTATACATCTTTAACAATATTCACATAATCCAAAAAAACAGAATTGGTTTGAAGGCTACTTCATCACCTCAATTTTTACTATCCAAGTGCATATAGGTTAGGACCGACATTAACTGACACTCATCTAAATGTTATTCGGTCGGTGGTGAGTATGCCTAAACTCTACAAGTTTCGACCTCACATTCCATGTCCTTTTCTAATTGCCCTAAGATAATGATGATTCCTATATGAAAGTCATTGGAATATTTGAAATCAGTACCAAGTCTGGGTGTTGTACAATGGGGGAGGTATTGTTCTATGCCCACCTCAGTAGTAGTAGTTTCCAGCCAGGCCCTTTCAGTAAAAGGGGCAGTGAGCTCCCGCTCTACTGAGGGCAGACGATATTGGAGGAGGCCGAAAATAGATCACTCTAATGGGACCACAACCGTGGCATTGTCGGGGAGGTGGTTTAAAGTTGAGGTGTATATGGATTAGACATGAGAATTTTCACAATGAAAAGGTAGCAGTTCCATCATTTCTAGAATTTGTTTGAGGTATGATCAACCTATTTAGTACTCTTTCATAATAATGGATGAATTTATGAGATTCACACTCCTTTTTTCACCCAGTATAGCACATGCCCTTGGTCTAGGAATATAGACATTGTCTATTATCCAGGTGTTTTGTACACCCATTGGTGTTCAGAATAGCCTGTTTGATATTTGTCTAGGACATGGACTGATATTGGGGACACATCATTCTAGTGGGGATCTTAATCTAGTGCAAATAAAGCCATATTATGCCATTAAATGCATTTACTAGTTTTTTTCAATGAATGTTGTTATCTATGGAATCTTGAGAAGGGTAATGTCCGTAGATATGGGTGGACATCATGTTGCTTTCGATGTCAGGCTGCGTTACGAGGATGGAATCCATCCTATAGAGCCCCTTCATTCTTTGTTAGCTGATCTGTTAGTAGAATCACTAGACTCAGAGATGGTTTATGTTTTGAGGACTTTCAGTGAGTTCACAAATGTCGTCCCCAAAGAGGTTGTGACTATACCCCCAAGACATGATGTTGGGTTGAGGAAAGACATACAACCTAGTGCCCATTCAATTTTGATGGCTCTCTATCAGATGGTGCCTATTGAGTTGTGAGAGTTGCAGATTCAGGTTGAAAAACTGATGAAGATGGGTATTATCAAAAATAGTGTGTCACAATGGGGTGCTCTTATTTCGTTAACAATTAAAGAATACGATGATTTCAGGATGGTCATAGACTACCAGAGACTAAATCAGGTAATGGTCAAGAACTATTACCCCATCCTGAGGATCGATGACCTTTTTGACTATTTGAAGGGAGCATGATGGTTCTCAAAGATCATCCACTGGTCTGGATAATACTATTTTAGGGTGAACGAGAGTAACATCCTGAAGACTTCTGTCAGGTGCAGGTATGGTCACATTGAATTATTTTTCTTTCATTCGTCGTCACGAACACACCCAGCTATTTTTATGGGACTCCTGAAATTTATTTTCCTTGTTAATTTATACTATTTCATGGTCGTGTTCGTAAAAATAATCCTAATATACTCATGATAAGATGAGGATCACACATAGCATCTATGGATTGTTTTACAGGTCCTCCCACACCACCAGCTCCGTGAGAATTTTTCCATGTTCATGTTCTGGACATAATAGGTTTACATCTTCGAAAATTGTTGTCCCATCATGGAATAAAAGTGGACGCATCGAAGGTCGAATCATTTATTTCATGGGTATCAGCCAAGATTCTGGTGGGTGTTTGTAGTTTCCTCAGTTTGGCTTTTAATTAACTATTTTTCGTACCTAATTTCTCTCGAGTTGAAGCACCATTGTGAAAAATGACCACAAAATACCATTATTTTGTATTGAGTTAGCAGTGTCAGTCCATTTTTACATATCTTAATGGTAAGCGGGTTAGTGACCCGATGTTTAGGTTTCTGGAGGAAGGGGTAATGATTGAGAAGTTCCCTGATGCATCTAGTCTAGGGCCTAGTTGTGTGCTGATGAAATATTCATGAGTGATCACATATGGATCTAGGATGTTACATCCCAACAAAAGTTACTATGCCACCCATGACCTAAAATATTTTTTGTTCATGTTCAAGATAATGTTGTGGTTGAATTACCTCATCGAATAAATCTTTTTATTCTTCACAGTTTACAACTTATTAATGTATGTATTATACCAATGATACCTGAACATGATGCAATGGAGGTGGATGGAGTTTCGTCAGGAATATGAATTGAAGATCAACTAAACCTTGTAAAAGGAAACGTGGTGGTTGATTCCTTGAGAAGGAAATCCCAAATAGTCAGGGAGTCTGTAGATTCATGGAAGGCAATGGAGGAGTTGGATGCTTTACATCTGTACATGAAAGTGGAGGATGGTAGAGGCTGTCTCTTTTAGATGATAGTGAAATCTTCCATAATATGGTTGGTATACGAGTTTTAGTGGGGAGACATAGAGGCTGAAGTGATATATAACTGCGGCATCCACGGTGATGCTCAAGAGGGATGGAATGAGGATTGTCAAAATATGATGTTATTCCATAGGAAAGAGTTTATACCAGTGGATATGCTCAAGGGAGTTCTCGTTGATTTCCATAACACATACCTGGATGTATATCTCGGATTCTCCAAGTTGTAATGAGGCTTGAGTGGTCATTTTTGATTTCCTAGAGTCAAGCGAGCAGTGGTAGAGATTGTAGCAAGGTGCCTCGTGTGTTAGCGTGTAAAGGCTAAACACCATGTTACTGGAGGAATGTTTTATCCCTTATATGTTACCTAGTAGCTGTGGAATAATGTATTTGTGGATTTCATCATAGGACTACCTAGGGTTGATGGTGGTTTTGGTTATATCTGGGTAGTAGTGGTCAGATTGACGAATTCATCTTACTTCTTAGGGATTTTGGAGATGAGCGCAGTTTATTCCTTACCATAGAGGCTTGTGGGTGAAGTGGTATGGATACATGTAGTTCCAAGATCCATCATTTTAGATCATGATACATGCTTTACATCATAATTTTGGAAGTGATTATAGTGTGATTTTGACAGCATGTTATTCCTTAGATTTTCATTCCACCTTCAGATGGATGGGAAGATATAGAGGACCATCCATACATTATAGGAAATGTTTTGGGCATGTGTCTTGGACTTAGGAAGATCGTGGGTATTATTAATTCCCAAGATTTATTTTTCCTATAATAATAGTTATCACTATTCCACTAGCATGGAAATGATTAACGTATTTTTTTGAAGTTTGTGTCATTTTCTTGTGTGCTGGATAGAGATTGGGGGGGAAATGTACCTTCCCCATATGTGGTGCAGAGAACGAATGAAAAGGTTCTACTTTTGTACAAAAGGATAAAGGCAGCTTCAGAGTGGTAGAAGTCATATTCCGATCAGAGGATTTGGCCCTTAGTGTTTTAGTTTGGGGACCATGTGTTCTATAATGTCTCACCTCAGCATGGAAACTAGAGGATTTTCATGAGAAAAAATCTTTATCTCAGGTTCATCAGCATTTTCTAGGTGTTGGGGTGAGTTGGGGAGGTGTAGTATCAGATGGAATTTCCCATGCGGTTGGAAATAATCCACAACATATTTCATGTCTCTCAGCTTCGTCGATATCTACATGTTTACTCCCATGTCCTACAATGAGGAGAGATGGATATCAAGGACAATATGATGATAATGGAATGACCAGTGGGATATGAAGAGGATGATGAGAATGTGTATTGTGGACAGACAATTCCCCTGGTTTGTATGCTCTTGAGGCCTGGTGGCCTCGATGAAAGTACCTAGGAACAGGGGGCACAAATGTGTGCCCAGTACATAGATCAGTTCTAATTTTTGAATGTGTTTTTTCTTTGTGACATTCTTATGATGTAATGATTGACCTCACATGTTGTATGATAAGTTATATCCCTTTTCTATTTTTTTTGTAAATTTCCTATCTATGGGGAGGGTAGAAACCAAATCCATAATCAAGAGACATTAATTTGGATGCAACTAAACTCCTACGGGAAAATTCCACCCAAAGTGGATAGTATCATAACATGGAGTAAGGAGCTCTCTAATATATCTATTTAGATGTAGTAACTTTTGGGTGTTTGTGTGGTAACATAAGGGAGCGAATCTGTAGTGTTTCTATAGTTGTTCATGTGATATATGTCAAGGAGAAGTCCTTGGATTTCAAGGATTACTCTTTAAGTATAGAACAACATTGTGTGGATTTATCCTGAGAGGTATTGTAACATCCTAGGTAAATAAAGAATAAAGTATTATCATATTTATTAATATTTACAAAATAAATATTAATTTTACTTTAAAGGGGTTTCTATTTTCTATAACGTACTTGATACGCAACAAAAAGTTTATTTGAAATCTTACATTGCACACTAGTAATAATATAATATTATATTAAATGGTAGTTAAGTTGTAGCCGTTGTATTGGAGGGAATGAATAGAAATAACTAAAATATGATTATATATGTTAAATGTTTTTACATTTATCCAATAATGGATAAAGGCTTAAAATAAGAAAAGAATTCAATTTTAGGCATAGATACTCTAATATTCACTAAAGGTCCACATATCACCTTTTGATGGAAAACCTTCATTAAATATAGTTTTGGTCACTATTATAAATTCTTTACACCAAATAAAATTCTTCATTAGAATCAGGACATCAAAATTTACTTTGTGTAAATTTTTTGTATTTTTCCTATAAAGTTCATTTTTTAATGAATAGTGAAAAATGTTATATTTTAATTCAAAACCTCTTTTTAATCTAATTTATTTATATGATTATATTATCGTTTGAATGGTTTTAAAGTGAAATTATAATATATTTTTACCATTTAATCCAATAGTGGTCATTGGAATTAATTTCACTTTGAAATCGGACTTAAACTAGTGTCAATCTTTTGATACTTATTGTTTCGTAAAAACACTCTATTTTCTCGGAAAACAGGAATTAATTATTAAATTAATAAATGCAACTAATATGTTTTGAATTTTGTAAACTATACTTCATTTTTGAATTCAGAATATAAAATATAGCTTAGGGTTATGTTTTGGTATTTTTCTGAAAAACTTCAATTTTTGATGAATAGTGAAACCACTAAGTGGTACTTAAAAACTCATTTTTCGTTTAAATTAAAGTTTACCACCTCTGTGTTTTGAATTTCAAAAATCCAACATAAATGGTTGTCATTAATAAGTAAAATGGGGTTCAATGGAATTAAAATATTTTTTTGGTGAATAGTAACATTTAGGTTTATTAATCACGATTAGAGGTAATTAGTGTTGTTTAAGGTAAAAATAATGTTTTAATAATATTAAATGAACTTGACACATGTCCTACACTTATTGGATGTGTCATTTCCGACCAATACAATCCATGGGTCATCTTTTGGACCCCATCGAGCCACTTTGGTAGGAAAATGACATTAATTTTTTTTATTTAATGTTAAAATTAAAATGTCACAAACATGAGTTGTTTTACTAAAAAAAAATTAAATGGGGTTATTCAAGTCATATTTTTGACTATAAATATTCATTAGAAATATAAAAAGATTTCCTACATCATGATATTTTTTTTATAATTTTTAGACATTAAATAACTTAAATTATTTATGACATCATGATGATGCAGTGATTCCCTCATTAATGAATGATTTAAATAAAATGAAAATATAATGTAAAATATAAGACATACACATGTCAAAGACCCATTGGATGAGTATATTTCGAACCCTTATCACCTTATCCTCTAGTTATATCAATGTGGGACCTTTAAAATTTGAAAATCATTTTATAATAAAGTATAGTTTTATAACTTTCCAATAGTGCCCCTCCTCTCCTCTTATAAAAGGACCCCACCTCTCAAGCCTTTGGATCGTCCATGTTCTGCCTATTTTGTTTCTCCACAACCCTCTATTACTCCTAGAAGCCTCACATTGGGCAGAATTCTTCCCTAGGAAGCCTTTGAGCTCAAATCAAAAAGAGTTACCTATTTTAAAAGTAGTGTTTTCTCTTGTGTTCTTTTGTTTTATTTTGTTTCTCCAAACCTCTAAACTATTTTATTCGTTTATTTTGTAACAACACCAGTATCTTCAATATACTAGGATGTTTTTATAAGAAGGATTCTAGCTACACCTACAAACACCACCGTCTAATTGTTAAGGAACATACTATTTCTATGGTTGGCGAATTTCTGCCTCATGAAACG
Source organism: Viscum album (assembly GCA_963277665.1). NCBI lineage: Eukaryota > Viridiplantae > Streptophyta > Magnoliopsida > Santalales > Viscaceae > Viscum > Viscum album. Next base: position 1,014,322,473 of record OY728152.1, on the reverse strand, counting down.
ATGATTGTTCAATCTTCTTTTAACACCATTAATGGTGGACATTAAGATGTCATTCTACTTATATATGATATATATTATGTTTATGTTTTCCTTATTCTTCGGTATTTTTCATTTGTGGTATACCTTTATGGCTTCCATTATGGGCATACATGATATCTTCATTTTAGGAAGTGCGGACTACCGCCCCCTTAAAGTGATTTAATTCGTTAATGCCATATGTGGGACGTATAAAGGATGGATTTAAAGTTATTATATATGATGTATGTTACATCTAAATGATTAATATAATTATGTAATTAAAATATACATACCTATCATTTAGTTTTAATTCCATTAATATGACATAGAAATGAAAGTAGCGTTCATGCGTACGTACGACTTACCATCTCCTTGAACGGTGCATTTCATTTCTTACCTATAAATGATTATGTAATATTATAAATACATGTACATGTTGGATATATATTATATATATGATATCCAAATCATGAATATCATTCTGGATATAATGGATCTCTGACCACATGAACAACTTGTAATTGTAAGAAGTCCACTTTCGACTTAAGAACCAAATATCGACAAAACAAACATTATTAACTTAAATGATTAAATAATGTTTATAAAATGGTAATAAGTGATATGAAAGTGATAATGAACATGAAAAAATGTTCTTAAAAATATAAATTAACTCATGTTTAATATTCAGGATGTTAAAGAACGATCCAGTCATGTCGGACCCGAGGTAAGGGACTTCGTCTCAATATCCATTCATTGAGGCATATTTCATTTTATACACAACTTTGTTTTATACGGTGTATAAAACCCTTTGACTTTTACTTTTATACAAAAGTATTCTTCTTCTACGAAGCGATTTACTAAAGGACAAAAATGAATGTTTCTTTTAACGTGCGCGGTGACAACGACCTTTTCTGTCGCCAAGAGTATTATTTGGTCTTTGGATTCCTCAATAAGCTGTAATGTTTTTGAAATGAAATAAATACCATATACTCTTTTATGTATTTTGTTATTGAAAATGGTATTTATAATGGATTTTTTATGTAAATATATTTAATTGATATATTGTGATCAAAGTGTGGAAGTGTTTTCTTTCCATTATATTTGTTTTATGTATTATGATTTTATAATGGTACTTGGACATTTGACGGGTGGTTACGTGATAAAACATATGACGGGTGGTGTCGTGAATAACAGGACGGGTGGTTACGTTATAACCTCCAATGCATTGGGTATGGAAGTCAGCCGTATGGCTATTCCATTAAGTGATATGTGTGGAAGTCGACCGTATGGTTATTCAATTTATGAATGATTATGTCCCAAGTTACCTTTATATGTTATGTGATCTTTATATGGGTTTTATGGAATTTTTTTTGGTTACAAAAGGGTAAGTAATGATCATTTATTCAGTGAAGAGTTTTTACTACTTCATAATGGTGAAAAGTATTACTTTGATAATGTATACATGGTTTACTTGTTGTTTTGATAAACTAACAGTTTTCATTCTTTTTGTATCCCTTACTTAGCTTTTTATGCTCACCCCACATTTTTTGAAATGTTTTTCACAGGACTTAATGTGGAATAGGGTCAATGATGGGATAAAGGGAATGTCATGCTATATAAAACATGGAACTAGACATGTTTCTTTTTAAGTGTTTTTATTCTATGGAAACATAATAGAAGTGTCTACATTGTAATCTTTTGAGATGTAATAGTTATGTCCTAATTATCTAACACTCTAAACCTGAAAAGATCATCAATGTGAATTATTCATTTAATTCAATATTAAGTAATGTTTAAGGCCGGGGCCTTATAGTTGGTATCAGAGGTCAGTTTAGACAACTTTAGGAGTTAGAAATTTGTTAAATTATAAATTAATTTATGGTATGACTGAAATGATATATCATTTAAATATTACCATGTTTCTTCACCTAAGATATTTCTATGATAAGAATGGTTTTTAATAGAGGAAACAGAACATATTTTCTAGGAAGTCATATAGAGGGAAATGACCTTTCAAATTAGTATCCTGAGATGGTCAGAATCAGAAATAAACAGTTTGTTGCAGTGATGGCTCAGTTGACTCAGGTGAAAAAGGTTGGTTGATTTTATTGATGATACTTTGCTGTTTTCTAAAAGTAAAGGGGAGCATGAAAGACATTTATGGGTTATTTTCAAAACCTTAAAAGAAAAGAAATTGTATGGGAAATTCAGCAAGTGTGAGTTTTGGATGCAACAAATTTTTTTCCTTGGCCACATTGTTTCTAAAGATGGGATAACTGTTGATCCTGCAAAAACAAACGTTGTCGAAGAATGGCCAAGACCCACAAAATGTAACTGAGATTCGTAGCTTCATTGTTTTGGCAGGATATTACCGAAGGTTTGTTAGAAATTTTTCACCGTTATCTAGTCCAATGATTAAGCTAACTCGGAATGGTGTTAAGTTTATCTGGACAAAAGAATGTGATGATTGTTTTTAGGAGTTGAAAAGAATTTTGCTGAATGCTCCAGTTTTGGCACTTCCTTACAGGAATGGTGAGTTTGTTATCTACAGTGATGCTTAATTGAAAGGACTTGGTTGTGTCCTTATGCAGAATAATCAGTTAATTTCTTCTGCATCACGTCAGTTGAAAACTAATGAGGTAAATAACCCTACACATAACTTGGAATTAGCTGATATTGTTTTTGCTCTAAAAATATGGAGGCATCATTTGTATGGAATAAAGTGCGCAATATAGAATGATCACAAAAGTGTAAAGTATATAATCACTCAAAAATAATTGAACATGAGACAGAGGAGATGGATGGAATTAATCATGGATTATGATTGTACCATTCATTACCATCCAGGAAATGCAAATAAAGTGTCTGATGCTTTGAGTCGAAAAAGTAATGCTTCATTAACAATGTTGTGTTTGGAATGTGATCCTTTAGTTAAGTATTTTATGAACTTTGGCATGGAAGTGGTTTGTACAGGATGTCCTTCTGTTTTTTTTAGGTAGCAATGAAATATTCTCTATCAGACAGAATTAAGCAAGCAAAGAAGAAAGAAAACAAGTTGTAGAAAAAGGTAGAGCTGGTTTAGAAAGGTAAGTTGCCTGAATTTAACATTGATAATGATTGTGTTTTGAGGTTTGGGAAGATATTATGTGTTCCTAGTTATTCAAAATTGAAGAATGAGTTGTTATGTGAGGCTCATAGTTCCAGGTTTTCAGTTCATCCTGGCAGTACTAAGATGTACAGAGATCTGCAGGAGTATTACTGGTGTGTTGGAATGAAAAGAGATATTGCGGAATTTACTGTGAAGTTTTTGAATTGTCAGTATGTTAAAGGAGAGCGGCAGTTACCGAAAGGGATGCTTCATCCATTACCAGTTCCAGAGTGGAAATGGGAAAATATATCCATAGACTTTGTTGTGGGATTACTGAGGACATCTCGAGGTAATAATGCAATCTGGGTTATTATTGATCAATTGATTCAATCTGCTCATTTCCTTCATATTAGAGATACATTATTTCTAGATCAACTTTCTCGATTGTATCTTAAAGAGATAGTTTGGTTTAATGGAGTTCCCCTCTCCATTGTATCTGATCGTGATCCGAGTTTTACTTATAACTTTTGGAAACGCCTTCAGAAGTCATTGGGTACTGAATTAAATTTTAGTACAACTTTTCATCCGCAATCAGATTGGAAGTCAGAACAAACAATTCATACATTGGAGGATATTCTAAAAGCTTTCTCTATTGATTATCAAGGATTTTGGGACCAAAATCATTCTTTGGTTGAGTTTTCATATAATTACATTTTTCATTCTAGTATACAGATGGCACCGTATGAGGCATTGTATGGGAAGCGGTGTCGAACTCCAGCTTTTTGGGATGATGTAGGTGAAAGGAAGCTGATTGGACCGGAATTGGTAGAAGATATGGTATAAAAAGTTCAGTTGATTCAGAAACACATGAGAACATCTCAGAGCAGGCAGAAAAGTTATGCGGATAACCAGAGGAAGGATCTATCTTTCGAGAAAGGTGATCATATTTTTCTCAAGGTTTATCCAAGGAAAAGTGTGATGCGATTTGATAAGAAATGAAAGCTGAGTCCAAGGTTCATTGGACCATATGAAATTCTAGAAAGAGTTGGATCAGTTGCATACAGAGTGGCATTACCTCTGAGTTTATCTCAGGTACACAATGTTTTTCATGTTTCGATGTTGAGAAAGTATATGCCAGATCTATCTCTTGTTTTGAGCCTAGATGAAGTTCATTTGGAAGAGAATCTCTCTTATGAAGAACAACCAGTCCAGATTCTTAACCGTAGAGATAAAGTGTTGCAGAATAATGTAATTCACTAGGTAAATATTTTGAGGAAAAACCATATGGTTTAAGTGGCCACGTGGGAATCTAAAAATTCTATGAGGGATAAATACCCCCACTTATTTTGAAATGTGAATAAAATTGTGAGGACGCAATTCCCAAAAGGGGGAACGATGTAACATCCAAGGTAAATAAACAATAAAGCATTTTCATATTTATTAATATTTACAAATTAAATATTAATTTTACATTAAATGGGTTTCTATGTTCGATAGCGTACCTGATACGCAAAAAAGTGTTTCTTTGAAATCTTACGTTGCACACTAGTAATAAAATAACATTATTTTAAATGGTAGTTAAAACGTAGCTTTTGTATTGGATGGAATGAATAGAAATAACTAAAATATGATTATATATGTTAGATGTTTATACATTTATCCAATAATGGATAAAGGCTTAAAATAAGAAAAGAATTCAATTTTTGGCATAGGTACTCTAATATTCACTAAAGGTCCACTTATCACCTTTTGATGGAGAACCTTCATTAAATATAGTTTTGGTCACTCTTATACATTCTATTGGACCAAATAATATTATTATTTAGAATCGGTACATCAAAATTTACTTTGTGTAAATTTTTTGTATTTTTCGATAATGATCATTTTTAATGAATAGTGAAAAATGTTGTATTTTAATTCAAAACCAATTTTTAATCTAATTTATTTATATGATTAGATAATTGTTTGAATAGGTTTTAATTTGAAATTAGAATATATTTTTACCGTTTAATCCATTAGTGGTCGTTGAAATTTATTTCACTTTGAAATTAGACTAAAATTAGTGTCAATCTTTTGATACTTATTGTTTCATAAAAACACTCTATTTGCTCTGACGATGGGAATTAATAATTATATTAATTTATGAAACATATATAATTTTAATTTTTTAAAATAGACTTCATTTTTGAATTCATAATATCAAGTATATCTTAGGGTAAAGTTTTGGTATTTTTCTGAAAAACATCAATTTATGATGAATAGTGAAACCACTAAGTGGTACTTAAAAACCGATTTTTCGTTTAAATGAAATTTTACCACCTCTGTGTTTTGAATTTCATAAATATGACATACATGGTTTTCATTAAGAAGTAAAATGTGGTTCAATGGGATTAAATTTTTTTGGTGAATAGTAACTTTTATGTTTATTAATCACGATAAGAGGTAATTAGTGTAGTTTAAGGTAAAAATAATGTTTTAATAATATGAAATGAACTTGACACATGTCCTACCCTTATTGGATGTATAATGGCTGACCATTACAATCCATGGGTAAACTTGGGAACCCCATGGAGCCACATTGGTAGGAAAATGACATTAAAAACTTTTTATTTAATGTTTAAATTAAAATGTCACAAACATGAGTTATTTTACTAAAAAAAATTAAATGGGGTTATACAGGTCATAAGTTTTACTATAAATATTAATTAAAAAGATAAAATGATTTTCTACATCATGATAATTTTTTTATAATTTTTAGACATTAAATAAATTAAATTATTTATGACATGATGAGGATGCAACGATTACCTCATTAATGAACGATTTAAATAAAATGAAAAGATAATGTAAAATATAAGTCTTACACTAGTCAAAGACCTATTTCATCGGTATATTTCGAACAATAATCACCTTATCCTCGAATCATATCAATGTGGGACCTTTAAAATCTGATAATCATTTAATAATAAAGTAAACATTTATAACTTTCCAAGAGTGCCCCTCCTCTCCTCTAATAAAAGGGCCCCACCTCTACCACCTTACCCACACCTCTCAAGCCTTGGGATCGACCAATATCTGACCATTTTGTCTCTCCACATCCCTCTATTAATCCTAGAACCCTCACATTGGGCATAAGTCTTCCCAAGGAAGCCTTTGAGCTCAAATCAAAAAGAGTTACTCGTTTTAATGGTAGGGTTTTCTCTTGTGTTCTTTTGTTTTATTTTGCTACTCCAACCCTCTAAAATCTTTTAATTCCGTTATTTTGTAACAATACTAGTATCTTCAATATACTAGGATGTTTTTATAAGAAGTATTCAAGCTACACCTACACACAACTCCGTCTAATGTTTAATGAACATATTGTTTCTATGGTTGGAAAATTTTTTCCTCCCGAAACGATGATTGTTCAACCTTATTTTAACACCTTTAATGGTGGCCATTAAGATTAAATATATTTATATATGATATATATTATGTTTATGTTTTCCTTATGATTATTTATTTTTCATTTGTGGTATACTTTTATGGCTTCCATTATGGGTATACGGGATATCTTCATTTTAGGAAGTGCGGACTACCGCCCCCTCAAAGTGATTTGATTCGTTTATTCCATATGTGGGACGTATAAAGGATGGATTTAAGTTTTTATATATGATGTACGTTACAGCTAAATGATTAATATAATTCGGTAATTAAAATATACATACCTCTCATTTAGTTTTAATTCCATTAATATGACATAGAAATGAAAGTAGCGTTCATGCGTACATACGGCTTACCGTCTCCATGAACGGTGCATTTCATTTCTTGCCTCTTAATGATTATGTAATATTATAAATACTTGTATAAGATGGAATATATGATATATATGATATCCAAATCATGAATATCATTCTGGATATAATGAACCATTGACCACACGAACAACATGTAATTGTAAGAAGTCCACTTTCGACTTAAGAACCAAATATTGACAAAACAAACATTATTAACATAAATGATTACATAATGTTTATAACATGGTAATAAGTGATATAAAAGTAATAATGACCTTTTAAAAATGTTCCTAAGAAAGTATAAATTAACTCAATTTTAATATTCAGGATGTTAAAGAATGATCGAGTCATGTCGGACCCGAGGTAAGGGACTTCGTCTCAATCTCTTTTCATTGAGGAATATTTTTTTTATACACAACTTTCTTTTATACGGTGTATAAACCCCTTTGAATTTTACTTTTATACAAAAAGAATATTTTTCTACGAAGAGTTTTACTAAACTACAAAATGGAATGTTTATTTTAACATAAGCAGTGACAACGACCTTTTCCGCCGCCGCGAGTATTATTTGGTCTTTGGCTTCCTCAATAAGACGTAATGTTTTTAAAATGAAATAAATACCATATACTATTTTATGTATTTTGGTATTGAAAATGGTTTTTATAATGGATTTGTTATGTTAATATATTTAAGTGATATATTTTGATCAAAGTGTGTAAATGTTTTCTTTCCATTATATGTGTTTTATGTCTTATGATTTTATAATGGTACTTGGAAATTTGATGGGTGGTTATGTGATAAACCATATGACGGGTGCTGCTATGAAAACAAGGATGGGTGGTTACGTTATAACCTCCACTGCATTGGGTATGGATGTCGGCCATATGGCTATTCCATTAAGTGATACGTGTTAAAGTCGACCATATGGTTATTCCATTTAAGTATGTTTATGTCCCAAGTTACCTTTATATGTTATGTGATCATTATATGGGTTTTATGGTAATATTTTGGTTACAAAAGGGTACGTAATGATCTTTTATTCAGTGAAGAGTTTTTAAAACTTCATAAAGGTGAAAATTATTACTTTGATAAATTATACATGGTTTACTTGTTGTTTTGGTAAACTAACAGTTTTCATTTTTTGTGTATCCCTTACTGAGATTTTTATGCTCACCCAAAGTTTTTTGAAATGTTTTTCACAGGACTTAATGTGGAATATGGTCAAGGATGGGATCAAGGTAAATTCATGCTATATAGAACATGGAACTAGACATGTTTATTTTTAAGAGTTTTTATTCTATGGAAACTTAGTATAAGTTTCTACTTTGTAATCTTTTCAGATGTAATAGTTATGTCCTAATTCTCTAAAACTCTAAACCTGAAAAGATCCTCAACGTGAATTATTCATTTAATTCAATATTATGTAAGGTTTAAGGCCAGGGACTTATAGGTATCTTAAGGGTTATATGTTAAAACTTATTTTCATTAATGGATTGTTTTAAAATATCATCGATGGGAGTATTTTGAGAGGTATGTGATGTAATAACCAGGATTTTCCCCCATGGTCTTCTTTTGTGAATGTCTAGTTTTGTGGTGTTCTGTGAGATTTCAATGGATTATTTGAAGAGTGTTCCAAATTTATAATTTTTATATCAGTGGTTCAGGGGAGTAGCATCGATGAGTAAGGTTCATCGGCATCAGTGAATTAGGGGAATCTGCATTGGTGATTCCGGGGTGTCGACATCGGTGAGTCATGAGCGTCCACATCGATGAGTTATGGGGATCATCATCAATGAGTTCAAATGATTCAGTGTCGGTAGGTCAAGGTGTTTGTAGGATTGGACGTCTGTAGGTTAGGGTATCGATATTTTGTTTCATTGGTAGGTTAGGGAATTAGTAGCACAACATCGATGACCCACCCATTAGTGATTAACTTCATATTTTTCCTTTTTTCTAGTTTCAGTGATGTTATTTGTTTTTCACCATTTAAATCTAATATATCATCTCATAGACATATATTGGTATATATCCACAATTTTCAAGGGGAATTATTAAATACCAATTAATTCCAATGTGTGAAACTAGAAATCTACATGGGTACGCCATGATCAATATTTAATATACATAAAAATGGTCCCCATGATTTTATGATCTGACCGCTTCTTATGTCTTGATTAAATATTTATTCATCCTTTATCTTTTTATTAGTGTGCGTAGATACTTCTGCCCGAGATAATTCATGATCTCACACTGGAGCACATCCTGATCAACCATGGAGTCCTTCTTTTAAGTCTCATCATCCATTTTTATTGTTGCAATAAGAAAATTTAATCCATGATCATCTAGGTAGGGGTTTTATTTTTATTATCTTTTATTTTTCATCATTTGGGGTGAGTATATTAATGTTTTCATGAATGATATAGCCATATAATTATCTGGAAATGAAACTAATCTCTAATTTAATATGATAAAATATAACATACATAAATAAAATAATGTGAAGGGTGTGCTTTGACGTGGTCACCTATTTAATTTTGTTATATTTGATTCTATTTTGGGTGATGTGGTTGTAAGGATCCTGAAAATCATGGACACTGGTGGTCATTACATGTGCACTGGTGGTTTTTTGTTGTAATGTTTTGATATACATACATAACATAAAATATTAGTAATCACATTCTCTTTGTTATTCGAAGGGATTTACCAAGATAAAACCTATTCTGTTATCACCCTAATAATATTTTACTAGATATTAAATAACCCTTGTTGAAAAAATTTGAATATTCTTGGTTTGATGGTTGGGGTTATATGTTCAGTCTTCTAGTCTGGGTTTTGTGGGCTCAGTGTGTGGGGGGTACAAGAGGTATTTTGGTGTCTCAATATGAGGGATTGATTCATTGTGAAATGGGTAAACTTTTAGAAAGTGGGAATGTCTTTTCTATGTTGGGTTTTCATTTATATATATTGATTTATTGTAGAATAGATGAACATATAAGTAGTTGAATGTAATTTATATTGTTTTGTGGTCGCAAGGTAATGTCAAGTAGTGGGAATACAATTGTAAATTTTATGGGCACAGAGGCTGCAAGGCTAGGTTGTGAGAGAAGTAATGGATGATATTAATTTAAAGAATGATAATTGGTAGTAGTGGAATGGAGATCTGTAGTGGGACTGCATGTCTAGTTTTCTACTATTGTACAGTGGGACTGCAATTTAGTTTTGTTCGTTCCTTGAAATGGTTGTAGTTTTTTATTGTATGGGGGTGTCAACATGATATATAGTTAATACCCATAAATAAATAATTCTAAATTAAACAAAAATGTGTGGTTTTAGGATTGTAAGTGGTAGTATAATAGTTTTGTATATAGGAGTAGCAGCATAAGTGGTACTGGTGTGGGATTATTGTCTGTGCGTATGAAAACGGTATGTTGAGTCATAGAGTTTTTTACCTATATATATATAGATTTTTTCCCTTGTGATTTAAATAATAAACACCCTAGTTTAACACTCTGTACCTAACACCTTCATTTCATGTGGGAGGGTGCCTTTCCCAATATCCCATTGGGAGGATGGATAGATGGTTACTAATTTTATTCCTTGCACCCTCTTATAGATCTTGTCACTCGAGCATATCTGGGCATGTTGTAATGACTTGAGTATTACCACATCCTAAATTATTCAGGAAAAGGTTAGTTTTGGATGAGGGGATAAGGTTTTTACAGTGTGTGTGTGTTTTCCTAAGTAAATTGTGGATAAGGAACAAGAGAATTTGATCGTGGTGTGTGGTTGTTGTGGCTCAGGTGTCTGCAGGCATGGTTCTATGCGGTTGTGTCCTGGGTGTTTTTGGGAAGGATGCAACAATTGGGTGGTGTGTGGGATGTGTGGAAACATTAATACATGAGATCATTGTGAATGAGAAGTTAAACAATGGGAATGTGGAGTAGGTACCCTTATATCAATGTTCTTATACTATTAATTTACATGATTTGTTTCGCATGGGTGAGTGTTCCATTGTGTGGTTGGTATGATTAGTATTCCTTTATTGGTGCTTGATGTTCTATTATTTTCTAATAGGGGAATTATTATGGTTCCACCATTTGTTCACATGTAGTTTTAGTTTCCCTATTGAGTAAAGTAGTATTCTCATTGTACGTATCTAAAACAATTTATAGGTTTACAGGAGGACTTTGTGGACCATGTTGGACCTCACTAGCTCGAGCATCAAGATATTTATTGTCACTAATAAGTTAATTTTTCATGGTATATTATTTGGAGTTTTTTTCATACCATGTATCGACTTTACATTTTAACTTGCATGTGGGAATGGGTTCTTGGATTTACGTTTACCTTTAGTGCATGGTGTTTTTGGGATTTTCCATCTTATCTCAAAATAATATTCTGTAAAAAGGTTAATTCCTTCTATTTAATTGATATTCTAAACCCTTGGTGCTAGTCAGCACTGTGGGGCCTACTAAAGTAGGGACTCGGGGGTTATTATTTATCCTTCATATTGAGGAAGAAAGGGGTGGAAATTTTCCAGCCCATCCCTCATCTTCGATAAAATTGTTCTTGAATATACACTTCAATAAAATTCATCATCCATATTTTATTTTCTAAAAAATCACTTATCATCAACCCAAATTCATTTCAAATGGAAATAATTATTTTTATAAATTTCAAACCCATTCAAAAATCATGATCTAATTAATATATTTTTTAAGGGTCAACATTAAAAAATTTCATCATATCAATTATTATATAAATCCATAAATTTTCTCAATTCTAACATAAAATTTTAGTTCCATTGAAATTGAGGGTTTTTCATCAAATTAATTCCAATTTTAAAATAACAATTAATATAAAATACATATCATTTAATCAATGAAAAAAACATTTAAATTCAATCGATAATTATATGATTTCTATTTAATTTCATTTCTCATGTATCCACCTATCATTTATTTCAATGAAAATGATAACACATACAATGAAATTTCTATATATGAAAGGGGAAAAAAGGATCATGTAACAATACATATTATAAATATTGATAGAAATTGATTTTTTCCATCAACATCATGATGATAAAAAATATTCAATATAAGATAATAAATATGTTCAAAAGAGTGCAGATGAAAAATGATATACATCCCAGATTGTGATCAAATGAAATCAACTATGATGTTATCCACCATTAGAAGAGATTTGATTAGCCTAATCTACTTATTCATAAATTACAAGACCATGAAAAATGATTAGAATTGGGTTGGTGTCAATTATGTGTCAACATGGGGTCCATTAATTTTAAAATAAATTTTTGAGGCTTAAAAACTCACACACACGACATTCTAGTGATGATGTATGATTGGTTATAACTATCCTCCTCTGGTCCAACAATATTAAGAACGCAAGAATGAAAAATATCCTTTAGGGTATGTATAGATCATTCAATATAGACATGCACCAATTGAAGATATGTCATGATAAAATCTACCAGAGATATAAGGGAATCATGGAGGCCTATACCTATGATTTACGTAAAATAAAGATCACAATCTGAGACAATATCTGATAGAACACCTTGTACTAAAAAAAACCATCCACCTTTTGATTTCCATAGACCTCAACATTGGTTGTATCTCGAATGGGTATATTGTAATACAATTTGGTTATCCTATCAATCAAAAACCATATGAAATTATTTGTATATGGGTTATATAGAATCCAAACCGCAATTTACAATGTGAATTTTTCCCACATCCATTTGTCCCAAGATGTTGTCAAAGAAAACATAATAGTAACTAGTGCATGACTTTGACCATCCATTTGGTATAATAACATGAAAAAATATCAATGATGTCCCAACTCATAACTAGCCACAAAAATCATTTTTACATATAAAAAACATATTCATTGTTACATGGTACACCCCCACAAGAAAATACTAAGAAATAACATTATAGACACTCTTATGTGAAAAGGTATAAAAGTATGATATAAAAAAGGTTTCCCTCAAAAGAGAAAATCCGCTAATCTACAGTCTCCCTAATATATAGTGATGAACATATTTCATTTTAATTAATCATCAAAATTATTCTACTAAGACTTCCCCTTGAGAAGAGTATATTTTAGATTAAAACTATCAGAGACTACCAAAACCACAACCTATTAGACAAAAAAATAAAAAACAAGGAAAATGAACCTTCATGTTAAGCTATTCGGTATAATATATCACATCTTGGGTCGAAAAATCCATATCCTAGATTCAGCAATGAAATTCCACATCATAGTGTTATAATAAATATCGAATAAAAATACCAACAAGTTCTCCACCGAATGACTCTTGTAGATAATTTAGAATTTTTGAGAGAATATATATGTCACGATTTGGTGATCATAACAAATGGTTATCCACTCTAAAAAACATAATGTATCCAACTCATAAGTCCATGCATTATATACTGTTGTTCTATTTTATGGGTCGTATAAATTCTCCTATGTTTCCTATTTTTTCTTCTACCATTAGAGACAATAGTATTATATTACATATGATCATAGACCTAACCTGAACCTTAGGTATCTCAAAAGATAATAAATACATTTCTAGCTTATTGAAGAGTCAATACATGCACAGTTCTCAAAATTTGTTTCATCACATCAAATGTAATATGATATTGTATATTCTATAAAAAAATATTTGCCTCACAAGTGAGGGAGGGCATTATAAAAGAAAATTACAAGAAATCTATATCATAAATTTCATATTACTCTTACATTTCCATGTTTCTCTATATCTTCATAGAATTATTTGGTATCATCCATTATATAATAACATTCCCCCTATAAATTTGACTAAGAATCCATGTTTTGTGACCAGATTCCCCTTTAAAATCACTTATTATATCTATAAATTATATTTTTAATAATTCATATATTTTTTGATCTCTCAAGATTTCTAATAATTATTTCATATTATGTACATGATTCTCTCTTGTTTTATAGAAAACAAAAATATCATCCACCCATAACACGACAAACCAATCGAGGTACACATGGAATATTATATTCATCAAATAAGTAATGATCATATGACAATTAATCAAACCATAATGAATAAAATGATATTCCATGTGATCATACAAAATAATTAATTAATTATATGAGGTGTAATATTAATTATTTATCAACTCGATATAAACTGATCAAATGGCCATCATCAAGAACCACTATTACCCTATTAACTAGTAAAAGTGATAATAAATCAATGGTTAAACATAATATTATTCATCATAACTAGATTAGTTGTTTGTAATCAAAATAGAGGATAATTCATCAATAATATTTAAAAAAAATAGAATTGGTTGTTACCATGCGATATATTCAGGCATATAAATAATTCCATAGAGGGATCATCAAGCTAAATAAATAATTATTATAAATATACTAATGATATATGGTAATAAGGAATAATTTCGTACTAAAAACCATCTAACATATCAATATGGAACTATACGTATCATACTAGTAGAATAAAATAGAAGTAAAATTGAAACATGTGTAGATAATTGTTTATAATTTGAAGGAGACCGACACACAAATATTTTTTTCCATGTCAAGGGAAAAGATATATATTAAAATTTAAAAATCATGAAATTATAGTCCAAAACTACTTATCCTCATGTCCAACTCTACATGGAAGACATACAACACCATATTAAGTGTTGTAAAAAATGGTCTATGAGAACATTCAATATTATGTTTATTACTAATCATATACTCTTCCCGTATGATGACATCATGATATTTAATTTAACAATCCAAAAAATCCCAGGTAGGATCAATCTTTGATATAATAAAAAAATATGTTGAAAAATAAAGACCCCACAATGTCTTCATTATAATAGGAGTAGTAATTTCTATTAAAAAAGTTAAAAACATTTTGGAATTATTTATAATGTTTAAATAATGAGTTGATGTAAATTAGTGTGATGCACTTCTATCAAATAGTGAAGTCACTAATTAATAATTTTTAGTATAGGTATATATCAAAGACACTATACCCACATCTCATAGCTCTAGAGGCTATTCTATAGTGAGAGAAATATTATTTAATGATTCTTATCAATGAATCCTTTTATATATGGAATAATCAAATTTAAAAATAGTATTTTTAGATTTGAATAAGCTCATTATATTATGTAGATCTAAAAATAAATGGAATAACTTCTATAGGTGTATTGAGAAACAAAAAAAATGATTTATCATTGGTGAATATATGTAAACCTGCGTTGAATTCCCAAACATGACACACATGAATTAAGTAAAATTTACTCTACCTGAAACTATAGGAGGAATAGAAGATGACTTCTATCATGATCCACCATGAAAATTATAATCATTTTTCTTTTCCGAGAAGGATATCACTAATCTTACACAATGATAGATGGGGACTCTAATCACCATGAGCTTCCATCCAAATCAAGGTCATTTATCAATTATTCATCATTTAAATCAGAATAATGAGATGGATTTAAAAAAATAAATTTGATTGGTTTCAACCATGAAGACCTAACTGTATCCCTTTATCAGTCATTTTCCCAATAGTAACAACCCTATAGAAAATTGTACGAGATCATAAAAATTGATTATGTACCCCACTGTGGACTTATCAGCTAGATGGATATTTAGGGAATTCGTAAATTTTTTCATGACCATCAAATATAGATAGAAGAGGTCGACAAAGGATATCAAATAATTGTCCTCTCTAAGACATCATGCTTATCCACTATCACCATAAAATCCCACCACCACCTTCTAGATCATTATTGGATAAAGGTAGCACATGTTATCATACTACAATAAGGAGTACCAACAAAATAAAATTTATTCTCAATATTTTTATCCAATCCAAATCCTCTTATGTATCACTTATGCAATGGAATGAATGAGGCTTCTGGTGAATAAAAATTTTTAATGATTCTGATATCCATCCCATAGTGTTTCTGAAACTAGTATCTTAACATGAATGGGTTATTGTTCTAATTCATAATCATGTATAAGAAGCAGTAAAATATCAATATGATTCTGGTCCACTAGAGGTCATTCTCACCAATGTTGACATATATCTTAATCCTTAGTAATATTCAATTAAGTTATTGGAGTCATGATTCTACATAATATCAATAGAAAACAAATGAATGATTAGTAATATAACACAAATAAAGTATACATAAATCTAATATTCATGAATATTAATTATATCAAATATAAAATAAGATAGTTATATCATCTAAATTAAAAAAAGTATGGAAAATATAGGAAAAAGATCAAAAAAATTCGTGTAGACACTTTTTCAAAACACAGTTGGTCGCATACGTTTCATTACGATAGGGTATTTTTAGGAAGTCAATCACAACTACCTCAAATGTCCCAAAAATCTGATCTCTAATATACTAGGATATCCCAAATGCATACATAAATCAAAATTGATTCACAACATTATACCTTTGATATCAATTTTCCATGAACCTTCTTAGATTCAGTGGTACCATGATACCTAAGAATGTACTAAAATAATAGGAATGACATTATTAATAAAGACAAGTTGTAGATTAGGTAACATCACATGGATTTTCAAATAAATTTATTGAATTTCATGAAATAGTATTTCTATATAAAAACAATTTCTTTTTAGAATATTGTTACAATCAATCCATTAAACATCATTTTTCCACTTTTGTGTTTTTAATTTTGAAAAAGGACATACGCAGTTATGTTCAGTATGTTAATTGTTGTCTCAAAAAATGAGCTTAATTTTTTTGGGTATTAACATGCCATTATAAATAGTAATTATAACCTTATGAATAGAAATATTTCTATTATGAATTGTAAATTTGAAAAAATAATATTAACCTCACCAACAAATGTATTACAAAAAATAATCATATATGATACAATATGATCATTATATATGTATTGGTATTTTTCTGAGAAATAAATATTTAATTACAGTTTTATTATTAATTAAATATTTTAAATGAAAATATACTTCAAAAAATGTAATAATTAATTATTATTTAATTTAATTATTGTTAGTAGAAAAAAATTTGAGACCTTGATTTATTTTTCAAGGTGTAATATAATGCATTATATTTTTAAAATTGTTATTTTTCAAATAAAAATCATTTTAATTTATAGGTTAATTAAAAAAATTTGGAAATTATTTTGATTAAATTGAGTTCATTGTTGAAATATACCCCTCAAAAAATGGTTAAGAAGGATTTTTGGGATTTATATGAAATACATGAATTTTATATGAATTATGAAACACAATAACTTATCATATGTATGCATTATATGATAAATAGACTTTTCCTTGCATGATGTGTAATATAATAACCCTTGGTTTGTACTCACATTCTCTCTCGAATATTTTTAGTCACATAAATTCAGAATATTCATAGTCTTGAGAAAAATATTAATCTAAAGATTAAAATAATGGAAACCCCCTCATTTCCTCCATTATAAATACCACCCTCACCACCATATTCCTCTCACACATCTCAGTCATTGTGATTTTAATAATGTCTAAAAAACCCATTCACAAGGCTGTTACTACGTCCAAAACATCTAGTCTCACAAAAATCACAATACTAAAGGCCTTAATGAGGACTCAATGAGAATAGATCAATAGGTAAAAATCATCTTTCATGTTCTTGTGTTTTCATTAAAATATTTTTCTTTTCTTATAATCTCTTCACCTACCCTTATCCAAGAGTAATAAAAGCTCAATTTTAATATATCTTTGGGATTTTTTTTATTTTTTTAGAATATTTAATCATCATTATACATCTACAAATCTATTATTCAAAAAATTAAAACACTATCTGTAATATTTCAAATTTAAAAAATCGTGGATGATGTGTTTTCAATTTACTTTAATTCTTCAAAAATGGTTATAAAACCATATTAATGGTTTATATAGATTCATATGTGTATTATATAATCTATTTTATTGTTATAATTAACTTATATTAATTATATTTAAATTTATAATGAAACATGTTTGTGATTGTCCATGAACCACCAAAATGATCTAAAAGAATGACACGATTGATTTATATAATGATTCATCATCTTACCAAATAAATAAATGATTAATGAAATATTTTAATATTATATAAACATTTAATTAATATTTCATTCCACTTCTAGCGATTCAGTACCATTTCACAATGAAATCCTTTACGAACCAACCATTGAAATCATGTAAAGAATGCACACGAAACAATGAAATGAATGAAATATTATAAATTAATTTGTGGAAATATGTTATAGAATGAGAATATAATGTTTTATAAACATGAATATGTTTTTTAAATATAAATTATACTATATTAACCCTTATACATGATCATTAAAAATGTTTTATATAAGATATACTCGAGGTAAGGCAATTCTTAACCCAATTTCCATTTTTTGGGATAACCGTATACTTCATTAATATTGTTCTAATAAGATTATTTCTTTAATTAATTTCGTTTATAATAATATAAACTATGTGTACTCCAAATACAATTGTGATGGTTATACACTATGGTAGGTGTGAGGGGTACATTATATGGTAGTTATGAGGGTTACTAATCATAATGTGCATGTGAAGTTTAAAATATAATTAATTAATTACTCATGATACCTTAATGTTATTATATGTGTTCTATAATGCTTTAGGAAAATACCATGTTTTAAAAACTATGTATATTTATTGGGATAGAAGTATGTCTTCATTAAAATGATTTCAAATGTTTATAAGTATTAATGAACTTATCGTTTCATTATATATATTTATATCCCTTAATTAAATTTTTATAGTCATGAAACATTTTTAATTACTTTTCATAGGTTTTATGGATGAATAGATGAAATCATCAAGTCATGTTATATGTTATAATAATTTTTTAAGGAAATCATGGTTTTATTTTGTGCTAAAAAAATTATGTTTTAGAATAAGTGGATAATATTATAATGATAAAAATTTTGTATTCTTATTGGATGATATGTATATGGTATGTCCATAACTTATAAAAACATAAAACAAAAATATCATTTGGAATGTACAGAAGTGAAACCTTGTTGATGAAGTGAGATTTTGTAATGTTTATGGTCGGGTCATTATAGTTGGTATCAGAGCCATTGTTTAAATAAAATTTGTGGTTAATTTGATGTCAATAGAATATATTAAATAATTTTTAACTTATGATAAAAAAATTTATAATTTTAATATTTCAATTTTTCGTTATCTATGAAATGTCTATTTGGAATGGTTTTCCTTAAAAGAAATATGGATGCTGAAGTTCAAAGGAAACGAGAGGCTCATGTACTTTTGAATTCGCAACAAGGGATGTTGGGAATTAGAATTAGGTAGTATGTGAAGTTAATGGATCATCTAACACAAGAAATAAAATGTCTTCGATTCCATGAAAGATAAAATTGAAGTATACAATAATGAAGCATTATAATATTGTAAATTTTTTTGAGGAAACACCAACTCGCTATTAGTATATATTTTTAACCAATAATAGTAGAAGTATTGATTAATTCCCTTGAAAATATATTTCATGTTATGGGATGTTCATATAATAAAATTGTTCGACATTCCATATATCATTTTGATGTTAATTATAACAAGTGGTGTTCATTAGTTAATAATAAAAATGATAAATAGGATGTTAAATCCTTAGATTTGGATGAATTTAAAACTGTTTTCCTTTAATAATATTTTCCTATGGAATGCTGACATAAAATGGAGAAAAAATTCATTGAATTAAAGAAAAAGGACAAATGTTTAGTGTCCATGTATGAAAAAAAAACCTCCCAATTTGTAAGGCATTCCCTAAATATTATTCTATATATTAATAGAAAAACAATCCATTTAATCTCTAGATTGAAGACAATATATCAAATTGCATTGGATTCTCATGAGTTCAAATGTTATGATAAAAATTTCCAATGTGTTAAGAGGTTAGAAATAGATTTTACTTATAATAACATCTTTTTTGACGAAAATCATAAGAATATGTTCTAAAGGAAAGTATATTGTGATAATAAATCAATAAAACCATAAGGACATGATAATTTAGGATCTAGTTTGAGATAAGTTTGGTAAAAATCACCTTGGGTAATGCCTTAAAAAAATTGGAACTGTTTTCTATATGGTCTGTTTAGACATATGGCCCAAAAATGTATTGAAAATGATCCTAATATTAATCCTTAAAAGAAATGTATAAATTGTTTTATGTGTTCCAATATGGGATATTATGGAAATACAAGCCTGGAAAAGGATAAAAAGGATGAAAAGAATCCAAATAATAAACAGAAAGGTGTAGTGGGATCCTTTTCCACTATATCAGTAGATGTCAGTCTATCCAACATATTATTATCTGGTACATTGTTTTATTTCTCAATATTTTCTAATTCTGTCTCAGATATTTGGTGTAACATTTCTTTACATTTGAGAAAATTTATGGTTAATTAGAAATATGAAATCTAAAAATGAGACCAGAATAATATTTTAAAACACAAAGGGAAATGTAAAAAAAGAAAGTTAAGACTCATCCTACTATTATCTATAGAAAATCAATTCCTGAAATCATTTTTGTTTTTCACTTATTATAGTTTTATTTTATTCTATGAATTGATTTTATATATATTTATCATGTTAAGAGTGATAATATACCTAAATAAGTTGTTTTCCCATAATAATTTAATTTTTTATATAACAATGAACCCATATGATTGAGAAAATATCTTGAATATGATAATTGTTTGAAATATAGAAATAAAACTTATCTTTCTCATATTTTTGAAGAAAAGGGAACTGTTAATATTGATGATGTTTTAGGGGTAAATGAATATCATGATGTTTTACCTAATGTATTACCTAGTTTTATGCAAGATTGGGATGATAAATTTACTATTGACTTGGTTCCTAACACTATGTAGATTTTAAAACCCACATATCCAATGGCTCAAATGAAAATCATGAATAGAAAATTATGTTTTACTAGTACCTTGACAATTAATTCATTCATTTAAAAATTTCTCTAGGTGTTGTTTTTTTTATCAAAAAAATATTGTTCTAGGATTCATTTCACTGAATAATTATATTTTAATAAAATAACTATTTTTAATAAGTATTGTATTCCTCATATCGATTATTTTTTTGCTAAAATCTTGGGAGCTCAATACTTTCTCATTATTGACTGGATATCTTGATTCCCTCTACTAATGGTGAAGGTGGATGACATCCTGAAAACATATTTTGGTACTATATTTGGGAATTATGGGCATGTTGTTATGCCATTTGGATGGAAAAATTCCCCTATTGTATTTTTGAATCTTATGAAAAGAATATTCCATAAATATTTTGTTTTCTTCTTTTATTGAAAATATTTTAGACTTTTCAAAATATATATAGGAACATGAATATAAATCAAATATTGTATTGAAATATCATAAATAATATATGTTATATCAAAAATTTTGAAAATTTGATATTTGGATACAACAAATTTATTATCTTTAGAACATTGTCAAAATGATGGATTACAAATTTATCCTACAAAATCAAATGTGTTTGATTAATGTCCAAGACCTGGAAATGTTACAGAGTATTTTAGTTTTCTGGGAATAAAAGGTTATTACTAGTGGTTTTTCAAATACATTATATTATTATCTATAAGGCTAACTAAGTAAACAAAAAATAGGGTTTTTTTGAAAAAAATGTAATTTTGTTTAGAAACTAATGGGGAGATTAGTGAATGACCCAGTTTTGACCATGAATTCTAGAAATAGTGAGTTTTAATTTATAAATTGATGCTTCATTAAAGGGAAATGGTTGTTCTATGATGAAGAATGATTTGATAATTTATTATTCTTGATCATAACTAAAACCTCATATGTTAAAATATCCCTTAAATGATTTGCAAATAGAATCTTTGGGTTTTTTCTTTGAAAATTTGAAAGAATTATTTATTCGAATCCAAATGTGAAATATATAATGACCATAAATATAGAATTTTTATAACCACATAGATGGAATATAACATCAGGTAAAGAATATTAATTGAAATTATAATGTATAATTATTTTACGATCAATTAATATATTGTAAAATAAAATAATGTGTTAGAATCCTTATGCGAAAAACATCATGTATCATTAAACATATTATGTCTGTAACATGTCCCATATATTGATTATTTAATTTTTTCATAGATTTTATTGGTTAAGGGAATAAATTTTTTATTTTTCAGGATTTTGTGTATTCGTGTTTTTTAGACATAATTAATCAAGTCAAAATAACAAATTGGGAGATATCGAAAAAGGTAAAAATGGTAAAAATAGGTAACATTCCATAATTTAAACACGATTAAGATTGTGATTTGAGATTTGGAAAAATATTATGTCTTCCTTTTGATTCTAAAATGATGAAATAATTGTATTTTTAATCTCATAGTTCCATATTTATAGTCATCCTCGTAGTATGAAGATGTAAAGAGACATTCGAGAAAATTACTAGTGGAATGTAACCAAAATGTTATAGTATATTTTACCATGGAGTGATTAACATGTAAATTGGTAATATTATAGTGAGAAAACCCAATGGGGATGCGTACACATTTTCTAGTTCCATAGTGGAAATGGTAAAACATGTCCATGGAAATTATGGTGTGAATACCAATGAATTTTCAGGTTAAAATGTGATTTGTATAATTGTTGATCGACTGATTAAATCTACACATTTATATCTAATTTGAGATATAATGTCTTTTGATTAGATTTATAAACTACACCTGAATGTGATTTTCTATTTTTCTAGGGTTCTATACTCCATGTAATATAACCATTATATCAAGTTCACTTCTTACTTATGGAATAGATCTCAGAAATCATTGGGTATAGAATTAAATTTCCACACTAATTCTCATCCTCAATATGATGGGAAGACTGAGATAAAAATTCAAACATTGGAGGATTTTTATTGAGATTGATTAATGTTCTATTAGGTTAGTTTTTATAATCAACTTTCATATGATATGTTCTCTTAAAATAAAATTTTTCATTCTGTTATACAGATGGAACCATTTGAGGGATAATATGGGAAGCGTTGTTGAACTCCATATTTTTCTAGAGAATTCAGGTAAAGGATGTCAATGGGACCAAAAATAGTAGTGAAAGCAACTGAGAAAGTGATGATGATCCAACAACCCATGAGGATATCTCAGAGTAAGCCAAAAAGTTGTGTATATAATAGGAGGAAATGATTTTCTTTTGAGGTAAGTGATCATATTTTCCTTAGAATCTCAACAAGGAAAGGTGTCATGTGTTTTGGTAAGAAAGGAATGTTAATTCCATAGTTTATTGGAATTTATTAAATATGGAAAAAGTTGGACTAGTTTTGTATAGAGTTGCTTTTAGTCTATGATTATCATAGTAACACAATGTATTTCATCTTTCGATGTTGAAAAATTATCTTCAATATTAATCTAATGTTTTGAGTCTAAATGTAGTTCACTCGGAAGGTATCCTTTCTTAAGAAGAGAAGCCAAATCAGATTCATGATTATAGGGAGTAATTACTGTGGAATAATGTAAAATACTAAGTAAGATATTTTTAGATAAACCACATGGTTTAAGAAGCAACATGTTAATATGAAAATTATTTGATGGAAAGGCACCCTCACTTTTTTAATATGTAAAATAAATTTATGAGGACACAATTTCTTGATGATGGGGAGAATGTAAAACCAATTGTTTTTACAAATAAATTTAATGAAATGAATTAAACACTAATTCGCTATGAATTTTTTTAAGTATATAGTTATAATATAGCCATTAAACATAAATTTTATACTTCTTGTATTGAATTTTAAAACACGGACAAACACTGTTGCCATCAATAAGTCATTTCATGTCTCATTGCACCAACATTTTTTGGAATAATAAACAACTCTTATGAATAGTAATTTTAACTTTATTAATAACAATATTATCCTTGTGAATATAAAAGATGATAAAATAATATTAACCTGACCAATGAATTTATAATAAAAATACATATTGTAAGCGACAATACGATCATTTTATATGTGTGGGTATTTTTGTAAGTCAAAAATATTTAATATACTGTATTGGTTTAATAAAATAGTTTAAATGAAAATGAAATCATAATTTGTTATTTTATTTTATTATGGTTATAAGTAAATTTTATCATACCCTGATTAAATTTTCATGGTGTTATAATATGAGTTATAGTTTTAAATTTTTTATTTTTCAAATAAATGAATTTTTATAAAAAAATAAAGTAAACATATTTAGAAAAATATTTTGTAAATCTTTAGTTCATTTTTTAATTATTACACATAATAAAATGCTTAACGTGTATTTTTGGGATTTCACTAAAATACTTGAAATTTTTATTGAATAATGATATACCATAATTTACTGTATATATACATTATATGAAAAATACACTATTCATGACATCATGGAATATGTAATCACCCATGGTAATAAATCACATAATATATTTTCTATTCTGGCTCAGAATAATCAATATTTTAAATATAATTGTGAGAAATTATTAAACTAATGATTAAAAAAATAAAAAACCTCTCCTCTCCTCCACTATAAATACAACCCTCACTACCAATTCCACTCACACCTCTCAAAAAAATTTCATTGTATCAATTCTAACTAAAACCCAAACTATGTATATTACCCCCATACAATACCGACTATTATCACTAAAATCTCAATACTAAAGGCCTTATTTAAAATCTCAAGGAGAAGAGATCATGATGTAAAAAATGAACATTCATTTTCATGTGTTTTCTATTATATTCATTCCTTTCCTTATAATATACTATACACCCCTTATCCAAAAATAATTAAATCTCCATTATTATATGTATTATATAAAATTAATATTTATGTAGAAAAATTCATCTTTATTCTTCCTCTCCTCATCCTCTTATTGAAAAAATAGGAACACCATTTGTGATGTGTTGATTTACCAAATTTCTTGTCGATGTGTTTCAAAATTTACATCAATTCATTAAAATAGGTTTATGAAACCATATTAATGGTTAATATATTTTTCAATTTGTATTATATAGCCTAGGTTATGTTCTATAATTCATTAATATACATGAAAATAAATTATAATGTGAAACTAGTTTGTGATTATTGAAGAGCAACCAAAATCATCTAAACAAATATCACTAATGATTTATTGAGTGATTATTCCTCATACCATATGGAAACAAATATGGAATAATATAATATAAAGAAAAAAATATTAATACAATTTCATTCTACTTCTCGTGTTTCCCTTCTATTTTACAATAAAAACCTTTAGGAACCGACCACTGAAATCACGTAAAGAGCACACATGAAACATTGTAAATAATGAAATATATTAAATTTATAGCTAGAATGATGCTAGAAAATTATAATATAATGTGTTATAAAAATTAATATATTTATTTAAAATAATAATAACACTATTTTTACCATTATAAATAATTTGTAAACAATTTTTAAACAATAATGACCTGAGGTATGTAAATTCATACCGCAATTTACATTCATTGGGTTAACCTTATAAATAATTAATTATGTGCTACCAAGATTAATTTTATATTTAATTTAGTTTATATTATTATTTTGTCCCGACACATCCCCCAGGGCCCCTTCTGTGACTACCCTATGTCCGCCTTCAATAGGTCAGGGGCTGTCGACTAGTACCGAAGGAATATTCCCTAAAACTAAGAATGTATTTCCTTTTTAACCTGTAAAATCAAGTAAGAAAGCCCATAGAGTGATACGATCACAAGTAAACTGTATAGAAAATAGAGTGTGTACAGAAAGTAAAAAGGGGCCAAAATACAATCACAATAAGAATGTACAAGATTACTGAAAATAATAAGTAAACTGAAAAGCTCCTGTGAACACCCACCAAAGATCTTACCTGAAGGGTTGGTACAGCTCTCAAACTGTCATCTCTATGGTACACCTTGTCTAGGTCCACCATCAAGCTACCTCCAGTCCTAGTACCCTCGTCCTCAGTTAGCGATGTTTGTCATTTTCCCCAATCCCAAGAGGGTTCGGGCATAGACCGTGTAGGGATGAGTATAATGATACTCAGTAGGGACCCTAAGACCCTCAAGGTCTCAAAAAATATACAAAAGATGAACCACAAAGCATGAAATCAATTGAAACCCCTACATAAGTATATGCCCATACATATACCTAAGTTATCAAGTATACCAATCTCAATCATGAGGAAACACATGGTCCAACTCAAAAGCCCAAAGATCAACTATTCCACAAAGAAATGCCATGAAGGTAAGTACCGCATAGGTACGCCACACATAAGAATACCACCAAGGTATCAGCCCGAAGGAAAGTACCACACAGTTACAAACTCAGCTCACAACAGATATATCTTAGATAATGTTGTAGAGATGATCAGATGTGTCTGCAGAGTCATCTTAATCTGTTAAAAGGAGAACCCACGAAGGATCCTAAATCATCATCCGAATCATAGAGGATCATAGTACATCATCAGACCTACACGTGATCCTAGTACATCGTCAGACCCACACAGGATCCATGTACATCGTCAAACCCACACAGGACCCTAGTACATTGTTAGTACATCGTCATAACCACATAGGATCCTAGTACATCGTCAGTACAACGTCAGACCCACACAAGATCCTAGTACATTGTCAGTACATCGGTAGACCCACACCGGATCCTAGTACATCGTCAGTACGTCATCAGACCCATATAGGATCCTATTACATCGTTAGTATTTCATCACACACACACACAAGATCATAGTACGCTGTTAGTACATTTCCATACCCACATAGTATCCTAGAACATCATCAGTACGTCGACAGACCCACACAGTATCCTATTATATCGTCAGTACGTCGTCAAACCCACACATGATCCTAGTACATTGTCAGTACTTCATCAGACCCAAGCAAGATTATATTATATTTTCAATACGTCGTCAGACCCATAAAGGATCCTAGTACATCGTCAGTATGTTTTCAAACCCACAGAAGATCCCAGTACATCGTCTGAAGATCATCAGACCCACACAGGATCCTAGTACATTGTCACTACCAGCTACAGGGTTCCCACACAAATGTCGGTTGTCTCTAGGTGGGTCTCTCCTCAAGCCACTGGTCAACAATCCAACTACCATTAAGTACAACTATGAAGTATCCTAAAGGATCACCACATAAAAGGGGTCTCAATGAAATAGAAGCTGCGTCAATTGGATGCTCGGTCTGTAAGTTATTATCCTTTTCGTATTAAGGGCCCGGTTCAATTTGTGCTTGATCTAGCCCGAACATTCCCCAACTTAATCCAAATCCCATTTGTGGTATACCAAAAGGATCGTCTCTCACCAAGGTTTCTGGTTCTATAGATGGTTTTTCAAACTAGCACCTGGTTCCAATGTTATGGCCTAATGTATGGGATGGGTCCAAACTGGTCTGGTTTCGATCCGACCCATTCGGACCGACCCGGCCTCACCCTGCCTAGGCCAACTCGATTCTGGTTGACCCATCCCAGACCACGCTGGGTGGCCCAGTGGTGAGGTGGGGCGCCAGAGTGCGGTGGGGCAGCCATGATGCGGCGGGGTGCCGCAGTGCAGCGTGGCGGCCGAGGTGCTTGGGGAGGGTGGTGGGGCACCGCCATGAGGTGGGCGGCCACTATGCAGTGGGGAGGTCATGGTGTGGCAGGGTGTCATGGTGTGGCATGGTGGTAGTGGTGTGGTGGGGTGGGGCGGTGTGGCAGGGCAGCCACGGTTTGGAGATCCACCGCGACGGGCCGGTTGGCTAGTCTTCCTCCCTCTACCACCGTGACACAAGCTGTGGTTCTCTTCTGCCAGTTGGCGCGGCCGCACTGCTGCCTTTTTCGTGGATAGTGGTGTGCTTGCTACCGTATCTGAGTCCTACCAGTGCCATTCTCTGGCATAGTTCACCTCTCTCTTCCATTGCGTGGAGCACAAAAAAAACCTCATGGAAATGTGGAGAGTTCGGGCGATGTTCGTTTGACCCGTACCCTCTGCGTTAGGGTGGTATCAAGCGGCTTAATAAATCTTGTATAAAGAACTTCAAGAATAGTAGGGGTGGGGTACTGAAAACATAAAAACCTATCTCGAAGGTTTTTAGACGTCGGTGAAGAAAGAAGGGTGGACTTCGTTTCATCGATGTCGAAGACATCCCATGTTAGAGGATGACAAGTTCTTTGTTGTAGAAGATGATGCTTTCTTTTTTGAAGAAGATCTTCATTGGGAGGTTTTCTTTGTTGGAGAAGAATAATCCTCTCAAAATCACTCTCTTTCTCCTTTTACAATAGTTTCTCACAAGAAAAACATGTGTGGAGCCAGCACAAAATTAAATTAATTCTATAAATTTAATTTTGTTTGCACAATTAATTTGCGTCATTTATTAAAGGTGGGTGGAACAATTAGGGTTGAAGAATTTCAAGAGACTTCTCCATATTAAAGACGGAGTTTCTAATTTGGGCGGTCCCCACCATTTAAATTAAAAATTGGGGTTTTTAGTTTTGGTGTTCCCCACATCCATATCCCATGTATAGGGGTTTCCTGAATAAAAAAATGTTAAATAATTTTATTGTTATTTCTTCATGATAATGTTAAAAACTAACATTCACCCTCATCCTACTGTGGTCGAGGTGAAGGACTCCTTAGGAAAATATCAGGGCTACGAGTTCAACGATGTCCTCAGATTTCAATTCTGAGCACCAGTTCGAATGTTACAAAAACCCACTCGTAGGTTTACTAAACGTACCTGAAAAACGTCCAGTAATTCATTCTAGGCACACCGGATCTCAGAATCATGCACCGTGAATTTTTTTGGACTCGTAAAATTCCAATATAATTAAAAAATGTAAAATTTTAAATGGAAATTATGGATCTTTACATTCTCCCCAACTCAGGGCTTTACATCCCCATAAGGCACAACTCAAACAAAGGAAACAAATGGGGGTACTGAGCATGAATCTGAACCTCCCACTCACATGTTCACTCCTAGAGGATCCTGTGATTCCAGAGAACACGCACCAAAGGTATCCACCTCCCACAAAGGAACTGCTCCTATCGATCATCAATCTGTACTGGAACCACCGTAAATAATGCTCCATCATCAAATTCCAGCTTTCCTTGGTAGATGATTTGAAAACGATCGTGCATGTATCTCTTATGCTTGGATATGTGGAAGACGTCGTGCACCCGGTGCAACTGAGGGGGAAGTGCTAGGGGTTAATCCACCTCACCAACTCTGCTGAGGAACTAGAAGTGTCCAATGAACCTCTGAGATAAGATTTCATCCCTACCAAATCTCTGCAAACCACATCGAGGTGAGTCCCATAGAAAGATGTGGTCGCCATACTAGAACTTAAGAAGTCTCCATATCATATCGAAATAAGACTTCTATCTACTATGTGCAGTCTTCATCCACTCATGGATGATCTGCACTTTTATTGTGGTATCCTGTACCATCTCAGGATCCACATGTGACGACTCCCCTAGTACAGTCGAGCACAAAGGTGATCTACAGGGTAAACCATACATTGCCTCAAAAGGTTCCATACCAATGGTGGAGTGATAGCTGTTGTTGTATGAAAACTCCACCAAAGGAAGGTTATCCTCTAAGCTACAAATAAAGTCACGGTTGCAAGCACATGACTTATCCTCGAGGTTCTGAATAGTATGCTCAGTCTTTTCATTCATCTGATGATGGAAGGTGGTGATCAAACGAATTTGTGTCCCAGAAGACTCCTACAACCCCTTCCATAAATTGGAAGTAAAGTGTTTATCATGATCAGAGACAATCGTATAGGGTACTACATTTATCCACACATTCTATTGCACATAGAGGTGTCCCAATTTCATTAATGAACCCTAATCTCGGATCGGTAGGAAGTGGGCCGACATGTAGAGTCGGTTGACGATCACCCAGATAGAATCATGACCCCTGGATGAATGTGGAAGTCCTATCATGAAGTCCATGTATATCCTATCCCACATCCACTATGGGACCTCTAGAGGCTAAACCACGAATGCTCGTACCTGATGATCCGCCTTCACTTGCTGACAAGTGAGGCACCGAGAGACAATCTCTGAAAATAATTTCATCTTTCCCAGCCACCAGATCTGTCATTGGAGATCCTGGAACAAATTCTCTACTTTTACTTGTACCACTATAGGGGACTTGTGGAACTCCCTAATCACTTCCTTATGAAACGAATCTAGTACCGTGGTACGTCCCCTGAAGAGGATGATGTGCTCCCAACGATTTGACAATCCATTTGGTGCCTATCTTGTGGATATAGGAGATCATCGAGCCTCGTAGTCAGTGTCCCCAAGTTGTGCCTCCATGACTCGCTGAAGAAGTGGGAGTGTGAATTTAAGAGACTAAAGAAAAGATGATCCATAATGATCCCCAAAGGATATCTACAATGCAGACAACTGCTCCATCACCTAGCCTAAGAGCTGTATGCTAGATCACCTACTAAGTGAATCTGCTACAATGTTCCCATTATTAGGTCTATAGACTATCTCATATTCATATTCCTAGAGGAAATCAAGCAAACAATTTTTTCTCAGGTTCATGTCCTTCTGTGAGAATATATACCTGATACTCTTGTGATCCGAGTAGACTATAAAACGCTCTCCCATCAAGTAATGTTTCCACATATTCAATGTGAAGTCCACTACTGCTAACTCCAGGTCATGGGTACCATATTTATGCTCATGTTTTCTTAGATATTGAAAACCATAAGAGATCACTTCTTCCTCCTATATCAGGACAAATCCGAATCTAGTCCCGAATGCGTCGCAGTAGAATACGTACCCAACTCCCTTTTCTAGAACCCTCAAGATGGGGGCACTAGTCATCCTCTGCCTAAGCTTCTAAAAACTCCACTGGCATATCTCCGACCACACAAAGGGTTTCCCCTTCTTCTTCAATCCTGATAAGGGTGCTGCAACTCTGGAGAAATCCGGAACAAACCTCCAGTAGTATCCATCCAAACCCATGAAACTATGTACATCCATCACACTCCTGGGTGGCTCCTAAGAAAGTACCAACACATTTTTCACTGGATCCACTGCAACTCTAACCTCCATGATGAAATGTCTTAGAAATTGAACCTCTCAGATCCAGAAATGGATCTTCGAGAGCTTAACATAATGTTGGTGCTCTCGAAGTGTTTCTAGTACTACATACAAATGATAGAAATTATATGTCTATAATTACTGTAGCTAAGGTGGAGTTGACATATCATACCTTGTATCAAATCCAGAGCATGATGGTCATAGGCCTCACCTACCTGGAGCTGATCTCTCCCCTGTCCACCTGCTCACTGCGGTTTGGGTGGACTGTCGGGTGTTAGGGGCGGTAACATCTCGAATCATCACCCCCCGCTAACTGCACGGCTAGCTCCACATCCATGTTCGCCTTCTCCATGCGGACCTCCTCAGTCGAACCTCTGTCTCTATCTAGACGGTCCTACCACCGACTGCTGATCATCCGTACAGTGGGTCAGACAGTCATGAGCCATGTGATCCTACCTGTCACATGTGAAACACTGCCTATTCCTCGTATGACTAGATCTGTCTCCGGTGACCCACACAATTGATCCTGAGTCTTGTGTTCATCCACCTGTAGTTCTGGTCCTCTTGGACCTCTATAACATCTATCTTCTACCAGCTATAGAAGACTCCACTACGTGATTTATGCTGGTGGGTCTCGCTGCTGGGGACTTCTCAGTAAGAAAACTCTCAACTAAGAGGGCATGCTCTAACACCCCCTACGTCGAAATGCTAAATGAAATCATCAAAGCCCCAATCTCCCACCTGAGTCCCTACTCAGTGGTCCAGGCACTTCAAAATGGGTCCCACACCACATCAGTGGTGTATCATGAGAGTTCGGTGAACCTATCTATGAAATGAGCCTCAATCATGTTGTCCTACTGCAGAT
This sequence comes from Viscum album, assembly GCA_963277665.1. Taxonomy (NCBI): domain Eukaryota; kingdom Viridiplantae; phylum Streptophyta; class Magnoliopsida; order Santalales; family Viscaceae; genus Viscum; species Viscum album. The sequence continues at coordinate 1,014,290,498 of OY728152.1, read as the reverse complement.
GAAGAATCTCATGTATGTGCACTGCGCGAAGTGTCGCTGGGACAAAATCTACCTGAAACAGGCTCTCAATGTCTGCCCAGTGAAGCGTCACCTCGTTATGAACCTAGAGAATCATGCTCCACCATCTTCTAGATTCTTTTTATAGAATACCAGTGATAAGGAACACAATGATATTAGCTGGTATCCCTACTAGTCATAAGACTCTCATAGTGGCCTCCAGCCAATCTTCAACTGCATATGGGTCTCTCTCTCCCCTGATCATGGATGGCCTCTGGTGTTGTAATTCATTCAACGCACTCAAGCAGCATGCACCCTCTTCTGCTGGGGCTGGTGGAGTATGTGTCCCAACGGTTAATGAAACCATTGGTGCCTTCGAGTGTGCCTCTACTAGAAAAGTGCCCATGCACCGAGGCCTTGTAGCTCGGTGGGCTATTAGTGCATACTATTTCGAGAACCGTAGAGGGGTATCTATGTGGAGGTATCCTAAAAATAAAAAGGTGTACCACGGTCTATAATTTAATCCCAGTGAGCTGACTCAATGTGATCAAAAACAAAACTCTTGAAAACACACATGCAAACAGTGTTTTCATGCACTAAGTAAGATATCAGAATTCAAGGTCCTGGTGTATGGATACATCGGTCACCGCAACGACACTGGATTCCCAAAACAGATAACAAAAAATACTAGTCAAAACACTATTTCCATTAAAAATATTATTACATTCCGATGTTCTATTGTATTACTGACTCCTATGATACCAATTTTTCACGACACGTCCCCCGGGTCCCGTGTCGTGACTACACCATGCCTGCCTTCCATAGGTAAGGGGCTTACAACTTGCATTGAAAGCGTATTCCATAATACTGGGAAGGAATTCAATTTATAACCTGTAAACTCACGTATCTAAGAACACATCATGATTTGATCACAAGTAAACTATATAGAAAATATAGTATGTACAGTAAGTAAAAAGGGACCATAATACAAGCCATACTAGAAAGTAGAAGAAAACTGAAAGGAGCAAGTAATCAAAACAACTATTGTGAAAACCCGCCAAAGATCCTACCTAAAAGGTAGGTAATGCTATCAAAGGTTCGTCTCTATAGTACTCCTCGTCTAGGTCCACCTACGAGCTTCCAACAGTCCTAGTACCCTCATCCTCAGTTAGCGTTGTCCATCGTCTGCACCAAACACAACTAGGCGTGGGCTTAGCCCATGAAGGGGTGAGTATATCGATACCCAATAGGCACCCTGATACCCACAAGGTCTCACAAAATCAAAAAAGGATAAAACAGAAATCTTGAAATCAATTGAAAACACTACATAGTTAAATGACCATACACATACCTAAGTTATCAAGTATACCCATCTGAGTCATGAGGAAACAAATGGTCCAAATCAATAGCGCAAATCTCATCTATTTCACAAAACAAGGAATTACACGAAGGTAAGTACCACACAGGTACGCCACACCGAATAACACCACCAAGGTATCACCATGATGGAATGTACCACACTGGTACATACTCAGCTCAAACCAGGTATATCTTAGATACAATAGTTGAGATGATTAGATGTAACTACCAAATAATCTTACTCTGTTAAGAGGCAGACCCAAGAAGCATCCTAAATCTTTATCAGACCAACAGAGGATCCTTGTACATCATCAAACCCACACATGATCTTAGTACCTCATCAGACTCACACAGGATCCTAATACATTATCAGTACAACGTCAAACCCACACAGGATCCTAGTATAATAACAGTACATCATCAGACCCACACAGGCTCCTAGTACATCGTCAGTACGTCGTCAGACCCTCACAGGATCCTAGTACATCGTCAGTACATCATTATACAGACACAGAATCCTAGTACATCTTCAATATGTTCTCATACCCACACAAGATCCTAGTACATCATCATTACATCGTCAGACCCACACAAGATCCTAGTACATCCCCTGTACGTCGACAAGAACAAAACAAGATCTATGTTTACTGTCAGTACATCGTCAGACCCACACAGGATCCTAGTAAATCATTAGTATGTCTTCAAAACCATACAGGATCCTAGTACATCATCAGTACTTTTTCAGTCCCACATAGGATCCTAGTAAATTGCTACAGCCAGCTCCAGGGTTCTCGCACTATTCTTTCTTGTTTCCAGGAGGGTCCACTTCTCAAGTCACTGGTCGATTCTCCAACTGCCACGATGTCTCACGAAAAAACCTCCCAATGTACTTCCACGTAAAATGGGTTTCAATGCAATAGACAGTGTGCCGATCGAATGTCGGGTCTGTATGTTATTAGTCCTTTAGTTCCAAGGGCCAGATTGGATTCGTGCTCGATCCAGCACAACCGTACACCATATTAATCCAAAACTCATGTGGGGTATACCAAAATGACCATCTCACTGCATGTTTTCTAACACTATAGACGGTTTTTTAAATGGACGCCCGATTCCAATGTTATGGACAACTGTAGGAGATGGGTAGAAACTGGTCCGGGTCCTGTCTGACCCGGTCGGACCGACCTGGCCCGGCCCAGCCTGGGTCGACCCTGCAAAACCTACTTGTTCTGGCCAGGCCCACGTCGCGACCTGGCCCGCACGGGGAGGCCGAGCCTGTGTGGCCCGAGAGTAAGGGGTGTTCACGGTGTGGCGGGGCGGCCGCGGTACAGTGGGGCAACCTCGGTGTGGTGGGGCATCCGTTGTGCAACGTGGTGATCGTGGTGCGAGGGGCCGCCATGATGCGGTGCGGTAGCTGCGGTGCCACTGGCCGACGCGGTGGCCACGATGCTGTGGTCTGCTACGGCTGGAAAGATGGCCAGCCTTCCTACCAACATCGTCATGGTACAAGCCGTATTTCTCTTCCGTCAGGCGGCGCAGTCGCACTATCGCCTTCGTCAAGCACAATGACGTGCCATACACCGTATCCAAGTCCCACCAGTACCATTCACCGAAACCGGTTTCTGATCCCTTCCATTATGAGGAACACAACCAAAACATCAAGGAAATGAAGAGAGGATGGTCCATGTTCTTTTTTCATGCATCCTCCGCATTATGGTGGTAGCATGCGGATTAATAAATCTTGTATGAGGAACGTCAAGAACGGTAAGGGGATTGAGAGGTATTCAAAACATCAAACAATACCTCGATGGTTCTTAGACATCCATAAGGATAGAAGGGAGGACGTCAATTCTTCATTGTTGAAGACGACCCACATTGGAGGGTGAAACATTCTTTGTTGGAGAAGATGATGCATTCTTCATTGAAGAAGTTGTTAGTCTGAAGGTGTTCTTTATTAGCGAAGAATAATCCTCTCAAAATCTCTCTCCTTCTCATTTTCCATCGGTTTCTCCCCACAAAAAAACTAGTGTGGAGCCAACACCAAATTAAATTAAGTCTATCAATTTAATTTCGTTGGCATATTTAATTGGTGTCATTAATTAATGGTGGGTGTCACAATTATGAAGGAGGAAGTTCAAGAGATTTCTCCACATTAAATATCATGTTTTTAGTTCGGGTGGCCCCCACCATTTAAATTCAAAAAGGTGGGTTTTAGTTCGGGTGGTCCCCACATCCATAACCCATGTAGATGGGTTTCAAAAATAAAAATAAAATGTTAAATATTTTTCTTTTTCTTTTTCCAAGAAAAAGTAAAAAACTAACTTTCACCCTCGACCTACTACGGTCGAGGTGAGGGTCTCCTTAAGAGAATAATGGTCCTTCCAGTTCAACAGTGTCCTTTGATTTCAATTCCATGCACCGATTAAAATATTACAAACACCCACTCATATTTTTACTGAACGTACCTGAAAAAAAGTTCAGAAATTCATTCCGGGTACACCGGGCCCCGGAATCACGCGCCGTTAATTTTCTTAGACTCATAAAATTCCCATATACTTAAAAATAATTACATAGAAATTATGGGTATTTACAGATTTATTCTTTGTATTTTGTGTATAAACACCTAATAATTTAATTTTATTAATTCTCACTTCAATTATATTATATTTTTAAGGAGAATTCATTTATAAATCATCTTTCAAATTTATATTTTATGAAATTAATGAGAAATGTTTTTATGCATTTATTAAAGATTAATTATTATTTCATGAATATTTGAAATTATATGTGAAGAAGGTTGGGACCTATATATCTCACATATGCATTGGGTATATATATCATGGAGTTCAGTCAAATGGTTATTCCATGTGTAAATACAATGGTTACACAATAAGGTAGTCGTGAGGGTCATTGTAAGGTAACAATGAGGGTTACAAATCATATTGAAGCAGTGATGGTTACAATATAAGTAAGTATTGAGCCCATGTTACTGTTATGGTTTTAAATATATTCTCTATGGGTTTATGAAAATATCATGTTTCAATATGTAAATATATATGGTGAGAATTATATCATTGTGAAATTGATTTCATTTGTTTATAAGTATTCATTTACTATAGGTTTCTTTCAGTATTTTTATTTCCTTTACAAATCATCATATGCTCTTAAAATGGTTTTAAATTTTTTCATAGGTTATAAGGATTATTAAGAGAAATAAAAAATGCATCTTAAATGTTATGATATTTTTTAAAATAAATAATACTATTGTTTTTTGTTAAAAGTACTATGTTTTGAAAGAAATGCATAATGATTTAAGAGTACCCACTTTGTATTATTGTCGGATAATAATTATGAGTTCTGTCTTAACATTATATTACAATAAACAAAAATTTTATTTTTGAATGTAAAGAAATGAAATGTAGTTGAAATTACAAGATTATATCTATTGTATAAGGTTGGGTCATTATATATTATAACATGTCATTATAAGAGCTCAAATAGGGAACCACATTTTTTACAATATAGTGAAAGGTAATGATACAAGTAGAAATTATGAACATACCATAACGATAAAGTGAAAGAATCAATAAGGTAAAAAATACCACACATATTACATCCTCAATGTATAGAAAATATATCAATATTAACACAAAAATATCCTATGAAATATGTTGATAACATCTCTAGAGGTCACCTCTATTACTTCATACACCAATATTCTCAAACAAAAACCTCCTCCATCTTATACATTACATTTTCTAGGAAATGTAATATCATAATATTTAATCAAACAATGAAAATGGTAGTGTGTGATCTAAATAGATTACTAAGATACCACAAAGACATCCATAAAAAAATTCCATATCAATAAACCATTTACTCTATCAATTAAAATAGAGTATGGAATGTGAGTTTTTTTAATATTTACGGGATATATTAGTTAAAATATATTAATGATATATATATATTATTATTAGTAAATAAAGATTTTATATTCTATTTTATATGAATCATTTTAATAAGTAACACAATCCGATAATCATTTTAATTTAAAATCTAGTCATGTAATTAAATGTGACAACCTAACTAGCCCTGTAATATTTATGATTATAGAAATATGATACTAATTATTCTCATTTATCCACATAAATAAATAAATTTTTTATAATTCAAACATTCATCCATTTAGAGAAGAGACAACGTGAAAATATTCTACCCCATGTTATGGTAGCCACTATAAGAAATGAAGTTGAACAGTGTTCCATTAATGTTGTCATTATAAATCATGTTCTTGGGAGTTAGTGTCCTCACATAGTTGTCTATGTTATAAAATACATAGGATTGCTTCTTATGAAATAGTAAATGAATTAATCATTGAAAAAAAACTATCTCCCCAAGAGGGGTCTCACTTCAGGAAGTCATATGTTTCAAAACAACTCATCATTAGAAATTCATTTTCGAAAACATTTTATTAAAGATGTTAATTTCCATTTCAAACCTAAGTCATGGTTTAAATAAATTTCATTCCCTTTGAATCAAATCATCCATGTCCTGACACATTCTCAAGGATCAATATCTATAGAATCTCAACCAATAAATTATCATATAAATACTTCATAATTCAAAAATGTACAGAAAATTTTTAAATGCATTGAAATTGGTTGGTTTTCATAATTAAACATTAATAAAAAAGGAAAAAATATTTTAAATTTTTTTTATAAATAATTTAATTAAAATCAATTTAATAATTAAATTTAGGGACTCTATTTAATGGAAAATTATCTGAAAATAACCTATCATTAATGTCAGAGTCAATTATAACATCTGTATTGAGATTTCCAATAATGAAAAAGGTGATGAAGAAAAATAAAAAAATTAGAATCATTATATATAAAAATCATGTATTTTAATCCATTACTGACATGAGTCACTATTAAACACTAAGGAAGTGATTATTTATTATATGGATAATATAATTAATTGAAGAAAATATTACCTAATAAATATAAAATGAGATCTACAATGAATTAATAATCCAATAGAAGAGATTTCACTAGGCAAAATCAGTTCATGAGAGTAATAAAAAACATTTAAATCAATTGGGGTCATGTGGGTGTCGATTTGGGGTTATAGCAAGGTGTCCATGTATTTAAAAATATTTTTTCGGTGATTAATAACCCACATTAATAGTTTTTTGTAGAAGTTGAGATAATGTGGTATTTATGCACTCTCCCCAAGCATGTATTTGTGGCACATGGGTTGGACACAAATTTAATATAACAAAATGGAAAATTTAAATAATACCACATTTTATGGCTTCATAGTTTCAGGGAGATGTTTCAAAGGTTTTATAAACCATTCACTAATTCTAGTGGCTCCAACATAGCCGCAAAGATTCCTCATCCAAACAACATTGTTTCAATTATCGTGTGCCAACTCATAAAAGCCAGGTGATTATACAATTTTCTTCAATTTACATCCTTTATAAAAATTCAATCGAAAACTATATTAAAAAATATTCGGTCATGATATACTTTTACTCATTTAATTTTATTTTTCAATAATGAGTAACTGATTAATCAACAAAAAATCTACACGAGAAATATTTGGTTTAAAAAGCAAGAAAGACAAACCTAGATGAAAAATTCTTACATAAAATATAATTATTGTTATACCAAAAATGATGTGGATTATTTTGGATTTTAAAAATTTATTTCATTATATTTTTCTTGAACCTTCAAAAATTTAAACATTCCTACAAAAAATATTAGTGCGCAGAGAAATATTATAATTTTTTTCAAAAAAATATATTAAATATAACACTCCATAAGAATATGGAATAATATACTCACGTCCTAAAATTAGAATGTGTTCATCATAACACATCTTTTAGCATTCATCATGTTCAAATAATGCTTCAATATATTAACCAGCGATTATAAAACACTATAATCCTTCTCATTTTGTCATCTTCCCTTAAGGGTTTCTGTTTAATAGATTTCATCATTGTAGATTTTGTTCATTAAAAACCTATAATTATTAGTTGATTTTGTTTTTAAGTAAAAATATCACCATCTAAAATTATAATTGAATTGTATGATTTTTTTATAAAAACATCAAATAATATAATTCATTCTCTAATCTTCTAATATCACCTTAAATTACATAATTTGAAACCTAATAATACTAGAAAAGTGAATTATGGGACACTTCATTAGGTTTAATGTTATATAAATATGGATAATTCATATATCACAACATATATGTTATTGTTAATTCCTTAAAAAATATAGATATATTTTAACATTCCCCTCCCTTTATTTTTGTAATTTAGTATTATTTTGAAAACACATCTTTATTAATATTGTAATATTTCTATAATGATGGAATATAATTCTTCACATATTCCATAAAATAACATTTATTCATTTCCAGTATTTTTATTTTCATATATATGTACAAATTCATTTTCTTATGATATTGAATTCAATTGGAATCCTCAAAAAAATATTTTTTTGTGATGTATCCCAATTCATAGTAGTTGTATGTGTACCAATTCTCACTAGGACATTATTAGTGTTAGTAAATAAATCATATTTCAGGTATAATTGTAATTAACTTTTTAATTGTATGAATTCATAGTATAGATCATCCATAATTATATGTATCATAATTTATGTTGTTCTTTTTAAAAAACTCTAGAGATATTTTTTTATCATCTTAGATGAATTACATGAATTCAAACCTAATAATTCATTAATAGTGTGATTTTTTCATTGATTTATATGTACTAACTATTATTATAATTATCATTAAATTTTTCAAATTGATTATGATTCGTAATTTTATAACAATGTTAGAGAACACATTAATTGTAGGTATTATATCAATAAAAATGTTCTTCTCTGTAGTTGGTTCAACATTTGTTTTTTCTATTAGTTCCCATTGATATTATTTCTAAAATCATTACATAGTTCCTGACATAAATATAATATAATTATTATATTTTAGAATTTTAATTTAGTTTCATTACTTAGTAACATCACTAACCATAACTATTTACACAAATCATGTTGTAATCTACAATGTTATCACCATAATAGAAATTTTTTTTGTTATATTAATACATTGTATTTTATGAATCATTATTCTACATAGTATATTTTCTTTAATGTACATATCCAAAAAAACTATAATTCAATTAATTAATTATTTCATGATGTTGACAAGATGTTTCAACAATCAATATCCTTATTCCCCAATCTCTATAAACACATACAGTTTCATATATTTGTTTTTTTATGTTTTGAATAGTATAATTATATATATATTGAATATATTTTTGTTTTATGATAGTAAAACCTTTTTATTGGATTATTTTGATAATATATTATTCATATACCTACTCAAATACTTCCATAAAATATCTTTGTCTTTTTTACAATTTTTTTTAACCATTTTCATCATGATTTGAAATTTAAATATGATATAGTATATTAAACATGGTTTTTATAAATAAAATATACAATGGAATAGGATACCAAATTATAGTTTATTTATATAATTAGAACAATAAATTATCTAAAGAAACATTTTAACTATTAAGAATATTGTTTAATGAATTTAATTTAGTTGATCCATTTTTTGGAAATGATTATTCATTAATTATTTGTTGAATATGAATCTTGTGATTTCTCAATATTTCTAAAAAGATTCACCAACCCAAAAAATATATGATGTAGATAATTCTTCTATCCAAATAAATATATAAAACTCCTGTTACAATAAATTATTACAATTTAAATGTCTAATGTAGGAATATGTTTCTAATAATATATTTAATGTTCTAAAACATTATTGTATAATAATTTGTTTCTAATCGACCATATTTGAAGACCGTAAGAGTTTTAATTTTTTTATCATTACATTGATTACAATAAAAAAAACACAAATTCAAAGTCGTCATAGATTTTTTTAAATCATTCAACAATAATGGATTGTATTAATTAAAGAATAAACGTTTATATGCCATTTTTTTATCTAATGTTATTATAGTGACTCTATTTTGTAACTTCTGAGACAACATATGTTCTGTTACATCAAATTAATGTTATAATAACACACAATCTAATACAATTTTAATAATAATAGAAAATGGAGGATTTAAACCCCAATTGAAAAAATCCTAAAAATTACATTGAGCTCACAATAGATTCCTTATTATTATTTGATGTAAATTTTTTTACAAAAAATAGTGAATTTTTTCATTTATTTCAAATGATTGGTTGAGGAAACATTTTTATTATGGAAAAAATAACACTTTCTATATAGGTAGAGGGACGCCCATTATATACCATGTATAGACACGGTCCTATGGCACATTTCAATAGACCACATTCCTAGTGTTCTGCCATTCCTTCAATATCATATATGTGAGGTTAGTCCCCCAAAGGGAATGCCTTGATTATAACCCTTGTTTCTTGAATGTAGAATTTGGAGGATTTCCACTCATGACTCAAAAAATTTTTAATTGAATTATTTTCTATTAATTTGAAAAATAATATATGAAGAACATAAAATATTTTAAAATTTATTATATTAAGATAGTTTTGTGGGATCCTATTTTACATAATATGGATTTTTATTCATATTTTCCTCCAAATTTATCCCACATTTTTATTGTTCATGATGAATCATCCATAACATTTTTGGTATGATAATATATATTTTTAACATTTGATAATACATTAAACTAACATAAATTATGAATATTATATCAATTTGATATGTATTACTTGGAATTAGAAAATATATCCCACTAGTTGGAGAAAAAGTTTCATTGATATCATTTGGTGTTCCTATTAATGGTGTAGTCACTTGAGATGGGATTGGGTAAAATATGTGGACATACATGTTTTAAGGTTTATTTCACCTAATTTAATATCCCATAAAATAAAAATATTAATATTTGGCCCTTTCCTACTTGAAAAAATATAAATTATTTAATTTTTGTCATACCAAACGCACAACATCTACAAAAATTGAAATATATAAAATAAAGAGCACCATAAAATATTTCTCCATGATTCCTTCCATATGAGGGACACCTAATACATACTCAATATGGATATAATATTATGAAACCCGTTTTACATTATATTAATCATGTTGATACACATGGGTAGATATTTTCTAGAAAATAATTTTCAACATATCAAACAAATGAGTATTGACTATACTATAAATGAAAATCACTATCATCTCTCTAAGATATTGTATTACCATTCTTTTTTGAATGAAAACAGTCCATTAACAACTATTGAATATATCCATGATATTTTAAAATTCATTGTATAATGATTATTAGAGCTCCTTTCTCTCATAGTGTCGTAGAATACCATATCAATATATACTACATTAAATGAAATTGTTCCTCCCTTAGTTACCTCACATACTAATCTTACAATGAATATTAATCATTGGTTTCTATATCAATGGAACTCCCATGATAATCATTAATCTATAAAATTTATGGAGTAATGGTGAAATATACAATGAATTGGATTGATATTCCAACCAAAATAAAAAGCATGGTTTGGTAGTTTTCTGATCATACAACCCCAAACAATGCAAATATACAATATTTTGTGGTCGTTGTAAAAATAGTAGCTATAAACAATGGAAATGTATTTAATATATATATATATATATATTAATATACATATATATATATTTAAAAAAATTATTTTAAATATCGACTCAATAAGTGAGTCTTAAAATGATAAAATATCTTCTTTTTTAGAATTAAATTTCTCTCATGTATAATATATTTCATAATGAAAAAAAATTGTAATATTTTATGATTTTAGATTAAGATAAAAGTTATTAATTTACTATTTTTAATTCAAAACATTGATGTTATTTATAAATTAAATATTCTTTAAATATGACATTCATGGATTTGTTCAAAAAAGGATGATTTTTTGTGAATAGTCGAAAATATATTTTTCCTATATAATTTTATTTTTATAATCGTATTATAATATATATCATCATTTAATGATGGATAAATAATATTATATGACCAAATAAAGACTTTATAATTGAATTTTAAATTCTAAATGAGTTGGTTTAGTTTTATAAACCTGTGTTCGCCATTTTAAAATAGAATCTATATATTTTCATAAAATATTTGTTTTACATTTATAATTTTGGAATTTATAATTAATTTATAATACATAAATAAGTTTATTTTATTAAATAAAACAACTTTTTTGATTAAATTATTTGAAATTTTATAGGAAGATCAGTTTTATTTACTGTTATAATAGTTAAATTACCATGGTGAAAACTAGTTGTCCAGCTTATAACCAAAATGGTTTAAAAGTGTAAGACGATTTATAAATGGAATAAAATGTTAAAAAAAGTTATTAATATATGGTTTATGATTTTATAAAAATTATATTATCTGCATTATATTATTTTAAAAATTTGGATCTACATTCCTTGATAGTAACTTCATAATATTGAAAATATTTTTTATATTTTCCAAACATTCCACAAAATTAACTTATATAATTATCTCCCATATAATAAATTAACCTAACACATAAAGCCTTGTTTTATACCACAATATACCAATATTTTTATAAAACAATCTAATATAATATCAAGAGGTTTTGTTTTTCCCCAAAAACCATATATTAGTGATTGAACACCTTTGTGGAGGAGATAATTCATTAAGTATAGGGTAATCATCTAACCACTAAATTCTATTTTCAATGTCATAATGTTTACATATTATTTTTTAAATTACATTTACCATCATAAAATTATAACATATTTATAATAATAATAATATATTTTTATAATGTTTTTATATGGATTTGACAAACTCTCATATTCCATTTATAAATATGGAAATCATGAATCATTCTTGTGTAAAAACTACTTACTCCACAAAGTAATTTATATATATTACTTCAGAACCTAAAAATTATTGTACTAATATTTAATATAATAAATAAAAATATTATTTGTAGTTTTTTTAAATAGTAAACAATGTTAAACAATTTCCCTATTCGATTAAAAATTAAATTATCATCCTTGTTGACATATAAGGTACCACCTATATGAAATGAATTGTCAAGGATTTTATCTTCAATTTTCACATTTCATGACTAGTCTTATGGATTATTTAACCACTATATATAATGATTTTAGAATAGAAAATATTATTGTTATAAAATTAGAATATCATATTAATGCTATAATAAATAATCAATCCTTATAATATTTATTTTTTAACAAGAAAACTAAAAAGGGAAAAATATCCCAATTTTATAATATTATAACATCAATTAATTTATCTTCAATATATTTTCATTTTTATTAACTTAATTTAATAATAAAAGAATATTATCCTTATTCTCTACGTGTAATGATATTAAAACTAAACCCCTATATAATAATATGTTGATGAGGGTATGTTCATGCTTACCTAAGTTTAACCACATACATGAATAACAACATATATCTATACTATAGATTAAATTAGAAACAAAACTACAAGTATAACATGATTTATGTATGTAAATATTGATTTTATTTTGTTTTTTAAATGTTAACAGTGTTATTAATGTAATTAAACATGAAACTACCATTTATTCAACATGATTCACAAGACATGGTTGTTATCAACATAATCATTATGGATGAAGATGAAAACACAAAGGAAATGAAATAAAAACAAAATAAACAAAAAAATCATATATAATAGAAAAATTATTTTTTTTTTATAATAATAAAATTTTGATGAGGAATGATTATTTGAACAAGTGTGACGAATCTACTAAAATAATAAACACTAGTTGCAGGATAATTAGTAAAAAATTACTAATATATTTATATATATAATGTTTATAAATGAAATTAACAAACATATTCATTTATGGATATTTTTATCCAATGCATCATTATGATAGATATGTTTTATATATAGGTCAATGGAGTACATACTTTAGAAATAAGTGTAACGAAAAAGGTTTCAACAACCCAATTTTTAATTCAATGAATCATAGCCATTCATACATGAATAGAATCATAAATATTCTTTTGTTCTAACATTAACCTTATTTTATATGATATTTACATTATAATATATGGTAATTACATATCTTAAAAATTATAATATTTAATAAAAAAATTAAATAAAATTATTTTATTAGTAAGAATATTTCTATTTTTTATGAATGAATCATATCTTCAAGGTCCACATTTTTCTAATTATTGGATGATTAAATTAAATAATTCAATTTGTTATTTTTATTTTATGTCTATAATATGAAACCATTCATCTATTATAAGGTGATATGCTTTCAAATATTCCATTTGGTGACTACATTCAAAATTAAATAAAAATCCCAACAAAAAATGTTCATTTTATTATTTAACATCATTATATTTTAGTTTAATTTTTGTGTTATATTTAAGAAAGTATTGTTTATAATACTTCTTATGATGTTTTTAAAATTAGTAAAATATCAATGTACAAAAAAAATTGATATAAATTTTCACATGACCATATAAAAATTCATAAAATGAGTTTGTGAAAATATTTATATAATTACATATATTTTCATTATAAGGATTTTATCACACAAATTTTTCTTTTGATAACCCCTCATATGATAATATGATATAATTCTATTAAAAAATTTATTTATATATTCATGTCATTTTATATGACTATGAAACCTATTATTTTGATTGGTTCATTATGAAATCAAAATGGTTGATTTTTTGTGTCATAGATATGTATTGATCATGATGGGTAGGGTCCTGTATCACCCTCAAATGAATTCATTTACTTATATATCTCATGAGAACATAAGGCATAGAGATAATGATTTTTTAAAGGGTCATGGGCCTAATGAGATTTCTCATATTTTTAGGAACATACATAATATGTTTGTCCACATATGTGTGGCTATAACAAGATTTCTCACAATGGTTTTCAAATGATTATGGATCTTTCATATGTTCAATTTGGTTTTCAGGTTATCCCAAATTTATAAGATACATTTAGCTTTCCTAAAAACCATATTTTCATTATTGCACCTTAATTTTAATTTTTTAACCTCATTTAGATCAATCATTTAGTTTTTATACTAATTGATATTTTTGAGGCACATCATATGTTTTTACGCATCTTTAATGATCTTTTAATTATTATATGTCTCTGAAACATGATTTATGATTATAATCTTATCAATTATATTTTATTAATTATATTTTTATGTAATCCTCATATTTTCATTTCTATTTATTATATGATACATAATGATATAAAATTTACTTAATAATAATTCTTGACCACCACATTATTATGATATTATATTTTATGGTTGTGAATACAGTATACCATTATATATTTTGAAAAGGTAGTAGAGTTGAGTTATTTTGGTGTGGAGTTTTCATAGTTGAAAAATATGTTTCAAATTCAATTAATCACCATGGAACTAATCATTTACATACATAATATGAAAAAAAAAAATTAAATTTCATTTTTTAAATAGCGATGATTTTTTTAAATTTAGTTTATTTTTAGCTTTGGTCACATAAAAAATTAGTGATATGAATTCTTAATGATAACACATATTATAAGTATCTCTAGAAAATATTTTCTTAATTCATAATAGCTTATTATGATAAAATGACATTATAAAACATGACATGTTTCTTACATCACCTTTGTATTTTCTTCATTTTCCTCTTGGATGTATTAACATGATCTTATCTATATAATTACATATACTTAATCATCCTCCAAAACATGACACTATTTATTTCTTAATATTCTAAAAAATTTCATAATGTTTTAAATCAACTTCTTTTAGAAAAAATGACACAAGGTAGGTGTTGGGATCAATGGGATAATGAAACTAAGAAATCAGAGGTTCTATATTATTCTTAATTATTCATATTTCCTAGAACCATTTATATTCGGTTAAGTGTATTAATATAATTCAATGTAGCTAGTTGTTTAAGATGAAAATATTTCTTCTGTGTGTTCTTTGTGTGTTTTCTTTTAGTTATACACCATGATTATTGATGAACAATGGGGAATAATTTTTATTATTTCAATCCAACCATATTAATTTTCTTCACTAAATAATCAACATAGATATCTCCAATCTAAAATTCCATATTCTTCATGTCAAGTGTTTTTTAGAGACAAGTAGTTGTCATGGGTTTCTTTTCATATCCTAATCCCATTTATTATTCCAATGATTTTTTTTTCATATTTTCATAAACAAGTAAAAACTATCTTAAATTATTTCCTTGAACCCTAATTAATTATTATTGATGTTGGTTTTCAATTTTTTCCATTAATCATAGCAATCAAATTTGGGTCACATTTCTTATTGGATGGTGGCTGTTTGAAATGTGTTGTGTTTTAGAAATATGTTACCCTCACATTTCTGATATATCCATATGGGTTTTCATATAATAATATGAGATCCCTATATCCTAACAACCTAGATCTTGTTTTTATTTTAGTATGGTCTATACTATTTATTTCATAACATTAGCTAGTGGTGGCCATTATAAATGAATGATTGCAGTCTTTGGGGGTCATAATAAGGCAAACATAGGGTTATGAATTTCACAATGATGGTGGATTTATTGGATAAACCATCCCACTATGTAACTGATATTAATTTAATCATTTGTTAAAAAAGGTTTCTCAAAACACCCAACAAATGGAATGTACAAATATAATCCTCACGGAGGACTAAATTTGTGAATACTAAGGGAAAATGTCAATTAAAAATCAACCATTATATCTGAAGGGATCCCAAGTTGGTGTAAATTATGAGAGTATAATATTCTCTTCCAAATTCAGCATACACAGTTTCATAAAAGTTAGATTCTCTACAAATGTTTTGTATGATATGCACATGGGTTGTCTCCATTAACTAACGGCTATTGAGGTAAATCATATGCCACTAGGGAGCAATTTTTTTTGAAGTGTTTCACCAACACCTCTGAGTCTGACTACACATCAATAACTTGTAGAAATTATCTCCAATATAGCATGATTTCCGTGATTGGGCTCTCACCTATGCACCCATTGAATTGAACAGACCATTAAAATCACTAAATTCTATGATGACTGAACCTATTGGATATATACTGAACAAAAACAATATTATATTCCCATTGATATACGATCCATCCATATTTAGTTTCTTAAATTTTATTAGAGGATTCCATCTAACCCATAATCCATGCTATCTCAAAGTCGCATAGGGCCTGTTAAGGAATTTTCAAATCATGTGAGAGTTCATCCTAGATTCATAAACTGACCACAGTTCAATACCTAGAGACTTCATCCTTATTTGAAGGTAAATAAGTGAGTGGGGGTTACCTGTATTTTCGTAGTTAATTTCATCATTTATGTTCCAATATATTGGTATTAAAGTAAAACTTTGTATCATTATTTCCATATTATTAGGATCTAAGCACTAAATCCAGATAAAAATAAAATCATTCAAGTATTATTATACTTCATTGAAACTCAAAAAAATTCCCATGGAGGTCCAGATATTTACCAACCTGTTTCCTTTTCTAAATAGATGTAGTGCTGATTTATTTTGTGGTCTATCATAAAAAAATCATTGAGAATCCATGGGTAACCACTTCCTAAGATCATTATCATATATTTGAATCTCTTAACTTCTCTCTCTCCAAAAAAGAATGTTTATTTTAGTGGTGATTTCAGTGCACCATAGTATAGTTTCCCACTCATCATGTACATCCATTATACAATACATTGTCCTGAAATCATGACCATAAAATTTACCTGAAGATTATCTTGTGAAGAATCATATATCTACTTCACCATTCAGGATAATAATCTAATAACATTCTTTTTTCATTGTTTAGAATATCCTCTATTGAGTTGAATGGTAATCTATCATCATTGAAGTATATATTATGAATATGAACCATTGAGAAGTAAATCCCCTCCCCAAACTTGTTTTCTTTCCATATATTATTATATCTTATCCCAAAAATCCATGATGTTGCATCCAAAAGATACTTAAAGTGTTTATGAATGCATCTTGATATACTTGAGACCCTAGTTATTCGACTCTACCATTCATAAAAATGATCCATGTTTCATTTTTTGATAAAGGAGGGACATATAAAATCCCCTTCAATAATAACCCATGAATGTATCTATTGAATGAAATTCATGGTTTTGGTCACATATCATATACCAACCACACCCTCCTCTATTGGATTCCAGATACATTTCTACGAAACCTGGTAAGAACATGAAATTTTATTTTTTTTCCTAATTGAAATCCATCATAGTCTTTTCAATCTTGTTAATTTTCCATTTTTGGGGTTTAATGACTGATAAAATGTGCACCGAGATAGATATTAACACACTATTGATCAAGGTGACTATTTATACAAATAATGATTTTTTATCCAGCTGTATATTCTCCATATTATTCATCTAATAATGTTATCTAATAATTACTTATTGATACGATAATTAGAAATAAATGTGTTGAGATAAATCATTAGGAATTTATTTCCTTGAAAACTAATGATGTCTTTAATATATCTGTTACGTCTTTGTAATGATTTCTTAGTAAAAATAATGTCTATTTTTAATGAGTTGATTTTTTTTCAACATAAATTATCATATAAGGGCACAACCTTCATGATGATTTGGAGTTACATCTATATTAAATTAATGGAAATAAGTACAACATCATGAAACATTGTATTATAAATTATAAAAATTCATATTTTTTTGTATTCGATAACATCATTCTTCCCCACATGCCTCTATGAAGGTTACATGATAGAGAATCTTGAGCTAGTGTGATGTGGTTTGAGGAAAAGCATCTCCTTGTTGAAATCAATGCACACATTCATAGAATCCAACAACTTCTCAATTAGAGAGATTTCGTGGCAAGGGGAAGAATAACACCTAAAGATAAGTCACAAATCCCTTCATGGAATTCGAAATTCATACTAACCCAATTAATGAAACACTATTAAATGTTATCATATCATTTTCCCATGTAAACATGAATTATAAATTTGGTATAAGAAAACACTATAGAGGCACAAACACTTTTATTAATATCACTTCCTCATAAGATGTCTTGTATATATTCAACAACATGAAATCCCACAAAGCCCCTTGCTTCCACATAAAAGTCCCCCTGAAATCAATGTAGTTTTTTAGTGGTGATTGAATTTTAATATGGGATCCCATATATGATTATATTTTATTTTTCCTCCATATTTGTCTTTAATTTAACTACTATTTTTTATAACGATCATAGTAATCCTTATAAAATTTTTATATAATATTTTAAAAAATTATTAATATTAATCCCCATCCATTAATATATTCTCTATCATACACACTCTCTTGCTCAAAAAACATAGAAATAAACACACACTCTTCCTCTCTATCTCATTTTTATATTATATATAATGGATATCCTATTATAGTTTCTATATTAGTAATATTTATAATCATCATCTATCTCAGTTCATTAATCAATAATATATTTAAACGACATTATCCCATATGTATGTTTCAATGATCATTGTATATCCCCTCAATCCATCTTCCCTCGAACCATGATGGTGTGATACCATCATCTAAATATTATGTGACCCTTAATTACATGTCCCAAAATATATAATGAGCATGCCCTTTTTTATATCATTTTCATTTATTCTCATCCATGTCAATCAATATATAATTGAACAAAAAAAAGTCCGAAAATATATCTCAACATATTTAATCAAACAAATAAATAAATCTATTTTAATTTATTATAATCATGTATTAATCCTATGGATATGACCTGGATTTTTTTTATTGATCCATTCCAGATACTATATTATTATAATCATCTAATATTGTAATACCTATAAGTCATAATTTTAATATTTTCTCTATTATAATCAAATATCAAAAACCTGATTGTGATATTTTGGTTTCATTATAACAATCCTACGATCACAAAATTTTATTTCTAAATCATTTATTCATGTATTTCATTATTCTATTAATATTAAAATTCATACAATTTCCCATAGTTTGATCTTCATCAAAATAATCTAATGATACCCTAGTCAATCATCTGCGTAAATCATAATCTTAATGTTGATGTTTGAATCAATAACAAATAGAATTGGCATCATTGGATACAAATTATCAAAAAAATTTAAAACATGAATATACTTCAGATTCTATAGATATATACATTATTTTTGAATGAGTGAAATGACATATACAATTTCCTCTATAACAATCTAATTTGTTTAACATTACATGATATATTTTATTTGAAAACTAAATTTCACATTGTATGAAATAAATCATACGAATTTTTGAATCCCATTATGTTTTTTTTAATGTCCCTTATGATAATTTCTTGACTATTAGAAAACACACATAAATCTTACTGACAACCAATTATCTATGTGGAATTATATATTTTTGAAAAATAATAAAAGTGGTGACTCTTATTATAAATTTTTTAATGAAATAAAAATATATTATACAAGTCAAGATACATCTTACAATGTAATTATTTTCAAAAATTTCAATTTTAGATAAGCCTTATATGTCTTATAAAATGTTTGAAAAAAAATATTGAAATGACATATGAAATTAAATTGATTCATAGTAAAATATATGAAGTCTTATGAAATAATCATCAATATTAATTTATCACCTAAAATATAATGTCTTTTTATATTTAATGGACTCATATGAATATTAATAAAAGAGGAATGTGTGATCAATAATCAAACAATATCATTGAAAAAATTCATATAAAATAAGAAATAGAAAATGTTTATAGTTAGTAAGAATGGACATGTGATATATCAAATTCTTATGTAATTATCTATATATTAATTCATAAGTTCTATAGTGATTCAAATAAATATAGAGAATCCATTAATCATATTAAGTCATAACAAATCATTTCAATTCAACTAAATATTTTTAAAATTAGAAAATATTCAATTATCAATACGTGTTTTAAAAATTATTAATATTGATTATATGAATCACGTTAATAAAATTGAGAATTCCCCTAAACATGTGATTCCACATTAATACTACCTAAAATAAATATATTTATATATTTAAAAAAGAGACAATCATCACTTACTATAAAAGCATCAATGTACTCTATTCCTTTGATTATTATATATACTTAATCTATCCGTTCTCAATATATTGAAATAGCATAAATTTATTCTAGAGAAAAAAAATTACATTATATTTAATATCCACATTTTTAAAAAAATACTCAAACATATTATTAAAAATACTCTAGAAAAACTGTCATCTCATTTCAATATTACATTAAACAAACTCTTCTGACAATTGAGAAATGGTTTTTGGACAATGAAATAACTCAACAAGGAACCTGTTGGTCGGATTGGACACTCAAGAGGGGGGTGAATTGTGTTCCAATTAAAATTTCTGTTTAAAAATCATTTAATAAATTCCGCCAAATAAATCATGGAATTAAGTTGTAGTTAATTTATATCAAAGTAAAGGTTCTGTTAGGTTCTCAAGGGATTTATTATTTCCCAGTTTATAAAATTAGAAGAGTTTATTAACTTTTGAAAATATCTTACTGATTTACAACTAATATAAACACTAGTGAGTTTAATTATCAAAGTGACTTTAAAACAGTTTTTGGTTTTAAAGTAGTTTGCAGTGGAATAAAAATAACTTTGAAAAGAAATAAGCACAACAGATATAACCAAGAGGTTCATTCTCAAGCTGAGACATAGTCATCTCAAAACTTTATATAAAAGTGATCCACACCCTGGATCGGGGATTACAAAAGTATACAACTGTCCAGGTCTAAGACCTCTACCACTAATTTTCGTGGGAAACAAACACAACAGCAAACTAGCTGTCCAGGTCAAGCATGACCTCTACCACTATCCCAGTGGGAAAATAAAAGATGTAAGAGTTTGAGTGAGGATTTACAAATCCTCTAGTTAAAGTACAGGAGACAATGTGTGTGTAAAAATACAACAGATGACACACACTTATCGAAAAGTAAATAATAAATCACATAGGAAAATATGCAGAGTTTAGAATAGCTCTTGTGATTGCAGTTCATCTCTGGACTTCTTTCAATTTGATCAGAAATGGTTCTGAGTACTCTTCTGGTTTTTGTCTGAAAAACAGAGTGTCGTTCGCTTGACATCTTCGTTAAGAGACAATGAGACTGTAGTCGATGAAGTTCTTGTGTGGATGTTCTTGTTTTTGTTCCTGGCTTTTTCTGGTATTCAGCAATGTATCAGCTCTTCATGTATGTTCAGTTGTCTCTTTTCATGAACACTTTTTTTAGCACCTTCTTATTTTTTGTCACGCTCTTATTTGTTTTTCCAACCTCTTATATTAGCAGCAAGAGCATCTCTTATTTAAAACATGAGCTCTAGCAACAGAAGTGATTTCCTTTTTTGCAGGTATGAGGTACAGTTCCCTGACATCCAACAACACACAATAAATAAATGTCAGTGTATTAAAATATACCTGATATGACCGTTGGTTAGATTACATAATGATAAAGAAATTAAATCATCTTCGAGTTCTGTCTCTGGATCGGTAGCTTTGGATATCGGTAACCTTGTGTATCATTAGGTCTGAGTATCGGTAGCTTCTTGTGTAACGGTAGACCTTTGTGTAACGATAGCCCTTCTATCAGTAGACCTCATGTCAGTCGGTAGACTTTGGTAGCAGTAAGCTTTACTACATCGGTAGTGGCAGGCTTTCTTGTATCGGTAGCTGTAGACTTGTCTTATATCAGTAGCAGTTGACTTGTTTGTATCAGTAGCCATAAGTCCCTATCAGTATCTTCCTTGATGAATAAGTAGACTTTGATGTATCGGTATACTTGTGTAACGGTGACTAATATATACCGGTAGCTCTCACATAGCAGTATACTTAACTGTATCGGTAGCTCTGTTTTGTATCGGTAGCTCTATTCTGTTTAAGCATTCTATTGGAAGAATGAGTTATGTCTGAGTATACATACATACAGTAACCAAAAGTCTAATACTAAACATAAAATAATAGAGAATTTCTTACCTAAATTCTTTGATTATAATATAATTATCATAACATACAAATATGTGTCTGAAGTACAGAAATACTAAAGTACGTATTTATTCATAATAAGAATCATCAAACTATAAATAATAAATATTGAGATTATCAGCATATAATAAATCATAATTGGGATTATCAAAATATAGTAAATCTAATAGATTCATAGAGGGTTCAACAATCTCCCCCTTTTTTATAATCACAACTTATGCAAAAATTAAAAGAATTGCAATCAGATAAGAATTAGAATCAGAGGAAAAAGATTTCTTTTATTAAAACAAAGCTTCCATATTACTCCCCCTTTCAAATGTACTATAAGATTCTCTTAGGTCTCATTTTCCCCTTTTGTGTTTTTCTCCCCTTTGTGGTTTGCTCCCCTTTGTGGTTTTCTCCCCTTTATGGTTTTCTCCCCTTTGTTAACTCTGAGGACTCTTGCTTTTCTCCCCCTTTGTGATTAACAAAAAGAAGGGATCATAGAAAAGATAAAGACAAGAGAAGTAATAGAAACATAGTACAGTAGAGAAAGTAAGAGGTATTTTATTAATGGAAAAGAGATACATTGATAAAAGCATAAGGTCAAAAACATACAAGTGAATCCTATAAAAAATATCTAGAATCACTCAATATTCCTCTTGAACAGGAGTTTTTCCTTAGGATCAGAAGAGGGTGCAGGGTCAGATTCAATAGAAGGCTTAGGAATAGCTAAAAGAACAACCGGAGGGTCAGCCACTGAAACTGTTCCAGATCTGAAATTGGTGCTCTTCTGTGGGATCATTGGTGTCAAGCTGCGAATAGCCTGAACTGGAGTCAACTGATGTGTACTCCCAGAGTTAGAAGCCGGAAGTGGATGAGGTACAATCACAGGTCTGGCATCCACATGCAATAAGGGTAGCAACAGGTTCCTGAAATCCATAATAATACTCCCCCTCTCTCCATTGCAGACAAAAAATCATCTCGATTTGAAATGAATTTATCCAAGGCAGGAGTAAATTCCTTGAGCTTACTAACCTGTTCTCTGAAAGCCTGTGTCACTGGAGGGAACCTCGTATTTTTTAGTAAGAGCTTGAAACGGTTGGTCATTTGATGCTTGTTATAGACCTTCTCAAAATAAGCACCCACATTATTATTAATTGACTCTTGAGAAGCAGTAGTCGCCCGTAGGTGATCACGAAAAAAACTACTAAAGTCCCTAGTGGTAGCAAGGATCTGAGTATACTAGGAGCCACTGGTACTGGCCTTAGCCAACTCTTCCTGAATAACAGTTCTGATCTGGTCATGGTTCACAGAGGAGATGGATGAGTGAAGGGGTTTAACTGAGAAAGCTATTGTCTCCTTGAAAGATTGTGTTAGATTACTAACCACCTTCTGAACATGTTCATCATGACTGTTCAAATGTTCTATTACTGAAGTCTTAAAATCCTCAAAAACATCCACAAATTTCTTGACTACTTCTTTGATATATCTGATATCAGTGTGCACTTGGGTTTGAGAACTGTTCAAAGCCATCAATGAAGCAATCGATTGTCTTAGAGCCACTACTGCTACTGTCCAACTTTCAATTTGAGTATAGAATATTTTAACTTCATCCATAATTCCTTTCACTGGGCTAGAAACAACAAATACCAGAGATAGCTCCAGGGATTGCTCCACACTTCTCATTTCAAAAACCAGATTAAACTTCAAATCTGCCATTGACTCTCTCAGTGATTCTTTCAATTCAGCTTTTAAGGACTCAAGGTCCTTCTTGTTTTCCAAATTTTCATCCACAGTAGGTAGGATAAATGATTCTCTTTGGGGCTGGTTTTCCTCATCCGAATATCCATAGGAATGTCCAGGAACCATATATCCTAGATCTGATGTCCAACCTTCTATGTCATACAAAACAGATACTAAACCAATATGCTACCCCTCACTTGGAATATTCTCCTATGGTATCTCCTCCAACTCTTCTGCTTGATGTAATTCTATAATTTCCTCTACAACCACAACAGATTCAATAGCCATTTTCTCTGATGGCTCAAGAATTCTCTCAATAACAGATGCTACTTTTGCTTCCTGATCAGGCACTGACTTGACTGTACTGTCTATCAGAGGGCTCAAACTGAGCTCTTCTTCTTAATTTTCCTCATCATTTGCTTCACCAGAATCCTCATTTTCTTCATTAATGACACGATCAGATTCGGCTGCCTCATCCTCTTCAGAGGTGTCCATAAAAACAAACTGACATGCTTCTTCTTCTTCTTCCGCAGTCTTAGTATCATTTTCCTTCAAAATATTTTCCCTCCTTGGTAGTTCTTTTATAGGGCTAGCTGCTCCATAGGAAATAGTATGAGGAATATGACTAGAAGGTAAATCAGGGTCTCCTCCTTCTTCAACTGATGTCTCTTCCTCCTCAGATTCATCATCATTATAGACCGGTTCTGGCTCATTTGGTCCAAGACCAGGATCCCTCACATTATTTTGTCTAGAGGGATGATCCTTTGGTGTGAACATATCATATATTCTTCCTTCATCATTCACCCATGATATTCTCCAAGGATTCCAGCTGACTTTCATATATTTACACACAGTCCAGGTGATGTAGAAGTTATCCTTAACTACTATAATTTCATCATGAGGTCATGCCACCTCCTTTGCTTTCATCATAACAGAAATCAACATTGAGAAGAACAGTGCATTTGACTTCGACTTAGGTCTAGTCTTATCCTCAATCTGAATCATAATCAATCTACACATATTTACCATAAATCCATGCTTCAACAGATGCAACAGATAAATGTCCTAGAATCTCAGTGTAGAAAAGTCTCCTCTCCTTGGACTAACTACATGTTGAATAAACATGAAAAGAAGTTTATCTTCCCCTTCCATCTCTGCAGCTATGATTTTTCTAGGGGTCCCATTCCTTGTCATCTCTAACAAAGAATCTTCATACATAAACAAGTCACTGGTTGCCGGTATGGATTTTGAATAAACAGAATAATCACCTTTATGTGGAACTTTTAAGTTCCCATCCCATTCAACCATAGTAAAGGAAAATTCGTGACCATTTACATAAGAAGGCATCCTTTTTTCATCTTCGGACTTCTCAAAACAAACGAACTCATAGAACTGGTTCACCAGTCCTAGAAAATAAGGTCCATTGTAGTTTGTGAAGCGCTCAAGACTACCTTGTTCTTTTAAAACCTTAATAACCAAGGACTTTCTCTCCATGATCCATTCTTCACACACCTCTTTCTCAACGACAATCTCTCACCTTGAAAGATGCAGGTTTACTGGATTCCTTCAAGCTACACTTTCATCACTTCCACTAGCATCATCATTCGTTACCTTCTGTCTTTTCGCTTGTGGCTCATCACTACCATCTGTAACCTGAAGACTCTTAACGTGGGCCATTACAGATCTGAGGTTTAGGGCTTTGCGGCTTGAGAGATTGAGGTTGGTGGTATTCGAACAGACGAGTTCGTGGTGAGAATGAGTGAAGTCTAATATCGGGTTTAATATCATTTAGGATTCACAATTAAAATAAATATTTTAAAAATGGTTCGAATTCTCATCTTTACATAAGTTTAAAACTGCACGAGATGTACCGGTAAAGTCTCCTAACAGTGAGGTCTCCTAACGGTGAGGTATCCTAACGGTGAGGTCTCCTAATGGTGAGGTCTCCTAACAGCGAGGATTCCCTAATGGTGAGGTTTCCTAACGGAGAGGTCTCCTAACGGTGAGGTTTTATAATAGTGAGTTATCCTAACAGTGAGGTTTCTCTAACGGTGAGGATTCCTTAATGGTGAGGATTCCCTAACAGTGAGGTATCTTTAACGGTGAGGATTCCCTATCGGTGAGGTCTCCTAACGATGAGGGTTTTCTAACGGTTTAAGATTAAGTTATCATTCCTAATTCTTGTCTAATGAAACTTAATCTTTCTGAACTTAATTTCTTAGTGAAAATATCAGCTAATTGATGTTCAGTGCCTATAAATTCAAGAGTTATATCACTTCTTTTATAATTATCTCTTAGAAAGTTGTGTCTAACATCAATGTGTTTAGTTCTAGAGTGACACACGTGGTTCTTTGAGATGTTTATCGCACTAGTTTTGTCACAGTTAATTGAAACATGTTTAAACTCAAATCCATAGTCCAATAAAGTGTGTTTCATCCATAGAATCTATGCACAACAACTACCAGCAGCTATATACTCTGCTTCAGCAGTAGATAATGCAACTGAGTTTTGTTTCTTACTACACCATGATACTAGGGACTTTCTACGTAAATGACATGTTCTAGATGTGCTCTTTCTGTCTAACTTACATCCAGCAAAGTCAGCATCTAAATAACTTATTAAATCAAATGATTGTTATTTTGGGTAAAATAGTCCCAAATTGGCAGTGTATTTAAGATATTTGAAAATCCTTTTAACGGCAGGTAAGTGTGACTCATTAAGGTTATCTTGAAATCTAGAATACATACATACACTAAACATAATATCATGATGACTAGCATTATGATAAAGTAAACTCCCAATCAGACCTCTATAATTAGTTTGATCAACTGGATTACCAGTTTCATCAATATCTAATTTGCAGGTGGTACTCATAGGTGTATCACTTCACATAATACTATCCAAACCAAAACATTTTAATAAATCCTTAGTATATTTAATCTGATTTAAAATAATACCATCTTTAGTTTGAATGATTTGAAATCCAAGAAAGTACTTATGCTCTCCCATTAAGCTCATTTCAAACTCATTTTTCATAACCTTTGAAAAATCAGTACATAATGAATTTTACGAAGATCCAAAAATAATATCATCAACATAAATTTGTATTATTAAAAAATCTTTTGAAATTCATTTTATAAAAAGAGTGGGATCATCAATTCCTTTTGTAAATCCTTTTGAAATCAGAAAATTCGTAAGTCTTTCATAGCAAGATCTTGGAGCTTGATTTAAACCATATAAAGCTTTAGAAAGTTTAAAAACATGATATTGAAAATGAGGATTTGAAAAACCAGGTGGTTGTTCTACAAAAACATCTTCAACAATAAAACCATTTAGAAAAGAACATTTCACGTCCATTTGTTATATCTTGAAATTAAAATGTGAGGAAAAGGCAAATAAGAAACTAATTGCCTCTAGTATAGATACAGGTGAAAAGGTTTCCTCATATTCAATTCCTTCTTCTTGATTGTAACCTTGTGCAACTAGTCTAGCTTTGTTTCTAATGATATTTCTAGATTCATCAACTTTGTTTCTAAACACCCACTTTGTGCCTATGTCCAATGTGTCTTTAGGTCTGTCTACTAGTTCCCAGACACTATTTATTTCAAATTGATTTAGTTCTTCCTGCATAGCAATTACCCAAAATTCATCATTGATAGAATCATTGATATTTTTAGGTTCTAAATGTGAAAGAAAATCTTGATGTACAACCTTATTTCTTAGAGAAGCTCTAGTCTGTG
Organism: Viscum album; assembly: GCA_963277665.1. Classification (NCBI taxonomy): domain Eukaryota; kingdom Viridiplantae; phylum Streptophyta; class Magnoliopsida; order Santalales; family Viscaceae; genus Viscum; species Viscum album. Next base: position 1,014,262,496 of record OY728152.1, on the reverse strand, counting down.
TTCCTCTATCAAGATTTCCTACAACAGCATCTAAAGGATGGTTCTTTATAATTCTAGTTGGTCATGAAAAGGTAGGGCTTGAGATTTTAGGTTCATCAATAGGTTGGGAGTCAACAGAAGCAGGTTCTGGAAAATTTCCAGAACTAGACGTTTTAACAATAAGTCCATTTCCTTTATCATTAAGGTTTAAAATAGAGAGATAATCTTCATGATTTTCAAGAGAGGTCTTAGGTTCATGTGGATCAGTTTCATCAAATTTGATGTGAACAGATTCCTCCACACATTTGGTTCTCTTATTGAAAACTCTTTAGTCTTTACTAGAAATAGAGTAACCTAGTAAAATTCCATCATCACTCTTGGATGAAAAAGTATCAAGATTATATTTAGAATTAAGAATAAAGACTTTGAAACCAAAAACTCTGAAGTAGTTAACCTTATGTTTCCTATGGCTCCACAACTCATAAGGGGTCTGCTTAGGAATAGGTCTGATCAAGACTCTATTGATAATATAACAAGCTGTATTGATAGCTTCAACCCAAAAATAAACAGGTAGGCCATACTCATTGAGAATGGTTTTGAAAATTTCCTGAAGGGTTCTATTCCTCATTTCCACTACACCATTTTGCTGAGGTGTCCTAGGGTTAGAGAAATTGTGACTATAGCCATTGTGTGAGCAGTAGGATTCAAACTCATGATTTTCAAAATCACGACCATGATTACTTCTCAAGGTTTTAATGTTAATTCCACTAAGGTTCTCTACAGTCTTGGAATATTTAACAAAGTAAGAACAAGCTTCACTTTTGTGAGCTATAAAATATACCCAAGTATACCTATAATAGTCATCTACTAGAACATATACATAGTGCTTCCCATTTAAACTAGAAACTCTAGAAGGTCCAAAAAATCCATGTGAACCAACTCGAGATATTGAGTAGTTGATACTTATTTCATTTATTTGAAAGAAACATTATGTTTCTTTCCCTTTTAACAGGGATTACAAACATTATATTCTGGGAATTCAAGTTTTGGTAGGTCTCACACTATGTTATTCCTAGAAAGTTTTCTGAGTGGATGTACATTACAGTGTCCTAATATTCTGTTCCAAAGCCAACACTCTTTATGAAAATAATTTAAACAAATAATATTTATCATAGCTGAATAATTTAAATCAACAACATAAACATTTTCATTTCACAAGGCAGAAAATACTAAAGAATTTTTAGAAAAAACATTACAGGAATCATTTTCAAATTTAACATTGAAACCATCATCACATAACTGAGAAATACTCAGTAAATTATATTTAATTCCATCAACAAATAGAACTTTAGAAATTAATACTGAGTCAGTGCTACCAATCTGGCATATGCTGATGATTTTACCTTTAGAATTATCACCAAAAGTGACAAAAACCTCCATCAACTCTGACTAAGCTTTTAAACCATGAGAAGGATCCTGACATATGTCTTGAACATCCACTTTACAAGTACCATGTTTTTCTACAGGAGCTCTTTAAGCAGGTTCCCTGCAAAACAGATTTAGACTGGAAATGATTTTGGTACCCAGATTTTCTTGGGTGCATATAGGTTATCTAATAAAACATTAGGTACCCAAATTTGTCTTATGGGTCTCATAAAATTTGTAGATTCAACATATTTGGAAAGATAAACTTTATTATATCTGTAACTATGAATATAACTAGTTGAAGCATACAAACCTCCATAATTATAAATATCTACATTCTATCCAGATTTAGGAATAAATTTAGTTTTGGTAATTTCTCTTTGTACAGGTTGGTATCCAATGCCAGTAGTATATCTTGGTGCAATCATCTTACCTAGAATTTTAGTAAGAGTATCATTTCAATTTGTGAACTTTTCTAAATCCTTCCTAAGTTTCTCATTTGAAAATTTCAGTTCTGTGTTTACTTTATGTAACCGAGCATTCTTTTCCATTTTATGTCAAGATCAGATTTATGATTAGCAGTTAAAGCATAATGTTTCTTTAAACCTTTGTATTTGTATTTCAGCTCATTACATGTTTCTTCCAACATATCACAGTATTCAAATAGTTCAGATTTTGACTTATTTTCAGAATCAGAATCATCTCCTGAATAATAAGAATTTAAAGCATGAGTTTCATATGTTACCTCAGAGGTGTCTGTCATAAACACATGTTTGCCTTATTTCTTATTTCAGCTTCAGAAGCATCAGATTCACTGGAGATATCTTCAGAAGCACTGCAAGTATCCTTCATGGATTTATTATACTTATTATCCTTATACTCATATTTCTTCTTGTATTTCAGTTTTGGACAATCTGATTTTATATGTCCTTTTCTCTGGCACTCATAGCAGACAACTTCATCAAATTTGTCAGATTTCTTCCAGTCTTTTTTTCAGTGTTTCTTCTTGTCATACTTACCTTTGTAATTTGATTTTCTGAAAAAATTCTTTTTCCTATAAAACTTCTTGTATCTTTTTTCTATGTGAGCCATTTATGCATCACTGTCCGATGCACTTTCACTTTCTTCACAGCTTTATCTGTCACTTATATCTTGAAGTTTCTCCTTATTCTTTGAATTAGATATATTGAAGGCAACTGACTTCCTTTTTGGTTCATCTTCTTCTTCTTTTTTTACTTTAAGCTCTTCTTCATACATCATCAACTTAACAATAAGTTCCTTAACTGGCAGTTCACCAATATCACAAGATTCTCTAATTGAAACAGAAGTTCCCCTCCATCTTTCAGGTATGCATCTCAAAATTCTCATGATATGCTCCTTTGATGAAACCTCTTTTCTCTGTGATATCGTTGTGTTGACAATTTCGTTAAACCTGAGATACATATCAGAAATTTGTTCATCAGGATTCATCTTAAAATTATCATATTTAATAGTATAGGTGTTCAATCTCATTTCCATAACTTTACTTGTTCCTTCTTGAGAAACACTTAAAGTATCCCAAATTTCATGTCCAGTATTACAAGAAAATATTCTATTAAATTACTCATCTCTTAAAGCACAATACAGAGCATTCATATCTTTGCAATTATTATTGTAGGCTTTCTTTGTAGATTAATTCCAAGTAGATCTAACAGTAGTAGGAATTTTATATTCTGATTCTATGGCTTTCCAAATATCAAATCCCATGCTTTCTAAATGAATTTTCATTTGAATATTCCACTGAGCATAGTTGTTTCGATTTAAAAATGGTTGTATATTAGTAGCAACACCTTCAAGTCTGTTATCCATGAGAACTAGGTTAATATAACAATTTTAAACAGATTAAAATTTAGAAATAACAGAAATTTTAAGAACAATAAAATACAACTAAAATCACAGTTGAAAAACAGAGTACTTCAGAAAATATTTTAATTCCTCTGATACCAAATGTTGGTTGGAGTGGACACTCAAGAGGGGGGTGAATTGAGTTCCAATTAAAATTTCTGTTTAAAAATCATTTACCAAATTCCCCCAAATAAAACACAGAATTAAGCTGTAGTGAATTTTAATCAAATTAAAGGTTATATTAGGTTCTCAAGGGATTTATTATTTCCATATTAAACAAATCAGAAGAGTTGATTAACTTTTGAAACTAACTTACTGATTTACAACAAATATAAACACTTGCTAGTTTAATTATCAAAGTGACTTTAAAATAGTTTTTGGTTTTGATGTAGTTTGCATCGGAATAAAAATAACTTTGAAAAGAAACAAGCACAGCAGATATAACCAAGAGGTTCAATCTCAAGCTGAGACTTAGTCCTATCAAAACATTCTATAAAAGAGATCCACACCCTGGATCGGGGATTAAAATAGTATACAACTGTCCAGGACTATGAACTCTACAACTGTTATTCGTGGGAAACAAACACAACAGAAAACCAGTTGTCCAGGTCGCGCACGACCTCTACCACTATCCCAGTGGGAATATAAAAGATGTAAGAGTTTGAGTGAGGAATTACAAATCCTCCAGTTAAAGTACAGAAGACAGTGTGTGTGTAAAAATACAACAGATGACACACACTGCTCGAAAAGTAAATAATAAATCACAGAGGCCAAGATGTAGAGTTTAGAATGGCTCTAGTGATTGCAGTGCAGCTCTGGACTTCATTCAATTTTATCAGAAATGGTTCTGAGTCCTCTTCTGGTTTTTGTCTGAAAAACAGAGTGTCGTTCACTTGACATCTAGGGTCAGAGACAATGAGACATTAGTCGATGAAGTTCTTGTGTTGATGTTCTTGTTCTCGTTCTCATGCCTTTCTGGTATGCAGGAATGTATGATCTCTCCGTTTAAGATCAGTCGTCTCTTTTCATGCACACTTTTTTTAGCACCTTCTTATTTTTTGTCACGCTCTTATTTGTTTTTCTAACCTCTTCTATTAGTAGAAAGAGCACATCTTATTTAAAACACGAGCTCTGACAACAGAATTGATTTCCTTTTTGCAGGTACGAGGTACGGTTCCCTGACATCAAACAACACACAATAAATAAATGTCAGTGTATTAAAATATACCTGATATGACCATTGGTTAGATTAAATAATGATAAAGAAATTAAAGCATCATCGGGTTCTGTCTCTGGATCAGTAGATTTGGATATCGGTAGCCTTGAGTATCTGTAGGTCTGAGTATCAGTAGCTTCTTGTGTAACGGTATCCCATTGTGTAACGGTAGCCCTTCTATCAGAAGACTTCATGTCAGTCAGTAGACTTTGGAAGCGGTAATCTTTACTGCATTGGTAGCGGTAGGATTTCTTGTATCAGTAGCTGTAGACTTGTCTTGTATCAGTAGTGGTAGACTTGTTTGTATCAGTAGCGTTAAGTCCCTATCAGTAGCTTCCTTGATGTATCGGTAAACTTGTGTAACGATGACTAATCTGTACCGGTAGCTCCCACATAACAGTAGACTTAAATGTATCGGTAGCTCTGTTTTGTATCGGTAGATCTATTCTGTTTAAGCATTCTATTGGCAGAATGAGTTAAGTCAGAGTATACATACATCCAGTAACCGAAAGGCTAATACAAAACATTAAATAATTGAGCATTTCTTAACCAAATTCTTTGATTATAATATAATTATCATAACATACAAATATGTGTCTAAAGTACACAAATACTAATGTAAGTATTTATCCACAATAAGAATCATCAAACTATAAATAATAAATATTGACATTATCAACATATAATAAAGAATAATTAGAATTATCAAAATATAGTAAAGCAACTAGATTCCTAGAGGGTTCAACAGAACCATTGACAACATTTTATAGAAACACCATATTAACTGAAATTGATTCTTATAAATTATATTTATCAATATTTTTATATATGACACAAGTAACCAAAAAATATTTACATTATAATTGAGAGTAAATATATTATTCACAATTCATTGGAATTATCACTGGAAACCACGATATGAACAACTATGCAGCCTCTGGGAAAATTTACTCAACATCAATATTAGAAAATTATAGTATAAGAAATATTTTATAACAAAACTGGATGATTAAGAGGAATCAATACAATATAATGTTTTTTTCGAATCACAAATTCTCAAATTTCATGAAATGGTCATCTAATGGATAAGAATCATCACCAAATTCAGAACATGGAATTTTATATTGATAAAATCCAAAATGAAACCTGATTTGGGAAAATTGAATTTTCCCAAACTATATAATATAAATCATATAGTTGGATGTTTGATAATTACATCCAATTGAGGAAATAAAATCAAACGATGTGTTGAATAAAAAACTAATCAACCTAAAAAAGAATGTATAACATTATAAAAAAAATTACCATTTATAGTTGAAATAGAATACAAAATGGGAAAAAGAAGATCCATATTTAGAAATTATAAGAAACACATGAAATTATGAGAAATGATTTATAGTAGATTGATTTTCATGATTAATCTATGCAATGTAATGTCATCATAACAACATAATTAATTCCTTAAAATAGATATATAGTTATGTAAACATTTATACATGTATTTCAGTTGATTAATCAAATTTTTTATAAGATATTAATAGATATTTCATTTCGATTTTGAGCTTCTAAAATTTTATTCAATATATTTTTCTTATGGTATATAATCTCAAAAATAATATGTAATTAACTATTTTCAAACCACTCAAAAATTGATTATAATATTTTTATCAATTATAGAATGATAACCTAAAATCTATTGGATATAAGGATATTCATTAATCAATTATAATTTAAAGGTAGAATTATATTCGCCATCGTAGTGGATTCAGTGGGAACTATATATCAAAATATAATTTCTATATACAAAGTAGTTTGTATCTGATAACATAATATGATAATTATAACTATGTAATTGCTTGGATGATCACTTTTATATTCCAAAAGGTAGTCGAATATTAAAATTTTTGAGAAGGAAATTTTTTTAACAAGATTATTTCTATGTACTATACATTGAATTTATTAAAACATTTTAAAATTATATGAAAATATGATAATTAACCTTCAATGGATATCATTTTATTGATTTGGAAAGAAGTGTTATAAAATCTAACTATATATGAAAAATAAAAATTGGAATATTTCTATGAAAATAATAGAGAGAAAGATACTCATTCAGAGCAATCACTTATAAGAAATAAAAACGTGTTATCAAAATTTTGTAGTTGGATGGATTAAATTATATTTTACCATTTTTTTTTTATTTTCAAATAAGAAAAATTGTATATGTTGTAATTTAAGTAATAATATATCATATTTAAATAATCATTTTTTGGGAAAAAAGTCACATATATTTTTATTTTGATAGATGTATTGAAAGTTCAATAATAATAAAATCTCATTGATATTTTATGAAGGCTTATGATAATAATTTTATAAAACTGGTTTCACATCAACAGGAATAATGATGCCATTTTTTCGTTATGATATGTCAGGTGTTTATTTTAAGATAATTTTGGATTATTTTAGAAGAAAGCTCTTAAATATGGTGAATGTGGTTATACTTAAAATAATCATTTCTGTTAAAATAGTTATGATATATAAATTTTTTAATATTGTGTGATTGATTCTTAAAAATATTGTACTGATGAAAGGAGGCAATGTATTATCTATAAAGGTAAATAATGAGAACATACCAAAAGGATATATATCTAGTTCATGAGTTTTTTTTAGAATATAGGTTGTTGAATAAGTCTATATGGAATGATCATTTTAATTTAAAATTAATATGTTTTATATTATTTTTTATAATTAGTAAATATTATATTATTGTTACATGAATGCTTTTAAAGATACATCATGGTGCCAATTTATCCTGATAATCCATAGAATTAAACCATTTCAAATCAATAAAAAACATTTTTGTAAATAATAATTCCACCTTGACTATGTGGATAACCATATTTATGTAAGCCTTATATAATTATTTTTTTAGAAATGTATATCAAATAATTTATGGGTTTATAGATAACATTAATGTCAATAGAAAAACATTTTATGTATAATTATATAATATTTCAAAAAATTATGAATGATTTTATGAGAAAAAAATGTTACCCAAATACATAAAATAAAATTTCATTATGAATGAATATGATTTTTTTGGACACATGATATACACATTTATAATTACTGTTAAAAATACCAATATTTATTTCTTGTCATCAATACCTCTAAAAACATCTCTAATAGTAATAATAAGATTAAATGAGCATTTTGGTTTTGAAAATATATTTTTATAGGACATCTAAAAATAGAGAAATAATTTGTCATTCCAGTCGAAAAGTTGTTGTGATTCAATTTTGAAATGTTCTGGATAGATTCATTTAACATTTTACGAACATATTTTTTATAACCTTGATCATATTATAATATTTTAGTCACTATTTTTAATTCTTTTTTCATGATATTAACATTTCAATATGTGATTTTTAGGTATGAAATATTGAGAATGAAATATTTAATATACTATGATACAATATTTCTTGAATGTTTAAAACAATATATGTGAAAAAATATAGAAGTATATTAATATTATTATGTATTTCACAAATATTTAATGAAAATATCATTTTATGAAAGGTTGAATTATATAAAGAGGATAAAAATTGAAAATTTAGTTGTTAATTTAAAAAAATAATTCAATGCGTTCTTCAATATGATTTTGAATTATTGGCTCAAAAAAGAATAGTAAAATACTCTCTTGTTATACATCGTGATTCCAAATTTCAATTTTTAATGTATGTTCAAACTCATCCTAATAATGGTTATATTATTAATTAGTAATTTTAATCTACTATATCCAATTGGTTACTATGAAAAAAAATTACAAAATATTTAGATATTGTGAACAAATATCGAATGGATGAACTAAAATGAGAATAATTTATTTTAATATATTTTAATGTATTAAATATGTTAGGATCTAATTATATATAAAACATTTTTGTATGATATTCTTAGGATGTTCCTTCAATAACAAAATAATTATTAATCCTTAGTTACTTCCACAAACATTCATGTGGTTGATATTATAGAAATCTGAATGAAAATAGTATGATGTATGAAAGTGATTTTGTTGTCCATCTATTTTCAAATATAATAGGTTGTTATTAAAGATAAATAATTTTTATCAGAAGATACAATTATAGGTATAGCCAAATAGGAAGAATCACATATGAATTATAAAGGTTGAAAATTTTAATTTTGTATTGATTGAAATTTTGGGACTATATGTAAAATTTAATCTGAATGAAAATACATTTGTCGTTTCTGATTATGTATGAAATTGGGTAGATGAATTTTTTGTGTCATGAAATGTTGGTCTCATTTTTAGTTAATTTTATTTGATGAAAAATATTTGATCTTATAGATTTTTAGATCCATTATAATTTATAATGTTGTGGACTTTCAAAATTATTATAAAAATTTGATAATTGAAATTTATAGATGCATTCCCAAAACTAGAAAACCTACAATAAGAAATAGTGGATAATTAAAATTTTCAAATAATTTTTTTAATCCATTATAGGTAACATTTTTAGATTTCAAGAAGAGTTATCTAGTGAACATTAATTATATTTTAATGCTTCTTTCTTGACATCGTATTCCACCTAATAATTCGATTGATATTTGTTTCCGCATATATATAATATATGTCAACACTTGGGCTATAGAGTTCAAATCTATAATAATCAATATATTCAATGGTGCCATTTTGAATTTACTTACATCACATTACCCACATGAATTTACTTTTATATACATTATCATATGTTTACTTTTTTAACTCGTATGAAATTTTCATGAAAATATTTCATTGCATCACACACACATCTAAATCCCTCAAATTAAAATGAATGTAATTGTTCATTATAACTATAATTTATTCCATGAATGATACTATTTTAATGTTATTTTATATTAATTTTCGTTTTCTTCTACACGATCATGATATCAATGATTACTTCACTTTTTATGAACATCACGTAAACACAATCACTTCTTCTTTAAAACATCCTTATCTTTAACAAATTATTACATTTAAGATAATATCTAATTTTCCCTATTATTATTCAATATAAATAATTTTATATTTCTTAATATTTTATTAATGTTGTTTCATTAAAATAGAAAACAATTATAAAATTTTCAAATTTTAATTGAAAATTCAAATTTGAATTTTCAACATTCATTATTTTAGATTCACCAACATCCTCTTTCAATAGACCCATTACACAATCCAGAGTCACATAGAAACAAATATGAGTTAAAAATAGTTTCTACTGAGTTTTATATTAACATAAATAATTCATTGAGATACATTATTCAATCCACCCAAATAACATATTTTCTTAAGATAATGGATAGAAGAACAATTATTCGATCCTAATTTTGGCCTAACTAGATAGAATATAATGGATATTTACTTTTAATAAATAGAATAATTGGTTCTTTCAAATAATTACATTTATGATGGGTGATTTTTGAAAAAACCATTAGAGGATAAATGGTTTGTAGCTCTCTATTTTTTGACATCCTATTACTTTATCCTTCATGGGAATAAATCTTAAATGTTTTCTTGATATCTCACCATTTAAATTATAGATGACCTATTACATGTTGATCCCCATTTGGATTGAAATTTTTCAACTCAACTCATCACCAGCCATAATTATAACCAAATATACATATTCTAGATTTATAATTTCTTAGGGAATATAAGTCAAAAAACCTCCCACTAAAAATTATTTATAGAGTAGTATTTCAAGTTTTACTTTACTATTTTCGTAATCAGTATAACTCCACCATAGATATATATATATGAAATTGTCCTTACTAGATTTTTTAAATGTAAAATCTCATTAATTATAAATCATTTTGAATATCGTTTCATCACTCTGATCTTCCAACGTTTACATCCTATGTAAACACTAAATCCATTTCTAAATACTTATATGGGTTATGTTATAACCTTTGACATCTAACAATTCTTTGATACCTAAAAATATATTCCATAAACATAAATTTATTCCATAAATTCATAATTAATATTTAAAAAAACTTCATTTGAAATTGCATAAGTTTAAAAAATATTATTTCATTAACAAAAAGATATAAAATACTAATCATACCAACATTATACCAATATTAAAATTATAATTCTATAAATTCAATAATATCTCTATGAAACATCACATGTAACATGTTCTTAATAATTAACCATTTTTTTCCAACATCAAAAATAAATTACATTCAACCAACAAATATAATAATGATTCATTAATAAATACTATTATTCATGTTTTACTAAACTAATTATTAGAAATAAAAATATTTTACTGTAAGGCTATGTTATCCATGAATGATAATTATAAATATATCTCCACAAAAAATTCAGCCACGTGACATAAATTCTTTGTTAACTAAAAAACCCATATTTATATCTATATGTTCTATTGACCCTATGTATATCATGTTTGTAACGCCCCGACCCCAGTTACCCAGAGTCGGTGCATTACTTCGTAACATTGGCATGATCACAAGAAAGATCAAATCCCGAAAGACCGATTAGTTTAGTAGCCTTGGAAACACTAGATATAATCATAAAGTTTTACATTACATTTCAAAGTGAAAAACTACTACAACAACAAAGTCTTCATATCCACACTATTAACCCCTCATAATATCCCTGCCAGTCATTCATAATTTACTTCTTCACTACCTGGGAAAAATAAAACATATAAAAGGGGTGAGCTCAAATGCCCAGTAAGGATAACAATATAGCGGAACATCCAAAATAAGCATAAACATTTAAGGCAATGAATTACTAAAACAAAAGCCTTTTAAAATTGAACTTCAACATAGTATGGCAAAAGTAAAATGAAATAATGCCATTTACTTGTTCACATGGATATTCTACTAATTGAATAATCACATGAAATATCAATAACCACTTTCATAATGTTGGAATGCATAATGTCAAACGTTAATTTAATTGTCTAGGCCTCATCCCAAGACCTAGGGGTTACTTCTAAACGGAACCCAACCCGGAGTGCCTCTAATAACCGGACACCAACCCGGAGTGCCTCTAATAACCGGACACCAACCCGGAGTGCCTCTAATAACCGGACACCAACCCGGAGGGCATACTTTTACCAGTCCCTAACCTGGAGGGCTTACTTTAACCAGTCCCCAACCTGGAGGGCTTACTTTTACCAGTCCCCAACCTGGAGGGCTTACTTTTACCGGTCCCCAACCCGGAACATACTTGTTTAGCACATTCATCTAAAGAAAAGTTTGAAATATAACATAAACATTCGGATTAAAACTAGCATACGAAATGTCAATAGTTTCACCATAAACTATGAATGGTATAAAATAGCACATACACAGTCAAACATATCACAAAACCTTCAATACAATACAGAAGTTTTGTATTATAATAAATCAACTTCAAATAAGAGTAAAATCCATTAAAGGATGTTGACATAGATGAAATCAAAACACTTTTTAGAGAAATATCTCTTTCTATTTTTGAAATCATTTAAGAGCCATATAAAATAAAACATTTTCTTGAAAATATTCTTGTAAGCTTGTAAGGAAAGCTTTGACGATTTTATAACGGCGGAAAATAACGGCACCCGCCGTATAAGTTAAAAAAACATTCTTACCTCAATTCTGTCGAAAAGGTTAAAAAGGACATTGTTTTGAAAACGACGGAAAGATTCCTTTATAAACCTCTTATAAAAAGTCAAACAAGGGTATAAATGACTTTAACCCATATTCTTGTAAATAGTAAAAATGTTTTGAAATACATTTTTAAGAAAACATGGATGTGGATGATAAAGAGATCCCAGTAGATTATTACGTATATACAACCTCAGATAATGAAGAGATTGTGAAATAACCCTTACCTTTTACTTTTCCTTGGTTGGGGTAGGTTAACTCCCTGTATAATGGTGAAATAATTGTTATTAAATTATACAAGAATCATATACATTAATATGATATCATATATGATCTTTTAATATTGATTTGATAATAATATCTTAGAATTATCATCGTTTCGGGTGTTAACTTACTCATTTTCTTTTATATGTTTTGTTACATAAGCCATGTTTGTTGTATCTTATTCATATCCAGAATGATATCAAGTCCTTAAACATCATTTTTAAATCATGAAATGATAATTATACTTGAATGGATACGATGGAGAATGAATCTCATCGCGTTCGTGGAGACGGTAGTCCGTACGTACGCACGAGCGACAATATCATTCTTTTGATATTAAAATAATATATAAATGAATGGTATATCATATATACAGAATCATTAACATGTTATATTTATTATTTACATGAGTTAAACATCATTATTATACCCATCCAAATAATACTATATTGAATAATAATTACACCACGACGTGGAGACGGTAAGCCGTACGTACGCACGTATGGTGACATGTTATTCAAAGGGTGGATAGAATACTGAATATGGTTGTACCATACTTATAATAACATCACAGTATATGTGAGATACTGGAGTTATTATTTTAGAATTGTAAGAACAAAGGAAGAAGAAGTGGAAGAAGAAATGAACTTAGAAAAGGGTGGTGAAATCATTACCTCTTCTTCGGGTTCTTCCTTTTGATTTGATCAAAAGGGCTCCTTAGGTTGGCTTTCTGATCAAACTAAGGCCTCTAGGTTATAGTGAGGGATGTTGGGAGATTATTTGGGCAGAGTTTGGCCGAACCAAAAGGCTTTGAAGGTGTGAAGAAATGAGAAGGAGGAGTGCCCTTTTATAAGAGGGGTGAGGGGCACCTTTGGAAAAGCTAGAAATATTAATTTATAATAAATTCATATTCGGTTTCTAATGGCTCCAAAGTTGACTATTAAAAGGTTAAGGTGTGGATAGGTCGAAAACCACTCAACCAATAGAATTTAGACAGGTTTGGGTACTTATATTAACCTTATCTTTAAGTATTAACTCTAAGTTAATTAGTTTCACTTTTACAATGTCTCTTTGTATTTTTATATAATATGGTTAATAAACTTACTATATACATTCAAGCGACCCCCAAGTGGTCCATTAATGATTAAACTATCATAATATAAGTCTCTTGGCCGAACCTTAGATTTTTAGGAATTTAATATCAATTAATAATATAATATTTGTTTTAAGAACTCTTTTATGTCAATTTTGACACTATTCAATAGTTGATTTTTGTGAAACTCATAACAGATTGATTACTTCGAACAAAGTCCATTAAATCAATCCTAATATATCATATTAGCCTATAAAATTAGTTTAATTCATTAAAAGTTTCATATTATATTTATTTGGGTATTTATAATATCAATTAGTTTAATTTTTCACTATTATAGTAATTACTGCATCATCATTGTGTCATAAATAAAATAAATTATTTAATGTCTAAAAATTATAAATAAAATATAATTATGTAGGAAATCTTTTTAGCTTTCTAATGAATATTTATAATCTAAAATCCAACATGTATAACCCTATGTAAAAATTGTTCTTCTAAAAGATGTAAGCTTATGCCATTTTTATTTTTATTTTAACTTTATTAATATAATGTGTCATTATCACTTACAAGTGGATCCATGGGGTCCCAAAATAGACCCAAAGATTCCCATGGTCGACCATGTATCAACCAATAGGGTTAAGACACGTTTTAGGGTAATTTAGTATTATTATAATATTATTTTTTTAACCCTTATTTACCGGATTTACCCTTAACCATGGTAAATAAAATATTTACCGCAGTAATTATTCAAAATGTCTAAAAATAAAAGTTACCTATTTACACAATTTGAACATCCTGATTCCAAATATGGAATCCATTTTTCTAAATTCAAAACACAGAAGTGGCAGAAATTAATTTAAAATTAATTCCCGCTGTCAAAACAAAAATCGTGTTTTTAAGAGATAATAACTATCAAAAGATTGACACTTGTTTATGTTCGGTTTAATTGTAAAATTATGTCCAATGACAAACATTAAATTGAATGGTAAAAATATATTCTAAATATACTTTAAAACCACTCAAATTCATAATTTATCAATATTAATTATTTTGATTAAAAAAGTTGTTTTTAATTAAAATTTAGTAATTTTCACTATTCATCAAAATACAAAAGTTATCCGAAAAGTACCAAAACTTCACCCTAAAATATAATTGATATTCCGAATTCAAAAATGATGTCTATTTTACAAAATTCCAAACATATAAGTTGCATTAATTAATTTTATAATTAATTCCCGCTGTCAGAACAAATAGCGTGTTTTTAGGAAACAATTTATATCAAAAGATTGGCAATTGTTTATGTCCATTTTCAATGTTAAATTAATTCTAATGACCACCATTGGATAAAATGGTAAAAATATGTTCTATTTATACTTTAAAACCACTAAATAGTATAATTTATCACAATTAATTATTTTGATTAAAAAAGTTGTTTTAAGTATTTTTCACTATTCATAAAAAAATTGGAAGTTCTCAGAAAGTTACAAAAAATTCGACTTAGGATAATTTCGATATTACGAATACAAAAATGAAGTCCATTTGAAATATAAAATTACTATAATTTTAAAAAGTGGTTATTACTATTCATAACGGCTACTTTGATTAGTCGCGGTGTTTTAGAACTCGAAGTTGCGTACAATGCAAGCTATTGCATTATTCAATGAGAGGCGTATCGTGGAAGCTCGGGGTGTTACAATGTTTCTCTATATAATCTCATAATACATGACAGAGTGGTTCACATGTTCAATTTAGAAGTCACACATTTTAAAAAATAACAATATATGTGTTCTATTTATTTAGAGAAACACATATCTATGGTTAATATAGTATAAAAATTTATTCCCATTTAAAATCATTTAATGGAACAAATAAATTAATATTTATGTTTCATATACACCCCATTGGATAATAATTTTTTAATACATATTGATTGAGGGGACTAAAACATCATACCTTATCCTTATGAAAATTCCATATTATTACACAATATCAACATTAAATTCATAAATTAAAACTTCTATAGTGTCTTCATGAACACAATATTATTTTATCCTTCATAAAAATGGTTTATTAATTATTTAATTTTTCTCCAAAATTCACTTTGATAATTTTATATTTTATATCAATATTCTATGATCAGTAATTCCTAACTATATTCCATAAAATATTGATAACACATAGGTAGGTATTAATTTCCATGATGAAAGGGAAATTTAAATTTGACCATGATAACTAATAACTGAGTCATCACCAATATAAATAGTTTTTAGAATTATTTTATTATCCATATATTCATCCATGTCATTGCTGATAGTTTTAATTAACCATGTTTTTTAAAGAGATGAATATCCGATGAAATTTATATTTTTTGAAATTAATGATAGTAATGTTTCTAAAATCAGTATATGAAATGTACTTGAGGGAATTGGAGAACTTCAATATTTTATTTTAGGAATTTAGTAATTTTTTGATAAGA
Organism: Viscum album; assembly: GCA_963277665.1. Lineage (NCBI taxonomy): Eukaryota > Viridiplantae > Streptophyta > Magnoliopsida > Santalales > Viscaceae > Viscum > Viscum album. Next base: position 1,014,246,470 of record OY728152.1, on the reverse strand, counting down.
TTTATATGTGTTTTGAGAAGCTTTATAAGGTCATACTTAGAGAATTATGTTATAATGGGGTTTGTAAAGGGCGCATGGTTTTCTAGAAACTGTGTAGCCATTAGTAGAAAACCATGAGGCCTATAACATGTGGATATAGGAAATTCACATGGGATATGCATGGATTCCTGAACCCTATGGTGTTTTTCTTTTAAATAAAATAATAATAATATAAATAAAATTAAAATTAAAAGGATATATAATAAAATAATAATATTTGGGGATGAAAATGATGAACTTTTTTCATAATGATAGTATTAATAATAATAATATCATTATTATTATTGTATTGATGTTTATTATTATGGTTATTATTCTTATTATTAACATCAGATTTTTAAGAAAACCTAAAGGGTTCTCTCATTCTCCCCTTCCACTCGTGCGAGGACTCCCCTTAGCAAGGCCCTATGGCATGTGACCCCCTCTCCTCCAACTCCCTCTATCACTCTAATTCCCATTGTATTTCTACAAGATCTTCATAATATTATATATGTAAGTCTTATCCTACTTCTTATTCCTCTCTTACATCTATTTTCCCTCTCCCAATCACTTGGTGAGGTGTGTCCAAAACCTATGTTTTAGGGATAAAACATATTTTGGATTTCTTTTGATATTAGTGTATGAGAATCACTTATTGGGTCTCCCTTTACAGTAGTCTAAAAATTTCCACTGAAGGTGAAGTTTTGAATGATACGTAGGTCCACCGTTATCAACTTTTGTTGTATTTTTTCATCCATTATTCCTTTTTAATCAATATATTTTTGGAGTATTTATTATTTAATGTGATGGTTATTTTTTTGTGGGTGTCTTTTTCCTTTCCACAGTGTTTTCGAGTTACTATTATTGTTATAGAGAATTTAATGAATCCTTGAAGAATTTCAATCATATTCATGGGTACATGTATATGTATATTTTTATATCTTCCTTGTACATATTCCGTCGTGGTTGGGGTAATATGTATATTGGAAAAATAGATACATAGATATATATATATGTATATTAATATATCTGCATGCATGTGTGGAGACACTCCAAATTATCGCCGATAGTAATTTCATGTGGAAAGTGTTCATCATGTATTTTTATTCTCCTAAGGAAGGATCCCATTCCATAACCATTTAATTTAATATTTCATTAATTAATTTTATCCTCACCATTATTTAACACTTTTCTAGTTATTGTTTTTTTTATAAAATGATTTTCTTTATTGAATTGGATGTGATGCTTAATTAATTAAATGAATTGTATTATAAAAAATGTAATGATATAATAATTGCATACCTCATATGGAGGTGCACAATCTTCTCATCTAAAAATTAGTGATTAGGATTTTTTTTATTTCCTAGAATATTTCCTTAGTGTTTCATTATTATTTGATGTTATGATTGATATATGGCAAGTTTAGGGATTTGTAATGGTTTATAAATTGAATAACATGATTTATAAAAGTATATTACTAATGTAAGAAATCTTACACTTTCAAATGACACCATTTATTAGACCCTTTCATCTTTAATAAAGTAACTTCCACTGTTATTTGAATATAATGGTATGTAATTAATTAAATGTTTGATAATGGTGGTAAAGACACAAAATTTTGATGTGCCTATTGAATTAGTATTCTTAATATATTTATTTATTAAAACATAACCAAGGGGATCCAATTAAATATATATAAATAATATTCTCTATTGTGATATATACCCTTCATGACTTGGTTTAACTGACATGATCCAGGATAGAACATGGAATCCATATTAAGGACTCATGGATGGTTTCACATGTTTGTTTGGGTTTTAGTAGACACGCCAGGAGTGATGCTTCTTCTTCCCATGTGTTTATTATACACCTGATTGATACTAGTTACATAGGGGAGAAACTATGGATAAAATTTGTCATGACCCGCCCTCGGGGCCCCTGTCGTGACTACCCCAGGCCCGTCTTCTATAGGCCAGGGGCTGGAGACTATCACGAAATGCATAAATCCCAATATCTGGGAAGGTATTTCCCTTATAAAAAGTAAACACATCCAACCAGAGTATAAGAGGAAGTAATACACTAAGTACAAAAGAATGTGCTGAAAAATAAATGATCCAGAATACAAACCCAACATAGAAGTACATCTACAGCTGAACGAAAGTACAATAGAAAAGACAAACAGCTGGAAGATAGAAGCACCTCCTGGGTCGTCCAAATTGAATCCTACCTGAAGGGTAGGTACAAATAGCCTCCTCATATCCCTCATCCATCAACCCCCTCCAGGTACTGAATCGTTGTGAGGTCCACCTCCGGGTACTGACTCATCGTGAGGTCCACCTCCGGGAACCGTCCAGTCCTAGAACTCTCAAACTCTTTCAGCGATGTCCATCATCTGTATCTAACACAATGAGGTGCGGACATATACTGTTTAGGGGTGAGTAAAACGATACTCATTAGGGACACCGAGACCCTTATGGTCTCACTAAATCCAACAAGTATATCCACAAATAAGGATCTCAACAGATAACCCTTACTTAGGTATAAGCCCACACTTATACCTAAGTTATCAAGTAACCAATCTCAATCATGAGTTAACACAAAGGTTATGAAATCAACAGATAACCAATACTTAGGTATATTCCCATACATATACCAATGTTATCATGTGACCCATCTCAATCAAAAGGTAGACACAAAGTTCATTGACTCAGCTCAAACCAGGATTTTTTATTCATGATATCGAAACCACAACTACTAGAGAACTCCTCCTCTGTCGAGTACAGTAGCCCTGTCATGACTCTGAGGCACTACTCACTAACCATATACTGCTGAGGTACTCCTCCTATCGAGTACATCGGGCTTTCCACCTCACAATGTATTGCTCCCCGCCATGGTTCTTCCCCCTCACACAGTAGTGCTCCCCCTCATAGCATACAGATGTACTCTTCCTATCGAGTATCGCGGGAATGACACCACACAAGTAGTTCTCTTATAACTTGGGTCTACCACCTCGCAAATTAGTGCTCCCCACTGGGCTATACAAGTCACTTCGAATCGAATCGAACAAGCAGTCATCAGGTCCACAGCTACTAGGTCTCCGCACTCCATATGCTCGTCTTCAGGAGGATACGCTCCACGACCTACTGGTCAATACTCCAAGTATCACAAAGTCACACGAAGAGGTATCACAATGAACCTCCTTGTCACAGGGGTCTCAACGTAATAGACGACGTGTCAATCAGACTATCGGTCTGTGAGTTATTAGCCTTTTCATCCCGGTGTCCCGTTTGGTTTCGTGTACGAACCAACCTGACAGTATCTCAACTGTACCCTGAACTCTCATAGTGTATACTAATAGGGACCATTTCTCAATGAGATTACCAACACCCCTGATGGTTCGTCAAATGGACGTTCGTTTTGAATGTTATCGGCATTTCCGTTCCTGGGGCCCGGTTGTATTTCAGGTACAATCCAACCCGGCCTTACTCCAACTACATCTATTCCATAGGCGAAGTATGCCAAAAGATCTGTCACATCAAGATATATCCAAAAAAGTCGATGGCACATCATTCGGATGTCTGGAGCTCAGGTTATAAGTATTTCTGCTCTGAGGGCCCGGTTGGATTCGGTTTCGAACCAACCCGTCATTACCCAAACTTTGATGAAATATGGAGTGTAATATACCGAAACGACCGTCTCGATCCAAGAATCCCTATCCACCTTATGGTACATAGATCGGAGGTACGTAGCAAATGACATTGGAATTTGAACGAACCTAGTCCGAAAATAGGGGGTCTGGGCCCGGTCTGACCAGGCCCAATACCCCATGGGTCGTCCTGTACCGGGTCGACCGGACCCAGGTCTCTGTCCGGCCCGATTGGGCACGGCCCGGCCCAGCCCGTGTGGCCTGCGGCCCAGCTCGAAATCCGGACGCTGCTCGGCGCTGGATGAGCGGGGCACAATGGGGGTGTCGCCCCTTGTTTGCGGAACGACGGACCCAGTGGTGTCTGCCCTAAAAACTGGTCGGGGGTTACCCCCCGGTTACCTGGAAAACGGTCGGCCTTTATGTCCGGCCAGTTGAACCTCCACGGGACCCTTCATTGTCCCACCTTCTAGAAACGCCGGCGGCCGGACGCCCCATGCCAAAACCACCACGGCCTAAGGCCGCGACTCATCTTCACCGGCACGGAATGACCGCGCCGTGCCCCTCCGCCGCGGCCCACTCATGTCCGCAGCCTCGCTGAGACTCACCATCGTGGCGCGACGAAGTCTCCCCCCACCACCGCGTCCCTCTCTTGGCTGCGGCCTCATTTGGCCTCACCGGCGCCGCGTGACGGTGCCGCGCCCCACCGCCGCGGCCTGCTCTTGGTCGCAGTCCTCTTCATCCCTGCACGGTGCAATGGCACTGCACCGTCATCACCTCAAACGTCAATGACGATCAACAATAAAAATGGGAGGAGGATCGGCCATTTTTTTTCGGTCTAATCTCCTCCTTTTATAACGATAAAAAGTGGCCCATATTTAAGAAATGAAGATCAACATAGAAAATGTGAAAGAAGATAACCCATACCTCATGGCATTTTTCGTTCGTCGAAATTTATGTGAGGAAGTCGTCAGAGACAACATAGTTCGTTGCACCCGCACCACGCTACCGATCCCTTCTCATTCATCGGTGTCTCGTCGGAGAAGATGGAACCTTTGTATTCTTCAAAGAAGAGATGTCGTTTTTGCGGGAGAAAGATGTTCTTCAAGGATTTAGAGCATTCTCTCCAAATGATTTCCCAACACAAGTGCCAACCAAATTAAAATAAGCTTCCACCTTATTTTAATTGAACTTGCCAAGCCATTCAAATTTGGAAAAACAAATCCTCTTAATTAATTAAATGTAGGTTGTCAAATTTAATAAGGAATAGGATGGGTTTCATAATTATAGGTGGGAGTTTATGAGAGTTAAAGTGAGTTATGTGAATGTGAATGGTTAGGGATCTTGTGGGCCCCACCTCACATTTATCCTCACATGTATCCTCACATGGGTAGTTAGGTTCCACCCCAACTCCTCCATGTAGGATAAAACCACCTTAGACTTAAAAATAAAATTTTTCCCAATTTTATTCATTCCTCATTTAATCCACAATTTTTAACATCTCCACCCTCACAAACAAAATTGAGGTAAAGGCCCCATAAGCAATTACTGGTGATGTGAGTTCATCAGTTCCCTCTATTTTCAATTCCGAGCATCGGTTCAAAAGATAGAAAAATCCCGCTCATTCATTTACCGAACGTACCCGAGATGAACTCTAGAAATTGATTCTGGGAACATCGGGACTTGGAATGAAGTACGGTCAGAAACTACGCACTCATAAAATTCAAAAGAAATTAAGAATAAAAATTTCCTTGAAATTTTTAGGTCATTACATTACTCCCACCTCAGGGCTTTACGTCCCCGTAAAGCTACAACAAAAACTAGGGAAACTAATGGAGATACCATTCACGCATCTGAGCCTTCTACTCCCATGTGTTCTCCTGGAGGTTCCTGTGCTTCCAACGAAATCTCACAAGAGGAATAGACCGTCCCCATAGGAGCCGCTCATGTTGATCCTAAACCTCTACTGGAACCTCGTGAATGTTGCCCCATCATCGATGTCCAGCTCTCCGTGGTCAATGTTGATGGATATGAAATGAACACATCTCCTCACCTGAGATATATGAATGACTTCGTGCACCCGGTGCATCTGAGGTGGAAAGGCCAGGTGGTAAACCACCTTTTTTACTCTGCTGGGGACCTGGAAAGGTCCGAAGAAACGGGGATATAACTTTCCGCCACGGCCAAATCTCTGTAGACCCCATCGAGGTGAGACCCGTCTAAGGACGTGGTCTTCACCCTCAATCTCTAGTGGTCTAGTATCCTATCAGCATATGACTTATGTCTGCTCTGTGATGTCTTCATCAGCTCTTGGATGATCTTCACCTTTTCCATCATAACCTGAACCATCAATGGTTCTACATGAGCTGACTCTATCATAATCCACAAAGTATATCTGAAAAGCGTTCGCCTACTGTCCTTCCACTCCTAACAGTTGAATGCCTGATCTCCTACTAAGAGCATCTGCTACAACGTCCCCCCTCTCCAAGAGTATAAACTATCTCGAAATCATAGTTCGTGAGAAATTAATGCCATCACAATTGTCCCAAGTTCATGTCCTTCTAAGAGAAAATACACCTGAGATTACTGAGATGGAGAGAACTGTAAATCGTTCGCTCAAAGAACAATGGTGAGACTAGCCAATTGTAAGAACTCATCTCCACCCTTCATTGTTTACGTTCTTCAATAGCTGCTGAGAATTCTCCTCTACCGAAAAGAGAAATCTGGTCTCATTCCCTTGATGAACTATGTTCTTTTCCTAATATAGTCAATCGTGACATGGATGGTACTATTTCATGTCATGTATGATGACGTAAAGCCTCGACGATACTACCAAGATATCCATCCATTACTCTCACCTTCAAGGGTCGAGTCACACTGTCGGCAGCAGTGTGTGGTCCCTGCACTACTAGAAAAGGGGGCATTGGAGCCCCCCAGACTCGGGCGACCGCCATTGGCGGTCGCTATAGCTCACCATTAGCGACCGCCAATGGCAGTCGCTAACCTGCCTAAAAAAATTCGGGGGGTTTCTGCCCCCCCCCCCCCCCCCCGCGCCCTCGATCTCCCTCGCCCTAACCCCCTCCCTCCCTCACCGCCCTCCCTCGCGCCGCCCTCCCCTCCCCCGCCACCCGGCCTCCCCCACCGCCCGGCCTCCCCCGCCGCCCGGCCTCCCCCGCCGCCCGACCTCCCCCGCCGCCCGGCCTCCCCCGCCGCCCGGCCTCCCCCGCCGCCCGGCCTCCCCCGCCGCCTGCCATCCGGCCTCCAGCCTCCGCCCTCCGCCCTCCGGCCTCCGGCTGCCACCCTCCGGCCTCCGGCCTCTCGGCCCTCCCCCCCCCACCCCGGACGGCACCCGCACCCCGGACAGTCCCCGGCGCGCACTCCGGACCGCCCCCCGCACCCCGGACGCCTCCCCGCACCCCGGACAGCACCCCCCCCCCCCCCCCGCGCACTCCGGACCGCACCCCGGACGCCTCCCCGCACCCCGGACAGCCCCCCCCCCCCCCCCCCCCCCGCGCACTCCGGACCGCCCCCTGCACCCCGGACGCCTCCCCGCACCCCAGACAGCCCCCCCTGCACTTGGACACCCCACTCCGAACCCGGACAGCCCCCCCGCACCCCGGACAGCCCCCCCCCCCCCCCCCCCGCACTCGGACACCCCCCATCCAAACCCGGACAGCCCCCCCCCCCCCCCCGCACCCCGGACAGGCCCCCCGCACCCCGGACACCCCACCCCGCACCCCCGACAGCCCCCCTGCACCCCAGACAGCCCCCCCTCCCCTGCACCCCGGACACCCCCGCACCCCGAACACCCCTACCCGCACCCCTGACAGGCCCCCGACACCCCGGACACCCCTCCCTGCACCTCGGACAGCCCCCCGACCCCGGACACCCCCCCCCCCCTCGCTGCCCGTCCCCCGTCCCCTCACCGCCTCCTCTCCTCCAGCTCCCCGCGGCCACCGCCGCCCGTCCCCTCCCTTTCCGCACTACCTTTGGCTCCGGCTCCCCTTTACTGCCTCCTCTCCCTCGCAGCACCGCCTTCGGCTCCCCTCCCTTTCAGGTTTGTAGCTCAATCAGGTAACATGAGCTTTCAGTTACATTATTATTTTATCAATGGTTCATAAATAAATGGTTAATATTTATTTTGAATATAGTTGATTTGAAAAATGTAAATGTAATAAGTATTGTGTAAATGTTTGTTATACAGATATTATTATGGATAAGAGTTGGATTGATCTTCCAAATCGAACGTCTAAAGAATATTTCAATGGCATTATGCAGTTTATTGACTTCACGAGAGGATTTGAAAGTGACTATATTAGTTGTCCATGTAGAAAATGTGCTAACAGATATCAATTCACACGAGATACTGTGAGGGAGCACCTTTTCTTTAATGGATTTCTGAAAAATTATAAGAGTTGGACTCGTCATGGAGAAGAATATGTTCATTGTCAAAATACAGATGCAGCTCAGATGGATGTTGATGCAAGGATGACTGATCCAATGCATGAAATGCTTACTGAAATGGTACGTGGGTTTGATCCTGAAGGCATTGACATCCAGAATCTTGAGACCGGTGAGATAAATCTTCGCTCTGGTGCAGATCGTGATTCGAGGAGGTTTTATGAAGTACTTGATGATGCGAAAACATAATTATATCCTGGATGTACTTCGTACAATAAACTTTCGTTTATCATGGAGTTGTTGCATTTGAAGACTTTGAATAATTGGTCAGACACATCATTCGACATGCTTTTTGTTTTATTGAAAAAAGTTCTTCCTGTCGACGCTAAGATTCCTGAGTCGTATTACTATGCTCGTAAGTTGACAGAGAACTTAGGTTTTACAAATGAGACTATAGATGCATGTGCAAACAACTGTATGTTGTTTAGAAATGAAACTGCTCATTTGGATATTTGTACGGTTTGTGGCGCTTCCAGGTGGAAATAGAACAGGGGAAATAAGACTCATCAAAGTCAGATTGTGATACAGGGGAAACTGATTGTCGTAAAGCAAATGCGTTACTTTCCCCTTAAACCGAGGTTGAAAAGATTTTTTATGTCATATAAAGTTTCTAATTTAATGAGATGGCATGCAGAAAATGTTCATGAAAGTGACATGTTAACCCACCCGGCAGACTCTCATGCATGGAAGGATTCTGATAAGAGACATCCCGACTTTGCTAAAGATGTCCATAATGTCCGATTGGGATTGGCAGAAGATGGTTTCAATCCATTCAAGTCTATGGTTGGTGAAACTCATAGCACATGGCCCGTGGTGTTGGTTCCATATAATCTTCCTCCGTGGCTTTGTATGAAGAAAAAATTTATATTACTTTCCACTCTTATTGATGGACCTAAAAGTCCGGGGGATAAGATTGATGTTTACCTTCAGCCATTGATTGATGAGTTGAATGAATTTTGGGGCGATGGTGTGATGACTTATGACTGCGAAACGAATGAAATGTTCAAACTGTATGCAGCTTTATTGTGGACAATCAATGACTTCCCAGCTTATGCAAATTTATCAGGCTGGAGTACGAAAGGGGAATTTGCTTGCCCTTGTTGCAATAAATGTAAAAAATCTGTATGGCTTAAATATTCCAAAAAATGGGCATACATGGGTCACAGGCGTTTTCTCCCTCCCCTGCACTGGTTCAGAAAGGACAGAGTGGCATTTGATGGTTCTAGAGAGTTCAGCCCAGCAACAAAGATCATGACAGGAGTCGAAATGTTATCGCAGATTGAGGAAGAAAACATCCGCACGGTATATGAAATTCAGGATTTGGTGGCTCCTCCAGTACGTAATATTCGTGTTGCGGGTAGGCAGCGTAGTCACAATTGGAAAAAGAAAAGTATTTTTTATAGTCTTCCATATTGGAAAACTAACATGTTGAGGTATAATTTGGATGTCATGCACATTGAAAAAAATGTTTGTGATAACATATTGTGGACCATTTTAGGTGTCAGTGGAAACTCAAAGGACCATGTTAATGCACGCCGTTATTTGGAAGAAATGGGTTTAAGGAAATAGTTGCATTTACAGTTAGCTGAGGGAAACAAGGCATATATGCCTGCTGCACAGTATTCAATGACTACAGAGGAGAAAGAGACATTTCTTTCCATTTTGATGATGGTCAAGGTGCCTGATGGTTACTCTTATAATATTTCAAAGTGTGTGAATCTGACGAGCAAGACATTGCAAGGGTTGAAAAGTCATGACAATCACATATTACTTCAGCAGTTGATTCCAATCGCAATTTGTGATTGTTTATCCCCCAATGTTGTTCAGCCCTTGATTGAGATGAGTAATTTTTTTAGACAGCTTTGTTTAAGAAATCAATGAATGAGTGATTTAAAAAGTTTGCAGGACCGAATTGTACTTACGCTTTGTCACTTTGAGAAACTTTCCCCCCCCCCTCATTTTTCGATGTTATGGTCCACTTGACAGTGCACCTAACTGATGAAGTAATGGCTGCTGGTCCAGTGCAATTCAGGTGGATGTATCCTATTGAACGGTATTTAAGTACATTGAAAAGATTTGTATGCAACAGAGCTCGTCCAGAGGCATCAATAGCCAATGGTTATTTGATGGATGAGTGTACTAGCTTTTGTGAAGAATACCTTACGGATGTTGAAACAAAATTAGATAAGCCCTCTCGGATTCATGATGTTCCAGTTGGAGAAGGAACCACATTTGATATGGACAACATCGAGTGGATACAAGCACATCGATATATCTTGTTCAATACTCCATCAGTTGCACCATTAATGCAGTATGTATCTTATCAATGTGCTTGTATAACTTTTACATGTTTTCTTTGCATAAGTTGATCTTTTAAACATCACGTAATCATTTGCAGGAAACACATTAATGAGATAAAAGAAGAGATGCATCGTGCGACTGAGTTGCAAATTCAACAATCTCATTATGCGGCATTTCATGACTGGTTCAAGGATTATGTATGTATAAATTGATTTTCATTATGAGTGAAGTATTAAACTAATTATTTCTGCATATATCAGTATTGATTTTTATAAATTATGTAGGTTCGTAAGCTGAGGGAGTTAGGGGACCCCACGCTACCTGAAGTATTTATCCAACTGGCTGAGGGTCCATCTATAACGGCTCGTTGTTATAAAGCTATTGATGCTAATGGTTTTCGATTTCGCATTAAAGATGTTGACGACAAACGAGCAACACAAAACAGTGGCATCGATTGTCCCTTTGTCGATTCTGGTTATTACTATGGTCAATTGATAGACATCATTGAAGTTTTATACACACACGGTTTGAAGTACATATTGTTAATGTGTAATTGGGTTGATCCAGTGCGTGGATGTAAAGTCGATCAATATCAGTTTTCATTGGTGAATTTTAACTATATGTTATACAGAAATAATGAACGAGTTGAGAATGAACCTTTCATTTTGACATCACAAGCGGAACAAGTATTCTTCGTTACTTTGCCTTCGGATCCAAGTTGGCAAGTTGTTGTCAAAATGTCTCGGCGAGGAGTGTTTTTATTTGAAGAAGATGAACCCGAGACTATTCCGTTTGTTTACCAACAACTTGATCAACATACCGTAGTTCAACGTGAAGAAGATATTTATTGGGTCAGAGCGGCTGTTGAAGGAGAAACGGTCGATTTGCATGCTTAATGAAAGGTATAATTGTTTTCCCGCTATTCAGTAGAATGTCCTAGGATATCATAAATTATCTAATCATTTTATAAATCCTTATAAGTTTTAATCCTCACTTTTTTAAGTTAATTCAGTCATAAATATTTAGGTTGATTAACTTTCTGATTTTTTAAAATTCATTCACAACTAATTATTCAATCCATTTTTTGTTTGATTAATAGTTGTACAAGTTTGATTTATTAAGAACAATCCAATTTATCTTTTAAACACATTGGACTCATTACTGATATTTTGTATGACTGCAGACATGTCAGGGGAAGAGGCAGAAAATCCACATCATCCATCTGAGGCATCTACGTCTCAGGTTCGAGGTATGTTTGAATGTCATTGTCTATATTTTTTATGTAATTGACATATATATATATATATATATATATATATATATATAACATTTGTCAATTTATATATAAAATTGTTTTCAATAGGATCAGACTCGGCTGCTTCTTCCTCTCGCAGGAGAGGCCCTGGTCGTGGCATATTATCATGGAATTCTGACACTACGATAGATGTTTCATTTGATGAGGTATATCATCCCGTGGGACCGAATGCCCCGGCATTTATTCGTCAGCTGGGTCATATCATACGTGACCCACATCGATTTCCATTGACCACGCGTGATTGGGCTTCTATCCCTCAGGACACATTAGATCGTATATGGAGGGAGGTTCAGGTAAGAAAATAATTTTACTTTATTTTCTATTTATAAATAATACTAATATGTTTGATTATTTTCATTATAGAAAAATTTGAAAGTATGCCCTGAAGAGTTCCGGCCGGTGTGTATGAGCAAATGTCGTAAGCTGTTGAAAGATTATAAAGCCAAAGTGAAGAGGGACCACTGGATGCCAAATGTGGGTGCCCTTGACATTTTGGAAAAAGTCCCGAGAGGTGTCCTCCCAGCTCAGTGGCGTGACTTGGTTGCATATTGGTCTACTGAGGGTGTTGCGGTTTGTATATTAATTATTTTGCTGTATATATATTTTCACGAATATGTGATTTGTTTGAAATTTGAATGAATTGAATGTAGGAGGTGTCAACACGCCATTCGGAGAATCGAGCGTTGCAGGGACCAGCTCACAGGCTCGGGACTCGTCACGTGTCTCAGATCCGACATGAGGTATATATTATTCATTTTTTAATTTATTAATTAATATGGTTTTGTGTTTATATTCTTTTAACATACAGTTGCGAGGGCAAGGTGCAGCAACTGATAAAATGTCGGTGTGGATAAGGACTCGTGATCGCAATGATCCAGAGGTTGCAGCATTGATAGTAAGTATCTGTACTTACCAATAATTACATAAATCTATATATTAACATATATATATTTATATATATTTAAATATTTCACAGGATCAATTTGAAGTTGAGTTAGAACATCTGCCAGAGGACCAGCGACAGCTTCCCATGCGACGGGATGGGATCTTTCATCGCATTATTGGTCGGGACGGGCATGGCTATAGTTTGACCTATGGAGCAGGGATTCCTCGTTCTGTAGTGTCACGCGCTGCGGTTGTCGGTCCTGCTATTGCTCATATGACACAACAGATGTCAGATTTTGAGGCACGGCTGCACGCTTCCGAGGAGACAAATACGCAATTGACAGCTGAGGTTAGAGCCCTGCGGGAATATGTGCGTCGAGCTGATGGTACAGGGGATCATACGACGCAGGTATATACTGTATTTATTTATTTAATTTAAATTATTTTTGTTATTAAAATATTTATAATGTTTATTTGTTGTAGGCACCTGGCCCACCAGAAGGAGGTAGCAGTGATGGCAACGCGTGACCCACCATATATTCACGAGATATGTTTTTTGTTTTTACTGGTAGGGTTGACATTGATGTACTGTATTTATTCATTTATGTAATGCATTATTACCATCCATGGTGGTCTTTTAAATATTTTATACACATATTGAGTTTTTGATCAGATAATCTTGAATGATTCTACATTTGAAAAAGTCGAACTAATTCCAACAGATCAATAAATCTGATATTATAAATTATGTATTATTAATATATTTTTTATAAATTTCTGTATGGTATCGATAAAAGAAATATGTATTAATTAGATGTTATCACTTTTATTTTTCACTTTTGTAATCAATGGGATGGCCTTTGCACCCCCGGAGAACCCCCCGCACCCCCGTACTGCCCCCCGCCACCCCCGTACAGGCCCCCGCCACGCCCGTACAGCCCCCCGCACCCCCGTACAGCCCCCCCGCACCCTCGTACAACCCCCCACACCCCCGTACTGCCCCCGCCACCCCCGTACAGGCCCCTGCCACCCCCGTACAGCCCCCCGCTACCCCCGTACAACCCCCCCCCCCCCCCCCCCCGCACCCCCGTACAGCCCCCCGCACCCCGTACAGCCCCCCCGCACCCCCGTACAGCCCCCCGCACCCCCGTACTGCCCCCCGCCACACCCGTACAGCCCCCCGCCACCCCCGTACAGCCCCCTGCACCCCCGTACAGCCCCCCCCCCCCCCCCCGCACCCCCGTACAGCCCCCCGCACCCCCGTACAGCCCCCCACCACCCCCGTACAGGCCCACGCCACCCCCGTACAGCCCCCCGCACCCCCGTACAGCCCCCCCGGCACCCCCGTACAGCCCCCCGCACCCCCGTACAGCCCCCCGCCACCCCCGTACAGCCCCCGGCATCCCCCGTACAGCCCCCCCCCCCCCCCCCCCCCCGCACCCCCGTACAGCCCCCCGCACCCCCGTACAGCCCCCCACACCCCCGTACAGCCCCCCGCACCCCCGTACAGCCCCCCGCACCCCCGTACAGCCCCCCGCACCCCCCGTACCGCCCCCCGCCACCCCCATACAGGCCCTCGCCACCCCCGTACAGCCCCCCGCACCCCCGTACACCCCCCCCCCCTGCACCCCCGTACAGCCCCCCGCACACCCGTACAACCCCCCCCCCCCCTGCACCCTCGTACATCCCCCCGCCACCCCCGTACAGGACCCCGCCACCCCCGTACAGACCCCCGTCACCCCCGTACAGCCCCCCCCCCCCCCCCCCGCCGCACCCCCGTACAGCCCCCCGCACCCCCGTACAGCCCCCCCGCACCCCCGTACAGCCCGACGCACCCCCGTACTGCCCCCCGCCACCCCCGTACAGCCCCCTGACACCCCCGTACAGCCCCCCGCACCCCCGTACAGCCCCCCGCACCCCCGTACAGACCCCCCCCCCCCCCCGCCGCACCCCGGTACAGCCCCCCGCACCCCCGTACAGCCCCCCGCACCCCCGTACAGCCCCCCGCACCCCCGTACAGCCCCCCCCCCCCCCCCCCCGCACCCCGGTACAGCCCCCTGCACCCCCGTACAGCCCCCCGCCACCCCCGTACAGCCCCCCGCCACCCCCGTACAGCCCCCCGCACCCCCGTACAGCCCCCCGCACCGCCGTAAAGCCCCCCCCCCCCCCCCCCCCCCCCCGCACCCCCGTACAGCCCCCCGCTCCCCCGTATAGCCCCCCGCACCCCTGTACAGCCCCCCGCACCCCCGTACAGCCCCCCGCCAACCCCGTACAGGCCCCCCCCACCCCCGTACAGCCCCCCGCACCCCCGTACAACCCCCCCCCCCCCCCCCCGCACCCCCGTACTGCCCCCCGCCACCCCCGTACAGGCCCCTGCCACCCCCGTACAGCCCCCCGCCACCCCCGTACACCCCCCCCCCCCCCCCCCGCACCGCCGTACAGCCCCCCGCACCCCCGTACAGCCCCCCCGCACCCCCGTACAACCCCCGGCACCCCCGTACTGCCCCCCGCCACCCCCGTAGAGCCCCCCGCCACCCCCGTAAAGCCCCCCGCACCCCCGTACAGCCCCCCCCCCCCCTGCACCCCCGTACAGCCCCCCGCACCCCCGTACAGCCCCCCGCACCCCCGTACAGCCCCCCGCCACCCCCGTACAGCCCCCCGCCACCCCCGTACAGCCCCCCGCCACCCCCGTACAGCCACCCGCCACCCCCGTACAGCCCCCCGACACCTCCGTACAACCCCCCGACAACCCCGTACAACCCCCTGCACCCCCGTACAGCCCCCCGCCACCCCCGTACAGCCACCCGCCACCCCCGTACAGCCCCCCGGCACCTCCGTACAACCCCCCGACAACCCCGTACAACCCCCTGCACCCCCGTACAGCCCCCCGCCACCCCCGTACAGCCCCCCGCCACCCCCGTACAGCCCCTCGATCGTGCTGTTTTCAGCAGCGCGGCGCACGCTGAAATGGCGCGTTGGGGGGTCAAAACCACCCGAACGACCTCCGAATGCCACGAAACCGTACGAAAACATCCGGTGCGTGAATTGTGAAATGGTCGGCCAGACGGCACCTCATTCGGAGGTGCCGTGTGGC
The DNA here is from genome assembly GCA_963277665.1 of Viscum album. NCBI lineage: Eukaryota > Viridiplantae > Streptophyta > Magnoliopsida > Santalales > Viscaceae > Viscum > Viscum album. The sequence continues at coordinate 1,014,230,753 of OY728152.1, read as the reverse complement.
CGCGGCGGCCGGAAACGCGTTTCCGGCGCCATAAAACACCAAAACGGCGTGTGGCGGTCCCATTCGGAGCAAACGTGCTCCGAACGACCTGAACCCCCACGGGAACGATAGAAATATTATTCCTGAGATGTAGGAGGAGGCTTCACGTCCATCGGACATGCGGTGCGCGCGGCACGTCCGATTGTGCCGTTTTCAGCAGCGCGGCGCGCGCTGAAATGGCGCGTTGGGGGGTCAAAACCACCCGAATGACCTCCGAATACCACAAAACCGTACGACAACATCCGGGGCGTGAATGGTGAAATGGTCGGTCAGACGGCACCTCATTCGGAGGTGCCGTGTGGCCGCGGCGGCCGGAAACGCGTTTCCGGTGCCATAAAACACCAAAACGGCGTGTGGCGGTCCCATTCGGAGCAAACGTGCTCCGAACGACCTGAAACCGCACGGGAACGATAGAAATATTATTCCTGAGATGCAGGAGGAGTCCGCACGTCCATCGGACGTGCGGTGCGCACGGCACGTCCGATTGGGCCATTTTCAGCAGCGCGGCGCGCGCTGAAATGGCGCGTTGGGGGGGGGGGGGGTCAAAACCACCCGAACGACCTCCGAATGCCACGAAACCGTACGACAACATCCGGGGCGTGAATTGTGAAATGGTCGGCCAGACGGAACCTCATTCGGAGGTGCCGTGTGACCGCGGCGGCCGGAAACGCGCGGTGGCCGGAAACGCGTTTCCGGCGCCATTAAACACCAAAACGGCATGCGGCGGTCCAATTCGGAGAAAACGTGCTCCGAACGACCTAAAACCGCACAGGAACGATAGAAATATTATTCCTGAGATGCAGGAGGAGGCCGCACGTCCATCGGACGTGCGGTGCGCGCGGCACGTCCGATTGTGCCATTTTCAGCAACGCGGCGCGCGCTGAAATGGCGCGTTGGGGGGTCAAAACCACCCGAACGACCTCCGAATGCCACGAAAACGTACGAAAACATCCGGGGCGTGAATTTTGAAATGGTCGGCCAGACGGCACCTCATTCGGAGGTGCCGTGTGACCGCGGCGGCCGGAAACGCGTTTCTGGCGCCATAAAACACCAAAACGGCGTGCGGCGGTCCCATTCGGAGCAAACGTGCTCTGAACGACCTGAAACCGCATGGGAACGATAGAAATATTATTCTTGAGATGCAGGAGGAGGCCGCACGTCCATCGGACGTGCGGTGCGCGCGGCACTTCCGATTGTGCCGTTTTCAGCAGCGCGGCGCGCGCTGAAATGGCGCGTTGGGGGTCAAAACCACCCGAACGACCTCCGAATGCCACGAAACCGTACGACAACATCCGGTGCGTGAATTTTGAAATGGTCAGCCAGACGGAACCTCATTCGGAGGTGCCGTGTGACCGCGGCGGCCGGAAACGCGTTTCAGGCGCCATAAAACACCAAAACGGCGTGTGGCGGTCCAATTCGGAGCAAACGTGCTCCGAACGACCTGAAACCGCACGGGAACGATAAAAATATTATTCCGGAGATGCAGGAGGAGGCCGCACGTCCATCGGACGTGCGGTGCGCGCGGCACGTCCGATTGTGCCGTTTTTAGCAGCGCGGCGCGCACTGAAATGGCGCGTTGGGGGGTCAAAACTACCCGAACGACCTCCGAATGCCACGAAACCGTACGACAACATCCGGGGCGTGAATTGTGAAATGTTCGGCCAGACGACACCTCATTTGGAGGTGCCGTGTGACCGCGATGGCCGGAAACGCGTTTCCGGCGCCATAAAACACCAAAACGGCGTGCGGCGGTCCCATTCGGAGCAAACGTGCTCCGAACGACCTGAAACCGAACGGGACATATAGAAATATTATTCCTGAGATGCAGGAGGAGGCCGCACATCCATCGGACGTGCGGTGCGCGCGGCACGTCCGATTGTGCCGTTTTCAGCAGCGCGGCGCGCGCTGAAATGGCGCGTTGGGGGGTCAAAACCACCCGAACGACCTCCGAATGCCATGAAACCGTACGACAACATCCGGGGCGTGAATTTTGAAATTGTCGGCCAGACGGCACCTCATTCGGAGGTGCCGTGTGACCGCGGCGGCCGGAAACGCATTTCCGGCGCCATAAAACACCAAAACGGCGTGCGGCAGTCCAATTCAGAGCAAACGTGCTCCGAACAACCTGAAACCGCACGGGAACGATAGAAATATTATTCCTGAGATGCAGGACGAGGCCGCACGTCCATCAGACGTGCGGTTCGCGCGGCACGTCCGATTGTGGCGTTTTCAGCAGCGCGGCGCGCGCTGAAATGGCGCGTTGGGGGGTCAAAACCACCCGAACGACCTCCGAATTCCACGAAACCGTACGACAACATCCGGGGCGTGAATTGAGAAATGGTCGGTCAGACGGAACCTCATTCGGAGGTGCCGTGTGACCGCAGCGGCCGGAAACGCGTTTCCGGCGCCATAAAACATCAAAACGGCGTGCGGCGGTCCCATTCGGAGCAAACGTGCTCCGAACGACCTGAAACTGCACAGGAACGATAGAAATATTATTCCTGAGATGCAGGAGGAGGCCGCACATCTATCGGACGTGCGGTGCGCGCGGCACGTCCGATTGTGCCGTTTTCAGCAGCGCGGCGCGCTCTGAAATGGCGCGTTGGGGGGTCAAAACCACCCGAACGACCTCCGAATGCCACGAAACCGTACGACAACATCCGGGGCGTGAATTATGAAATGGTCGGCCAGACGGCACCTCATTCGGAGGTGCCGTGTGGCCGCGGCGGCCAGAAACGCGTTTCCGGCGCCAAAAAAACACCAAAACGGCGTGCGGCGGTCCCATTCGGAGAAAACTTGCTCCGAACGACCTGAAACCGCACTGTAATGATAGAAATATTATTTCTGAGATGCAGGAGGAGGCCGCACGTCCATCGGACGTGCGGTGCGCGCGGCACGTCCGATTGTGCCGTTTTCAGCAGCGCGGCGCGCGCTGAAATGGCGCGTTGGGGGGTCAAAACCACCCGAACGACCTCCGAATGCCACAAAACCGTACGACAACATCCGGGGCGTGAATTGTGAAATGTTCGGCCAGACGGCACCTCATTCAGAGGTGCCGTGTGACCGCAGTGGCCGGAAACGCGTTTCTGGCGCCATTAAACACCAAAACGGCGTGTGGCGGTCCAATTCAGAGCAAACGTGCTCCGAACGACCTGAAACCGCACGGGAACGATAGAAATATTATTCCTGAGATGTAGGAGGAGGCCGCACGTCCATCGGACGTGCGGTTCGCGCGGCACGTCCGATTGTGGCGTTTTTAGCAGCACGGCGCGCGCTGAAATGGCGCGTTGGGGGGTCAAAACCACCCGAACGACCTCCGAATGCCACAAAACCGTACAACAACATCCGGGGCGTGAATTCTGAAATGGTCGGCCAGACAGCACCTCATTTGGAGGTGCCGTGTGACCGCGGCGGCCGGAAACGCGTTTCCGGCGCCATAAAACATCAAAACGGCGTGCGGCGGTCCCATTCGGAGCAAACGTGCTCCGAACGACCTGAAACCGCACGGGAACGATAGAAATATTATTCCTGAGATGCAGGAGGAGGCCTCACATCCATCGGACTTGCGGTGCGTGCGGCACGTCCGATTGTGCCGTTTTCAGCAGTGCGGCGCGCGCTGAAATGGCGCGTTGGGGGGTCAAAACCACCCGAACGACCTCCGAATGCCACGAAACCGTACGAAAACATCCGGGGCGTGAATTGTGAAATGGTCGGCCAGACGGCACCACATTCGGAGGTGCCGTGTGACCGCGGAGACCGGAAACGCGTTTCCGGCGCCATTAAACACCAAAACGGCGTGCGGCGGTCCAATTCGGAGCAAACGTGCTCCGAACGACCTGAAATGAGATTATTTCTTGAATCGAAGTTTTTAAATTATTATAGCACAATGATTTGATATTATATATATATTAAATATATATTAAAACATTTAAAATATATTATATATATATATATATATTTAAAATATTGTATTTAATAGTATATATATGAATATTTTTACACACACACATATATATATATATATTGAATTCAATAAAAAAAATTTTAAAAAAAAATTTATTTCGAATAGCGACCGCCTCTGAGGCCCTTCGGCGACCGCCAATGGCGGTCACTGCGCGGCCGCTAAAGACCTTTAGCGACCGCCAATGGCAGTCGCTAATGGCCTTATTTATAGTAGTGCTGGGTCTCCTCCAGTATGTATCTCGAAAGTGAGGATCAATTCAACAGTTTTAAACCGGAACATCTTAGTATCAACCATACAGAGAGGACAGGAAAGTAATCCTCACAATGATAAGTGTCTTTTATTACTGCAGCTCGTAGTACAAAGACACAAAGCAAACACAACACTGACAATCATGGAAACTAAAAACACCAAGAATCAAGGGTCTACATGCCTAGTTCCACTTCTTTCCACCTGCTTCTGGAGCATCATAGTCATATGCCTTATCTTCCTAAAGCTGAGATCTCTCATATCCACCCGTTCCCTGTGGTCGGGGTGGTCCTCCGGGTGGTGGTGGGGGTAACACCTCGAAGCGTTGTCCACATCCATCTGCATGACCAACTCCTCTGCCTCTACCTCCTACTCCATGCGGTCCGCCTCGATCAAACCTCTGCCTCCTCCTAGGAGGTTCTTCATCTATCTATTGATCGTCTAAGCTGTGGGTCGAACAGTCATGATCCATGTGACCCTGTCCGCCACATTTGTAACACAACATGGCAGGTCTGGCTATGTCTCTACCATTGGTGCCTCACACTACCGACCATGAGTCTTGCAGTCGACCACCTATAGATCTGGCCCTCTAGGACCTCTATGTCATCTGTCTACTTCCAGCTGTAGAAGACTCCGCTGCAAGTCGACTAGTGGTGGGTCCCACTACTGGAGTCTGGTCAGTAAAGAAACTCTCCACTAAGAGGGCTCTCTCTAACACCTCTGCCTGAGTCGAGATGCTAAGAGGGATCATCGAAGCTCTGATCTCATGCCTTAGTCCCTAATCAAAGGTTTGGGACCTGAAGAACGGTTCTCGTACCATATATGTAGAGTAGCGCGAGAGGTATGTGAACCTCACTAAGTACTGAGCAACAATCATGCTACCCTCCTACAGAATATGTATCTCTTTTATCCGCACCGCTCGAATGGTGGCTGGTACAAACTCTACCAAGAACAGGCTCTCGAAGTCTTCCCATAGAAGTGACGTATCGTCATGCATCTAGAGCATCATGCTCCACCATATGCCTCTGTAGCCTGAAAGAGGCTGGCATCAAGGATCACCATGTAGTCCCATGGTGTACCTACTAGAATTAAGACTCTCACCACAGCCTCCATCCAATCCTCAACCGCCTGTGGGTCCGTCTGTCCCTGAAACCTGGGTGGCCTCTGGTGCTGGAATTCGTGTAGCACGCTCAAGCGGCATGCATCGCCTACTACTAGGGCTGCTGGCATCGGTGTCCCAAAGGGCGGTAGTACTGCTGGTTCCTCAACTGGATGAGAGCTATGTACTGAGGCCTCGTCCCTCGGTGGCCTGTCGGTACGTACAAATCTCGGGGCTCTAGTTGGTCGTCTGCAGGGAGGCATCCGGAAAGAACAGATGCGACACGGTCAGACAATTATGCCTGGTGAGCTGACCTCATTTGAGCTGATTGAAAAGAATTTTTTTGATAAAAAAACACGCAATCAATGTTTTCGTGCACTGAGTTGGAAGTCAGAAGTCAGGGTCCTGGTGTATGGATACGCCGGCCACGCACACCAATATTGGACTCCCTGAACTAAATACCACACTTAGTACCCTTAACACTATTTATTCACAAAAAATAAATATCATAGTCCTAAGTTCTGCAGTAGAACCGAGTCCTCTGATACAAATTTGTCACGACCCGCCCTTGGGGCTCGTTTCGTGACTACCCCAAGCCCACCTTCCATAGGCCAGGGGCTGGCGACTAGCACCAATGGCGTTAATCATGATATCTAGGAAGGCATTTCCTTTATAAAACGAAAACATATCAAACCATAGTATAAGTGGAAGTAATACACTAAGTACAAACGAATGTGATGAAACGTAAATGAGCCAGAATACAAACCCAACTAAGAAGTACATATTCAACTGAACGAAAGTACAACAGAAAATACAAACAGCTGGAAGATAGAAGCAGCTCCTAGGTCGTCCACCACAAATCCTACCTGAAGGGTAGGTACAAATATCCTCCTTATCGCCCTCATCCGTCATCCCCCTCCGGGTACCGACTCGTCATGAGGTCCACCTCAGGGTACTGACTTGTCGTGAGGTCCACCTCCGGGTATCGTCCAGTCCTAGCAATCTTGATCTCTTTCAGCGCTGTCCGTCATCTGCATCCAACACAACGAGGTGTGGGCATAGCTCGTGCAGGGGTGAGTATAACGATACTCAGTAGGGACCCTGAGACCCTTATGGTATCACGAAATACAAACAGTATATCCACAAAGAATGATCTCAACAGATAACCCTTACTTAGGTATAAGACCATACTTATACCAAATTTATCATGTAACCCATCTCATTCATGAGTTAACAAAAAGGTTATGAAATCAACGGATAACCAATACTTCCATACATATACTTAAGTTATCATGTGACCTATCTCAATCAACAGGTAAACACAAAGGTAATTGACTCTGCTCAAACCATGATTTTTTATTCACGATATCGAAACCACAACTGCTGGAGAACTCCTCCTATGTCGATTCTAGTAGCCCTGTAACGACTCTGAGGCACTACTCACTAACCTTAGACTACTGAGATACTCTCTTGTCGAGTACCATCGGTTTTCCACCTCATAATGTAGTGCTCCCCTCCATGGGTCTGCCACCTCACACAGTAGTTCTCCCCCTCATAGCCTACAAGGGTACTCCTCCTGTCGAGTACCATGGGTCTACCACCTCAATGAGTAGTGCTCTTCCTCCATGGGTCTTCCACCTCAGATATTAGTTCTCCCCACTATGCTATACAAGTCACTCCGAATCGAATCGGACAAGCAGTCATCAGGTCCACAGCTACTAGGTCTCCGCACACTGTATGCTCGTCTCCGGGAGAATACGCTTCACGAGCTTCTGGTAAATACTCCAAGTATCTCAAAGTCCCATGAATAAGTATCACAAAGAATTTCCTCGTCACAGGGGTCTCAACGCACCAGACGGTGCGTCAATCGGACACTCGGTCTGTGAAGTATTATCCTTTTTGTCCCGGGGCCCCGTTTGGTTTTGTGTATGAACCAACCTGAAAGTATCTCAAATGTAACTTTAACTCTCATAAGGTATACTCAATGGGACCATTTCACAAAGATATTACCAATGTCGCTGACGGTTCTTCAAACAGACGTTCGGTCTGAAAGTTATCGTCTTTTCCGTTCCAGGTGCCCGTTTGTATTTCAGGTACAATCCAACCTGGCCTTACTCCAACTACATCCAAACCTCATGATAAGTATGCCAAAAGATCCGACTCATCAAGAGGAATCCCACAAAGTCAACGGCACATCATTTGGACGTCTGGAGCTCAGGTTATAAGTGTTTCCGCTCCGAGGGCCTGGTTGGTTTCGGGTTCAAACCAACCCGGTCGTACCCAAACATTGCCGAAAGCTTGAGTGTAAAATACCAAAATGACTGTCTCGATCCAAGGATCCCTACGCAAATGACAGTACATCGATCGGAGGTTTGTAGCCAATGATATTGGCATTTGAATAAACCTAGTCCGAAAAGCGGGGTCTGGGCCGGGTCTGACCCAGCCCAATACCCCCTGGGTCGGCCCGAACCGGGTCGACCAGGCCCGGGTCTGGCCCAATTGGGTGTGGCCCGACCCAGAACGTGTGGCCTGCGGCCCAGCTCGGAAGCCGCCGGCGGCTCTGCGCTGGCCGAGCAAGGCACAATGGGGGTGCCGCCCCTTGTTTGCGGAACGACGGACCCAGTGGTGTCCACCCTAAAAACCAGTCGTGGGTTATGCCCCCCCCCCCGGTTACCTGGAAAACGGCCAGCCTTTATGGCCTGCCGGTTGAACCACCGGCCGCCGGCTTGGCCGGCTGCCCCATGCCTGGACCACCGCGGCCTAAGGCCGCGACTCATCTTCACTGGCGCGGCGCGACGACGCCGCACCCCTCCGCCGCACCCCGCTCCTGGTCATAGCCTCCCTTGGACTCACAGGCCCGGTGCGACGACGTCTCGCACCACCGACGCGGCCTGCTCCTACCCGCGACCTCCTTTGGCCTCACCAGCGTGGCACGACGGCGCCGCGCACCACCGCTGCTGAGAATTCTCCTCTACCGAAAAGAGAAATCTGGTCTCATTCCCTTGATGAACTATGTTCTTTTCCTAATATAGTCAATCGTGACATGGATGGTACTATTTCATGTCATGTATGATGACGTAAAGCCTCGACGATACTACCAAGATATCCATCCATTACTCTCACCTTCAAGGGTCGAGTCACACTGTCGGCAGCAGTGTGTGGTCCCTGCACTACTAGAAAAGGGGGCATTGGAGCCCCCCAGACTCGGGCGACCGCCATTGGCGGTCGCTATAGCTCACCATTAGCGACCGCCAATGGCGGTCGCTAACCTGCCTAAAAAAATTCGGGGGGTTTCTGCCCCCCCCCCCCCCCCCGCGCCCTCGATCTCCCTCGCCCTAACCCCCTCCCTCCCTCGCCGCCCTCCCTCGCGCCGCCCTCCCCTCCCCCGCCACCCGGCCTCCCCCACCGCCCGGCCTCCCCCGGCGCCCGGCCTCCCCCGCCGCCCGGCCTCCCCCGGCGCCCGGCCTCCCCCGCCGCCCGGCCTCCCCCGCCGCCCGGCCTCCCCCGCCGCCTGCCATTCGGCCTCCAGCCTCCGCCCTCCGCCCTCTGGCCTCCGGCTGCCACCCTCCGGCCTCCGGCCTCTCGGCCCTCCCCCCCCACCCCGGACGGCACCCGCACCCCGGACAGCCCCCGGCGCGCACTCCGGACCGCCCCCGCACCCCGAACGCCTCCCCGCACCCCGGACAGCACCCCCCCCCCCCCCCCCGCGCACTCCGGACCGCCCCCTGCACCCCGGATGCCTCCCCGCACCCCAGACAGCCCCCCTGCACTTGGACACCCCACTCTGAACCCGGACAGCCCCCCCGCACCCCGGACAGCCCCCCCCCCCCCCCCCCCCCCCCCGCACTCGGACACCCCCAATCCAAACCCGGACAGCCCCCCCCCCCCCCCCCCCCCCCGCACCCCGGACAGGCCCCCGCACCCCGGACACCCCCACCCCGCACCCCCGACAACCCCCCTGCACCCCAGACAGCCCCCCCTCCCCTGCACCCCGGACACCCCCGCACCCGAACACACCCTACCCGCACCCCTGACAGGCCCCCGACACCCCGGACACCCCTCCCTGCACCTCGGACAGCCCCCCGACCCCGGACACCCCCCCCCCTCGCTGCCCGTCCCCCGTCCCCTCACCGCCTCCTCTCCTCCAGCTCCCCGCCGCCACCGCCGCCCGTCCCCTCCCTTTCCGCACTACCTTTGGCTCCGGCTCCCCTTCACTGCCTCCTCTCCCTCGCAGCACCGCCTTCGGCTCCCCTCCCTTTCAGGTTTGTAGCTCAATCAGGTAACATGAGCTTTCAGTTACATTATTATTTTATCAATGGTTCATAAATAAATGGTTAATATTTATTTTGAATATAGTTGATTTGAAAAATGTAAATGTAATAAGTATTGTGTAAATGTTTGTTATACAGATATTATTATGGATAAGAGTTGGATTGATCTTCCAAATCGAACGTCTAAAGAATATTTCAATGGCATTATGCAGTTTATTGACTTCACGAGAGGATTTGAAAGTGACTATATTAGTTGTCCATGTAGAAAATGTGCTAACAGATATCAATTCACACGAGATACTGTGAGGGAGCACCTTTTCTTTAATGGATTTCTGAAAAATTATAAGAGTTGGACTCGTCATGGAGAAGAATATGTTCGTTGTCAAAATACAGATGCAGCTCAGATGGATGTTGATGCAAGGATGACTGATCCAATGCATGAAATGCTTACTGAAATGGTACGTGGGTTTGATCCTGAAGGCATTGACATCCAGAATCTTGAGACCGGTGAGATAAATCTTCGCTCTGGTACAGATCGTGATTCGAGGAGGTTTTATGAAGTACTTGATGATGCGAAAACAGAATTATATCCTGGATGTACTTCGTACAATAAACTTTCGTTTATCATGGAGTTGTTGCATTAGAAGACTTTGAATAATTGGTCAGACACATCATTCGACATGCTTTTTGTTTTATTGAAAAAAGTTCTTCCTGTCGACGCTAAGATTCCTGAGTCGTATTACTATGCTCGTAAGTTGACAGAGAACTTAGGTTTTACAAATGAGACTATAGATGCATGTGCAAACAACTGTATGTTGTTTAGAAATGAAACTGCTCATTTGGATATTTGTACGGTTTGTGGCGCTTCCAGGTGGAAATAGAACAGGGGAAATAAGACTCATCAAAGTCAGATTGTGATACAGGGGAAACTGATTGTCGTAAAGAAAATGCGTTACTTTCCCCTTAAACCGAGGTTGAAAAGATTTTTTATGTCATATAAAGTTTCTAATTTAATGAGATGGCATGCAGAAAGTGTTCATGAAAGTGACATGTTAACCCACCCGGCAGACTCTCATGCATGGAAGGATTCTGATAAGAGACATCCCGACTTTTCTAAAGATGTCCATAATGTCCGATTGGGATTGGCAGCAGATGGTTTCAATCCATTCATGTCTATGGTTGGTGCAACTCATAGCACATGGCCCGTGGTGTTGGTTCCATATAATCTTCCTCCGTGGCTTTGTATGAAGCAAAAATTTATATTACTTTCCACTCTTATTGATGGACCTAAAAGTCCGGGGGATAAGATTGATGTTTACCTTCAGCCATTGATTGATGAGTTGAATGAATTTTGGGGCGATGGTGTGATGACTTATGACTGCGAAACAAATGAAATGTTCAAACTGCATGCAGCTTTATTGTGGACAATCAATGACTTCCCAGCTTATGCAAATTTATCAGGCTGGAGTACGAAAGGGGAATTTGCTTGCCCTTGTTGCAATAAATGTAAAAAATCTGTATGGCTTAAATATTCCAAAAAATGGGCATACATGGGTCACAGGCGTTTTCTCCCTCCCCAGCACAGGTTCAGAAAGGACAGAGTGGCATTTGATGGTTCTAGAGAGTTCAGCCCAGCACCAAAGATCATGACAGGAGTCGAAATGTTATCGCAGATTGAGGAAGAAAACATCCGCACGGTATATGAAATTCAGGATTTGGTGGCTCCTCCAGTACGTAATATTCGTGTTGCGGGTAGGCAGCGTAGTCACAATTGGAAAAAGAAAAGTATTTTTTATAGTCTTCCATATTGGAAAACTAACATGTTGAGGTATAATTTGGATGTCATGCACATTGAAAAAAATGTTTGTGATAACATATTGTGGACCATTTTAGGTGTCAGTGGAAAGTCAAAGGACTATGTTAATGCACGCCGTTATTTGGAAGAAATGGGTTTAAGGAAATAGTTGCATTTACAGTTAGCTGAGGGAAACAAGGCATATATGCCTGCTGCACAGTATTCAATGACTACAGAGGAGAAAGAGACATTTCTTTCCATTTTGAAGATGGTCAAGGTGCCTGATGGTTACTCTTATAATATTTCAAAGTGTGTGAATCTGACGAGCAAGACATTGCAAGGGTTGAAAAGTCATGACAATCACATATTACTTCAGCAGTTGATTCCAATCGCAATTTGTGATTGTTTATCCCCCAATGTTGTTCATCCCTTGATTGAGATGAGTAATTTTTTTAGACAGCTTTGTTTAAGAAATCAATGAATGAGTGATTTAAAAAGTTTGCAGGACCGAATTGTACTTACGCTTTGTCACTTTGAGAAACTTTCCCCCCCTCATTTTTCGATGTTATGGTCCACTTGACAGTGCACCTAACTGATGAAGTAATGGCTGCTGGTCCAGTGCAATTCAGGTGGATGTATCCTATTGAACGGTATTTAAGTACATTGAAAAGATTTGTATGCAACAGAGCTCGTCCAGAGGCATCAATAGCCAATGGTTATTTGATGGATGAGTGTACTAGCTTTTGTGAAGAATACCTTACGGATGTTGAAACAAAATTAGATAAGCCCTCTCGGATTCATGATGGTCCAGTTGGAGAAGGAACCACATTTGATATGGACAACATCGAGTGGATACAAGCACATCGATATATCTTGTTCAATACTCCATCAGTTGCACCATTAATGCAGTATGTATCTTATCAATGTGCTTGTATAACTTTTACATGTTTTCTTTGCATAAGTTGATCTTTTAAACATCACGTAATCATTTGCAGGAAACACATTAATGAGATAAAAGAAGAGATGCATCGTGCGACTGAGTTGCAAATTCAACAATCTCATTATGCGGCATTTCATGACTGGTTCAAGGATTATGTATGTATAAATTGATTTTCATTATGAGTGAAGTATTAAACTAATTATTTCTGCATATATCAGTATTGATTTTTATAAATTATGTAGGTTCGTAAGCTGAGGGAGTTAGGGGACCCCACGCTACCTGAAGTATTTATCCAACTGGCTGAGGGTCCATCTATAACGGCTCGTTGTTATAAAGCTATTGATGCTAATGGTTTTCGATTTCGCATTAAAGATGTTGACGACAAACGAGCAACACAAAACAGTGGCATCGATTTTCCCTTTGTCGATTCTGGTTATTACTATGGTCAATTGATCGACATCATTGAAGTTGTATACACACACGGTTTGAAGTACATATTGTTAAAGTGTAATTGGGTTGATCCAGTGCGTGGATGTAAAGTCGATCAATATCAGTTTTCATTGGTGAATTTTAACTATATGTTATACAGAAATAATGAACGAGTTGAGAATGAACCTTTCATTTTGACATCACAAGCGGAACAAGTATTCTTCGTTACTTTGCCTTCGGATCCAAGTTGGCAAGTTGTTGTCAAAATGTCTCGGCGAGGAGTGTTTTTATTTGAAGAAGATGAACCCGAGACTATTCCGTTTGTTTACCAACAACTTGATCAACATACCGTAGTTCAACGTGAAGAAGATATTTATTGGGTCAGAGCGGCTGTTGAAGGATAAACGGTCGATTTGCATGCTTAATGAAAGGTATAATTGTTTTCCCGCTATTCAGTAGAATGTCCTAGGATATCATAAATTATCTAATCATTTTATAAATCCTTATAAGTTTTAATCCTCACTTTTTTAAGTTAATTCAGTCATAAATATTTAGGTTGATTAACTTTCTGATTTTTTAAAATTCATTCACAACTAATTATTCAATCCATTTTTTTTTGATTAATAGTTGTACAAGTTTGATTTATTAAGAACAATCCAATTTATCTTTTAAACACATTGGACTCATTACTGATATTTTGTATGACTGCAGACATGTCAGGGGAAGAGGCAGAAAATCCACATCATCCATCTGAGGCATCTACGTCTCAGGTTCGAGGTATGTTTGAATGTCATTGTCTATATTTTTTATGTAATTGACATATATATATATATATATAACATTTGACAATTTATATATATAATTGTTTTAAATAGGATCAGACTCGGCTGCTTCTTCCTCTCGCAGGAGAGGCCCTGGTCGTGGCATATTATCATGGAATTCTGACACTACGATAGATGTTTCATTTGATGAGGTATATCATCCCGTGGGACCGAATGCCCCGGCATTTATTCGTCAGCTGGGTCATATCATACGTGACCCACATCGATTTCATTGACCACGCGTGATTGGGCTTCTATCCCTCAGGACACATTAGATCGTATATGGAGGGAGGTTCAGGTAAGAAATAATTTTACTTTATTTTCTATTTATAAATAATACTAATATGTTTGATTATTTTCATTATAGCAAAATTTGAAAGTATGCCCTGAAGAGTTCCGGCCGGTGTGTATGAGCAAATGCCGTAAGCTGTGGAAAGATTATAAAGCCAAAGTGAAGAGGGACCACTGGATGCCAAATGTGGGTGCCCTTGACATTTTGGAAAAAGTCCCGAGAGGTGTCCTCCCAGCTCAGTGGCGTGACTTGGTTGCATATTGGTCTACTGAGGGTGTTGCGGTTTGTATATTAATTTTTTTGTTGTATATATATTTTCACGAATATGTGATTTGTTTGAAATTTGAATGAATTGAATGTAGGGAGGTGTCAACACGCCATTCGGAGAATCGAGCGTTGCAGGGACAGCTCACAGGCTCGGGACTCGTCACGTGTCTCAGATCCGACATGAGGTATATATTATTCATTTTTTAATTTATTAATTAATATGGTTTTGTGTTTATATTCTTTTAACATACAGTTGCGAGGGCAAGGTGCAGCAACTGATAAAATGTCGGTGTGGATAAGGACTCGTGATCGCAATGATCCAGAGGTTGCAGCATTGATAGTAAGTATCTGTACTTACCAATAATTACATAAATCTATATATTAACATATATATATTTATATATATTTAAATATTTCATAGGATCAATTTGAAGTTGAGTTAGAACATCTGCCAGAGGACCAGCGACAGCTTCCCATGCGACGGGATGGGATCTTCATCGCATTATTGGTCGGGACGGGCATGGCTATAGTTTGACCTATGGAGCAGGGATTCCTCGTTCTGTAGTGTCACGCGCTGCGGTTGTCGGTCCTGCTATTGCTCATATGACACAACAGATGTCAGATTTTGAGGCACGGCTGCACGCTTCCGAGGAAAACAAATGCGCAATTGACAGCTGAGGTTAGAGCACTGCGGGAATATGTGCGTCGAGCTGATGGTACAGGGGATCATACGACGCAGGTATATACTGTATTTATTTATTTAATTTAAATTATTTTTGTTATTAAAATATTTATAATGTTTATTTGTTGTAGGCACCTGGCCCACCAGAAGGAGGTAGCAGTGATGGCAACGCGTGACGCACCATATATTCACGAGATATGTTTTTTGTTTTTACTGGTAGGGTTGACATTGATGTACTGTATTTATTCATTTAAGTAATGCATTATTACCATCCATGGTGGTCTTTTAAATATTTTATACACATATTGAGTTTTTGATCAGATAATCTTGAATGATTCTACATTTGAAAAAGTCGAACTAATTCCAACAGATCAATAAATCTGATATTATAAATTATGTATTATTAATATATTTTTTATAAATTTCTGTATGGTATCGATAAAAGAAATATGTATTAATTAGATGTTATCACTTTTATTTTTCACTTTTGTAATCAATGGGATGGCCTTTGCACCCCCGGAGAACCCCCCGCACCCCCGTACTGCCCCCCGCCACCCCCGTACAGGCCCCGCCACGCCGACAGGCCCGCCCGTACAGCCCCCCGCACCCCCGTACAGCCCCCCCCCCCCCCCCCCCCCCCGCACCCCCGTACAACCCCCCACACCCCCGTACTGCCCCCGCCACCCCCGTACAGGCCCCTGCCACCCCCGTACAGCCCCCCCGCCACCCCCGTACAGCCCCCCCCCCCCCCACCCCCCCCCCCCCCCCCCCCCGCCCCCCCGTACAGCCCCCCCGCACCCCCGTACAGCCCCCCGCACCCCCCGTACTGCCCCCCCGCCACCCCCGTACAGCCCCCCGCCACCCCCGTACAGCCCCCTGCACCCCCGTACAGCCCCCCCCCCCCCCCCCCGCACCCCCGTACAGCCCCCCGCACCCCCGTACAGCCCCCCACCACCCCCGTACAGGCCCACGCCACCCCCGTACAGCCCCCCGCACCCCCGTACAGCCCCCCCCGGCACCCCCGTACAGCCCCCCGCACCCCCGTACAGCCCCCCGCCACCCCCGTACAGCCCCCGGCACCCCCGTACAGCCCCCCCCCCCCCCCCCCCCGCACCCCCGTACAGCCCCGCACCCCCGTACAGCCCCCCGCACCCCCGTACAGCCCCCCGCACCCCCGTACAGCCCCCCGCACCCCCGTACAGCCCCCCGCACCCCCCGTACAGCCCCCCGCCTACAGGCCCTCGCCACCCCCGTATAGCCCCCCCGCACCCCCGTACACCCCCCCCCTGCACCCCCGTACAGCCCCCCCCGCACCCCCGTACAGCCCCCCCCCCCCCCCCCCCCCCCCGCACCCTCGTACATCCCCCCGCCACCCCCGTACAGGACCCCGCCACCCCCGTACAGACCCCCGTCACCCCCGTACAGCCCCCCCCCCCCCCCCGCCTCACCCCCGTACAGCCCCCCGCACCCCCGTACAGCCCCCCCGCACCCCCGTACAGCCCGACGCACCCCCGTACTGCCCCCCCGCCACCCCCGTACAGCCCCCTGCCACCCCCGTACAGCCCCCCGCACCCCCGTACAGCCCCCCCGCACCCCCGTACAGCCCCCCGCACCCCCGTACAGCCCCCCCCCCCCCCCCCCCCCCGCACCCCGGTACAGCCCCCTGCACCCCCGTACTGCCCCCCGCCACCCCCGTACAGCCCCCCGCCACCCCCGTACAGCCCCCCGCACCCCCGTACAGCCCCCCGCACCCCCGTACAGCCCCCCCCCCCCCCCCCGCACCCCGGTACAGCCCCCCCGCTCCCCCGTATAGCCCCCCGCACCCCTGTACAGCCCCCCGCACCCCGGTACAGCCCCCGCCACCCCCGTACAGGCCCCCGCCACCCCCGTACAGCCCCCCGCACCCCCGTACAACCCCCCCCCCCCCCCCCCCCCCCCCCGCACCCCCGTACTGCCCCCCGCCACCCCCGTACAGGCCCCCGCCACCCCCGTACAGCCCCCCGCCACCCCCGTACACCCCCCCCCCCCCCGCACCGCCGTACAGCCCCCCGCACCCCCGTACAGCCCCCCGCACCCCCGTACAACCCCCTGCACCCCCGTACTGCCCCCCCGCCACCCCCGTAGAGCCCCCCGCCACCCCGTAAAGCCCCCCGCACCCCCGTACAGCCCCCCCCGGCACCCCCGTACAGCCCCCCGCACCCCCGTACAGCCCCCCCGCACCCCCGTACAGCCCCCCCGCCACCCCCGTACAGCCCCCCGCCACCCCGGTACAGCCCCCCGCCACCCCCGTACAGCCACCCGCCACCCCCCGTACAGCCCCCCGACACCTCCGTACAACCCCCCGACAACCCCGTACAACCCCCTGGACCCCCGTACAACCCCCCGCCACCCCCGTACAGCCCCCCGCCACCCCCGTACAGCCCCTCGATCGTGCTGTTTTCAGCAGCGCGGCGCGCGCTGAAATGGCGCGTTGGGGGGTCAAAACCACCCGAACGACCTCCGAATGCCACGAAACCGTACGACAACATCCGGTGCGTGAATTGTGAAATGGTCGGCCAGACGGCACCTCATTCGGAGGTGTCGTGTGGCCGCGGCGGCCGGAAACGCGTTTCCGGCGCCATAAAACACCAAAACGGCGTGTGGCGGTCCCATTCGGAGCAAACGTGCTCCGAACGACCTGAACCCCCACGGGAACGATAGAAATATTATTCCTGAGATGCAGGAGGAGGCTTCACGTCCATCGGACATGCGGTGCGCGCGGCACGTCCGATTGTGCCGTTTTCAGCAGCGCGGCGCGCGCTGAAATGGCGCGTTGGGGGGTCAAAACCACCCGAACGACCTTCGAATACCACAAAACCGTACGACAACATCCGGGGCGTGAATGGTGAAATGGTCGGTCAGACGGCACCTCATTCGGAGGTGCCGTGTGGCCGCGGCGGCCGGAAACGCGTTTCCGGGGCCATAAAACACCAAAACGGCGTGTGGCGGTCCCATTCGGAGCAAACGTGCTCCGAACGACCTGAAACCGCACGGGAACGATAGAAATAATATTCCTGAGATGCAGGAGGAGTCCGCACGTCCATCGGACGTGCGGTGCGCACGACACGTCCGATTGGGCCATTTTCAGCAGCGCGGCGCGCGCTGAAATGGCGCGTTGGGGGGGGGGGGGGGGGGGGGGTCAAAACCACCCGAACGACCTCCGAATGCCACGAAACCGTACGACAACATCCGGGGCGTGAATTGTGAAATGGTCGGCCAGACGGAACCTCATTCGGAGGTGCCGTGTGACCGCGGCGGTCGGAAACGCGCGGCGGCCGGAAACGCGTTTCCGGCGCCATTAAACACCAAAACGGCATGCGGCGGTCCAATTCGGAGCAAACGTGCTCCGAACGACCTAAAACCGCACAGGAACGATAGAAATATTATTCCTGAGATGCAGGAGGAGGCCGCACGTCCATCGGACGTGCGGTGCGCGCGGCACGTCCGATTGTGCCATTTTCAGCAACGCGGCGCGCGCTGAAATGGCGCGTTGGGGGGTCAAAACCACCCGAACGACCTCCGAATGCCACGAAAACGTACGAAAACATCCGGGGCGTGAATTTTGAAATGGTCGGCCAGACGGCACCTCATTCGGAGGTGCCGTGTGACCGCGGCGGCCGGAAACGCGTTTCCGGCGCCATAAAACACCAAAACGGCGTGCGGCGGTCCCATTCGGAGCAAACGTGCTCCGAACGACCTGAAACCGCATGGGAACGATAGAAATATTATTCTTGAGATGCAGGAGGAGGCCGCACGTCCATCGGACGTGCGGTGCGCGCGGCACTTCCGATTGTGCCGTTTTCAGCAGCGCGGCGCGCGCTGAAATGGCGCGTTGGGGGGTCAAAACCACCCGAACGACCTCCGAATGCCACGAAACCGTACGAAACATCCGGTGCGTGAATTTTGAAATGGTCAGCCAGACGGAACCTCATTCGGAGGTGCCGTGTGACCGCGGCGGCCGGAAACGCGTTTCAGGCGCCATAAAGACACCAAAACGGCGTGCGGCGGTCCAATTCGGAGCAAACGTGCTCCGAACGACCTGAAACCGCACGGGAACGATAAAAATATTATTCCGGAGATTCAAGAGGAGGCCGCACGTCCATCGGACGTGCAGTGCGCGCGGTACGTCCGATTGTGCCGTTTTTAGCAGCGCGGCGCGCACTGAAATGGCGCGTTGGGGGGTCAAAACTACCAGAACGACCTCCGAATGCCACGAAACCGTACGACAACATCCGGGGCGTGAATTGTGAAATGGTCGGCCAGACGACACCTCATTTGGAGGTGCCGTGTGACCGCGATAGCCGGAAACGCGTTTCCGGCGCCATAAAACACCAAAACGGCGTGCGGCGGTCCCATTCGGAGCAAACGTGCTCCGAACGACCTGAAACCGAACGGGAACTATAGAAATATTATTCCTGAGATGCAAGAGGAGGCCGCACATCCATCGGACGTGCGGTGCGCGCGGCACGTCCGATTGTGCCGTTTTCAGCAGCGCGGCGCGCGCTGAAATGGCGCGTTGGGGGGTCAAAACCACCCGAACGACCTCCGAATGCCATGAAACCGTACGACAACATCCGGGGCGTGAATTTTGAAATTGTCGGCCAGACGGCACCTCATTCGGAGGTGCCGTGTGACCACGGCGGCCGAAAACGCGTTTCTGGCGCCATAAAACACCAAAACGGCGTGCGGCGGTCCAATTCGGAGCAAACGTGCTCCGAACGACCTGAAACCGCACGGGAACGATAGAAATATTATTCCTGAGATGCAGGACGAGGCCGCACGTCCATCAGACGTGCGGTTCGCGCGGCACGTCCGATTGTGGCGTTTTCAGCAGCGCGGCGCGCGCTGAAATGGCGCGTTGGGGGGTCAAAACCACCCGAACGACCTCCGAATTCCACGAAACCGTACGACAACATCCGGGGCGTGAATTGTGAAATGGTCGGTCAGACGGAACCTCATTCGGAGGTGCCGTGTGACCGCAGCGGCCGGAAACGCGTTTCCGGCGCCATAAAACATCAAAACGGCGTGCGGCGGTCCCATTCGGAGCAAACGTGCTCCGAACGACCTGAAACTGCACAGGAACGATAGAAATATTATTCCTGAGATGCAGGAGGAGGCCGAACATCTATCGGACGTGCGGTGCGCGCGGCACGTCCGATTGTGCCGTTTTCAGCAGCGCGGCGCGCTCTGAAATGGCGCGTTGGGGGGTCAAAACCACCCGAACGACCTCCGAATGCCACGAAACCGTACGACAACATCCGGGGCGTGAATTATGAAATCGTCGGCCAGACGGCACCTCATTCGGAGGTGCCGTGTGGGCGCGGCGGCCAGAAACGCGTTTCCGGCGCCATAAAACACCAAAACGGCGTGCGGCGGTCCCATTCGGAGAAAACGTGCTCCGAACGACCTGAAACCGCACTGTAATGATAGAAATATTATTCCTGAGATGCAGGAGGAGGCCGCACGTCCATCGGACGTGCGGTGCGCGCGACACGTCCGATTGTGCCGTTTTCAGCAGCGCGGCGCGCGCTGAAATGGCGCGTTGGGGGGTCAAAACCACCCGAACGACCTCCGAATGCCACAAAACCGTACGACAACATCCGGGCCGTGAATTGTGAAATGTTCGGCCAGACGGCACCTCATTCAGAGGTGCCGTGTGACCACGGTGGCCGGAAACGCGTTTCTGGCGCCATTAAACACCAAAACGGCGTGTGGCGGTCCAATTCAGAGCAAACGTGCTCCGAACGACCTGAAACCGCACGGGAACGATAGAAATATTATTCCTGAGATGTAGGAGGAGGCCGCACGTCCATCGGACGTGCGGTTCGCGCGGCACGTCCGATTGTGGCGTTTTTAGCAGCGCGGCGCGCGCTGAAATGGCGCGTTGGGGGGTCAAAACCACCCGAACGACCTCCGAATGCCACAAAACCGTACAACAACATCCGGGGCGTGAATTCTGAAATGGTCGGCCAGACGGAACCTCATTCGGAGGTGCCGTGTGGCCGCGGCGACCGGAAACGCGTTTCCGGCGCCATAAAACATCAAAACGGCGTGCGGCGGTCCCATTCGGAGCAAACGTGCTCCGAACGACCTGAAACCGCACGGGAACGATAGAAATATTATTCCTGAGATGCAGGAGGAGGCCGCACTTCCATCGGACTTGCGGTGCGTGCGGCACGTCCGATTGTGCCGTTTTCAGCAGTGCGGCGCGCGCTGAAATGGCGCGTTGGGGGGTCAAAACCACCCGAACGACCTCCGAATGCCACGAAACCGTACGAAAACATCCGGGGCGTGAATTGTGAAATGGTCGGCCAGACGGCACCACATTCGGAGGTGCCGTGTGACCGCGGAGACCGGAAACGCGTTTCCGGCGCCATTAAACACCAAAACGGCGTGCGGCGGTCCAATTCGGAGAAAACGTGCTCCGAACGACCTGAAATGAGATTATTTCTTGAATCGAAGTTTTTAAATTATTATAGCACAATGATTTGATATTATATATATATTAAATATATATTAAAACATTTAAAATATATTATATATATATATATATATATATATTTAAAATATTGTATTTAATAGTATATATATGAATATTTTTACACACACACATATATATATATATATTGAATTCAATAAAAAAAATTTTAAAAAAAAATTTATTTCGAATAGTGACCGCCTCTGAGGCCCTTCGGCGACCGCCAATGGCGGTCACTGCGCGGCCGCTAAAGACCTTTAGCGACCGCCAATGGCGGTCTCTAATGGCCTTATTTATAGTAGTGCTGGGTCTCCTCCAGTATGTATCTCGAAAGTGAGGATCAATTCAACAGTTTTAAACCGGAACATCTTAGTATCAACCATACAGAGAGGACAGGAAAGTAATCCTCACAATGATAAGTGTCTTTTATTACTGCAGCTCGTAGTACAAAGACACAAAGCAAACACAACACTGACAATCATGGAAACTAAAAACACCAAGAATCAAGGGTCTCCATGCCTAGTTCCACTTCTTTCCACCTGCTTCTGGAGCATCATAGTCATATGCCTTATCTTCCTAAAGCTGAGATCTCTCATATCCACCCGTTCCCTGTGGTC
This sequence comes from Viscum album, assembly GCA_963277665.1. Lineage (NCBI taxonomy): Eukaryota > Viridiplantae > Streptophyta > Magnoliopsida > Santalales > Viscaceae > Viscum > Viscum album. Next base: position 1,014,208,774 of record OY728152.1, on the reverse strand, counting down.
GGGGTGGTCCCCCGGGTGGTGGTGGGGGTAACACCTCGAAGCGTTGTCCACATCCATCTGCATGACCAACTCCTCTGCCTCTACCTCCTACTCCATGCGGTCCGCCTCGATCAAACCTCTGCCTCCTCCTAGGAGGTTCTTCATCTATCTACTGATCGTCTAAGCTGTGGGTCGAACAGTCATGATCCATGTGACCCTGTCCGCCACATTTGTAACACAACATGGCAGGTCTGGCTATGTCTCTACCATTGGTGCCTCACACTACCGACCATGAGTCTTGCAGTCGACCACCTATAGATCTGGCCCTCTAGGACCTCTATGTCATCTGTCTACTTCCAACTGTAGAAGACTCCGCTGCAAGTCGACTAGTGGTGGGTCCCACTACTGGAGTCTGGTCAGTAAAGAAACTCTCCACTAAGAGGGCTCTCTCTAACACCTCTGCCTGAGTCGAGATGCTAAGAGGGATCATCGAAGCTCTGATCTCATGCCTTAGTCCCTAATCAAAGGTTTGGGACCTGAAGAACGGTTCTCGTAAAATATATGTAGAGTAGCGCGAGAGGTATGTGAACCTCACTAAGTACTGAGCAACAATCATGCTACCCTCCTACAGAATATGTATCTCTTTTATCCGCACCGCTCGAATGGTGGCTGGTACAAACTCTACCAAGAATAGGCTCTCGAAGTCTTCCCATAGAAGTGACGTATCGTCATGCATCTAGAGCATCATGCTCCACCATATGCCTCTGTAGCCTGAAAGAGGCTGGCATCAAGGATCACCATGTAGTCCCATGGTGTACCTACTAGAATTAAGACTCTCACCACAGCCTCCATCCAATCCTCAACCGCCTGTGGGTCCGTCTGTCCCTGAAACCTGGGTGGCCTCTGGTGCTGGAATTCGTGTAGCACGCTCAAGCGGCATGCATCGCCTACTACTAGGGCTGCTGGCATCGGTGTCCCAAAGGGCGGTAGTACTGCTGGTTCCTCAACTGGATGAGAGCTATGTACTGAGGCCTCGTCTCTCGGTGGCCTGTCGGTACGTACAAATCTCGGGGCTCTAGTTGGTCGTCTGCAGGGAGGCATCCGGAAAGAACAGATGTGACACGGTCAGACAATTATGCCTGGTGAGCTGACCTCATTTGAGCTGATTGAAAAGAATTTTTTTGATAAAAAAAACACGCAATCAATGTTTTCGTGCACTGAGTTGGGAGTCAGAAGTCAGGGTCCTGGTGTATGGATACGCCGGCCACACACACCAATATTGGACTCCCTGAACTAAATACCACACTTAGTACCCTTAACACTATTTATTCACAAAAAATAAATATCATAGTCCTAAGTTTTGCAGTAGAACCGAGTCCTCTGATACAAATTTGTCACGACCCGCCCTTGGGGCTCGTTTCGTGACTACCCCAAGCCCACCTTCCATAGGCCAGGGGCTGGCGACTAGCACCAATGGCGTTAATCATGATATCTAGGAAGGCATTTCCTTTATAAAACGAAAACATATCAAACCATAGTATAAGTGGAAGTAATACACTAAGTACAAACGAATGTGATGAAACGTAAATGAGCCAGAATACAAACCCAACTAAGAAGTACATATTCAACTGAACGAAAGTACAACAGAAAATACAAACAGCTGGAAGATAGAAGCAGCTCCTAGGTCGTCCACCACAAATCCTACCTGAAGGGTAGGTACAGATATCCTCCTTATCGCCCTCATCCGTCATCCCCCTCCGGGTACCTACTCGTCATGAGGTCCACCTCAGGGTACTGACTTGTCGTGAGGTCCACCTCCGGGTATCGTCCAGTCCTAGCAATCTTGATCTCTTTCAGCGCTGTCCGTCATCTGCATCCAACACAACGAGGTGTGGGCATAGCCCGTGCAGGGGTGAGTATAACGATACTCAGTAGGGACCCTGAGACCCTTATGGTATCACGAAATACAAACAGTATATCCACAAAGAATGATCTCAACAGATAACCCTTACTTAGGTATAAGACCATACTTATACCAAATTTATCATGTAACCCATCTCAATCATGAGTTAACAAAAAGGTTATGAAATCAACGGATAACCAATACTTAGGTATATTCCCATACATATACTTAAGTTATCATGTGACCTATCTCAATCAACAGGTAAACACAAAGGTAATTGACTCTGCTCAAACCATGATTTTTTATTCACGATATCGAAACCACAACTGCTGGAGAACTCCTCCTATGTCGAGTCCAGTAGCCCTGTAATGACTATGAGGCACTACTCACTAACCTTAGACTACTGAGATACTCTCTTGTCGAGTACCATCGGTTTTCCACCTCATAATGTTGTGCTCCCCTCCATGGGTCTGCCACCTCACACAGTAGTTCTCCCCCTCATAGCCTACAAGGGTACTCCTCCTGTCGAGTACCATGGGTCTACCACCTCAATGAGTAGTGCTCTTCCTCCATGGGTCTTCCACCTCAGATATTAGTTCTCCCCACTATGCTATACAAGTCACTCCGAATCGAATCGGACAAGCAGTCATCAGGTCCACAGCTACTAGGTCTCCGCACACTGTATGCTCGTCTCTGGGAGAATACGCTTCACGAGCTTCTGGTAAATACTCCAAGTATCTCAAAGTCCCATGAATAAGTATCACAAAGAATTTCCTCGTCACAGGGGTCTCAACGCACCAGACGGTGCGTCAATCGGACACTCGGTCTGTGAAGTATTATCCTTTTTGTCCCGGGGCCCCGTTTGGTTTTGTGTATGAACCAACCTGAAAGTATCTCAAATGTAACTTTAACTCTCATAAGGTATACTCAATGGGACCGTTTCACAAAGATATTACCAATGTCGCTGACGGTTCTTCAAACAGACGTTCGGTCTGAAAGTTATCGTCTTTTCCGTTCCAGGTGCCCGTTTGTATTTCAGGTACAATCCAACCTGGCCTTACTCCAACTACATCCAAACCTCATGATAAGTATGCCAAAAGATCCGACTCATCAAGAGGAATCCCACAAAGTCAACGGCACATCATTTGGACGTCTGGAGCTCAGGTTATAAGTGTTTCCGCTCCGAGGGCCTGGTTGGTTTCAGGTTCAAACCAACCCGGTCGTACCCAAACATTGCCGAAAGCTTGAGTGTAAAATACCAAAATGACTGTCTCGATCCAAGGATCCCTACGCAAATGACAGTACATCGATCGGAGGTTTGTAGCCAATGATATTGGCATTTGAATAAACCTAGTCCGAAAAGCGGGGTCTGGGCCGGGTCTGACCCGGCCCAATACCCCCTGGGTCGGCCCGAACCGGGTCGACCAGACCCGGGTCTGGCCCAATTGGGTGTGGCCCGACCCAGAACGTGTGGCCTGCGGCCCAGCTCGGAAGCCGCCGGCGGCTCTGCGCTGGCCGAGCAAGGCACAATGGGGGTGCCGCCCCTTGTTTGCGGAACGACGGACCCAGTGGGGTCCACCCTAAAAACCAGTCGGGGGTTACGCCCCCCCCGGTTACCTGGAAAACGGCCGGCCTTTATGGCCTGCCGGTTGAACCACCGGCCGCCGGCTTGGCCAGCTGCCCCATGCCTGGACCACTACGGCCTAAGGCCGCGACTCATCTTCACTGGCGCGGCGCGACGACGCCGCACCCCTCCGCCGCACCCCGCTCCTGGTCATAGCCTCCCTTGGACTCACAGGCCCGGTGCGACGACGTCTCGCACCACCGACGCGGCCTGCTCCTACCCGCGACCTCCTTTGGCCTCACCAGCGTGGCACGACGGCGCCGCGCACCACCGCTGCGACCCGCTCTTGCCCGCAGTTATCTTCGTCCTTGCGTGGTGTAATGGCACCGCGCTGCCTTCGCCTCAAACGTCAATGACACTCAACAATAAAAAGGGGAGGAGGATCAGCTGTGTTTTTACGGTCCGATCTCCTCCTGTTATGATGATAAAAAGTGTCCCATCTTTAAGCAATGAAGCTTGATAAATAAATCATGAACAAAGATATCCCCTACCTCGTGACTTTTGTCATTCGTTGGATTTTACGTGAAGAAGTCGTCGGATTCAACATAGTTCGTTGCGCCTGCACCACGCTATCGATCCCTACTCGTTCGTCGATGTCTTGTCGTGGAAGATTGAACCTCGTTATTCTTAGAAGAATAGATGTCGTTCTTCACAGGAGGAAGAAGTTCTTCAAGGCTTTGGAGCTTTCTCTCCAAAATATTTCCCAACACAAGTGCCAACCAAATTAAAATAACCTTCCACTTTATTTTAATTGAACTTTCCATTCCATTCAAATTTTGAAAAATAAATCCTTTTAATTAATTAAATGCAGGTTGGAAAATTTAATAATGAAGTGGATGGGTTTCATAATTAAAGGTGGGAGTTTATGAGAGTTAATGTGAGTTATGTAAATGTGAATGGATGGGGCTCATGTGGGCCCCAACTCACATTTATCCTCCCATTTATCCTCACATGGGTAGTTAGGTGCCACCCCAACTCCCCCATGTAGAATAAAACCACCTTAGACTTAAATATAAAATTGTTTCACAATTTTATTCATTCCTCATTTAATCCACAATTTTTAACTTATCCACCCGCACAAACTCAATTGAGGTAAAGGTCCCTTTAATCAATTACCAGCGTTGGGAGTTCATCGGTGGCCTCGATTTTCAATTCCGATCACCGGTTCAAAAGATAGAAAAATCACGCTCATTTGTTTACTGAACGTACCCGAGCTGAACTTCAGAAATTCATTCCGGGCACACCAGGCCGTGGAATCAGGTGCAGTTAGAAACTACGCACTCATAAAATTCCAAATAAATTAAGAAAAACAAATTTTCTTGAAATTTTTGGGTCTTTATAAAATCATTGGAAACATTCCCATTCCATTCCATTGGTGATAAATAGACCCATTTTTGTGATACTTTAGACAAAATCATAGTTTACTGAGCCTCTTTGTGATACTTGTGATGCCATAAGGGTAACATTGGAAAGTATCTAATGTATTATACTATATTGGATGTTACCATTGTGAATATCGGGATTCAATATATATCCTCATGGATGGGAATACGAATCCATCAAGGGATTTAATGTATTCCTTATTCAGATAGTGCATTGAAGTTTTCATTTAATGGTTTATGATAAATAAAAAATAAGTCTTACCTTGTGATATATATCAATACATATAAATTTTATTTGACACATTGTTCAATTGACATGAGCTTGGAGATATCATGTGATCTGTTTTAATTACCCATGGATGGAATCACGTGCTCATTTGGGTAACGACCCAATATTCTATGGGTAATTATTTGGCTTTCTATGAAGGGGATTTCAATGTGTTTAATATACTCTTGAGTGATACCGGTTCTCTAGGGGAGAAACTGTGGAGTGACACATTATAATGAAATCTACACAATGCCTTGGGTGATACATAGTCCCTTATGTGCGATACCTAGGACAGATGTAGAGTTTATTGTACCTCACATTGATAAATTGGACAATGTAAGTATCACCATGGGTGAGATCAATGAATTTAAATTATATCAGATTCTCATTTTTCGATTCTTGGGATTCTTTATAGATCACCTTGGATAGGCATGAGGCTCCACACCTGGGTTTGATGGATTTCTTGATTGCGTTATCAATTTTACTTTTTAATCATTGAGATGAATCGTCTATTATTATTACATTTTGGAATTACATAAGAGATGTTTTCCTTACATTACAAGAACACATATTTCATGACATGTGATTTCGACCAAAATCAAAAGAACAATAATCATTGTATGACTTCTTGTGTTTTCCATATTTATATTGAAAATTATATATATATATATATATATTATTTCCTGAAAAATTATACTATCCAGGAATTTAGAGTAGTCCAAAGTAAGCGATATGGGACGAGTTTCTGTTTATGAACCTGGAAAATGATTCTATTATTTATCCTGTTATCACTTTGAATTTATTATATATTATAAAAATATTAATTTTATATTTCACTTCAACAATTGTGATATAAATTGTGGGGGAAAACCTACAAATATTTGTTTATCATCCCCTTCTTAGGCTTCTATTTCACTGGGGTACATGAGTAGTCTAACACATTTTTAGATATTTGGATTGATTTCGTGTGTTGTGTTGTGTAGATGGGATCTACATAGCATTGGAATATGATAGTGCTTAAGATGATTTAAGAGATGACCATTTTGGTTTTTTTAGATTATTATAATTTTCTATTTGTACCTTTTATTTACATATAACACCACATGCATTGTTATATAGAATTCACATTGGAACTTTTATTCAATTCATAGAATTATTATTTCACATGTATTCACATTATTTCATACATTCATCTATTTTATAATTATTAACTATTCATATAATATTTCATACTTATTTACACCTAATTTATAATTGAGAATGTTATTATCTATGAGGTAATAGTTTCCCCATAGATACACCTTAGGTCCTCATTACTAGTCAGCATCCTTTGGCATTTTGGGAGAATCACTTGAGGTTATGTGGTGAATAGTCATGGTTTTTTCCTAGTGGTATATCGGGCCAAGATATTACAATGGTGATATAATTAAAATTCATTATCTTCCATCAAATCAAAATTTCCATATTGAAAGAAAAAAATAGTATATTTGGATATTTTTTCCTATAAACCCATTCTAATATGTATCTAAAAAAGTAAACTAATAAATATTTCCTTTGGTGGAATATTAAAAAGACATATTGTACAACTAATGTACCTAATTAAACTTTTTTATATAAAAATGTAGATTTATTTAAGGAACATTAATATCTAGATTAAAGAGTAACGACATTAACCATATACTTTGTTGAATCTACCATGTATCATAAAAATCCAATCCAAATCATGAATTTACATTGATCAAGTTATAATCTATCTTATTCTTTGAAATACATTATTCTCACATGAATGGATAAGGAAGTCAATATTAATCATAAAAATCATGTTTCTTTTGAATATTATAAGAAAATTTCTCTTAGGGATTTAAAATTTAATAATTCTTCTTATATTTATGTAAAAATTTTAAATTACACATCTCACCAATCATTGACATTTCAATTATCATCATTCTCATAAATAAAAATTATTCACAGAATTATTCTTCATTTCAAAATATGTAATATCATATATATAAACCATAATAGTGAGAAATATCACTTTTTAATTTTATTTTTTTATTCATTATAGTAAAAAATCAATTTTCTCTCATTTAATATCTTAATGTATTCTAACATTATAGAATAAAAATATCATTGTGATTTTTGTATCCTATATAATTCAATTTTAAAATGAATAAATTATTCATATATTATAAATGAAATTAAATTGATGTTTTCACAATATATATCCCATATTTCAGTTTTCTATTGAGAATTGAATACTTGATCAGAATTTTATTTGTTAATTCCATTATTCATTAATAGAAATAAATATAATAGTGGTCTATAATTTTTCTATTTGTACAATGACTTGATTATTGTCAACACCATTATCATGTGACTAGATCAATCCTGAAATTATTTCATTGTTTCTCACAACATACCCTCCTTTTATTCAATATGTTTGGGAGAGATAATATATTTACAATAATAGTCTTCAATTTTTAATTATGTATTAACAACCTTAAAACATTATTACTAATGGATTCCTACTCTTAATTCATAACATCAACCAGACATGTTAATTTAATTTTTTTAAACATCTATAGATGAATAATAATAAAAACGAGTTATGAATTTTTTGCCTGAATTTTTATATTCGTTATACCGATATTAATTGACCTAAATAAATATACGATTGAAAAAATGTTTCTCATCCTTGGATGAAATTAATAATTATTTTCATAATCACATGAAATGAATTAATCATCTTCTTTAATATATACTTTTTGATAATATTATTCTAAATAAATTCAGATATTATTTTGAAATAGACAACACCATCAAAACTTATGAAAACATATTATATATGTGAATATTTTTTTATAGAATGTAACACCCTGATAATTATATTTAAAATAATATTTTTCATGGGTTATTTCTGAACACCCAACATTGATATTTAATATAACATTGATATACAATAAATATATTTTTGTTTAAATATTATAATTAGATCATACCATTTAAATTGGAGTTATGAAGATGAACAATTCAATCTTGGAAAATTTTATTATTGTTTTTATATATTTATAATTTATTTATTAATTTATATTAATCATGTTCCATATTATTTGTAGTCATTTTAAACTACAAGAATATGGTTAATTTAAAAACATTAATTATTTAATTTTTATAACTACATTATAATTAATTTTAATAAATTATTAGAAATATTATTTTAGAGAAAAAATATAATTTATTAAATCATCAATGCATTTTTTTAAATAGTTAAATTTTTGTTTTTTAAATGATAAACGATTTTGAGAACACAAAAAATTACAAATTTATGTTGAACAAAAACCTATTTTATTTATATTAATTAAATCTAAAGTATTATTATATTTATTTTTTTATAGATTAAATTATGATCAATTTTATTAAACATAATACAATAAATAAAATAATAATTTTCAATTTATTTTAATTTGGTGTATGATCATTTTTATTCTTATAAATGAAATGTTATAAAAATATTTCTTTATTGTGATTTAACATTTATATTAAATTTTTTTAATCATATGTATATTTATTGACAAAACATTTATTCTATAACTGAAATCCTTAGAATAATTTTTTTTAAATATTTTTAGTTTATTTATATTATTCTACAGAGACATTCTGGCGGTTATTTTTCATCTTGGTATGAGCTCAATAGGTAAAAAAAGATCAATCTTTGAGATAATTCCATAAAATATATCTGAAAATTATCCTATTTTTAATGTTATGAAAGAAAAATTGTGCCATTTTTGTAAAAAAATATGAAATTGTATTCAACAATCCATTTATTATGACATTAACATTATTTTAATCCATAGAATACATTATTTAGAACAAAAAATAATTTAAATTTATGATATAAATTTTAGTAATGTTTTTTGTAATGATATAATTGTCATTAATTTTTATGGAACATAGACACCATATATATTTAATCACAAAAAAATGTTAAATGATTTAAATAAATTAATATTTACATGTTTAAGTTGAAATGTGATATCTGTTTAATTTAAAAGATAAATAAAAATTGTTAATAAGTGTTACTTTATTTTTATTCAAATTAAATAATGTTTATTATTTTACATTAAATCAAGTTATAATAATATTCTTGTAAATGAACATAAAAATATTTAATGATAAAGGATATTATTAATAATATTTTATAAATAAAAATATTGAAGGAGGTTGTGGGGGACGATATAATAAATTTATTTTCTTGAAATAACATTTATATGGAATTATCTCCTTATATGTAAATTTATAGCAATTAAAAACTACAATTTTTCACCACAATTAATTTCAAGAAAGGGTTAATGAGGTAGATATTTTAATAGAAATGACTAGAAATGTAAAATAAACATGTCAAAAATTTTATTGGATGAAATTATTATAATATTACCATTTCAAAAAGTGTTAGTAATATTCATCTTGTTCCACATTATGTTATTTTTATTCCATTAATATTGAAATCATTTATATAATTCCATGTGTTATATTCCCATGTAGATGTAAGGGAAGACCTTCTTCTCCAATATTTATAATCTATGGTAACACATGATTATAAAAAGAATACTATAATAACATTATATATTAATTCCATTAGGTTTATTTCTTCTTGTATTCCAATAAATCATCTTATGAATCATTTAGGTGTGATCCAATATAGGACTCTCAATGAATTGGTAACATTATTACATGATTTTTTAAATGTAGTTTATCTCCTTATACATCATTTAATTATACTATATACATCCTAAAATAATTATTTGAGAATTAAAAATAATTTAAAATTTTTGGAATATGGGATAACCAATTTTCTCTACTCTTTATAAATTTATAAATGAATGTATCGATCATTGGTGTTTTTCGAATTCCACGTCCACTATAGCGACCCTTTTTTTCTGACATTACTATTACATCATTATAATGACAAAAAACATAACAGTATTACACAATGTGGATCCATATGTTTAGTTTCATGGGAGAACTAGAACTAAACATAAATTTTACAACATAAACCATTAACAGTTATTTAATTCCATCTTCTATAGCTTTTTATTGGCTCTTGACCTCTCTTTAGTAAATGTATTCCCCTGAGGATATACATAAAAAAAATTGAAATAAAAGACCAGCTACAGGAAAGATATGAAAAATATAACAATGGGTGACAATAATCATAATACTGAAAAATTATAATGATCCTTTGGGGAAGAATTAATAAAAGACATGAAATGTGGAAATTCATAAAAATTAGACGTCATGTCTTAGTGGTTAACTACAACTCATTATTTTGAACAACGATAACATCATATTAACATATAATTTCCGTTTTACTCATGATATTGATCACTTTTCACTATTCATTTGAGTGCAATATAATTATGGGTGCAACCATCGCATACAAACATTTTTTTTGTGCTATCTAATTAAGGGTGCACCCGTCACATCATAATATTTGATTTATCATGAACGCCGCATTAAAAATATGTTAAATGTGAACATAAAATGACCCATGGAAAGAAATAAGTTTCACATAATAATGAATACATTCAATACCATTTGATTCCCAAAATAATGAGTGAATATCATTTATTATATATAACCATTATCCATGGGTAAAGATAGAAACAACATTCAATAAGTAAAAAGGTCGTGTAGATTTGAAGGAAGACTTATTTGCGAAAAAATTGATTTTTTCATAAAAAAATTGAGAACATGTATATCCCAGAAAAAGGGTATTATAATGATTAATAAAAAATTTATCATTTTTTAAAAATTCCTATCATTGATTTAAGGAGGTATAACCTAATGAAAGAATGTTTGTATTGAGAATTTTCCCTTATCTTTTATCCGATTGATTTCTTCACATTAATCTCCAGTATAACCAAATTAGATTCATTATTTCTCAATTCCAGAACTGTGTGTACATTAATATGATTCATTTAAGTTCCATTATGTTATTTTATGGGCCATTTGTTTCTATAGAGTTTAAAAAACATTGTTTGGGGATGTTCATTTTTATGGTTTTCTTGAGCGGTTCACTAGTATTCATAAATGAAAGATAGTGTATAATATGGGTAAACATTCAGAACTGATATTACATGTTATTAATTATCATCAATGATTTTATATGATCTTATTATTTATTATATTATATACCATATGGATGAATTAATATTTAGGATCTTAATCATGATTGTTTTGGTTAATTCAGCAGTTTCTTCATCCTCAACGAACTTATTTCTTTTAGTTATTTAACAATATTTACATAAAATAGTTCTAGAAAATTAAATATGTTATAATACATGTATCATATTCTGGTTCAACCATTAAATTTTTTTTATGATCAGATTTTAAGGTTGTAAAGGAAAAAAGATAACATGTCGTTCTTGAAGGTAATAAATATTCACCTCACCAACAACGTTTACCTTCATAAAATAAAAAGAAGTGGAGATGTGGCTTGTATGATATAATATTACATTAGTATAATAAAATTACATTATAATAATCGTACCCTATTTACCATACCAATTGTATGAAAATAGATGGAGAGAGAATAAGAAAAGGAGATGACATTGAATGGAAATTAACATAAATGATAGATAGAGAGAGGAATTACCTCTTGAATCCTCTTATTGAGATCATCCTTAATGAAGCTATGTTTGGCCTCATTATGAGACCATAATCTCTTGGACATGGGTATTGGGTTAGGGATGATGTTTGGGAAGGTTTTAGAAATGTATTAAATCTTGAGAGGTGAGGTTTGGCAAGAGGAGGGATAGGGGTTATTTATACATGAGGAAGGTGTGTTTTTAGAATAAAATATTAAATGAAATAATATAAAAAAACATAGACATGTAATACTAGTTTTTTTAAATCATAAATCATATATTAATAGTATATAATTCGTTTTAGACATTAAATCATTATTATAATTCAATATAAATTCTTTATTAAAAGGAATGTGAATGAATGAGAAAAATATACTTTAAAGAATCATCGTTGGACTTTAGGCTTCGAAATTTTATTAGTTTAGTAAATTACGTTTACTGTATTTTAAGGATTTTTTTTGAAAATAAATATAATATGTCCGAATATAATGATCTAGAAATGTTATGTCATTATTATATCAAGAATGATGCAATTAGAGATTCATCAGTTATATAAAAAACTGTACTTTATCTATTCACCAAAAAATTGAAGTACATTCTAAAAAACAAAAAAAATTGAAACCTAACACATTTTAAAAGTTTAGATTCCAAAAATGAAGTCAAATTTTAAAAATTAATTTCTTACATATGAATATTTTTATATTAAATTATATTAATAATTTACATGAAAAATATTTTTTAAAAAAATTAAAACTGATTTTATAATGATTTCAAAATTTCATTAAGGTCTAATAAAATTATAATAATACTAAATGACACAAAATAAAATATTTATGAACATATTTTGTGAAAATACAATTTCTTTTAAATTAATTAATTAATTATAAATAATTATTTATGACATAAAAAAATTCTAATATTTTCACTAAGGTCAAATTTTCAATTATAAAGATGCATAATGTTCATTTAATAATTAAAAGTTAAGATTAATATTTATTTTGATTATTTTATATTAGAAAGAATCATATAGATACTAATAATGGGTGTTTAATATTAATAAGTGTATGTTATTATTCACAAAAAATTTTGTTTTTTCTATTAGACTCCATAAATCATCCTGAACACAATAGTGTATGTCAGATTTTCAAAATTCAAAACATTAAAGTGAAAAATTTATTTTTAATGATCATATAATATATAGTATCATTATATGTCATTGTGATTCCAAATGTGATTATACGTTAAGGAAAAATTATAATATGGTTATTTAGATGATAAAACATTGGGTCGTTTCATTCGTCCCCCCTTATGAAATTTATCATTCGATATTTGGTTTTACAGAAACAGGTAAGGGTACTTCTCTCTTGTATCTTCCTCCAGTTCCCTAGTAGCATCATCAAACAAATGGTTCGTCCACATAACATTGAAAATGTGGTTTTTATTGTAGCGTATACCCTTATCCATCAAGTCCAGAATCACTACAAGCTGCTCCCCATGAGATAGATCGTCTTCCAACTATACAAACTCTGAGTTCAGTAAATGTGAGGGATTAGGTATGTACATCCTTTGTAGTGATACATAAATGACATACTGAACATGAGAAATATTTGGTTTAATTTCTTGTCTATAGGCCAAAACTCTTATGTGGTCAAGGATCTTAGAGGGTATAATGTACCTTGGGAAAACATCCCATTCCTTCCACACCACATGACTCTCTTCCATGGTGAAATTATAAGTAAGACACTTTCTACAATGTCAAACTCCAAGTCAATTTGACAGTTGTTTTCATAACAAATTTTCTAAAATTGACCATATTTGATTTGTTTTTGGATGAATTGAACCTTCTTTGTCAACTCTTGTGCATGGTCTGGTCCATGTATCTTTCATTCTCTAACTACACCGCAACAGGTTGTAGTACTACATCGCTTTCCTTACAGGGCTTCATATGGGGCCATCTGAATACTCTTTTGTAATATATAGTTTTATTACAACTCATGCAATGGGATATGATGATCACATACACCATTGAATTATAAGGATACAGATCTTAACATGACTTCATGTGTCTAACTAGTATTTTCAGATTCACCATTAGTTAGGGGTGATAGGCCATGCTAAAATTTAATTCAGTACTTCAATCATGATGAAGGTTCCTCCAGAATATATATGTGATCCATGGATCACAGTGAGAGAAAATTGATTGTGGAACACTATGAAGTCTTAATGCTTCATTCACATATATCATTGCATATTGTTATAGAGAGAGCTCTTCCCGAATAGCGATAAAATGGGTAGTCTTCATGAGTAATTCAACCACAACTCATATCACATTATTTCCCTTAGATATCTTTAGGAGGCCCATGACAATGTCTATATTAACATTATCCCATTTCCACATGGGTAAATGTAATGGATACCTCAACCCTTTATAATTTTTTCAGTCTGCATAAACTTGCTGACATACCAAGCACCTTGAGATATATTCCATGATCTCCTTTATCATGTCATCCCAACAAAACTGTTCATGGAGATCTCAATGCATCTTTTTTCATCAAGGATGGATATTGAATGTTATGCTATGTGAATTTTCCAATGTATCCTTCTTTATCCTAGGGGAGTAAGGCACACAAATTTGTGTTCCAATCCAAATGACACCATCATCGTCGATATATAACTATTGTCACTTTTGATTCTTTTTTTCTTTCAACCCCTTTTGTAACTCTAGATCATCTCTTTGTACCTCCTTAATAATACCTTGGATTGATGGTCATGAATTAATTTGGGCGATATAGGATGTATCTTATACCCTTATTTTTTCCAAATCTATCAATATCATATCCAAGAAGATATAGACTATCTCAATGCATAACATGGATAATGTTTTAGGTTTTTTCTTCTTAGATCATCATCTACCATGTTGGTCTTTCCAGGATGATAGACAATTGGGAAATCTTTGTCCATGTTTATCTCTAACCATCTCCTTTGAGACATGTTGAGATCCTTTTGCGTTAATATATACTTTATGATATTGAATTTAATGTAGATGTTACACTTGTCAACAAAAAGGTCATGCCACCAGATTTTCAAGGAAAAAATCATGGGCACTATCTCTAGATCATTCGTTGGGTAATTTTTTCATGGATTACTATAATATGTGATCTGTATGATATCACATTATCATTTTTCACAAGTACACAACCCATGTCTTTTTTTGAATCACCATGGAATATCACCAAACCTTCTCCATGTTTTTGGTAGTGTGTGTATAGGTGCAGTGATCAGCCTTCTCTTTAGCTCCTTGGATATTCCCTCTTAATCATTGGTCCAGAAATAATTTACCCATTTTCTTGTTAACATAGTTAGTGGGAATGACAATCATGAGAAATTTCTCATAAAACATCTTTAGTACCCAGCTAATTCAAAAAATCTATGGAATTATTTTACAATATAGGGCATGGTCCATTCCTCAGTCGCCTTATTTTAGAATGGTCCGCTAAAATTACATCACATGTGATCAGTTTTCCCATGAACGTGACATGATTCATTAAAAAGTAACATTTTTTGGACATGGAAGACAACTTCTCCATTCACAATGTCTCTAACAAATGTCTTAAATGTTCTTCATGTTCCTCTTCTATCTAAGAGTATATGAGAGTATCATTAATTAACAATAAAAAAAATATGGTCTAAGTAGTGTATAAAGAATATATTCATCAAATCCATGATGATTGTAAGGGAATTAGTATGTCTAAAGGGAATCTATGGAAACACACACTGCCCATACCTTGTAAATGAGGATGTCTTTTGAATATCTTCCTTCTTGAAATTTAGCTGAAGATATCTAGAATGAAGATCCGCCTTTGAGAATTATTGATTTCCGATTAACTAATCGATAATTTCATCAATCCATGGAAGATGTAACATTTTCTTTATTGTGATCTTTTTTAGTTCCTAATAATCGATACACAACCACATTTTTCCATCCTACGTCTTCACAAAGAGCAGTAGTTTACACCAAGGTGTTGTACTAGGGTGTATGAACCATTTGTCCCAATGCTCTTGTTGCTCCATCATTAACTCCTCCATATTGATAAGATCCATCCTATAGAGACACATTGAGATAGGAGTAGATTAGGGTATGAGTTCTATTGGGAACTCTACCTTGCAATCTGTGGGGATTCTGGGTTACTCTTCGGGAAACACATCATCGTAATCCCTCACGATGGGAATTTTTGAAAAGATGGTACATTCCATTGACAAAACCATTTTGGAATGTTATACCACTACCTAGGTAATCAACACACAAAAAGGTGAAGGATTTTTCAAAGGAGATTCACGATCATCCTTGAATTTGTAGAGGATCATGTGATGGTTCGGAATACGGAATGTTATTTCTTTTTCTCGACAGCTGATATGTTCCCTATATAATGATTGACAATACATTACCATTATTTCATCAAATTCTAGATAGGAAATTAATAAATTATTCAATGGAAGTGTCTTCCCACATAAGCTAAAAGGATAAGATTCAAACATTTTTGATGCAATGATTGCACAACTTTGTGTTTTTACAGATATCTCTACTTCAACGTTTTGGGGATCAATTCAATAGTTCTAGAAAACTTTAAAGATACTAATGAATGTGTTAAACTGGAATAAAATAAGACTTTTTCCATTCTTGAGTGAATATGAAGTATTCCTTGAAAAACTTAATTATTTTTCTCCACTTATGTAGTAGTGATGTAATAAGAGTTCCCATGTTCCTTTGTCTATGTTGGATGTTGACGCTGATTACCCATGAGTACTCTAGGTTTAATGCATTGTTATTATCAGTTCTCTTTCCCCCTAAAATTATATCATTGACCCAAGGGTGGTTCTCTCCATTCATCCACTACATTGTTTATCATTTTCATGACTTTTTGGAACGCTTGGGCATGGTGTCTTTCTTTCCCATAGTTAATGTATTTCCCTATCCCTTTGAGGTAATCCCCATGATGAATCATCCCACATTTTTTGCATATGGGTCATTGGGTTTTCTACCCAACATTATCATTAGATACCCTAGATAGAAGCTCCATATTTTTTTTCATATCTCCAATACCATGGGAACATTCTCCAATCTCCATCTCCAGTTTTAGAGTACAAAAAAAATTCATCATAACACCCAAAGTCTTGAATTTCGAGATCCTTTATAATGTGTTGTTTTATTCCACTAAATAAAATATGAAATTTTCGATTATTTTTTTATCACAAAACCGAATGCGTACCATATAAGACCAATGAAATTAACTTGTCATGAAAAATTCTCCTTTCTTTTTCCTGAGCTCTATGTGTTCCCCCTCCATATTTGTATAAAGAGTTCATGGGAAATACTTAATATGAAACATGATCTTAATGTCATAACTTTCTATATCTTCAATTTCATCACTTGGATTGGTGTTCATAATAATATATCACCATCGATCGGTCTCTCCATCTAGATGAGAAATGGCTAGAGTTACGTTATCTTTTGCATAATAGTGGAGAACATAAAAGATATTCTCCATAGAGTTGATCCACTATTCCACAACTACTGGATCAGAAGACCCACTAAACAATGGTGGTTGTTGTTATATAAAATAATCAATAGCAAGTTCCACCCTCTTTGGTGATGGAGGACATTCTCCATTATTATGTTCATTGTTCATAACATGATATAGTGGGGTATTCATCGCTATTATTTTTTGAACACCACCTCCCAATGATTTTTGGATGTAATTTGTAAAATCATTTCATTGGACCTCTCACAGGTTAATGGCCAGGTGTCTCCAGGTTCCAACAATTTTATAAAATTGAAAAGGATAAAATATAACATATGTCAACATGTCATGAATAAACAACTTATTAATTTGTACAATTTTCACTAAAATCACAGATTAATGGATCCCTAGGTAAATTTTTTTTGCCTATTTTTACATACTCTCATGCAAGTGTTTTTCTCTAGGGTTCACTAATCCTAATTCATAAATTAATTAAACATTTACTCAGATACCAATAATAGTGACCTTGTCTTTTCATACATTATTATTATATCGTTATAAAGATGAACCCCATAATAGTATCACACAATTAGAATATAGAGGGTTTAGTTTCATGGAAAAACATTGACAAAAAATATCATTTTAAACATCAAACATAATCATCTATTTAATTCATTCTTCTCTAGCTTCTTATCGCCTCTTAACCTCTCATTAGTACAAGTATTCACCTAAAGATATACCTCAAAATGAGGTGTCTTAAAATCCCAGTAAGAGGATACATATGAAAAATAAATCAATGGGTGAGAATAAACATAACATGGGAAAAAGATCATGAACATTATAGTATGAATTAATAAAATACGTGAAATTTGGTAATGCATAAAAGTGAAACATCATGTATTTGTGGTTAACTGCCGCAAATAGTTGTTAACAATTATAGAATCATGTTCACACATCATTTCCATTTTACTAAAGTGATTCATCACTATAACCAATACATTAGAGCGCTGTATAATTTTGGGGGCACCCGTCACATTAAAACATTCATATTGCCTTATATAATTCCAGCTGCACTCGTCACATTATAATATTTACATTATCAAGCATAGAAAATAGAAAATATGTCAAACAGGAAAATAAAAGGACCCATGTATATAAATGGGTTTCACATAATAAATCATAAATTCATAACCATTTGGTCCCCAAAATAAATATGAAATGAAATTCATGAAATAGATTCATTATCCATGGGTGACGAGTGAAACAACATTACAGAAGTAAAAATGGTGTGTTTATTCGAAGGATGAGTTATTTTAGAAAACCTTGAGTTTTTCATAAAAACAATTTGAGAACATGTATATCCCCGAAAAGGGGTAATATAATTATGAATAAAAAATTTCAGTGGGGTACCCAACCCAAACATTCTTTAAATAATGGACATCCTAAAGAAAGAATGTAGGGTTCATGAATTTTCTCTTACCTTCTATCTGAATGGTTTATTTGATTTAACATCTGGTATAACCACAATAGATTCATTAATTATAAATTAAAGAAAATTTTTTACATGAAGAATGTTAATTATGGATTAATTAGGTAATATTTTGGGCTTTCAGATGAGTAATTGAGTTTAAAAAACATTTTTCTGGAATGTTCGTATTTTTGGTTTTCTTGAGAGATTCACATGTATTCATAAATGGAGGTTCATGTAGAACATGGGTAACATCCATAACTAATTTTACTTGTTATTAATTATTTTCCATGAGTTTAAATGATATATAATTTATTATATTATATACCATGTGGATGAATCATTAGATATGATCTTAATGATGATTGTTTGGGTTAATTGTATGGTTTTTCACCCACAACAAACATGTTCCTTTTAATTATTTAGTAATATGTAAATATGCATGTTAAAGAACATTAAATACGATATAGTACATATAAATTATTCTTGTTTAACCATAACATGGTTTCATGACCAGATCTGAAGGTGGTAATAGAAAAAAACTAGTCGTTCTTGAAATTGATAAAATAACAAATCACGAACAATATTTTGATATCTAAAACAAAAAGATGTGGGGAAGGGGGCTGGGAGATATAATAAACCATTAGTATTATAAATTTATATTATTTGTATTATACTAGATTCAACATACAATTTTGATAGAGGTATGGTGGGAGATAATAATAAAATAACTATACATTGAAAAGAAATTAAAGGAAGAGAGGGAGGGAGAGAGAAAAGAATTACGTCATGAATCCTCCTCTAGAGATCCTCCTTAAAGGATCTTGGCTTAGTCACTTAATGAGGACATAAGCTCTTAGATATGGGAGGGGGGATGTAGATGATGTTTGGTAGATTTTAGACCAATAATGATGCATTAAATGTGTAGATATGCATGGGGATGGAGAGAGGATATTTATACATGGGGTGGGGGTGTTCTTAGAATAAAATATTAAAAATAATAATATATCAAATGTTAGAATTGAAATACATTTCTTATTTACATAAAAAATCATATATTAATATAAATAAATTATTTTTAGAATTTAAATAATATTTATAATTCTAATTCATTAATTTATTATAAATATTGTGAAAGAAAGAGAAAAATATACTTTAAAGAATCACCTATCGAATTTAGTCTTTGGAAAGCCTTTTTTAGGATTGGAAATTCAGTTTATTGCTTTTTAAGGATCCATTTCGGAAATTAAATATAACATGGATGTGTAAAATGCTCTATAATGATTATTTCATCATTACATCAGGAATGACGAAATTTAATATACACTGGTTTTGAAAAATACTGTATTTTTACTATTCCCACAAAAAATTAATGTATTACATTTAAATTACAAAAATTCTACCTATAAATTTTTCAGCATGTAGAATAAAAAAATGAAGTCCATTTTTAAAAAAAAATCTGAAATATGATCAATATAATATATTATTAAATTCATAATTTACTTGATAAATTATGTTTTAAAAATTACATCTGATTTTATAATGCATTCAAAAATTACATAAGGTCTTATAAAATTCTCATAAAACTAGAAAACATAGAATAGTTAATTTATTAAAACATTTTAATAAAATTAAATTTTTTAGAATTAATTAATTAATGATAATTATTTATTTAGAACTTAGCAAAAGTCTAGTATTTTCACTATTGTCAGATTATCAATAATAAGATTCCTAATGTTCATTTAATCTTTCAAGGATAAGGATAAAATTACATTTGATTACTAACAATTCAAAAGGGTAATTTTACTATTCATAAGTGTACGTAACTATTCATATGGTTATGTTATTATTCACAAAATATTATTTTTGTTTTATTAGACTCCAAGAATTATCTAGAGTAAAATTGTGTTTGTCCAATTTTTGAAATTAAAATCATAGAAGTGGAAAAATTATGTTTAATGGTAACATATTATTTATTATCATTATATGTTATTTTTATTACTAACATGAATATACTATAATTCAAAAATATAATAAGGGGATTCCATTGTTAAAACATTGGGTCTTTACATCCACATAGCGATATAATTCATTTTCCATAATTATATATTTTGGTTTCTTATTCTGATATATATTATTATTATATATATTATTTGTGAAATTATTATGTATTAGTATTTTTAAAATACAATATAACTTCTTGCCTTCCCGTGGTTTAAAAATTGATAATGTTTCAGTTTTGTATATGTGAACCACCACATCAATAATCTTATGTGATTGGTTTTAAATTTCATCCTTTCTTGTATTTTAAAAATGAAATAATTAATGAATATTTATTATATTTATTATAAAATAGTTATTATAGAATGTGATGTATTATTTAACTTTTTTTCATTCTATTCTTAAAAAAGAGAAAGCATCACACTTTTGAACGTATTGATTATCATCTCTGTGAAGTGATGAAATTTATATTTCATCACCAAATTAATAGACTATTTATAAAATTGTATATAATATATACACCTGGTACATATTAAATGATTAATATTATTTTCATATTTGAATCATTATCCTTGATCAAGGACCAGGACTGATAAACTGAAACATGCATGAAAAACCAAACAACTATCAACCCAAATAGTGATTTTAATAATGAACTATTAATAAATGAGTGAGAAGATGTTATATATAAATCATATATTGTATTATATGAATTAATATATTTTGAAATACAAATATAATAAACATGTATATATTATAAAAACATTTTCAGTAGTAAAAATTAATAACGGACATCATGTATTGGTTCATCATCTCACTATTATTTCTATGGGGAATATTCCATATTCAGCAGTTGTTTCATATATCCGGTGTATATATTTCATATTAATTTCATTTTTGATCAATTTGTTAATTTTTTATGAAACTATAAATTCATGTTCTCACTTTCCTAATGTATGTATTCAAAAACTATAAAAATATTATAGATTTTTTGTATAATTCAATTTCATTTAAATATTATAATTGAAAATTTTTAATAGTAGAAAAGTATTAGGATATTATAATTTGAAAACATATATTTTCTTAAGCTTTTATATTGTGTGTATAATGATATATTACTATCAATTTCCCCTTTTAAGTACATAAAATGATAAAATTGTTTCAAATCAAATTTGAAATTATTTCTTATTTTATTGACATAATCTTTCTTCCATGGGAATACTCTTCAAAATTAATGAATGGAAATGTTTACCTAAACATGAAATTGATTAAACAGGTAATTTTAATTTTTTTTTACATTATTTTTAAATATTAATTATAATATATTCAATGATATGTATTACTAACACTTTGTTTTATATTTTTTATGGTATTTAAAAAAACATTTACTTTTATCATATATTTTATAAATATATTTTCTCTTTGTATTGTAGTATATGTATATTGAATAATTCAGGACTTATTTCTATAGAAAAACTTGAAAAAATTAATTCAACATAAATTAAAAAAAATAGTGATTTTCAATATAATATTTCAAAAAAAGAGTTATTTCTATCATGAAGTACTCTAATGATATATTTAATTAATAAACCATTGATGATAACATATATTGATGTTAATTATGATTACTGGGGATATGATCTACTGATGTAATATTATTTATTTATTTATTTATTTGGTTATTATTATATTAATGATTTAAAAATTTATTTATTTTCCATTGGCTATGATATGTTGATATTATTAATGTTTTTTATCTTATAACAGACATGTTTATGGTTTTCATTAGGAGATTGGAGGTCCAATTATAATCTAATGATTGGTGGTCTTGTAATATACATGGAAGTATTGGTATATTATAGCTCTCAAATTTATTGGATAATGAATGTAATTTCTTTTTATAATAATGACTAAAATGTTGAGTGAATCAATTATATATAGAAATATCCACCATGAAATATTGTTGGAGAGAAACATGACTATGGAATTGATAGAAAATATAGTGAACCCAATCCACTACAATAGATATTATAATGATCATTTAATAATGAAATGATTTTATATGATCATTTTTATTCTAAATATTTATTTCTTATGATTATGATATGTTCTCATGGATCATGATTAATTATGGACAATTAAGTAAACTTATATCCAAAATATTTTCTGAAAAATCCATATTTCCGGATTATTGAAATGTTATCATTGACAGATTCGGTATGCCACTAAAATGTTGGGATCATGGTATCTTACCCTTTTTCTTATTCCTATTTAGGATTTTTTATTGATATCCCCTATTTTACCCTAATTCATATTTTTATTCACCTTTAATTATGATTCACGATCCATAGGATATAATTATATGATTAATAAATAGTTCCATTGATTTAATATAATATATAAAAATGTTTCGCCTATAAATTTATGTGGAGTTTAATGTTACCAAATGTATTCTTAGAATTATATATATATATATATATATACTCTTAAAAATAATAAACTTTTAAATAATTCAGGATTTCATCCATTGTATCTTATTCAAATGTAGTATGATAATTACCAACTTCATGTTATAGAGTTATGTAGTTATAGTTGGTACCATAGGACGTTGAGTTGGACCATTGGAAAATATTTTTTGGAATATATATATATATATATTATAGAACAAAAAATTATGACAAATTATTTGGAAAATTCAATGTGTTAGGTATTATAATAATATTATGGTAAAGAATTGATAATTTGGTTTTGTTTAACATGCAACCATATATAGATATAAGAAATATGATGAGGTAGTTTAATATATAAACCATGGGGTAAAAACTAAAATTGGTGGGGTGGATATTAATTCAATCATAACTAGTGATTGATGTGTGTCTCTAAGATAGAAAACTATTATAGACACCTTCAGGGGATGTTCAACAATTAATTCACAATTTCTTTGTAAAATATTAATGAAAATGAGTGTATAGAAACTATGAAATTAAATGATATTCCAATGTGATATGGTATACAAATTCATCATAATGTGTTGATAAGTATAAAAACAATCCAAATTTTAAATGAATCGATGCCCCTTATGATGTTTTAAGTTAAATAAGATTATTATGAAAAAAATTGGGTTAAATTCATTAAAAACCATTTATATTAGTATGTGTTTCAGTAAAATGGTAATTTTATGAATAATATTTTATAATTTTGGGTACAAAACCAGAAAAAAATCTAAAAATATGTTGTTTGATATGATCAGATAAGTTAACAATGTTAATTATGGTAAAGGGATTATAATATTACGAGAAAATATGATTTCTAAAATAAATAAATATGGGATAAAAAATTTATATGGTGAATAATTGGTTAATGTTATTTTTGAAATACAATATATTGGTAATTTTATACAACTATGTTAACTAAAATTTGATGAATAAATATTGATTTAATTATTAAAAAAAATAATGATTTTCTTATGGTTTTAGATAGATTTATGTTATTTTAGGAAAAATTGATTTTTTACAGATTATATGATCATGGAATTTAAATGTTTTTACATGAAATTATTAAATATAAAATGTTTCTTAAGGATAAATGTTACTACTGATCTGGGAAAAATATGTGTGATAAAGTAATTCTGATTATTAAATTCTGAATTAGGTCAGAAATATTTTTGGGGACACATGTGTTTATCTATTTATTAAATTATTTATGTTGGAATTTGGTTTTATTAGGGATGTTTAAGGTATTAATGTATCATTTTCCTATATGATGATTTATCCATAATGGATAAATCGTTCCAATCAATTTTTAAAACATTAATAAAAAATACTAAATAAATTTTCATAATCTTATAGATGTTACATTCCAACAAATATTAATTCTAGTTTTTTCATGAATAAAAAATTCATTGTTAATATACACTTGATATAGTATATTGTAATATTATAGTTTAAATTAATTGAATCACAACTTGAAAATGAAAAGTTAATTATTAAAGGGAATACTATCTGTTATGTATTTTTTATCCTGTTCTCTATCTTGATATAAAATAACACACAAATTTTAAAGAAAGATAGTAAAATTAATATTTTATCGTAATAAATTCATTTATACAGAAATAATATAATTTTTTATATAATTATGATTTATGGTTTTCTATTCATTATAGTTATAAGGATCAAGGTCTTTATAACTCTATAGTAGTCATTGAAAAATGTTTTTCTCCTCAGTGGCTATATTTTCATTTCATTCTTATATCATACATATATGGGGATTTGAATATGTTTTAATTCTGGAAAACATTATGTTTTACCTATAACCCATTACAAATTTTATTATCTAGTTATTTCTCTCGTGATATAATGTGTTATTGATTTTATCAAAAATTTATTTATGTGATTTTTATAATGATTAATGTTATAATATATGAATGAATTTTTATGTAATTTACGAAGGATGGGTGGTTAAATTATAAACCATGTATGGATGGTGAAACTATAAACAAGATATGTGTGGTTACATTATAAATATATAATACATTAGTTAATGAATAACAAATCATGAGATAAGATGAACTGGAGTGGGATGTAAAACCATTTCATAATGGGAATATATATAATATGAGAGTCTTTAGAGTGCAAATAGACTTATGAAAGAATAAAATTTTTATTGTTCCTAGTAAAATATTAATGTTTCTCTAGTGATCATTGAAAATTGAAATAATTTTATATGCTTAGGTGTAATCCAAAATCAAATATCTTTTTTCTTATAAAAGTTTATCATAGATGTTGAATAATTATTTATGATTTTAAAAATGTATATATAATGTTTTTCATAGAAAATAAATAATCCATGTCTCATTTATAATGATGTTGGACTACATTGGAATGATATACTCATTTATGATCATCTAATTATATAATTAATCTTTTTTCCACGTTGGATTAATATTTGTTATATACTATTTTTACACATATTTATAATTTTATATCAACCTTAATTAGGTTTTCATTTTCTAAAGATACCATGAAGGGATCCCTGAATGATTTCATTGATATAATAGAATAAATAATTATTTTCCCAAATTAATTCTATGATGTATTTTATATTTTCAGGTATATGAAGGTTTTCTATGAAGACTGCTATTTTTTCCTCTGAGATATGATCTAGTGTATTTTTTCCCATTTTATAATGACAATAATTAGATTCAAGAAACAAGATATGGGGTAATAAAATTAATGTTCATACCCCTTCTGATAATAATATTCAAGAATCATTTCAATTTTTTATAGTTGTTGTATCCTCTTTAATTTTAAGTATGTAATAAGAAAATTCTATCAACAAAAATATTTTTAAATTTAAAATGATTTTCACCTTCTACCGTCATGAATCAATAGATTCTAAAAAATCAATAGCACAACATACATAGATATTTTCTATAATATCTCACAATATAGGATAAATATATGTTTAGTCATTAGAATATATTTTTTATGTGAAATTATGCAGTAATATCATTCATCCCATTGTTTTATGTTTTATCATGTTATCTTAACACTGTCTATTCTATATAAATGTTACTAAGGTTCCTAGTTATTTAAACACCATATTATTATAGGGTGTATGGTGAATTTTTTTCATGTTGAATTCAAAACTTCTCCATGTAATCTTCAAACATCTTATTTGAACAAAAAATTCCATTATATTTCCACAAAATTGTTTAAGGAATCCAAATTTATTTTTCAAGTTATATTCTTTTTTTAGAAATAATTGATGAATATATCATGTTCTTAATTAAAATAATAATAATTTGATTGAATCCATCGATGAAAGATATAAATTACTCATATCTATTTTATGGTTTCAACTTCATATTCCCAAAACTTTTATAATGAATCACATATACTTTATGGATAGTGGTAGTTTCCAATTTTTTATAATTATATAACAATAATACCCTTTTGGTATGTTTAAAACATCGAAAATGATTCTATAATCATATAAAGAGTATGATTAACATTTAATCCTATGTAAATATTATTCAATATGCAATGGACATGATTATAATTCCCTACATTTATCCATGTAATTCCTTATTTTATATAGTGATAACATGAATCTTTATCAACAACCACATGAAATTATTTACCTACAATTAATTTTAAACTTTTCACCATCCTTAAATTATCATTGATCGTTGACAACCACACATCATTTCTGAATGTAATTTATTTATTCATCGTAATGATATAAAAAATATAATTTATTTTCTTTTAATAATTACAAAATATTGAATTTTGTATGTCAACATTTTTCCCAATCACTATTGTTCCAACTCCTTTAGACATTACTGAGACAAAATTTTAAAATTTAATTAATCTTTTATTTTACAATTTGACAACATTGAGATGTTTTAATTATCTTATCATGTGTACGGAAAATCATTACCTATTATCCATTTATAATCCTTTTATGTCACATTATTTTCATTTTATATTAGTAAATAGTTCTCCATTACTTTATTGTCCTTCATTTTACGATGTTTATTATTTAAGGACATATTTTTTTTAGTAAATATATGATGCATTAGTTTTCCAGGGAAACATCATGGTCATATCTTCTTCAAAATTAATTAATTATATCAAACATGAATGGGGATATCTACCTGTAATTGGATGTTATTTATGACCATTATGCCTTTTAAAGTGACTAATCCCCATCAAATAGTAACTTAAAAGACTCATGTTGGAATTATAATGTTGTTAATTAATCTATGATATCATAATTGTATTCTTGGAGCCACCATAGATCATGTGAAATCTATATAATCCATTCTTACCACAATAATGAGAATTTTCATGAGAATTTTGTATTTTAATTCTATTTATACATGATTTACCACTAATATATAATATTAATGAACCAAAATGTTTTTGAACTCCAAAAATATTCATCTTTTTTTTTATAATTTTTATTAGCCTTTTGGATTTAAATGTATAATATGTTTTTAGATTTTTCTTTGAGTTTTGAGAATATATTTTCTCTGTCAATAGATTTTGATATAAATATGATCTTAATCACATGTCTCTTAATCTCAATATCTTCACTAAATTTTATAGAATATATAAAATTGAAGTCATTTTTTTATATTCACGAACCCTATCCATCATAGAACATTATCCACCTCCTCAAAACGAATTATAAATATTTGAATTGTATTTTTTTTAATTGAAAATTTTTTATGACCAATTTTTGTTTCATGTGGTTAAAGATATTCTCATATTAAATATCCCAATATATACATTGGTAATAAGAATAAACTATCCATAAATTTTTTTCATTTAATAAACTATTTCAATCAATGATATATACTTTTACTCTTTGTGAACTCGTTAATTATTTATACCAGAATTATTACCCTTATAAATTTTCATAATTTAATTTTACAATTGGAAAATCATTGAGAAAAGTTTTATCAATTCCCAATTTAATATGAACTCATTTTTATTATATGATTCTCACTATAATAATTAATTTCACATAAATTTCATAATTATCATTTAATTTATCATAATAAATGTTTTTTATGAATTAATCATCATAAATAACTATATCCTCTTCATATTATTCCATTTTTATACATTCTTGACATTTCAATATGAAACCGCTCTTCTTGAATAATGACAAATTCATTCTCCTACATTTTAATGAAATCATTGAATTTTAATCCTTTGTTGAATTATAATTTGTTAGGTCCACAAGGCTGAATACCCGGACAGGGGGTGAATCAGGGTATGACTAATTTAAAATTAATGCTCGTTCTGATCATGTTTCACTGTTGAGCAAAACTCTCTTCTCTATTTTTCCTATTTCACAAAGTAAATAGAATGTGATGTATGCACAGGAAACAACAATTTTACTTGGTTCACCGCAAAGGGCTACATCCAAGGAGCATACGCCGACAAGTTGCCGGTCGTACCAAATTCCACTAATCATCACTAGCTGTGGATTACAAGGTTCGGGCTAGATCACTTCTAAGCCCAGGCTCACTGCCTTTACAAGTTTAGGGTCAGCTCACTGCTTTCCCAAGGGTCACTCCCTGTTTCTCTCTCTCTCTAGCTCCTTACAGTTGGAGAGGATCACCTTCTTCCTCTTCCTAAGCTCGCTGCTCTTGGAAAGAATCCACTCACAGTTTATAGACCTGTAGGTCTCTTCATTTGCATGAATGAATGCATCTTCCTCTATGTGTAGATGCTCTGTTGAAGTACAACATTCACCCGTAGATGAATATCTCTTTCACCGAAGGTATCAGGCAACGTACCAGCTTCCACGCAGTCCGAGAAGAACCGCTGGAACAAAACCTTACTTGGCGCGCAAGTCAATCTCAGCGCGCATGTATCTGCGCGCAAGTCACGATGGGCGTGCATGTCCTCCTCAGACACTTGCGCGACTCAAGATTCCTCAACTCCAAACTTGCGTGACTCTCTTCCTTTTACTCCCTAACCAATATTGGCATGCAACTTCCAACCGGCGCACAACTTCTAACACCAGCGCACAACTTCAACTACTGACGCGCAAATTCACCTGCTCGACCCACACTCACCACTTGCGCGACCACCACACCTGCACGACGGGATATCTGATTTCTCAAAGTGTTGAACTCCGTTAGAAATGAGGAGGGGTGGTCCAGTATTTATAGGCAATCTGACCACCCTACACGACGACGCGCAAGTCACCTGCGTGACCCAGTTTCGGCACGCAAGTCCCCTGTCATTTTAGACACTTGCGCGACCAACTCTCAAACTTGCGCGAACCTCTTTACTTTTCCATATTTTGATATTCTGATCTTTAAAAACATATGGCGCACACGTTTCCTATACTCCAAGTCCTCGGCGCGCAAGTCCTTTTTCCAAAAACACTTTTCTTCATTTGCCGATTTTCAGGCCCTAAAATTTGGCAAACGCTGCAAAACGACGCCACCTTGTATCTTTTCTTCTGTACCGCCTCCAGATCATCCATTACTTTTGTCGACGTTTTTGAATCAAACATGGATCATTGACCTCAGCTCATGAACTCGACATTCCACCAAGAAATCCTCTTTGACAACAAATTTTTATGTCATTGTTTTTCTTTGTCAACAATCACTACTCAGATGTCTACTTTGTCATCAAACACAATCACCTCTAAAATGCTTCAATGATACCTTGAGGGATTTTTTCCAAACATAATTCAAAATTACCCTTCATCATTCCTCTTTATATTTACTCATATCATTTAATTTTGATCAATGATGATTTAAAATAATGTATCCAATGGAACGACCCTTGAAATAATTTAGTTCTTGTTTTCACTTAATCAATCAATTTCTACATCTCCAATTTTTTTAAAAAATATACATAATTTTATCTAACATCATATTTGTAACACCCCAAGATTTCATACTACGTTAAAAATATAAAATAATTTAATATCTTATATTTTACACTACATGGACTTGGCTTGCGTTATACACAAGACTGAGTTTATGCAAAACAACACATTATTCTTATAATTATTTAAATGATATATTTATTTATCAATTAAATATTGTAATATGAATAGTAAACCATAAATTTTAAATTTTATTTATAATTTTTTCATATAAATAAAACATATTTATAATAAAATTTATATGTTTTGATAACATAGTTATATATTTTGTAAAACTACTCGCATAAAAGAACTACTTTTTATATCCTTTTGTGAACAATAATAAAATTAAATTTAGAAAATTCTAAAAATTTAATTTCATAAAATTGACTTCCTTATTTAATTCAGAATATAAATATTATTTTAGGGTGAATTTTTGGAAGTTTTATGAAAACATTCATTTTTTGATGAATAGTGAAAAAACACCATAGTACATAAAAAACCGACTTTTTCATTTAAATAGTTATTTTCAATTAAAATTTTATATTTCACAAAAAACTGATACATAGTAGATATATTAGAGGAATTTAAGTCATTTTATTCAACTTATAATAATATTAGATTTATAAAATTTTATTTAATTTTTTAACGCTTTTTTACCCACCACTTTGTAACTTTTGAAATTTTTCCTAAAACGTAATTTTTCCAATTTAGTGAATTGAAATTCTAATACAGGAGAGAAAATGTTTTCATAAGTAATTAAATTTTAGTTCAATATGATGAAAATAATTTTTGGTGAATAGTTACCTTGGAATAATATTTAACACGAATAAAAATAAATATGGTAGTCAAAGGATAAAATAATAAAATAATATTATAAATTTACCCCAACACATGTATTAATTATATTGAATAAGTTATTTTTGATAAATATAAATATTAGTAAAAATATAAGATCATTGTTTACTTACTTTTGAATGATTAGGTCATTTATTATATTTTATTAAAAGAAAAGTTAAAAGTGTTAAATTAAAAATTTAGTGACTAAATAATTTTTAATATAGGGTAATTCATAAGATAAAATAGACTATAAAAATTAATTAGAAAGATAAAATGGATTCCAACATCATGTTACTTTATTTATAATTTTTAGACATTAAATAATTAAATTTATATATAACAGAATGATGATGCAGTAATTACCTTATTAATGATTACATAAAACAAATGACCGTATAAATTTTAAAATAAATATAATCTGAAACATTTTATATAATACACTATTTTTATAGGTGAACATGACATGTTAGGATTTATTCAATGTATTTATTTATAAGTAATAATTTTTTATGACTTTTAAAAAAACATGTATTAAATAGTAACCAAATTGGCATAAACAATATTGTAAAATAAATAATATTTTATTAAATAATATAAAAGACTTAAAAATACAAGGACCTATAAACTATCATTTATACTATCTAAATTTCATAAATGACCTATTTTATGTTTTTTTTGTAATCTTATAGTAACTATATTAACCTTTTAGTATAAAAAATACAAGACGACATGGTACGTTTTAAACTATTTATCTTATGGTTAAATCTAAATGATAGGGTTAATATAATGACCTAAACATGTATAGAACAAATTGGTTGATATTATTTCGACCCATTACCTCATTATACACAAAATAAATTTATTTTGAGCTATTATAAACTGAAAATTAGTTTTATTAAATTTATATTTCAAAATATTTTTAAAGAGCCCCTTAACACTCTTATAAAAGGTACATTCCCTTCTCACATTTTAACACCATCAAATCCATTTGGCTCATCCAATCCTGAATCATATATCCTCCCACCAACCCTCACATTATACTAAATTCATTTCAGTGATAATAAATCCAACCTATGGAGCCATTTTGTTCAAATCAAAAGGAAGCACATGAAGAAGAGGAAATTATTTTATCACCTCATTCAATGTTCATTCCTCGTTCTACTTTATATTTCTTATTAATTTCCATAATAAAATAATAAATCATGTAACTTAAATATAATTATATGTTAATATAAATATGATACAACCATAATCATTATTTTATCCATCCTATGAATGACAATGTCACCATTTGTGTGTACGTATAGCTTATTGTATCCTCATCATGGTGTAGTTTGTTATTCCACACTTAATTATTTATATAAGTATAATAATTATATTAATTTATTTAAATAATAATTATAACATGTTAATTATTAATTTTATATAAAATAACATAAAATTACTCAATTTTCCACCATCAATAGAATGATATGGTCGCTCGTGCGAAAGTATGACTTACTGTATCTAAGAAGCGATGAGATTAAACTTCGAAGATCACCCTACAATAATGTTTATAAAAATATATATATTTATTACATATGAGGTATATGAAATAATATTTATACAATAATTATATAAATTTATGTTGATAAATATATTCGGTTTACTTACTTCAATACTATATGATAAGAAAAGGGAAACAACATTCATGTGTTCGTACGGACTAACGCCTCCATGAACGTTGTTTCTATTTCGTATATATATATCTATTATAAATATTTATTTTATGAATATAAATTAAAATTAAATCATGGTTTGTATTCTGTATTTATGTAAATAATTATCTATGTGATACGATCCAGAATAAAAAGTTAAAACACGTACGATAAAATAAGAGATTATTACCCGAAATGTTACTTTAACAATGAAATTATTATTAAATTGTCAATATAAAGCAATAAATGAATCATATATTATATCATAAATATTAATATGGTTTTTTTATATTTTAATAACTTACTATGGTCATTATATAGTATATTAAACATACCCTTGATTAAAGGAAAGTACAAGGTAAGGGTTAATTCCTCAATCTCTTTATTATCTGAGATTGTTTATGTATAAGTATTTATTGGGAGACATTTATCATCCATTTTAATTGTTCATAAAATTGTATTAAAAAGGAAAATTATAATGATTTATTGAAGGGAATATTTAACTATATTATCAATTTAAATTTTTAAATGATTTATTTTTCTAAAACTATTTAACTAATGTCCTTGTTTTCAGAACGACTTTAATGATTTATTTATATGGACATTATTATTTTATAATGTTAATTACATTAAAAAGTTTCATAGTGGTATGGGAAAATTGGACTCCAATTTCACTTTTAAATCATTTCATTTATAAATTTAGTGACTTTTAAATGATTTCATGAAAAACGTATATTTCTCCCAACGTGTTTTACAGATCATTTTAAACTATCTTTACATCCATTAATAGATATTATTTTTGATTGAGGATGATTTAGTATAATAAAATATACCATATTGTATTGAATTAGTTATGATATGTTTGAATGTGGATGTGCTATTTTTATACAATTCATGTTTTATGGATAAATTAGTGACCTTTAGTATGTTGGTTTTAATACGAATGAATATGTTATAGTTAACCTTATTCATTTGAAGAATTCATTGGATGTAGTAAATGACATGTGAACCCTTATATATTCCCTCAATGAATCAGTAGGTTTCATGATACAATCTATTGTCCTGGAATAATCCCTTGACGTACTCAATATTTATGGTCTTGTCACAAGGCATTGACTTTTTGGTTACGATGTCCAGCATTATGAATTCCATCATTATGACAATAGTTGTTAATGTTACCTATGATTTTTTAATTAGGGGAATATAAATATGAACAATTAAATGGAATTATTTGATTTATCATTGACATATTATTATGAATTTTTTTTAAAGGGCATGTGTTTCAATTTTATAACATTACATAAGAGTTTATGATTATATATGATAGCTTCTGCTATATTGTTTATACTTACTGAGAATCTGAGCTTGCCCATTTTTCTGTTTGATTTTGCTAGGATTCCAAGAAGTGAATTATGATTTATATTCAGTGTTATTATAGGGAAAAAATGGAGTTCATGAAGGATTATTTATGTAGTGTTTTATGTATTAAATTGTAATGTAATGTTCATGTATGTAATCTATTTTCCAAGACTACTAAACTAATGGGTCTTTCAGGACATGATTAATTGTAATCATACTAAAGCATTAAAATAACACATCACCTCTAGTCTTCTAGGGTCGGGGCATTATATTTGGTATTATAAGATATTTTTCAACAACCTTGGTAATGGTTTTAGATAAACTCTAGTTAGGAAAAATTACCCTAGGATATACATTAAGGTTTAGTATATAACAACATCCAAAATTTTTTTAAAGTAGATATTATGCGGGATTTCCACGAAATACATCCCTGTATGGATACTACATGTTGACGTCATTCTGACACAGATATACCTAGGAGTGATAACATCGAAAAGGAGTTTTTGGCATGACCTGGGGTATCTTGGAACATGACAATGAGATTTACTGTGCACCCAGTTCGACACTCCCACGGGCTATTATTTGGATAATTGACATTTTATTTGTAAACCATTATGAAATATTTATAAGTAAATTTCATAGCAAATAAACCATTTTTATGAATATGTTACTAGATGTGTGAAAATCTTCAATTAATGTGGATACATTTCATAGTTTTTGCATTATAAAATTCAATATGATATAACCTACTGTATGTCATCAATTAGAAAGGGTTCCTAGTAGAAGGAATGAGAACTCCCGCAATACACATAATCCAAAGAGTAAGAAGTATCATATCATTCATGGTCTTTAGACGACATTTTTAAGGTAAAAAGCCTCCCATGTATTATCATCATTATAGGAAATATTATCATGTGTTAATAATATATTTAGAGAATTATCTCAAACCCATATATTTGAAGGGAAACACGAGAATTAGTGGATGTAAAAGAAAAATATGGATAATTGGAAGAAAGGAAAGAAGAATTTCCCCACTTGTGGTAACTGTGGGAAGAATCACATTGGTAACTGTGGAAAGAATCGGAATGGTAAATGATTGATGAGAATAGATTTTTTTTAAGTGTGATTAAAATGGAAACCAAGTGAGTGATTGCAAGGGTTAGAAAAAGGTTTCAAATGTAAAATGCTTAACCTGTAAGGAGTTGAGATTCTACACAAATCAATTTCCCAATCATCATTGTATACCCCAAATGATGATATTGGATAAAAATCAAATTATGATACTACCGTATAGGAAGAGGAATAATTAGGGATCTTATATTTTTATTAATAAATTATTTCATTTGAATGTTTTAAAAATGATGTACTGGTTATATGAATTCGGGAAAAAATTCATTATATTGAAATAGTATTTCATAAAGGATTTGATATTTTACGGTACCATGTAAAGTGAAATAGTTACATGTTACACAATTTGGAAAATGTATGGTTGAGAGAATGATAGACCTTAATATGGTCTGAATACTAAGGTAGTGATTTTTGGATAAGAGATGATGGATTTGGATAAATTATTTTGGATATTCTTGACTATATTGGAACTAATTAATGGTTTGTTTATTCCATCATTGATGGAGTTTAAAACATTTTTGTATTTATTGAGTATATCCAGTATTTTATGTTTTAAAGAATAAATAAATAAGTACAAACACATTCAAATAAGGTATTGTGGTAATTCAGGTTGTAACCATGTTATAATAGAATACATGATAATGTTATTCACATTTTGAACATCATTACATTATGTTGACATTCCTTATAATTTTCTGATATGTGAGTTTGGACACATGTATTTTATATAAGTCTAATGGCTAAAATTGAGTAAGTTGAACACATGATTTTCCGTTTGAGGTTAATATACAATTTTTTGTTTACATTGACCTAACGTTTCGGTTTTCTGTATTAATTTAGAGGATTAAGGTTGTAAATGTGGGGCATATGATTTATCAAATGTGCTTCAGGTGTAAAAAATCATTTTTTAACATTCATTTCCTATTTTAATGGATGAAGTCAAAACAAATCAAAGCACAAAAAAGTGATGAGATTGTGATTATGAAAGGTAATGAAATCAAGAATTACTTCTCGAGTTCTTATCATTATATTAAATTAATCCCTCCTATTCAAAATAATGTTTCTGAAAAAATGTGTTATACTAATACTTTATGTTTTTTTGAACATGTTAAACTTTAAATCATCATAGATTTATTGCAATGACTCCTCAATTTTTTATTAATTGTTCACTTGTTTGTGATTGATGACCTCAATCATTATATATAAATATATATGTTTTTCCTATACTTATTTTTCTCTAATATCCCCCAATGATATCTTATTCGAAATCCTAAATTGGTGGTTACATATATATTTCCTTTCAATATCATTAAGAATAAATTTTATTAAACCTATTTCCAATGTCGGTTATCCACAAATGTTTTTTCTATTTTCATCATTTTATTTTTGAAGATAAATTTCATATTGGGAGTATGAAATTTATTGAAGGAGGTGATTATGTAACACCCAATGATTTCATAGTATGCAATATTTAACGTAATTTAATATCCTATATTTCATGTGACACCGACTTGACTTTCTTTATATGCAAGACTAGGTTTCTACGGGACACCAAATTTGTATTATAATTATTTAAAAAATATATTTATTTATAAATTAAAAAATGTAATTGGAATATTTAGAAATATATTATAAATTTTATTTATATTATTTTCACATAAATAAAACATATTTATAATTTAATGTATATGTTTGGTTAAAATATTTTTATAATTAGAAATATTATTCTCTTAAAATAATTACTTTTAATCACATTTTTTGAAAAGAAATAAATTTTTTTAGACACTCCTAAAAATTGAATTTGGTAAAATTGAAGTCATTTTTTAATTCCGAATATCAAAATTAGTTTCGGGTGATTTTTTTTTATTTTTCTGAAAACATTCAATTTTTATGAATAGTGAAAAAATACAATGTAGTACATAAAAACCGAATTATTCATTTAAATAAATGTTTTTAATTAAAAGTTTATCGCAATGTCAAAATCGATGCAATATACATATATTAGTCCAATATAAGTCATTTGAGTCATTTTATAGTAACATTATATGTATAAAATTTGGTTGAACTTTTGGACATCTTCTACCACCATCTATGTTCATTTTCAAATTTGTATAATACATAATTTTACCACTTTGGGAAATTGAATTTCAAAAATCCAAGAGAAGCAATTTTCATCAGAAAGTAAAATGTAGTTCAATAGTATGAAATTATTTTTTGATGAATAGTACCATTTCAATTTTATTTACCATAGTGAAATGTAAATAAGTTGATTAAAGGTGAAAATAATATTATAATAATATATATTTTCCCCAAAACATGTCCTAATTATATAGGATGTTTGTGTTTCAACCAAAATCACCATTAGGACAAAAATAATATCCTTTTTGATTCACAGGGGTAAGATTAGGACATTTATTATATTTTATTGAAAGAAGAGTTAAAAGTGTTAAGTTCAAATTCTAATAACACGGTAATTTATAATATAGGGTTATAGCTGATATAAATTCGATTATAAATATTAATTATAAAGACAAACAATTTAAAACATCATAATATATTTTTTATAATTTTTAGGCATTAAATAATTTAGTTCATTTATCACACAATGATGATGTTGTAATTACCTTATTAATGGATGATTAAAAAAATGTCATTATAAATATTAAAATAAAAATAATTTGAAACTATTTCTGAAAAGTACTAATTTTATAGTTTTCTATGACATGATTTGAATGATTAAATGTATATTTTTAGATGGAATAATTATTTATGACTTTTGAG
This sequence comes from Viscum album, assembly GCA_963277665.1. NCBI lineage: Eukaryota > Viridiplantae > Streptophyta > Magnoliopsida > Santalales > Viscaceae > Viscum > Viscum album. The sequence goes on along the minus strand of OY728152.1, from coordinate 1,014,170,776 downwards.
AAAAATAATGTATTAAATATTAAAAACGTTTACATAAATCATATTTAAAATAAATAAAATTTTATTAAAAAATATAGAATTCATAAAATATAATGTTCTTCCAAATAACTTTTATACTATCTAAAAGAAATAAAATATCTACTTCTGTTTGTTTTGAAAATTATAGTAACTATATTAACCTTGTAGTATAAAATATACAAGAATAGGTTGTATGAGTTAACCTATTTAACTAAGGGTTATATCTAAATGCTAATTTTAATATGATGACCTAAACATGTCTAAAACCTGTTGATTGAGAGGTTTGCGACCAATACCAACCATATCGTTGAAATAATTTCATTTGGAGCTATTTGAAATAGAAAATGATTTTATAATAAATAAATATTTCAAGCTCTTCCTAAAGTTCCCATCACCTCTAATATAAAAGGGCACTTCCTATTCTCTCAAATTCAACCTTCAATGCCATTTGTCTCAGCCAACCCCGACACAAATGTCCACCAAATTACCCTTAATTAACCATATAGGCCTTAATTTTTTCAGAAATCCAACATAAGGATCAATTTTGTTCAGATCAAAAGGATTCACCCGAAGAAATGGTAAATATTATATCACCTCGTTCAATGTTATTTTCTTCTTCTATGTTCTCTTTCTTGGTTATTTCCATACTAAAATAAAAATAATGTACCTTATCTATAGTGAGATGTTAATATAAATATAGGATAACCATATTCATTATTCAATACATCATATGAATAAAAAAGTCACCATAGGTTCATATGTAAGTCTTACCGCCTCCACGTTGTGGTATAGTTTGTTATTAAACACTTCATTATTTGGATGGGTATAATAATGAGTATAATGGATGTAAATAATAAATATAACATTTTAATGATTCATTATATAAAATATATAATCCAATTAAACATTGTTTCACAATCCATTTAATTATATTATCGCTCATGCATACATATGACATAACATTTCCACGACGCAATGAGATTCATCTTCAATGATCAACCTTTAAAAATATTATAAAAATATATATATTAATTAATTATGAGGTATATGAAATAATATTTCTTCGAAAAGAATATATATTTATGTAGATATATATATGTCTTTTAATTACTTTCATATTATATGATAAGTAAACAGAAACAATGTTCATATATTCTTATAGACTACCGTTTCCCAGAACAGTGATTCCATTTCATATATCTATATATTATACTTATTTGTATTCTGAATATATATTATATATAAATAATGTTTTATATTCTGGATGTATGTAAATCATGATCTTTGTGATACGATCAGGAAAAACAAGTTAAGACACAAACAATAATGAATGAAATTATTACCCGAAATATATCTTTAACTGTAAATTATTATTAAATTGGAAATATAAAGTAATATATGATTCATATAGGATATAATAAATATTTATATGGTTCTAGTATTATTTAATAAAATACTATGGTCAGTATACAAGAGTTTAAATTTACCCTCGACTAAAGGAATGTACAAGGTAAGGGTTAAATCCTCAATCTCATTGTCATCTCAAACTGTTTGTGAGTATGTATTTATTAGGACACGATTATCATCCATTTCAATGTTTTATAAAAAAAATTCAAAATGAATATTTTAACTTTTTATGTAAGGGAATATTTAACTATATCATCATTTAATATGTTTTAATGATTATTTTTCGAAATCAATTTTACTAATTTTCATGTTTTGAAAATGATTTTCTAGATTAATTTATATATACATAATTGTTTTAAATTGTTAATTACTTTCAAATGTGTGAATGTTTTATGGGATAATTTGATTCCAAAATATGGTTTAGATAACTTCCTTTATAAATTTTTTTTTAAATGATTTCATGAAAAGGGGACATTTCACTCAATGATTTTTACTAATCATTCCCATCTATCTCAACATCTTTTACCTGATATAATTTTTTATTGAGGTTGATTTATTATAAAATAATCTTCCATATTTTATTTAATGAGTTGTGATAGGTTTTTCTGTGGATGTGTTATTTTTATACCATTCACTATTATATATAAAGTATTGACTTTTCATATTCTTATTTTAATATGAGTACTTTTTTTGTTTCACCATTTTCATTTGAGGAATGCATTATACATTGTATGTAACAGGCAGGGCCTGTTATGGCCCCACAATGCATTGATAGGTCTCATGGGAAAACTACTGTCTTAGAAGAAGGCCTTAAGAAACAATATATTTTGGGTCTTGGAATGTGGCCTTGACATTATGGTTTAGATTACTAGAATTATCAATTTCATCATTATGAGATTACTTATTAATGATACATGTGATTACTCCATTAGTAGAATATACAGTGAATTAGTAAATTGAATTATTTGATTTATATTTTCCATATAATGCTATAGTTTATGTTTAATGGTCTTTTGTTTCAATTTTATACCATTCCATAAGAGTTTATGATTATTTATGATAGCTTCTACTATATTTTTTTTCCTTATTGGCATATGATCTCTATCTATTATATTGTTTAATTTTCCCAAGATGGAAAGATGTTTATTTTGATTTATATATAGTGTTATGATAAGGTAATAATGGAGCTATCAAAGGATTATTTATATTTTGTTTTATGTTATAAAATGTAATGTAATGTTTATGTATGTACTCTATTTTCCAGTACAACTAAACTCATTGTTCTTTTGGGACATGATTACTTGTAATCATGAAAATGTATTAAAATAATGAACTAGATCCGAGCTTCTGATGATGGGGAGTTACAACATCCCCATCTTAATTTAAATTTGAATAGATAGTTTCATCATCAACAACATTCCTTTTATAATTATATTATATAGATTATTTGAAATTGATTTCTGGCTTATTATTAAACATCATCTTTAAAATAATATTTTTTATCAATTAATTAAAAATTAGAATTTAGTTTAAGTCATCAATATAGATGTTTTTGGAAACATTTTCATAAAATCTCACACATTTCAATAAATAAATTTTTTATGATGAAAAAGTTATTTTTCCATAATAGTATAATTTTATGAATTCTCCCGATAGACTATGATCAAGATAAAATTATCATTAGCCTTTATTATTACACTATAAAAATATTTATCATCCTGAATATTGATACCTTCATACATAAACATTGAAATATATATTGTTTTATTCATTATAAAATATTTTCCTTTCTAGATGTTCTCAATATTATATCATATGAACTTTTCTAATAAGATAAAATTTTATTTAATCATTATTTATTTTATAAATAATAATACAGAAATAATTATTGAAATGTCAGTCATTCTGATAAATATTCATATCTATTATAGTCCTGAAATAACCATCAACATAAGGAATTAATATCTAAATTTTTTTAGAAATCAATATATATTGATTAATTTTATCATAAAATAATATCCTCATTGTTATGAAAACAATATCCCCAAAATTTTTGAATAACCACTGAATGAACTAAATTTAAACTATTATTTGTAGATAATGGTAATTGGTGTCCACTTTATTAATGAGGGATTGAATTCATACCCCTTCACCAAAATCTAAAATCACCAATGAATGTTAACTTATTTTATACCACTTATCAATCGACTAGTAAGATCCATGATTGATCATTGAGATGTAATGGGAGTAAAGTTAATGAATCTATATTATAATTTTTAGGTTCCATTTTAGTAATCCATCAATACATGATTACATGGGTGATAAATACTATATATAAACATGAATCACACTTTTATACAAGGAAGAAATTGATTTAAAAGGTTAACCTCTTAGAGGGGAACCGTAATCCTTGGTGTGATTTAATATATAATATCATCAAAATACCAACTATAATTGACTGTTAGGTATATATCTGAAACATTTATACATTATCATGGAATAGATCTCTACTAAAAATATTTTGATGTGTATCACATATACGTGTACCTCACAACATAAAAAGATATAATTTAATTAACATCAACTAAAAATTCATTCATTTAAAAAGGTTTTGATGAGTTTTTTGTGAATTGATTTCTTCATTTTATACTTTATAACTAAAATAGAAAATCACCAATGAATGTTAACTAATTTTATATCACATATTAATCGACTAGTAAGATCCATGTTTGATCATTGAGATGTAATGGGGGTAAAATTAATTAATATATATTATATTTTTTATGTTCCATATTAGTAATCAATAAATTAGTGATTACATGGCTGATAAATACTATATATAAACATGAATCACACATCTATACAAGGATTAAATTTATTTAAATTGTTATCCACATATAGGGGAACACTAATTGTTGGTGTGATTTATAATTTAATATCATCAAAATACCAACTATAATTGATTGTTATGTATATATGTGAATCATTTAAACATTATCATTAAATATATCTCTACCGAAAATATTTTGACTTTTCTCACACGTAACTGTACCTCACACCAAAAAATGATAGAATTTATTTTATAAAAACTAAAATTTCAATCATTTACAAAGGATATGTTGAGTTGTGTGTGAGTTGATTTCTTAATTTTATTCCCTTACCTCATGTAATTTCCCTTAATTATTTACAATGAAAAAATATACAAAAAATCTCTTCTTCCCTTCATTTCAACATTTTAGAACATTTTCCCAATTTTATATAATATTTTATTATTATTTATTAATAATATACAAAGAAAAGTTTCTAATATATATATATATATATATATTCATAATTAATATAATATTGAAATATTTCATTTTCAAATTCAAATTTAGATCTCTAATTGAAATATCAACATATTTCGTCAATATTTCAACAACATAAAATTTTAATGGATACATTTAATAAACATGAGGCTTCTATAAAACATTAATTAGATGAAAAATGTTTATAGAAGGAGTTTTAGAGGATCTTGAGTCATTTTTAAAATCCAATTCGTTGTATCCACTTGAAGCATGATGTTTATACAAAACATGGAACATGAAATTGTGTGTTTTGTGGAGATTTAGTCTATATTCTTTTAAACTATTTTAATACACTATTAAAATTTCTAAAAAATATTCATTGGTTACCTAATACCACTCAGGGAAGGTCTATTTTCATCATTCCATTAGATTCTCTATGACATATTCTTCCATTTATTCAAAAATCATATAGGTTCATTAATCTTAGGAATAAATCGACATCATTTTTTTCTAATATTCAAATATATATACTATGAATAAACTATGGAATTGGGATATCTAATTTTTTCAAATAAATTAACTACATTAATGTATATAAAAAATGACCCCACCATGAAATATTTTAGATTTACAATTTTTTATTAGAAAAACACATCAATAAAAACATCTAATAATTGTTTATAAGAATATGGTACTCTTCATATTAATACATAGATCACATAATATATATCACAATATAATTTCATCACCCATGATATTTTCATTCTTGAAAATATCAATAGGTTAGGATATTCAATATTACTACTCATGAAACGAATATTTTGATGATTCTCAGCCATTTTCAATGTCCCAGAAAAAAAACATTTATGTTTGTGAATCACATATTAATCATTGTGTTCTCACTAAAATCTTTCAAATCATATTTTGAATCATCAAAAAACATATATGAATTGAAAATCATTCCAAAAATTATAAAAAATTCCCCTCAGAATAATTTACTTTACCCAAATGAATTTTAACATGATTTCTGAGTTGAAAACTAAATAAAACACACTTATCATATCCAATTAAATCATTTCTTAATTACAATCTTCCTTAAACTCAAAAATCATCTCATATAGGTTACAAAAATGTATATTAATCTAAAATTTCACCCTTGTTATATTTTTTTTGAACTGTGAGACAAGGAAAATTAGTATTGTCAATAATTATAAATGAAACGTCAATTAATTTTTATAGGAAAATGTGTCTGTGATCAATAAAGTAAATAGAATAAATATCATTTTACATAAAATGAAAAAATGATACTCTTGCGACCTAACCCTAGTAATCCCAGATGTAGATCAAAATACAATTAAATTTCCCTGATTATAAGTAATAAAATGTCTATAGACCGATTGGTTTTGTAGTCTGAGTAAACCAGATAAATTAATGTGTCTTAAATTAAAAATTAATACTCTAATTACAATATAATATTTTATGTTTGAGGGTATCATTATTCCATCAATCACATTTTTTGTATATATTTCATAATAAACATCATGGGATCCTAGGGAAAGAAAAAAACATTAGTGTTCTAAAATGATCAGTATGGGTTATTTATAGTGGATGAAATAATAAATTAATGATATTAATAAATATGAAAAGGTGATAATTACACACACATTCCATATAACCAATAAGAGGAGAAGTTTGTTCATAATCAATATGTAATTGAAAATAAATTATCATAAATGAAAATTAAATAAATTTACTTAAATAATATAAAGTAAGGGTAAAAAAAGGAAAGGTTAATAACTAAATAAATATGTTAATATAAATATAGGACAACCATATTCATTATTCATTACATCCTATGAATGAAAAAGTCACCATACGTTCATATGTACTTCTTACAGCCTCCACGTCGTGGTATAGTTTGTTATTCAGAACTTCATTATTTGGATGGGTATAATAATGAGTATAATGGATGTAAATATTAAATATAACATTTTAATGATTCATTATATTAAATATATCATCCAATTAAACATTTTTTCAAAATCCATTTAATGATATTGTCGCTCATGCGTACATAGGACATAAATTTTCAACGACGCAATGAGATTCATCTTCAATGATCACCCTTCAAATTTTTTAAAAAAATTAATATATTAATTAATTATGAGGTATATGAAATAAAATTTCTACTAAAAGAATATATATTTATATAGATATATATATGTCATTTAATTACTTTCATATTATATGTTAAGAAAACAGAAACAGTGTTCATATATTCTAATAGACTACCCTTTCCCTGAATGGTGATAACATTTCATATATCTATCTAGTATACCTATTTATATTCTGAATATATATTATATATAAATCATGTTTTACATTATGGATGTATTTAAATAATGATATATGTGATACGATCATGAATAAAAAGTTAAGACACATACAATAATGAAAGCAATTATTACCCAAAAGGTAACATTAACTATAAATTATTATTAAATTGGAAGTATAAAGTAATATATGAATCATATATGATATAATAAATATATATATGGTCTTGGAATTATTTAATAACATACTATGGTCAGTATACAGGATTTTAAATGTACCCTCAACTAAAGGAATGTTCAAAGTAAGGGTTAAATCCTCAATATCATTGTTATCTAAAACTGTTTGTGAGTAAAAATTTATAAGGACATGATTATCAACCATTTCAATGTTTCATAAAAAAAATTCAAAAGGAATATTTTAGTTTTTTATGTGATGGAATATTTAACTAGATCATCATTTAATATGATTTAATGATTTTTATTCTAAATCTATTTAACTAATTTTCATGTTTTGAAAATTATTGTAGGGATTAATTTTTATAGACGTCATTATTTTAAATTGTTAATTATATTCCAATGTTTGAAAGTGTTACGGGATACATTGATTCCAAAATCGTGTTTAAATAACTTCATTTATAAATTTTTTTTCTTTTAAATGATTTCATGAAAAAGGGATATTTCTCTCAAAGTGTTTTACTAATCATTTCCAACTATCTCAACATAATTTACCTTATATAATTTTTGATTGAGGTTGATTTATTATAATATAATCTTCCATATTTGATTGAATGAGTTATGATATGTTTTTCTGCGGATGTGTTATTTTTATACCATTCACTATTATAGATAATGTATTGACTTATCATATGCTTGTATTGATATAAGTACTTTGGTTTTGTTTCACCATTTTCATGTGAGGAATTCATTGGACATTGTAAGTGATAGGTTGGGCCCGTTATGACCCCTCGATGCATTGATAGGTTTCATGGGAAAAATAGTTTCTTGGAACAAGGCCTTAACAAAATTTATATTTTGGGACTTGGAATGAGGCCTTGACATTATGGTTATGATTACTAGAGTTATCAATTACATCATTAAGAGATAAATTATTAATGATACATGTGATTATTCCATTAGTAGAATATATAGTGAATAAGTAAGTGGAATTATTTGATTTATATTTTCCATATAATGCTATAGTTTATGTTTAAGGGTCTTTTGTTTCAATTTTATACCTTTCCATAAGAGTTTATGATTATTTATGATAGCTTCTGTATATTGTTTTTTCCTTATTGAGCATCTGATCTCTATCTTTTATTTTGTTTAATTTTCCCCAGATGGAAAGAGGTATATTTTGATTTATATGCATTGTTACGCTATGGGAATAATGGAGTTATCAAAAGGATTATTTATATTGTGTTTTATGTTATAAATTGTAAATTAATGTTCATGTATGTAATCTATTTTCCAGGACAACTAAACTCATCGGTCTTTTGCGACATGATTATTTGTAATCATGAAAATGTTTTAAAATAATACACCAGATCTGATCTTCTGTTGTTGGGGAGTTACAACATCCACATCTTAATTTAAATTTGAACAGATAGTTTCATCATCAATAACAGTCTTATTATAATTATATTATATAGATTATTTGAAATTGATTTCTATTTTATTATTAAACATCATCTTTAAAATAATATATTTTATCAATTAATTGGAAATTATAATTTAGTTTAAGTCATCAATACTAATGTTTTAGGAAACATTGTCTTAAAATCTCAAACATTTCAATAAATTCCTTTTTTATGATGAAAATGATATTTTTCCATAATAGTATAATTTTATGAATTCTCATGATGGACAATGATCAAGATAAAATTATCATTAGCATTTATAATAACACTATACAATTATTTATCATCTTGAATACAGATTCCTTCATACATCGACATTGAAATCTATATTTTTTATTCATCATAATAGATTTTCCTTTCTAGATGTTCTCAATATTATATCATATGAACATTTCTAATAATATAACATTATTATTTAATAAGTAATTATTTTAAATAGAATAATACAGAAATCATTATTGAAATTTCAGTCATTCTGTTAAATCTTTATATCTATTATAGTCCTGAATTAACATTCAACATAAGTAATTAATATCTCAATTTTTTAAGAAATAAATGTATATTGATTAAATTTATTATAAAATAATATCCTAATAGTTATGAAAACAATATCCACAAAATTTATCAATAACCACTGAATGAATTAAATTTAAACTATTCCTTGTAGATAATGGAAATTGGTGTCCACTTCATTAATGATGGATTGAATTCATACTCTGTCATCCAAATAGATAATCACCAATGAATGTTAACTTATTTGATATAACCTATCAATCGACTAGTAAGATCAATGATTGATCATTGAGATTTAATGGGAGTAAAGTTAATGAATCTATATTATATTTTTAGGTTCCATTTTATTAAACCATTAATACATGATTACATGGGAAATAAATACTATATATAAACATGAATCACACTTTTATACAAGGGTTAAATTTATTTAAAAAGTTAACCTCCTCGAGGTGAACACTAATACTTGGTGTGATTTATAATATAATAGCATCAAAATACCAACTTTAATTGACTGTTAGGTAAATATGTGAAACATTTATACATTATCATGCAATAGATCTCTTGTAAAAATATTTTGATGTGTATCACACATACGTGTACCTCACACCATAAAAATATAGAATTTCATTAACAGCAACTAAAATTTCATTCATTTAAAAAGGTTACATTGAGTTGTTTTTGAATTGATTTCTTAATTTTATACTCCATCACCCAAATAGAAAATCACTATTGAATGTTAACTAATTTTATATCACATATCAATCGACCAGTAAGATCCATGTTTGATCGTTGAGATGTAATGGTGGTAAAATTAATTAATATATATTATATTTTTTATGTTCCATATTAGTAATCAATCAATAGATGATTAAATGGGTGATAAATACTACCTATAAACCTGAATCACACTTTTATACAAGGATTAAATTTATTTAAATTGTTATCCACATAGAGGGGAACACTAATCGTTGGTGTGATTTATAATTTAATAGCATCAAAATACCTACTATAATTGAATTTTAGGTATATATGTGAACCATTTATACATTATCATTAAATATATCTCTACTAAAAATATATTGACTTGTCTGACATGTAAGTGTACCTCACACCATAAAATGATAGAATTTATTTTATAACAACTAAAATTTCAATCATTTAAAAAGGATATGTTGAGTTGTGTGTGATTTTATTACTTAATTTTATTCCCTTACCTAATGTAATGTCCCTTAATTATTTTATATGAAAAAAATACAAAAATCTCTTCTTCCATTCATTTCATCGTTTTTGTACATTTTCTCAATTTTACATAATATGTTATTATTATTTATTTAGAATATACAAAGAAAAATTTCTAATATGTATATATATATATTAATAATTCATAGATTATTGAAATATTTAATTTTAATTTCAAATTTAGATCTTCAATTGAAATATCAACATATTTCGTCTATATTTCAGGAACATAAAATTTTAATGGATACATTTTATAACCATGATGCTTCTAGAAAACATTAATTATATAAAACATGTTTATAGAAGGAGTTTTAGAGGATCTTGAGACATTTTTAAAATCCAATTCGTTATATCCACTCAAAGCATGATATTTAAACAAAACATGGAAAATGAAATTGTGTGTTCTATGGATATTTAGTCCATATTCATTGAAGCTATTGGAATACACTATTAAAACTTATCAAAAATATTCATTGGTTACCTAGTACCACTCAGGGAAGGTTTATTTTCATCATTACATGATATTCTCTATGACATATTCCTCCATATATTCAAAAATCAAATAGTTTCATTCATCTTAGGAACAAATCGACATCATTTTTTCTATTATTAGAATATATATAATAAGAATAAAATATGGAATTGGGATATCTAGTTTTATTCACATAAATTAATTACATTAATCTAAATAAAAAATGACCCCACCATGAAATATTTTAAATTCACAATTTTTTATAAGAAAAACACATCAATAAAAACTAGTAATAATTGTTTAGAAGGATATGGTACTCTTGATCTTAATACATAGATCACATAATATTTATCACAATATAATTTACTCACCCATGATAATTTCATTCTTGAAAATATCAATAGGTTATGATATTAAATATTCCTACACTTGAAATGAATATTTTGTTGATTCTCACCCATTTTCAACGTTCCATAAAAACAACATATATGTTTGTGAATCACATATTAATCATTGTTTTCTCACTAACATCTTTCAAATCATATTTTGAAACATCAAAAAACTTATATGAATTTAAAATCATTCGATAAAATATAAAAAATCCCCCTCACAATAATTTACTTGACCCAAATTAATTTTAATATGATTTATGAGTTGAAAACTAAACACAACACACGTATCATATCCAATTAAAACATTTCGTAATTACAATCTTCCTTAAACTCAAAAAGCCTCCCATATGGGTTAAAAAATGTATATTAATCTAAAATTTCACCCTTGGTATATTTTCTTTACTGTGAGACATGGAAACTATTTAATATCAATAATTTTAAATGAAACATCAATTAATATTTATAGGACAATGTGTGTGTGATCAATAAAGTAAATATAATAAATATCATTTTATATAAAATGAAAAAATTATATTCTTGCGACCTAAACCTAGTAATCCCTCCTATAGTTCAAAATACAAATATATTTTCTTAATTTTAAGTAATCAAATGTCTATAGACCGATTGGTTTTGTAGTCTTAGTAAACGAGATACATTCATGTGTCTTAAATTAAAAATTATTACCCTAATTCCAAAATAATATTTTATGTATGAGGGTAACATTATTCCATCAATCACATTTTTTGTATATATTTCATAATAAACATAATGGGATCCTAGGGAAATTAAAAAAACATTGGTGTTCTAAAATGATCAATAAGGGTTATTTATAGTGGAAGAAATAATAAATTAATGATCATAATAAATATGACAATGTAATAATTACCCACACATTCCATATAACCGATAAGAGGAGAAGGTTGTTCATAATCAATATGGAATTGAAAATAAATTATCATAAATGAAAATTAAATAAATTTACATAAATAATATAAAGTAAGGGTAAAAAATAAAAGCTTAATATCTAAATAGAGATGTCATTTAATCAATAACCTGTGAATTAAATGCATCCATTTATTTTGTTATAGTGAAAAACTCATGGATAATAAATAATGAATCTGAATGATAGAAATTATTAATTGTTAGATTTTTTTATCTAGAACATGAAAAATTTTACCGTAATGATCCATCCTCAATGAATTTTATGTCTTTGGGTGGAAACACTTTTGATTATACTTCAAATCAATTTTTTATGATTTTTTGGAATCTCATCTGGTCTCATGAGACCATCGATGCATCGATGGGATTATATATAATGCTCCCCAAATTATGTAGTTCACTTTGAAATAATTCCTCATATACGAAATAATCAACAAATTTATTGAACAATGTTTCTTATAAAATAGTCATGTTCAGTAAAGAATTCAAATTTTTCAATATTTAATTAGATAATCAAATCACTATCAAATTAATAAATGGAAAAATGTTTTTTAAAATGACATATCTATAATTATGATATATATTATTAGGTTAAATTTAATTCCTATTTATTATAAGAATTTGAATATTTCATGGAGGATAAATTTTTTATAGAGGGAGTTAATGTCAATATTATCCATATATAAAACCATCAATAACCATGTATTAGAAGAATTAGTATGTTATAAATACAACTTATCAAAAGTGTAGAAAAAAATATCTTATTTTCATTGATCAATATAATTTTTATAAAAATATCATTCCAAATCCGTTTTCATAAAAAAAATAGTTTTTATTTGTAAAAAACATTGAAAATTAATTACTTCGAAAATCATAATTAAAAATAAATTCATTATTATTTTATTATGTAAAAATTTAAAGTAATATTCATATAAATGATTTCTGGTAAATCCATAAATAAAGTAAATAGTAAAAATGATATTCCCATTGAACTAAAAAATTCTTATAAAAGATACATTATTAAAAAAATGATGGATGATACCCTTTAAAATATTTTGTGAAAATATGTTCTTAAAAGAAAACAATTTTTAAAATGAAACCATATTTTAACATGAGTCTGTAAATGAACTTAGATGATCATAAAAAATTTCCAAAATTATTTCAAGTACCAAAGAGTAAGAAAATGGTACTATTACATGAAAAATAAAATAAATACCAAGAATAGAATATATATAATGAGTTTATTAATTAATGATCAAATAATTATCTCTAATTTAAATTCATGTGTAAATAATCCCAAATAAAATGAGATTGAGAAGTAAACTATTGAAATGACCATAACATTGAAGTGATAATCCATTGATTAATTAATTTTCTATATCCAAATTAATTAAAAATATTATAATTGGAAATAAATTAATATATATTCATTGTCATTATGAACATAATTTTATAATATTAAATATAATTTTGATGTAATATAACCAAGTAAAAATAATTAAGTTATGAAATTTCATTCCCACTTGGTAAATTTATGTCTAAAAAACATTAGATGAAAATGTATAATTGAAAGGAAAAATACCATTAATATTGAATTAATCCTGATATTATATGTAAAATTAGTAGTTTTTACACAATATATTATAAATTAGGTGGAAAAGAATAATGTGTGCCTCAAAAAATGTAAATTATGATCGAGACCTTTACCTGAAGCTTCATTATTTTTGAATACTCTTTAATATAATGTATATTGTTTTAAAAATTGTTAATAACCTAATAAATAACCATATTAATATTTAATATATCATTTATGAACCATCTATAACATATTATTACACATTAAGATTAATCTTTCCTTATTTTTATTATTTTAGGTGTTAAATACCATGTTTTCCAGTATATTTTATCTTGTATTTTTTTAATCCTCCTAAATATATCATTATTTAATCATTAAAAAATGTAAAATATGTTATATATATCATATATATTCATTAAATATTTATTTAATTTAATCCATAAAATTTTAGAGGTAGTAAATGGAATGAGACGTTTATCTAGATGACATGGCATACAAATACAGGAACACTGTTTCAATTTTTATATAATTTTAATGAATGAAAAATAAATAGTATATATTTATATTATTTTTATATTATTATATTTATATCATATAAATAAAATATTATAATTAAAACAATCATTTATATGTTCCATATAAATTGTGAAAGAATCACATCACATTGAGGAGACGGTAGTCCAAATGACCATAAATGATGTCATCATATTACAAGGAAATGGATATCTTGAAGTTATATAATATATAATAATAAAAAATGAATAAATAAAATACAAATATCAGATATAACACATATAAACTATATATATGTCAATATTACAAACCAGAAATAGTGGTAATGGAATACCGGGCAACATCGGTTCATGAGGCAGTAGTCGTCCACACACAATAATAATGATTGTGTATCAATTTTAATGAAATTATGCGATATTTTAGGTCATAAAATTTTCATATAAACATATGGGTATATTTATTAAACCTATTTAATTAACTAATAAATATATAATATGAGAGTACATGGTGTAAAATGAAATAAAAAAAGTTATCAATGAATAATGCTACTTCTTTTAATCATATCTAATTTTGGATTATAAAAAAGATATAATTGGATGACTTTATACAAAAATTGAGGGATAGTGTATTAGGTGAGATATTTTTGGATCTTATTGGATCTAGTTTTGTATTATCGCATTATCTTATGATATGTGAATAAGTGAGGGGGTGAGTGCCTCATTATAGTGGATGATTAGTGGGATTCTTATAAATATAAAAAGGTAAAAACTATTGGTGGTATACCTTAAATAAATTTCCTATAATAATATTATAAAATTAATAAAATTGAGTATATTATATTTATATTAGAAAAAAAATCTGTTTTGGAAAAGTGTATATGTCATTTCTCACATTAAGATAAAATTTTAACCACTATGTAAAGTCATTTTCATGTTAATCACTGTAAATAATTTAAATTTATTTCACTAATATTATTGGTGAAAAAACATTGTTGTAATTAATATAATTTATAGATTATGATTATTTAAAATATGGAATACATTTTTCCAAATTCAAAATAATTACTTGTACAAATTTTTTTTGAACTAATCATATAGACGTGATAAGAAAGTGTGTTTCTAAAGTGAAAATGTTAAACATTTTCCAATTTTTTAATATCTAAATTCAATATAAAAATTATTCTAATGACCTAAAATTTAATAATATTTGTTGAATAGATCTATTTAAACATTAAAACCAATTTAAAGTATAATTTAATACTAAAAATTATTTATATGAAATGATTCTTTTCAATGAAAATTATGTATTTTTTACTATTCTTCTGAAATTGATATATTTTAGACAAATACCAAATAGTAACTCTATGGAAATTTTAATGTTCCAAATAAAAAATGATGTTTCTTTTATCATTTGATATTTTTTAAATGTTAATAATCTATATTTAATATTTATTAATTATTAAAAGGACGTAAAACATCCTTTTGGGAAATATTACTTTTTATTCGTAAAATTGGGTTTGTTATTATCTTATGCATATCAAATCAGTTAAATGAATGTAAAAAAATATTCAATGGAACATATAATATGTAATTCATTAATTTAAATCTTTAATTATTATTAATTTAGTTTAATTCAGAAAATTCTTTTTGTGCGTACAACTATTTTATTAGTTCAAATTTATACCATTATATTCAAATGACTTTTATATTTAGTTAAAATAAATATATCAGAAATAAATTATATAAACATATTTTTCAAATTATTCAAAATTTTATTCATTCTATTTGATACTTAATATTAAAAAGTATTATTGATATATATTATGTTAAATAATTATATTAATAGGATATTAGAGTTTAGAAAAAACCTGTCTTACATTTAAAAAAAGATATCAAAACAACATAGTATTTCATGTCATTAAATCCAACTCAGGGTTACTTATAAATAAAGATATATTTAGTGTTTCATCTTGTGAAATTTATTATAGTTATTTGAATACAAATATTTTATACTGTCATGGGATTTAATATTTATATAAATGATTAGTCTTGGATGTAGTGAATCATTATAATGTTTTTCAATATTACGAAATATAGAAAAAAATAAATTTATACTTAATATATAAGTATTTTAAATTTTAGGTTACTATCATTGCCCAAAAATTCAATAAAATGAATCCAAACAATACATACATGATCTTATAAATTGAGGGATTGATGATTTGAAAATAATATTTTTCAAAACTATGATCCATAAATAGAAATAATAAAATAACATTTTATAAAGAATAAATTATAAATAATAAGTAAATAAAATTAAAATATTACTTGGGTTCAATGTTGGAGAAAATTGGTGGAACGTGAATATATGGATATGATGGAAATGTGTAAATATTCATTGGGAGTGATTGAGTTCGTTGATAACAAACAAGTGAATTTTCAATAGATTTTGGACGGACTAAAAACCATAAATCTATGATGATTTAAATGACCATCCATTTAAAAAATTAAAATAATTAATGGAAAAAATTGATTTCTAGATCAGTTTCATAATGTTGATAGATAGTTTATATCCTATAAATATAATTAAATATTATAACATGATGTATTTTCTTTAAAAAAATATTCCATTCATTGTGCTTCAATTGCATATCCCAATAAATTTGATATCTAATAATTTATATTTATTCCTTCAACAATAAAATATACTTTTACAATACCATAAGATCCAGAAAACATTTTTCCATAGCTATATATAACTATTTTTCAATAATAATTAATTTATTATGTATATCTCTAATCAAATAATTAATACTATTGGATCATCGGTAGAATTCATTTCACAAATCATTAACCTAAAAATAATGACATATTAACAATGGCATCTAATAGGCTAGTTGTATAAGGGAAACCAGCATCATCCTTCTATCATGAATTCAATCCCTACCACCTCACCAGATGAGGTGGGATGTCACTTGGTATATGGGATACCCTTTTTTAAATATGAATTTGTAAAATTCTTATAACATTTAAATTAAATATGATGCACATCTGTGAAATGAAATTAATCATTTAGTAACATTTTTAATAGGGGTTTCAATACAAATTATTTGTTCATGATGTCTAATAATCTGGTTGATTATTATTATAATGAAATTTAATATAATATTAGTAATAATAGTTATAAATTCTTTTAAACTAATGTTTATATAATTTACAACAATTATTACTCTTGAAAATTTTCCACTCAAACAAATAAATAACTTAAATTTTAAAAAAGTTTCATTAATCGTCGTAGAATATAAATACAAGAAACCCAAAATTGGTTTTTGTGACATAGAACTTATTATCATACTTATTCAAATAATATAGTTATAGTATCCAAAAAATTTATGTTACTAATAAAATATTTTCCTATATGATAATCCTCTAACTCTACATTATGGTAATGATCTTTGATCTACGATTCCCTAAATCTTGTTCCCAAGGTTTCAAATACACATATTTTGATACAAAAAATTGTGAACTGACTCCATAAAGCCTGAATCCAGTGCCTATTATGATACCATTTCCATTTTTACGTGGAATAGAATCCCAAAGGACTAATCAATTTAGTACTCATGGTAAATTAGATAAAACATAATATCACATTAAACCCAAATATTAACATTACAATTTTATTCCATTGGGGATAAAATTATTCTATCTTTCATATCTTTGAATATACTTCCTATTAGAGTTCATGAAATACCAGTTAAGGGAAAAAATAAGTTTGAGCACATATTCTGAGTAAGGCATTATAAAATTTAATGAAAAAATGAATCAATGAGCTTAATAATATTTAAAGGTTATAAATAAATACACAATCCATATAATCAATAAAATGAGTATAATATGTATTAAAAATATGAAATGGTTGAAAACTAATAACACAATCCATTTGAATAAATTTTCTACATGAATAAATAAACATTGAAAACATATCTTGGAAACTAAATGAAAACACACTCCATATTATCTACAAACTAAGAATTAAATTTATATTTATATACTTGTATAGGGAAACCCTATGGATAATAATAAATAAATAAAAATAAAGGAAATGAGTAATTATTGGACTACATGTATCTGGAAAATGATGCACTATACTATCAAAATATATCCTCAAGACAGGTTTAGTTTATGGGTTTAAACCCATCAAATTATACATAGAAATAAACTATAAGGGTTCTTCACCTCTTGATTTCATCTCATGAGACTGTTGATGAATCAAGGGTATTATTTCCATTTTCCTTAACAAATGTAGTGCATGTCTAAATCCTCTATCATATATAAAATAATAAATTTAATTAACGAAAAATGTGCATTATAAAATTTCTCTGTGGAGTATATAATATATATATGATAATATTTCCCTAGATAATGAAACAAATATCAAAATTATTATAGTATGTGAAAATGATATATTGTTTTGGTAATGGATATATCCATGAAAAATAATATATATGATTATGTAAAAATTTATTTCCAATGATCATAGTAATGTGAATTTTTTTTGTGGACTACAATAAAGATTGAAGGATGTGTTTTTCCATACAATCATTGGAGAAATCCACCAAAACCAATCCAAATTAATAATAATGATAAAATTAAAACAACATATCCAAACTGTTAAAAATGTGTTATTTTCATTGATGAATAGAAATTATATAAAAAGATAATTTAAAAAAAAGATTAAAATAGACCTTTTTATTCAAAAACATTTCCTTAATCCTTTTGTTGAAAACCACATTTACAAATAAATCATTAAAAAGATACCACTTATACATGAAAATGAAACATCAATGTAATTATGGTAATAAATCCATACAAACTGTAAAAGGTTAAAATGAAATTCCATTTTCAATTTAAAAAGGATCGAAATGATACTTGTTAAAAAATGACATGAATATTTATTTGAAAAAACCTTTTGAAGACATGAATTTAGAAAAACATTTTAGATAAAAACAGATTTCGAACTGAAGAGGGTAATTATGTCATGTTATCTTACGAAATTTATCAAAAATTTTAAATACCAATGAGTGGTAAAAAGGTAATTTACTAGAAAAAAAATAAATCTCATAACGAGAATAAAATTAATTTTTTTATTAAATAATGATAATATAATTACATCTAATGGAAATTCAAGTGTAAATATTAATGAATTAATTGAGATTGTGATATAAATCATTTAAAAGACCATATTATATATGTGAGACTCAACCAATTAATTGATTATGTGTATCCACAATAAATACAAAAATTATATGTGGAAATTTAGAAATATATAGTAAATTTAATTATGCATATAATCGAATAATATTAATGACAATGAGTACGTAATTTAACCCAATGAATATGAATTGTGTTATGAAATTTCATTAAAACATGGAAACATTAGTTTTATATCCCCATAAATTAAATTATTCAAATTGTAAATAAAATTAACATGAATAATGAATAAATCATGATATTACATATCAATTTGAAATTATGTACAAAATATATAATATATTATGTTTTTAGTAATAAATTATACCTCGATGTATGGAATTTTGATGATGTACATTATCTTGTTGTTCCCTTTTGTTGAATACAATTTAATTACATTAATAGTGGATGATAAAATATTACTATCTTATTATAGAAAAATATAACTATTTATCATATCTCATATGACTTTTTAAAAACATATTATTAGTCATTCATAAATAATTATTCATTAGTATCATTGTTACGGGTGTTAATTACATCATTTTTCAAGTATGTTTAGACTTGTGAATTTTTTCCTCAAACATTTATCATTATTTTAACATGTAATAAATTTAGAATATAATAAAAATATTATATATATTCAGTAAAAATGTATTTATAGTAATCCATAAAATTTAGAGATAGTATAATGAATGCACCGTTCAGGGAGATTATATGTATTACATACACATGAACAATGTTTCCATTTTACTATCATATTAATTTAATGAAAATAAAATCTTATATATTTATATTATAATTCAATTACAATATATATTAAGTATATATCTACTATGCTTATTAAAACCATCCATTATACATTTTATGCAATGCATATACAAATCACAACTCGTTGTCGAGGCAATTGTCCACACATCCACAGACAATGTTATCGTACTACACAAAATATATAGAATGAATTTATATCTCATATAATAATTAAATAATAATAATTAAACTATTAATATCATATAAAATATATATAAACTATAAAACCATTATTATTTCCTGCCATAAAAGGATGTAATGGAAGAACGAACAGCATATGTCCGTGATGTCGTAGGTCACCCTACACAAAAATGATTATTACGGGTCCTATTTTATGGGAGAGAGTAAAATTATAGTATTTAACAACAAAATAAAAATTGTCACTATATATAAGATAATTTTGTTATTATATAATCTAGATATTATAAAAATCAAATGATATTATAATGAAATTAAACAAAATATCTCGTTAAAGAATATAACCTATTTTTCAGGTAAAAAGATTTGGTTTTAACAAAAAAAATTCATTGTTTTTATTTTAGAAAAAAATTAGGTTTCTAGGATATGGGGAGATATGTTTTGATACTATTTATTTGGTTTATATGAGACAAATATATTGAGGGGTGAGATGATGTGAGTGGGGAGTTCCTGTTTGTTGTAGTAGAGGAGTGTTACTCTTATAAATATAAATGACTACACAATATTAGTAGGTATCCCTTAAATCATGATACTCATATACTAAATGAAACAGATCTAAGAAAGTACATTTTTGATATATTCCCATACTACTGGCATTAAAAAAGCAAACATTTCTTCTATGCCTTTCAAATTATTGTTTAATCACTACATAAACTCATTTTAACCATAATCACTATAAAACATGTAAATTTAATTCAAAAATATATTTATAAAAACACAATTAAGATAGTATAATACATTTGAAATTAAACTAATTGTAAATAAGGAATAAGTTTTTCAAAATTACAATAATATATGTGATAGAAATTAATTTAATATTAATTCTGTAAATGTGATAGGAATATAGACTTTTAATTATAAAATGATAAAAAGATCATTGAGTTTTTATATCAAAATTTAGTATAAAAGTAATGAAAAAATTTTATTTATATAATATTTATATAATTGTCCTAATTAAAAATTAAAACTAATTAAAGATTTAATTAATCGTTATAAATTATTTAGATGAAATGTTTGGTTCCTATTAAATGTTAGTATTTTTCTATAACTTCATGTTACATATCTATCATGTATGTATATATAATAATCATGTATTTACTTTTCTTGTTTTCTACATACAAATGAGAGATAATTTAGAAGTTACCTATATTGATAAAATCATATATTTTTTGACTTATAGATTTAACAGGATTTTTTTATAGGCTATAGGAGGATTTCAGATCATATAATAGGATTACATGATGTGTAAGAGATAGTGGATATAAGTGGTGAATGTATTCATGCTGTGAAATTTAACATGATGTTATGATATGATTCACATCATGCATGTTTTAAAAAATTTATTTCAATTTTAGGTGATGGGTTTTTTGGTGTACGTGTGACTTTAATGGTTACATGTCAATTAACTAGTATACCCACAATGTAATTATCTGAATATGGTTCTAAAAATTTGCATTGGACTTTTTGGTTATGGTACCTTCTCAAAAATCTCTTTCAATTAACCTAGGGAAATTTCTATGAGTTTTTGGATGAAAATTCATAATATATAATAATCTGATAGCATTTTATCTTCAGTTCATATAAGGCCCCAGCCTTAAACCTTACTTAATATTGAATTAAATGAATAATTCACATTGAGGATCTTTTCAGGTTTAGAGTTTTAGAGATTTAGAACATAACTATTACAACTTAAAAGATTACAAAGTAGACACTTCTACTAAGTCTCCATAAAAAAAACTCTTAAAAATAAAGATGTCTAGATTCCATGTTTTAGATAGCATGAAATTCCCTTGATCCCATCCTTGACCTTATTACACTTTATGTCCTGTGAAAAACATTTCGAAAAACTTGGGGTGAGCATAAAAATCTCAGTAAGGGATACAAAAAGAATGAAAACTGTTAGTTTTTCAAACATCAAGTAAACCATGTATACTATATCAAAGTAATACCTTCACCTTCATGAAGTAGTAAAAAAAATCTTCACTGAATAAAGTATCATTACTTACCTTTTTGTAACCAAAGGATTACCATAAAACCCATATAAAGAACACATAGAATATATAAAGGTAACTTGGGACATAAACATACTTAGGTGGAATAACCATACGGTTGACTTCCACACATATCACTTAATAGAATAGCCATACGACCAATTTCCATACATACATAATGGAATAGCCATACGGCCGACTTCCATACCCAATGCATTGGAGGTTATAACGTAACCACCCGTCCTGGTATTCACAGCACCACCCATCATATGGTTTATAACGTAACCACCCGTTAAAATGTCCGAGTACCAATATAAAATCATAAAACATAAAACCAATATAAAGGAATGATAACATTTCCACATTTCAATCAAAATATATCGTAATAGAATCCTTTATCAAAACTATTTTCAATACCAAAATACATAAAAGAGTATATGGTATTTATTTTTATTTTAAAAACATTACGGCTTGTTGAGGAAGCCAAAGATCAAATAATATTCGCGGCGGCGGAAAAGGTCGTTGTCACCGCGTACGTTAAAAAAACATTCCTTTTTGTCGTTTAGTAAAACGCTTCATAGAAAAAGATTCCTTTTGTATAAAAGTAAAATTCAAAGGTTTTTATACACCGTATAAAAGAATGTTGTGTATAAAACGAAATATTCCTCAATGAAAGGAGATTGAGACGATGTCCCTTACCTCAGGTCCGACTTGACTCGATCGTTCTTTAACGTCCTGAATAATAAACTTGAGTTAATTTATACATGATTAAGAACCTTTTTAAACTTCATTATTCCTTTTATATCACTTATTTCCATGTTATAAACATTAGGTAACCATTTAAGTTAATAATGTTTATTTTGTCAATATTTGGTTCTTAAGTCGAAAGTTGACTTCTTACAATTACATGTTGTTCGTGTGGTCAAAAGGTCTTTATATCCAGAATGAAATTCCCGATTTGGATATAATATGTATCATATATATCCAGCATATACATGTATTTATAATATTACATAATCATTTAGAGGTAAGAAATGAAATGCACCGTTCATGGAGACGGTAAACCGTACGTACGCATGAACGCTACTTTCATTTCTTTGTCATATTTGTGGAATTAAAACTAAATGAGAGGTATGTATATTTTAATTCCAGAATTTTATTCATCATTTAGATATATCATTAATTATATATATACATTATATACATGTAATTTTAATAGTACATTACATTTGGGGATAATAAATGAAATGCACCGTTCATGGAGACGGTAAGCCGTACGTACGCATGAACGCTACTTTCATTTCTATCTCATACTTTAATGGAAAAAATAATAATGATATAGAGGTATATTATAATTCCAGTATAACATCATATATAATAACTGTAAATCCATCCTTTACACGTCCCACATATGGCATTAACGAATCACATCACTTTTAGGGGGCGGTAGTCCGCACTTCCTTAAATGAAGATATCGTGTTTACCCATAATGGAAACCATAAAGGTATGAAAAAAATGAAAAATACAGAAGCTTAAAGAAAACATAAACATATTATATATCATATATAAAAATAGTGACATCATAATGGCCACCCTTGAAGGTGTTAAATGAGTATTGAACAATCATCGTTTCGGGAGGCAGAATTTCGCCATCCACGGAAACTGTATGTTCTTTAACCATTTGATGTAGTTGTGTGAGAGTGTAGCTCAAATAAATATTATAAAAACATCCTAGTATATTTAAGATACTGGTGTTGTTACAAATGAAGTAAATAAAAAGAGTTTAGAGGGTTGGAGAAGCAAAATAAAACAAATGAACAAGAGAGAATGAATTACCTTAAAAGTGTAACTCCCTTTTGATTTGAGCTTAAAAGCTTCCTTTGAAAGGATTCTTCCCGAAGGGAATCCTCTAGGATTAGTTGAGGGATGTGGAGAGAGTAATTGGGCAGGGGTTGGCCGAGCCAAAGGCTTGAGAAGTGTGTGAAATGGGTTAGAGGTGGGGGCCTTTTATAAGAGGAGAGGAGGGTCACTTTTGGAAAGTAAAGAAATATTACATTATTTGAAAATGTTTTTCGTTTTTAAAAGGTCCCACATTGATATAATTCGTGGATAAGGTGATAAGGGTTCTAAATCCACTCATCCAATTGGTTTTGGCCATTTGTAGGTTTTATATTTTTCATTATCTTTCCATTTTATTTAAATCGTCAAATAATGATGTCATCGCTGCATCATTATTATTTCATATATAATTTAATTTATTTAATGTCTAAAAATTATAAAAAAAATACTATGATGTAGGAAATCTTTTTAGATTTCCAATGACGATTTTTAATCAAAATTTGGACTTGTATAACCCCACTCAAAAATTATTTTAGTAAAACAATTTATGTTAGTGTCATTTTCACTTTAACATTAAATAAAAATATATTAATGTCATTTTCCAACTAAAGTGTCTCCATGGGGTCCCCAAGTTGGCCCATGGCTTGTCTTGGTCGGCCATGACTCACCCTATAGGTGTAGGACAAGTTTCATGGTGTTATCACATTCTTATAATACCATTTTTACCTTAAATTACACTAATTACCTCTAATCGTGATTAATGAAAAAAAAGTTAATATTCACAAAAAAAATTATTTTAATCTCATTGAACCACATTTTACTTCTTAATTACAACCATGTATGTCAGATTTTCAAAATTCAATACACATTAGTGGTAAACTTTCATTTAACTGAAAAATCAGTTTGCTTGATTACCACTTAGTGGTTTCACAATTCATCAAAAATTGAAGTTTTCCAAAAAATTACCAAAAATTCACCCTAAGCTATATTTGATATTCCGAATTCAAAAATGAAGTCCATTCTACAAAATTCAAAACATATAAGTCAAATTAATTAATTTAATAATTAATTCCCGCTGTCATGACAAATAGCGTGTTTTTGTGAAACAATAAGTATCAAAAGATTAACAGCAGTTTAAGTCCAATTTCAAAGTGAAATTGATTCCAATGACCACCATTGGATTAACTGGTAAAAATATTTTCTAATTTCACTTTAAAACCAATTAAAATAATAATCTAATCATATAAATAATTTAGATTTAAAAGAGGTTTTGAATTAAAATACAACATTTTACACTATTCATAAAAAAATGAACTTTATCAGAAAGGTACCAAAAATTTAAACAAAGTAAATTTTGATGTCCCGGTTCTATAGAAGAGTTATATTTGGTTAAAAATAAAGTATAAGAGTGATCAAAACTATATTTAATGACGGTTCACCATTAAAAGGTGATAAGTGAACCTTTAGTGAAAATTAGAGTATATATGCCCGTAAAATTGAACTCTTTCCGTATTTTAAGCCTTTATCTTTTATTGGGTAAATGTATAAACATTTAAAAACATATCTAATCATATTTTAGTTATTTCTATCCATTCCCGCCAGTACAACAGCTACTTGTTAACTAACATTTAAAGTAATATTAGTTTATTACTAGTGTACTACGTAAGTTTCAAAGAAACTCATCGTTGCGTATCAGGTACGCTATCGAACATAGCAACCCCTTTAAAATAAAATTAATATTTAATTCATAAATATTAATAAATATGAAAATTCATTATTCTTTATTTACCTGGGATGTTACATCCTTCCCCCCTTTTGGGAATTCCGTCCTTGAAATTTTATTCACTTATCAAAATAAGTGGGGGTATTTATCCCTCATAGCATTTTCAGATTCCCACGTTGCCTCTTCAATCACATGGTTTTTCCACAAAACCTTTACCTGATGAATCACCTTATTCGGTAACACTTGCTCCCTGTGGTCAGGAATCTGGATTGGTTGTTCCTCATAAGATAGGTTCTCTTCCAGCTGAACTACCTCTGGACTCAAAACATGAGATGGATCTGGCATATACTTTCTCAACATCGAAATGTGAAAAACATTGTGTACCTGAGATAAACTCGGAGGTAAAGCCACTCGGAATGCAACTGATCCAACTCTCTCCAGAATTTCATATGGTCCAATAAACCTTGGACTCAACTTTCCTTTCTTACCAAATCTCATCACACTTTTCCAAGGAGAAAACTTGAGAAAAACATGATCACCTACCTCGAAAGATAGATCCTTCCTCCGGTTATCCGCATAACTCTTCTGCCTGCTCTGAGATGTTCTCATGTGCTTCTGAATCAACTGATCTTTTTCTACCATCTCTTCTACCAATTTTGGTCCCATCAGCTTCCTTTCACCCACTTCATTCCAAAATGCTAGAGTTCGACACCGCTTCCCATATAATGCCTCAAATGGTGCCATCTGTATAATGGAATGAAAACTGTTATTATAAGAAAACTCGACCAAAGAAAGATGTTGGTCCCAACTTCCCTGATAATCCATAGAACAAGCTCGTAGCATATCCTCCAATGTCTGAATTGTTCGTTCTGACTGCCCATCTGATTGAGGATGAAAAGCTGTACTAAAATTTAATTCAGAACCAAATGACTTCTGAAGGCCTTTCCAAAAGTTAGAAGTAAACCTGGGATCACGATCCAATACAATGAAGAGAGGAACTCCATGTAACCTGACTATCTCTTTAAGATACAAACGGGAAAGTTGATCTAGAGAGAATGTATCTCGTATAGAAAGGAAATGAGCAGATTTGGTCAAGCGATCAACAATAACCCAGATTGCATATTACCTCAAGATGTCCTCGGTAATCCCACAACAAAGTCCAGGGATATGTTTTACCATTCCCACTCTGGAACTGGTAAAGGCTGAAGCATCCCTTTCGGTAATAGCCGCTCTGCTTTAACCTGTTGACATGTCAAACACTTCACAGTAAAATCAGCAATGTCTCTTTTCATTCCATCCCACCATTAATACTCCCGCAGACCTCTGTACATCTTAGTACTGCCAGGATGAAAAAACAACTCATTCTTCAACTGTGAATCACAAGGCACACATAACCTCTTCACAAACCTCAAAACACAAACACAAACTTATCCAAGAACTCATGGAAAATTTTATTCATAAGGTCCATGAATACAGCAGGTGCATTGGTTAACCCAAAAGGCATAACTAAAAATTCATAATGGCCATATCTAGTACGGAACGCAGTCTTCGGAACGTTTTCATCTTTTACTTTCAACTGATGGTACCCCAACCTCAAGTCAATCATCGAAAAATACTGAGCTCCCTGGAGCTGATACCACTTCATTCGATGGCCCAACATCTGCTGAAGATGTTTCAAATGATTTTACCACCCCTTTCTGCTTGTATTCTAGCTGCATTCCCCCAGTTGAGTTCTTCGTTGGACACTCGTTTGCATAATGACCCATTTCATTACACTTAAAACATCTTACCGTTGGCTTTTCATTTCCTGCTTGATCATCTTCCTTACAGTTACGAGCAATATGACCAGACTTACCACACCAAAAGCACTTACCAGACTTGGATAAACATTATCCAGGATGCATTTTACCACACTTCTCACAGGATGGATATTTGGTTTTCTTACCTCCTTGCTTCTTTGATGAATTCTTCCCTTTTTCCTGCCAACTAGACCTCTTATTCTGTTGTTTGTCATAGAACACCTGATCATCGGAAAAATCCATTTCTACCCTCTCAGCACATCAAACAAGCTTTTCATAACTTTTAAACTCACGAGAATCTAATGCCCTTCGATACTTTGGCTTTAATCCGAAGTAAAAACGATTGATTTTACTATCAAGGTCCCGGATAAAATTTGGAGCATACCTTGCCAATCGAGTGAACCTTTCTTCATAGGCAGCCACTGAGTCTTCCTCTTGCCTCAATTCCAAGAATTGCTTTTCCATCCTAAGTCGAACAGCCTTAGGAAAATATTTCTCAAGAAACATACCTTTGAATTCGTCCCAGTGAAGAGCCTCAATCTCATCACTATCCCTTATATTTTTCACCATCGACCACCACTGATCAACTTCACCTTCAAAACGGTAAACAGCAAGACTAACCTTTTGATGTTCCGAACACCCCATGACATCAAAAATCTTCTCCAGTGCTTTAATCCACCCTTCATCTTGCACA
Organism: Viscum album; assembly: GCA_963277665.1. Taxonomy (NCBI): domain Eukaryota; kingdom Viridiplantae; phylum Streptophyta; class Magnoliopsida; order Santalales; family Viscaceae; genus Viscum; species Viscum album. Next base: position 1,014,142,144 of record OY728152.1, on the reverse strand, counting down.
GGGTCAGATGATCCTCTGAATGATGGGGGATGTTTCCTCATGAAATGTTCCACCACTGACATGTTCCTCTGCGGTTGATCTGGCTGATCACGTGCATGGATACCACCACCATTTATAGCCAGAGTCAACTGTGCCATCACTGCAACAAACTATTCAGTTCCGATTCCGACCATCTCAGGTTGCTGATTTGGAAGGTTATCTTCCTCCTGATGTCGTCCCAACATAGCTGCTTTGTTTCCTCTGCGGAAAACCATTCTGAACACAGAAATATCTTAGGAGAAGAAACATGGTAATCCGTAAATGCTATATCATTTCAATCATATTATAATTTAACACTTTTCTAACTCATAAAATTGTCTAAACCGACCTTTGATACCAACTATAAGGCCCCAGCCTTAAACCTTACTTAATATTGAATTAAATGAATAATTCACATTGAGGATCTTTTCAGGTTTAGAGTTTTAGAGAATTAGAACATAACTATTACATCTTAAAAGATTACAAAGTAGACACTTCTACTAAGTCTCCATAAAAAAAACTCTTAAAAATAAATATGTCTAGATTCCATGTTTTAGATAGCATGAAATTCCCTTGATCCCATCCTTGACCTTATTCCACTTTAAGTCCTGTGAAAAACATTTCGAAAAGCTTGGGGTGAGCATAAAAAGCTCAGTAAGGGATACAAAAAGAATGAAAACTGGTAGTTTTTCAAACATCAAGTAAACCATGTATACTATATCAAAGTAATACCTTCACCTTCATGAAGTAGTAAAAAAAATCTTCACTGAATAAAGAATCATTAATTACCTTTTTGTAACCAAAGGATTACCATAAAACCCATATAAAGAACACATAGAATATATAAAGGTAACTTGGGACATAAACATACTTATGTGGAATAACTATACGGCTGACTTCCGCACATATCACTTAATGGAATAGCCATACGGCCAATTTCCATACATACATAATGGAATAGCCATACGGCCGACTTCCATACCCAATGCATTGGAGGTTATAACGTAACCACCCGTCCTGGTATTCACGACACCACCCGTCATATGGTTTATAACGTAACCACCCGTTAAAATGTCCAAGTACCAATATAAAATCATAAAACATAAAACCAATATAAAGGAATGATAACATTTCCACATTTCAATAAAAATATATCATAATAGAATCCTTTATCAAAACCATTTTCAATACCAAAATACATAAAAGAGTATATGGTATTTATTTTTATTTTAAAAACATTACGGCTTGTTGAGGAAGCCAAAGATCAAATAATACTCGCGGCGGTGGAAAAGGTCGTTGTCACCGCGTACGTTAAAAAAAACATTCCTTTTTGTCGTTTAGTAAAACGCTTCGTAGAAAAAGATTCCTTTTGTATAAAAGTAAAAGTCAAAGGGGTTTATACACCGTATAAAAGAAAGTTGTGTATAAAAAGAAATATTCCTCAATGAAAGGAGATTGAGACGATGTCCCTTACCTCAGGTCCGACTTGACTCGATCGTTCTTTAACGTCCTGAATAATAAACTTGAGTTAATTTATACTTGATTAAGAACCTTTATAAACTTAATTATTCATTTTATATCACTTATTGCCATGTTATAAACATTATGTAACCATTTAAGTTAATAATGTTTTTTTTGTCAATATTTGGTTCTTAAGTCGAATGTTGACTTCTTACAATTACATGTTGTTCGTGTGGTCAAAAGTTCTTTATATCCAGAATGAAATTCCCGATTTGGATATAATATGTATTATATATATCCAGCATATACATGTATTTATAATATTACATAATCATTTAGAGGTAAGAAATGAAATGCACCGTTCATGGAGACGGTAAGCCGTACGTACGTATGAACGCAACTTTCATTTCTTTGTCATATTAGTGGAATTAAAACTAAATGAGAGGTATGTATATTTTAATTCCAGAATTATATTCATCATTTAGATATATCATTAATTATATATATACATTATATACATGTAATTTTAATAGTACATTACATTTGGGGATAAGAAATGAAATGCACCGTTCATGGAGACGGTAAGCCGTACGTACGCACAAACGCTACTTTCATTTCTATCTCATACTTTAATGGAAATAAATAATAATGATATAGAGGTATATTATAATTCCAGTATAACATCATATATAATAACATTAAATCCATCCTTTACACGTCCCACATATGGCATTAACGAATCACATCACTTTTAGGGGGCGGTAGTCCGCACTTCCTTAAATGAAGATATCGTGTTTACCCATAATGGAAACCATAAAGGTATGAAAAAAATGAAAAATACAGAAGCTTAAAGAAAACATAAAAATATTATATATCATATATAAAAATAGTGACATCATAATGGCCACCCATTGAAGGTGTTAAATGAGTATTGAACAATCATCGTTTCGAGAGGCAGAATTTCGCCATCCACGGAAACCGTATGTTCTTTAACCATTTGATGTAGTTGTGTGAGAGTGTAGCTCAAATAAATATTATAACAAAATTCTAGTATATTGAAGATACTGGTGTTGTTACAAAAGAAGTAAATAAAAAGAGTTTAGAGGGTTGGAGAAGCAAAATAAAACAAATGAACAAGAGAGAATGAATTACCTTAAAAATGTAACTCCCTTTTGATTTGAGCCTAAAGGCTTCCTTTGAAAGGATTCTGCCCAAAGGGAATCCTCTAGGATGAGGAGAGGTATGTGGAGAGAGTAATTGGGCAGGGGTTGGCCGAGCCAAAGGCTTGAGAAGTGTGTGAAATGGGGTAGAGGTGGGGGGCCTTTTATAAGAGGAGAGGAGGGGCACTTTTCGAAAGTAAAGAAATATTACTTTATTTGAAAATGTGTTTCGGTTTTAAAATGTCCCACATTGATATAATTCGTGGATAAGGTGATAAGGGTTCGAAATACACTCATCCAATTGGTTTTTGCCATGTGTAGGATTTATATTTTTCATTATCTTTCCATTTTATTTAAATCGTCAAATAATGATGTCATCGCTGCATCATTATTATGTCATATATAATTTAATTTATTTAATGTGTAAAAATTATAAAAAAAATAATATGATGTAGGAAATATTTTTATCTTTCCGATGACTATTTATCATCAAAATTTGGACTTGTATAACCCCACTCAAAAATTATTTTAGTAAAACAATTTATGTTAGTGTCATTTTCACTTTAACATTAAATAAAAATATATTAATGTCATTTTCCAACTAAAGTGGCTCCATGGGGTCCCCAAGTTGGCCCATGACTTTTCTTGGTCGGCCATGACTCACCCAATAGGTGTATGACAAGTTTCATGGTGTTTTCACATTCTTATAATACCATTTTTACCTTAAACTACACTAATTACCTCTAATCGCGATTAATGAAAAAAAGTTACTATTCTCCAAAAAATTATTTTAATCTCATTGAACCACATTTTACTTATTAATGACAACCATGTAAGTCAGATTTTCAAAATTAAATACACATTAGTGGTAAACTTTCATTTATCTGAAAAATCAGTTTGCTTGATTACCACTTAGTGGTTTCACTATTCATCAAAAATTGAAGTTTTTCAGAAAATTACCAAAAATTCACCCTAAGCTATATTTGATATTCCGAATTCAAAAATGAAGTAAATTCTACAAAATTCAAAACATATAAGTCAAATTAATTAATTTAATAATTAATTCCCGCTGTCATGACAAATAGCGTGTTTTTGTGAAACAATAAGTATCAAAAGATTGACACCAGTTTAAGTCCAATTTCAAAGTGAAATTGATTCCAATGACCACCATTGGATTAAATGGTAAAAAATTTTTCTAATTTCACTTTAAAACCAATTAAAATAATAATCTAATCATATAAATAATTTATATTAAAAAGAGGTTTTGAATTAAAATACAACATTTTACACTATTCATAAAAAAAATGAACTTTATCAGAAAGGTACCAAAAATTTACACAAAGTAAATTTTGATGTCCCAATTCTAAAGAAGAGTTATATTTGGTCCAAAATAATGTATAAGAGTGATCAAAACTATATTTAATGACGGTTCACCATTAAAAGGTGATAAGTGAACCTTTAGTGAAAATTAGAGTATATATGCCCGTAAAATTGAACTCTTTCCGTATTTTAAGCCTTTATCTTTTATTGGGTAAATGTATAAACATTTAAAAACATATCTAATCATATTTTAGTTATTTCGATCCATTCCCTCCAGTACAACGGCTACTTGTTAACTAACATTTAAAATAATATTATTTTATTACTAGTGTGCTACGTAAGTTTCAAAGAAACTCATCGTTGTGTATCGGGTACGCTATCGAACATAGCAACCCCTTTAAAATAAAATTAATATTTAATTCGTAAATATTAATAAATATGAAAATTCTTTATTCTTTATTTACCTGGGCTATTACATTGCAGTTGTGACGCATCTGTTCAAGTATGTGATATTTCGGTTTCATTCTTTTCATTGATTGTTGTATCACCCATTGGCTACATTATCGAATCTATTTGTCAAACATTGTGTTTGATCCTATCGTATTCAAATTTATTTGTTTGATCTCATTTCATAGGCCATTACATTATTTTTTGTGGTGTGTCAGGCATTCGTTCATGAGGGTTTTCAATTTCCCCCTTTCCTATAACCCCTTGTTTTATGAATTGGATCAATAATTTAACATGGATTTGATATTACTGACTTTGTAGAAAGGGATTTTATTTGGTTTTTTACTGGATCCTATTATATTTATGTGTGAACCACTATTAGATGTAGGTTGTTCATTCTCTATAAATTTTTTATTAACCTTATTGTTCCTTATTAATAATTATTTTATACAAGGAATTGGAATGATTGATTATTGAGTGTTGGAAAGATTTATTGTAAATGAAAATTGTGTTTTCCACCATTCTTGACGTGTTGTTTGATAACAGTGTTTTTATAAAAATTGGAATGTATTTTTGAAATGGTTTTCAAATAAACTTTTCAACATTGAGATGATTGTTAAAATGATCCAATAGGTTACCATGGGTACTTGGTCGGTGGTTTTTCATTAGGCCATAATCCATTTGGGTGGTTCACATTCTAGGGTGTTTTTCTTTTCCTAGATTGTAGATTATTATCTCTAGGTATTAATTTGAGGATTAAGTTACAATTTTTTCGGTTTATACCTTGTCCTCGAGTGTAGATCATTGGCTTTAGGCACTACATTACACTATTCATAGATGAATGGGTATGATAAGTCTATCGCCTGATATTTTTTATTTTTTGGCTTTGTGATGACTACGTTTCTACTTATACTTTTTACATCAAGGATTGGTATTATTTTATCCTTAACTTGTATTTGGATTCCTATGAATGATTATATGGTAAAATTTGATTTAAAATTGATATACCTAATTTCTTTTTAGAATAGTTTTAAAAGTAAAATGGTTCCCATGTTTTATATAAAACCACTATACTGATTATTATGCCACGTATTATATATAAAGAGAATATAAATAATATTCTATAGATACTTCTTAAGGGACAATTGTTTGGGATCATATTGATCATTTTAGCTAACACCATGTGCATCTCTTCAGTGGTGCATGGAAATTTGTGTGTCTTCCAAAGTACATAATGGAAAGGCATCATAGTGAGGTTTAGAGGCATAATGTTTGCAGATATGGGTAGCTTCTGGTGAGATAATGGGTGTTCGTCTATCCCATCACCTAGAGTAGTTTTATAGTTCGATACATTTAATACCAGACATTTCTTTTAGAGTTTATCTACTTTTATATTTATAGAATATAATTATTAAACATCTGTAATGTATTTTATTCCTTTGTGTATATATATTCTATGTGTTTTTATTGGTTGGGTGAAACCATTCCCTCTACATTTTTGTTCAATTCCCCGATGATTTTCAACACCTTGTATGGATCAAGATTGACATTCATGTATGTGGTGGATTGGGTTGGGTGCCAGCTTTGAGGAATCCTTGGGAAAGTTCATTACAATATGGTATCAAAGAGGGTTATTTCATCAAGATTTCTTATATTGGGACTTCAGTAACAAGGGAGATAAGATTTTCTAGACCAGATAGGTTTACATTCATATATGCCTGCTCTTGTCACGACGAGACACAAGTTAACCTAGGATGTTTGGATAGGTGTCTCTAGTTTTGGGTTTTTATTTCTATCTATGTTTTTTCTTATATGTATTCTGGTTTAATCTATTGTTTACAATTTTGTCTAATCAATCCTTCTATATTTATTGGAAATATAATGTTTCCAAGATATCATCCAAAATTTCCTCATGAATGTGTACATGATATTCCTTAAGGAAATCATCATGTGGATTATAATCTCATCTGAACTACAATATGACTAGTTCATAATATTGAATATGAAGCCCCATGAGTCCATAACCCGGTTGTTGTGATATAACCAGGAGGTGGAGGAAATATAAATTGGTCATTATAATTCATACAAGAGATTTCATTCTCCTTTAATGGAACTAATGAGAATCAAGGGTAAGAGGATGGAATGGATAAGATTGATCAAATAATTGGCCTCATTGAGAAACCTGAGAATATGAGGTAACATTTTGTAGTGTTTAGGATCAAGGGTTATAACATGTGATGGTGGGAATCTATTTAATAGGCAGACAAACACGTAGACCAAGATTGGAAAGGGTTTTGAAACCATGTTCTTCCAATGGTTTATTCTCTTGTGTATGATGTTAGAAAATTATTTGGAATTCATGTATTTTTTTTCATGGGGATTTCTCTACGTCAGCGTACACAAATCGTTTTGTTGATCTTATCTATTTTTCTATGGACATGGTGAAGAATTACACGATGATGGCCCAAATGTATCTGTAGGGTTTGCAATTTGGTTTCAGATTACAAGTACATATGTCGAAACATTTTACATATACGATGACGGTAGAAATATATATGTTGGAAGAGATTCATATTGAAGGAATGGTTGGCTTCTAAAACTCATCTCTTCCAGCTAGTGGAAGCTTCTGTGGAGTGTAAGAGAAGTATAGGAAGTGGCATGATCATCACATAAGTGAACACTATTTGGGTTCAGTGGAAAAAAGGATACTAAATTGTAGTCTGAAGAGTTAATTACTATAGTGCTCCATCAATATGACTCAGGGTTGAAGCACTTTCAAGCATTATATGATTTTGCTATTGAATCTGATCTAGGTTCGACTATAGTGAGAGGAACTACCCTTATTGCGTCATTAGTATCAATTAATTTATTTGATACTAGATCCCCTCCACTCATTTATATATTTAAATTTTCATTATATGATTAAAAATTCAATTATAATTATGTCCAATATAATGTATTTAAGGAAACCTCATGAAAAGAGGATAGTGTGGGGGTTTAGTGTCCTATTTCATTAATGATTTGAGATACATAAATGGACTATGATTTCTTGGTCCATTATCTAGAACTGTTTGAATTGATCATCAGTATGGATTGGAATTTCATTCATTGATATGAGGTTTATGGTTATCATCAGCATGTATCGTTACTTACTATTTATGGGATCTATCATGTGTTTCAAGGGGGTTGGACTTGAGATCAGGATGTGCATAGCCATCCCACCCAGAGCTAAGAACAATTTGGTCTACAATTTTATATGTGCTCAATGACATTTATCCTGTTTTTACCATCACATTGTTATTAAAGAACATCAAGTAATTTTCCAATATGACTTATCTGGTCTTCCTCTAGAGAGATAGGTAGAGTTTACGATTGGATGGATTCTAGGTACAGAGTTTCTATTGATACATTCTTATCGTATGGAACTAGAATAGCTGAATGATCCCAATAGTTAGTTGGATGAAAAATTAGAATAAGTTATTGATCACACTAATTTTTCTCCTTATATGATTGGCTTGATCAGATAACTGGGAAAATTTGGTCCACAGTGGTTAATCATTAGTCAGGTTATTATCAGCTTACAAATTGGGATTTTGATGTAAAAATGATATATTTTAGGATTAGTTATGGCCATTATGAATATATTATGATCCATTTTGGTTATACTAGAACACTTACAATTTTTATGGATTCAATGGAATAGATATTACATCATTATATTTAAAAAAAATTGGTAGTGTTAGTGAATGATATTCGGGTTTATTTGGTGTTTGAGTGTGATTATAAGTATCATCTAATTATGTTTTATAGATTCATATAATCACTAATGTTTTTGGAAAATATTACAAAAAATTATGGATTCAAGAATATATGATCTTAGCGTGAAAAATGTACAAATGTGGCATATCAGTTCATATAGGGACGGTTAAGGCTATTTAGTCATTGAAGGAACCAAAAAATGACATCAAAATTTAGAACATTCGTGGTCTTTCTGGTTACTACCGAATGTCTGCTATTGATTTCTCTAAGATGGATCCAACATTTTCTGCTCTTACCAGGAAGGAAGTTAAATTCACCTGTGATGCAAAGTGTCGATATTCTTTTGATGAATGGATATAAATTATGAAAATGTCTCATATTCAGATCACACCTGATCACATTATGGGTTACATTTTATTTTCTGATCCTTCTATGGCTGGTTTGGGATGTGTGACTATGATGGATGGACATGTGATTACATACGACTCTCATTAGATCTAACCCCATGAGATTAATTCCGCATTGTTAATTTAAAGCTTGATATAGTTATGAATATTCTTAAATATTGGTGGAAGTATATTTTTTGTTAGAGGTTCATAGTCCTATTTTATTATAATAGTTTGATTTGTATATTTTCTCATAATCAATTGAATCTCAGATATAGAATAAGGGTAAAATACATGAATAAATTTTACTTCTATATCGCCTACTCGTTGGGGAAGGGGAATTTAATTATATATTCTCTTAGCGGGAATATAACATCACAAGCTATTGTATAATAATAAGTTGAGTAGAACCATACAGTGATTTTCAATTAGTTTCATGTAGATACTCAATAGGATTTTCATGGATTGATTCTAACCAATGATCATTTATTTTTATCTATCATGTAGTACTTCATTTAGAGTCACCAATATGACTTTGAGGTACATAATGTTACTGAAATCCATTATGGTTGGGATAATTTTCCATGTTTCTCCTTCTCTTCTAATGGTATTCTATACATTTGGAAATGGGATTTAATCACAATATCCATGAAGAGTTATGCCTAGTTTAATTGTCACATCGATATTGGGGTTATCCATCCCGGATCTACCAAGACCTATAAATACATGAGATGATGAATCATGTGGCCATGTATGATGATTGTGAATGTAGATAATGTGTACTATTATTTCAATATCCAAAAAATAATAGAAGAGCATTCATTCCCTATAAATCACTTAAGCATATTCTGAATACGGACTATAAATGGGTTGAGGTATCCATGGATTTTATTGTTGGATTAATAAGGACTCCCTGTGGGAGGAATTTTATCATGTTGGTTGTCGATCAGTTTACAAAAATAAATTCATTTTATCCTGGTGAAGTATATATCTAAGGTTCATGATTTAGTTAATTTATATGTTAATGCAATTATGAGGTTTCATGAGAGTCATACAAACACTTTTTAGGTTAGGGATACTAGGCATACAATGAGGATTTGTAGGAATCTCCAAGAGAAAATTGGATCTTAGGCCATTTTTAACACAACATACCATCCAAATGTAGATGTTAAGATGGATTGTGTGATTTAAATCCTTATGGATATGCCTTGTGTATGTGTCGTAGATATTGGTGGATCATGATGTAGCCATATTGGACGATTTGAGAAAGTTTACAATAACATATTTATATCATTAATAAAAATTGATCAATTAAATGTATTTTTTGATCACCCATGCCTATCACCTCTTTTTTGGGTAGAGGTGGCTTAAATAGATTTAGTTGTATATTCAAAGTTCAGCGGAAGCATGCTGGTGGGTGTACCCAACATTAATTTTTTACGTTAATGGCATTTAATCCTATATCTATAATGATAATAAATCATCGGATATTCAGAATAGAACAAAGAACGATAGAAAATAAGGGATTGTCGTAATCATAGAGAGGATCATCATATGTTGGTTATAATTAATTTAATAAAAATACAAGAATTACCATGATGGAATTATCTCTCTGTTGATGTTTCCAGTCATGATCTGATGTGATTTGTCGTTGCGTCATAAAATCCCTGTGTAGGATTCCTCTATCGATAATCCACACATAATCCAGATATCTGTATACATTTCCAATGGGGTCTAGGGGGGCTAATGTGGAAGATCATTTACTTGCAATGTTCGCCTTCTATCTCATTGATCTAGTAGAGCAGGATCACTCTCTCTTATAATGAGAGTATTCAAGGATGAAAATAATTATCTATTTTCTTGAGATATTTCTCAAGATAATTTATGCAGAACCCAAAAAATTGATAGGATAATGATAATTATATAATAGTTATTTTAATTACTTAAATTATTAAAATAAATTAATTACATGAAATCATTTTTTTCATTCTATTTATTTTTTATTAATACCCCATGTCTAATAATAATATTTTTACTATTATTATTACTTGACATGCACCCAGTGTATTACACCTAAAATTCTTTAATTAAATAAATAATATTATTTCTCTCATGTCCCCAGAATAACTACATGGTCTGTTTGTTAATATACACAACATCAACTTTTTTTTTTCTATTTTCTTTATTTCCTCCATCACATTTATTATTCCCCCAATAATGTCTATTTATTTCATAAATATATATCACTACATTACACACTAATAAATATATTATCTCTCCAACAAAATATCCTCTATAATTAATAGTGGCAAAATAAATTTGATTAGGAATCCTTGAATAATTATTAAACCACTATCGAGAATAATATTTATTCTTCTTGTCAAATTTATATTTAACTGAGATATTTGGACAGACAAAGTGTGTGACCCTCTAGGCCTTGTTCTTAGTGGTATTAGGTGGAGCATGCCCAATGTCCATTGTTAGCATCAAGAAACATGCCAAGAAAGCTATTGAGAAAGATGTTAATACTGTAATGACATGTCACCTCCTACAAACGCTTACTGTGTAATGTATTTCCTTTGTCTTGATTTCATGAATCAAGCGGGTAGCATGCTGGTGTCATCAACCCATGTACTCGACTATTATTTCATTGACTTTCTGAATTTGAACTCTCCCATTTCTTACCATGCGCATGGATTTATTTAGGCTATATGAATTCCATCAAGGGTCTAGAGATATCCACATCAATTATGGAATAGAAGGGAAAAATCCTTTCTTGCATTATATATTAATGTGGTATTACTGATGACGCACCCAACATATCCTACCTTGCTACAGATAATGTGAGTCAATGTTTTCATCAATAAATCTATGTGTGCAAGTTATAATACATATTAATACAAATCATAATGTCTAACGACCAATACACACGTCCACGGATAGGAACATCCAATAAAACTATGAAATGTGGATTTCATGTTGGTGGGTCTGGTTCTTATAATATCCTCCTGGATATTATAAAGGGAACACACCGTGAGAAGGTGCATCAATGTTTTATGAGTCATCACCCCTAATTTCATCTATTATTTGTGTCCCTGAAATATCACCATTCTTCCATAGAACATATATTCAATAACAGAGCTATGGAACTTATGGGTTCTCCTCATTGGAGGGATTCTCCATGACCCTTTAATACAACATCTATCCTTAGGAGATTATCACATGCATTGTCACGCAGAAGAACAAACAAGAAGTGATAAGGTATTTGTTAATGAATAAAGTACAAAGTAGTTGGTTCTAGGCCACCAACTCCAACAGGATCCCACATGGACTAGAGCCAACTCTGAACAACCCATAACATGTTAGCGCTCTCATGAAATTCCTTATTCTGATGAGATAATCCTTTAGTCAAGGGATCTGCCATGTCCTCTTCCATGGACAATCGTCACACTGAAACATCAACCCTTTGATAGAAATTACTCAAGAGGTGATACTTTCAGAGTATGTGCTTCTTCCATTTATGTGACCTTGGTAATCTTTTTTGTGCCACCTCTATAGTATTATCACAATAAAATCTTATAGGATTGTTACTATTATGAACCACATAATTATTCGAGACAAATTTCTGAATCGAAATGGCTTCCATTTCAACATTAGATGCCGCTATATATTCGGAATCCTCTGTTAAATCAGTGAAAACTAGTTATATTGAACTCTTCCAACTCACAGGTCTTTTTTTGAGACCGAAAACATATGCTGATACAAACATCAGATCATTTTGATCTTGTTAAACCCCACATTAGAATACCCTCTAATGATAAGCTCCTCATATCCTCCATACACAAGGAACATATCCTTAGTTCTTCTCGGATAGTTAAAAATAGTCTTAATTGTGGTCCAATGTGGTTCTCCATGATCTACTTGATAACTACCTACCATGCTCAATGTGTAGGTAACATTAAGCCTACTACATAATATAGTATACACGATGGATCCTATATCCGAATTGTATGGTTTGTTAATCATTATATCATTCTTCCATTGTGTAGGTTGAAAATTTTTCATTGAAATATATTGGCCATGTGACACTAGAACCAATCCCCTCATGGATTGTTCCATAATAAATCTCTTTAGTATCTGGTTAATGTATGTACCATGACATAGTCCAAGCAGCCTATTGGATCTATCAGGAATGATCTTGATCCCTAGAATGTATACTGCTTCACCCAAGTCATTCATGTATAAACACTTCTTCAACTAGTCATGAACTAATTGTAGGGCTGGTACATCATTTATAATAAGCAATATGTGTTCAACATGCAATACTAGGATAACGACCGAATTCCCATTAAATATATTATAAACATATGGATCACATTCGTTCTTAATGAAACATAATTCTTCTATGGATTCATCAAATAGAATGTTCCATAAACTGAATAGTTTTTTTAATCCATAAATTTATTTATGAAGCATGCAAACTTGTTTGGCATCATATGTTGTCAAACACCCTTCTGGTTTTGTCATATAGATATATTATTGAATGTTCCCATTAAGGAATGTTCTTTTAACATCCATATTTCAAATCTCAAATTCATGGTATGTTGATATGGAATGTCTGATTCTTATGGATATTAACAAGGGAACTGGGGAGAAGGTTTCATAATAGTCAATTATTTGATGTTTTTTGAATCCTTTAGCCACTACTATTTATTTATAGGTGCTACCTAGAACATACATGACTAGTTTTCTCTTAAATACCCAATTTAATTCATCTGGATTTACAACAATCGGCTCATCAACTAGAACCCAAACATGGTTCTAATACATGGAATCCATCTCAAAATTCATAGATTATATCCATCAAGAATCTTCCGAGCATTCACCTACTTCATTCTAATATAGAGGTTCATTATTTCCCAAAAATAATTACTTTCTACTATCGGTGACAATGAAATAAAAACTCCCTGGTTCCCATACCTCTCTTGAGCTCTTACATAGTACTTGTGTTTTTGGAACCACTTGCACAGGGACATGTGGAACTTGTTCCTGTACCAACTCATGTGTATCTTGAGCATGAACTTCATCGAAGTCAATCCTTCTCCCTCTATCTTTGTTGAGTATGTACTTCCATTCAAGAAATATGTCTTCTCAAGTGATAATCACTTTCTTGTTAGAAGTGTTATGTCACGACCCGTCCTCGGGGCCCGTGCCGTGACTACCCCAAGCCCGCCTTCCATAGGCCAGGGGCTGGCGACTAGCACCAAGGCGTAAATCCCAGCAAAAAGGGAAGGCATTGCCTTTGAAAAGTAAACAAGAACTACAGAGTAAGAAAGCGGAAAAGTAAACACTAAGTAAAAACTGTACAAGCTGTGCTGAAAGTAAAAGGGGTCGGAAATACAAGCCCAACTGTAAAGTACAACTGAAAGGAAAAAACAGCAACTGAAAGGAAAAACTGCAGCGTCGAGCCGTCCTCTGGAAGTCCCACCTGAAGGGTGGGTACAGATAGCTCCAATGCTCCTCGGGTCCCGCCGTCTGCTTCGAGCACGTCTCGCTCAGTGGTCCACCTCCAGGTACTGACTCGTCGTGTAGTCAACCTCCGGGTACTGACTCGTCGTGTAGTCCACCTCCGGGTACCATCCAGTCCTCGAACACTCGGCCTCCATCAGCACTGCCTGTCGTCTGCAACCATCACAACGAGGTCCGGGCATAGCCCGTGCAGGGGTGAGTATAACGATACTCAGTAGGGACCCCGAGACCCTCAAGGTCTCTCTAAAACCAACAAGGATAAACACAAAGAAAATCTCAACAGATAACCTCTACTTAGATATATGCCCATACATATACCTAAGTTATCAAGTAACCCATCTCAATCATGAGGCAAACACAAGGTCAAAAGTCTCAGCTCAAACCAGGATTTTCATCATCGAAACCATAACTGCTTAAGAGCTCCGTCTCTGGAGTGTACAGTGGTCCTGTCACAACTCTGAGGTACTACCCACTAACTTAAGACTACTGTAGTACTCCACCTATCGAGTAATGCGGGCCAGACGCTACAACCAAGCGCTCCCATGTGCCCCTACAACCAAGCGCACCTCTGTCATGGGTCTGCCGCTACAACCAAGCGCTCTCATGTGCCGCTACAACCAAGCGCATCTCTGTCGTGGGTTTGTCGCTACAACCAAGCGCTCTCATGTGCCGCTACAACCAAGCGCACCTTTGTCGTGGGTCTGCCGCTACAACCAAGCGCTACCATGTGCCGCTACAACCAAGCGCACCACTATCGTGGGTCTGCCGCTACAACCAAACGCTCCCATGTGCCGCTACAACCAAGCGCACCTATGTCGTGGGTCTGCCGCTACAACCAAGCGCTCACATGTGCCGCTACAACCAAGCGCACCTCTGTCGTGGGTCTGCCGCTACAACCAAGCGCTCTCATGTGCCGCTACAACCAAGCGCACCTCTGTCGTGGGTCTGCCGCTACAACCAAGCCCTCCCATGTGCCGCTACAACCAAGCGCACCTCTGTCACACACCGAGTCGTTCGATCAGCAGTCGTCGGGTCTCAGTCAGCCACACGGTCTCCGTGCTCCGCCCGCTCGTCTCCGAGAGGGTCCGCTCCACGAGCTACTGGTCGATACTAAAAGTATCACAAAGTCCCACAAGGAAGTATCTCGAAGGACCACCACGTCATAGGGGTCTCAACGCAACAGATGGCCCATCAATCGGACGCCCGGTCTGTGAGTTATTAGCCTTTTCGTCCCAGGGGCCCGGTTGGTTTCGTGAGCGAACCAATCCGGCCGTAACTCAACTATACCCCGAACACTAACAGGGTATACTCATAGGGACCGTTTTTCAACGTGATCACCAATGCCGCTGACGGTTCGTCAAACGGACGTCTGGTCTGAAAGATATCAGCTTTTCCGTTCCAGGGGCCCGGTTGGATTTCAGTGCGATCCAACCCGGCCACTATCCATCTGCATCCAAAACTCGTGCGGAGGATGCCAAAAGTTCCGTCTCATCAAGAGGAACTCAACGCAATAGACGGTGCGTCAATCGGACGCCCGGTCTGAGAGTTATTGGCTTTTTCGTCCCAGGGGCCTGATTGGTTTTTAAGGCAAAACCAACCCGACCGTACTCCACCTGCGTCCAAACCTCGGGCGGAGTATGCCAAAAGATCCGTCTCACATAGAGGAATTCAACGAAACAGACGGCGCGTCAATCGGACGCCCGGTCTGTTAGTTATTGACCTTTCCGTCTCACACCCACCCTGGGAAACTTCCCAGGAGGTCACCCATCCTGATCACTGCTCTATGCCAAGCACGCTTAACTACGGAGTTTTAACTACGTAGGCTCCCGAAAAGGAAGGTGCACCTTGAGTATAGTATACCGAAACAACCGTCTTGATCCAAGGATCGCGTTGCCACTGACGGTGCGTCGTTCGGAGGCCCGTAGCTCAAGTTACGGGTGTTTGAACGAAAACCGTCCGAAGACGGGGGTCCGGGCCCGGGCTGACCCGGCCCGACCCCCCCTGGGTCGGCCGAACCGGGTCGACCCGACCCGGGTCTGACCCGGTTGACCCGGCCCGGCCCGGCCTGCCCGGCTCAGCCGGCTCGGCTCGACCGGCTCGGCTCGGCCGAGGGGCGCGGGTGGAAGCCGCGGGTGCGGCCCGCGGTCGAGGGAGCCGCGGCCCGCGTGTGGGCCGCGCGGGTCGTCAGCGGACGCGGCGCATTGTCACGTCCCGACCGGAAGAACCGGACCCGCGGACCGCGGGTCCGCTGGCCGCCACCGCGGCTCAGCCGCGGCGGCCTGTCCGGCGGCGCGCCGGGGCGCCCCCGCGTCCGGCCGCAGGCGCCTCCGGCCGCCGGGGCCGCCGCGCCGGCGACCCGCGCCGCTGCCGACTTCTGCGGGCCGCCGGAGTCGCTCCGGTGGCCCGTTTTCCTTCCCGTCTGCGCCGATGTTCCTCCCGGGATCCGTTCTTCACTACGGGATCACCCAACATCTGTTGTGGCACGTTCCGTCGTCGCCCGTCAATTCCGCACAAAAAGAATAACGGCGGAGGGTCGTCGGGCCGTGTTCGTTGGCCCGCACCCTCCGCGTTAGAGATAATCAACGGGAGAAATTGTTCAACACATGAACCGACAATTTTAAATAAATAAAATTGATCATTTGAAACCGGCTCTTTAATTTTTAAAGAACGTTCACGGGAATATAAAGAGGAATATTCCAAAATTATAAAATCCCTACCTCGTCGATCGTCGCGCGCGGTCGTTCTTCGCGGAAAAGCTCGTCGCGGAAGAGAGGGATCGTCGCATCGTCGCGGGGAGGCGTCGCGTCGTCGCGGAATCCGGTGTTGAGTCGGCGAACTCAAGAAGTCGATCGAAGATCCGTCGCGGAGGAAGAGACGTCGCAGAAGAACGTTGTCGGCGATGCGGATCAAGGCGTCGCGTCGTCGATTTCCGGGTTCGGCGTTCTTCGCGTTCTTCACGTTCTTCGCGTTCTTCACGGGGGAGAAGAAGAAACAAGGATCCTCTCAAATCTTCTCAAAAGATTTTGGGTGGGTCTTATTTTATTAATATGCCAACACACGAAAACAGGTTAAGAAACGATTGAATTAATTCGTTGAATTAATTCAACGAAAGAAACAGGCCATTTAATTCACGAAAGAAACAGCCCATTTAATTCACGAAATAAACAGCCCATTTAATTCACGAAAAAAACCGCCCAATTAAATGGTCTGTTAAGAATTTAGAAAACGCGTCAGTTGACTTTCATTAAGATGGGTTTTCACGGGTGCGTTTCTTAGCGGAAAGAAACGACGGGGCTCGTGCGGGCCCCACCTCAAAAATATCCTACCAAGTGGGTAGGATATTACTGGATAGCATCCTATCCAGTTCAACTCAGTTCAAGCCGCCTTTATGTGGCTTCAAGTGGCTTCCAAGCGGCTTAAGTGAAATAAAATAAAGTTGTCGCAAAATTATTTTATTTCTTAACTTTAAGCCCGAAAATTAAAAACCACACCCGAGAAAACGCAACTCCGGAGGAGGCGTTTCTAAGCGAATACAGGCACTGCGATTTCATCGGTGCCCTCAGAATTCAATTCCCGGCACCGGTTCAAAAGTTAGAAAAACCCGCTCGTCCGTTCATTGAACGTACCCGAGCCAAACTTCGGAAAATGATTCTGGGCACACCGGGCCTCGGAATCTGGCGCCGTCAGAAACTGCGTTCTTGTAAAATTTCAAAGAAAATTAAGAAAAAAAATTTCCTTGAAATTTACGGGGCTTTACATTACTCCCACCACAGGGTTTTATGTCTCCGTAAAGCTTCAACACAAACTAGGGATACAAAGGCGGTACTGAGCACGCATTTGAGCCTTCCGCTCCCATGTGCTCACCTAGACCTTCTCTGTCGTGGCCCGGACCACCTCTGGTCCCACTAGAGCTGCCACGATTTCTTCCTTGCCGATAAGAGAAATATGGTCTCATCCCCTGGATGAACCACGTTCTTCGCCTAATACGGTCAATCCCGACATGGATGATACTAATCCATACCAAGGATGACGTCGTAAGGCCTCGACGCCACTACCAAAAGATCCAACCGTTTCTCTCGCCTCCAAGGGTTGAGTCACACTGTCGGCTTTAGTGTGTGATAACTGGGTCTCCTCCAGTAGATGTCTCACGGGTGAGGGTCAAGTCAACAGTCTAAACCGGAACCTCTTAGTAACAACACAAGAGAGGACAGGAAAGTAAAATGCCACAAGAAAAGGTGTCTTTTATTACTGCAGCTCAAGTACAAAGACACAAAGCTTCTATAATCAAACATCAACAAAACTAGAAGCAAAGTGAACAAAAGTCTCCAGGTCTAGAGCTAGTCCCACTCCTGTCCATCTGCTCCCGGAGCTCCATGATCGTAGGCCTCAGCTGCCTGAAGCTGAGCTCTCCCATGTCCTCCTGTCCCCTGCGGTCGGGGTGGACCGCCTGGTGGTGGTGGTGGCAACACCCCGAAGCGCCGTCCACCTCCTGCTGCACGACCAACTCCCCTGTCATGGCCGCCTGCTCCTTACGGCCCGCCCTGATCGAAACTCTGCCTCTGCCTGGGGGGTCCTTCGTTCGTCTATTGGTCATCCGTATGGCGGGTCGGACAGTCACGAGCCATGTGACCAACCCCGCCGCAGGAGTATCACTGCCCTCTCATGGCAAGTCGTTGCCCACCCCGAGTGCCTCGCGAAAACGATCCAGAGTCATTCTGGCGACCACCTGTAGGTCCAATCCTCTTGGACCCCTGTGTCATCCGTCTACTGCCCGCTGCAGAAGACTCTGCCGCATGCCGGTAAGTGGTGGGTCCTGCTTCTGGAGACTGCTCAGCAAGGAAACTCTCCACTAAGAGGGCTCGCTCTAACACCCCTGCCTGAGTCGGAATGTTGAGGGAGATCATCGATGCCCTGATCTCATGCCTCAGTCCCTGCTCGAAGGTCCGGGCCCGGAAGAACGAGTCTCGTACCATATCTGTGGAGTAGCGCGAGAGATCTGTAAATCTCGCCGAGTACTGGGCCACTGACATGCTGCCCTGCCGCAGCTGTAGTAGCTCCTGGATGTGCACCGCTCAGAGGGTGGCTGGGACGAACTCAGAGAAGAAGATGCTCTCAAAGTCCGTCCAGAGGAGAGACGCCTCGTCGTGCACCTGGAGCATCAAGCTGCACCATCTGCCTGCTGCCGCGTGCAGGAGACTCGCTGCGAGGATCACCATGAGGTCTGCTGGTGTCCTCACTAATCTGAAAACCCGAACAACTGCCTCCAGCCAGTCCTCGGCGGCCTGAGGGTCCGTCTCCCCGCGGAACCTGGGCGGTTGCTGGCGCTGGAACTCATGCAGTGCACTAAGGCGACGTGCATCGCCAGCGGCTGGGGCTGGTAGCATCGGTGCCTCGATGGGTATAGGTACCGCCGGTGCCTCAGCTATCAAAGGGCCCTGTACCGAGTCCTCGACGCTCGGTGGGCTGTCATCACGCTCCACTCTCGGAATCCTAGCTGGCTGTCGTCGTGGGGCCATATTGAAAAGGGAACAAGTGCGCCACGGTCAGGACAGTATACCTGGTGAGCTGACAGAAGTAATCACAAGGAAAACTTGAAACACACATGCAATCAATGTTTTCGTGCATTAAGTCGGAAATCAGAAGTCAGGGTCCTGCTGTACGGATACGTCGGCCGCCGCACCAACACTGGACTCCCTGGACTGATAACCACACCCAATACGCTAAACACTATTGCTTCACATTGAAGAAAGATCAGAGTCCCCGGTAGAACCGACCAGCTCTGATACCAATTTATCACGACCCGTCCTCGGGGCCCGTGCCGTGACTACCCCAAGCCTGCCTTCCATAGGCCAGGGGCTGGCGACTAGCACCAAGGCATAAATCCCAGCAAAAAGGGAAGGCATTGCCTTTGAAAAGTAAACAAGCACCACAGAGTAAGCAAGCGGAAAAGTAAACACTAAGTAAAAACTGTACAAGCTGTGCTGAAAGTAAAAGGGGCCGGAAATACAAGCCCAACTGTAAAGTACAACTGAAAGGAAAAAACAGCAACTGAAAGGAAAAACTGCAGCGTCGAGCCGTCCTCTGGAAGTCCCACCTGAAGGGTGGGTACAGATAGCTCTAATGCTCCTCGGGTCCCGCCGTCCGCTTCGAGCACGTCTCGCTCAGTGGTCCACCTCCAGGTACTGACTCGTCGTGTAGTCCACCTCCGGGTACTGACTCGTCGTGTAGTCCACCTCCGGGTACCGTCCAGTCCTCGAACACTCGGCCTCCATCAGCACTGCCTGTCGTCTGCAACCAACACAACGAGGTGCGGGCATAGCCCGTGCAGGGGTGAGTATAACGATACTCAGTAGGGACCCCGAGACCCTCAAGGTCTCTCTAAAACCAACAAGGATAAACACAAAGAAGATCTCAACAGATAACCTCTACTTAGATATATGCCCATACATATACCTAAGTTATCAAGTAACCCATCTCAATCATTAGGCAAACACAAGGTCAAAAGTCTCATCTCAAACCAGGATTTTCATCATCGAAACCATAACTGCTTAAGAGCTCCGTCTCTGGAGTGTACAGTGGTCCTGTCACAACTCCGAGGTACTGCCCACAAAATTAAGACTACTGTAGTACTCCACCTATCGAGTAATGCGGGCCAGCCGCTACAACCAAGCGCTCCCATGTGCCGCTACAACCAAGCGCACCTCTGTCATGGGTCTGCCGCTACAACCAAGCGCTCCCATGTGCCGCTACAACCAAGCACACCTCTGTCGTGGGTCTGTCGCTACAACCAAGCGCTCTCATGTGCCGCTACAACCAAGCGCACCTCTGTCGTGGGTCTGCCGCTACAACCAAGCGCTCCCATGTGCCGCTACAACCAAGCGCACCACTGTCGTGGGTCTGCCGCTACAACCAAATGCTCTCATGTGCCGCTACAACCAAGCGCACCTCCGTCGTGGGTCTGCCGCTACAACCAAGCGCTCCCATGTGCCGCTACAACCAAGCGCACCTCTGTCGTGGGTCTGCCGCTACAACCAAGCGCTCTCATGTGCCGCTACAACCAAGCGCACCTCTGTCGTGGGTCTGCCTCTACAACCAAGCGCCTCCATGTGCCGCTACAACCAAGCGCACCTCTGTCACACACCGAGTCGTTCGATCAGCAGTCGTCGGGTCTCAGTCAGCTACATGGTCTCCGTGCTCCGCCCGCTCGTCTCCGGGAGGGTCCGCTCCACGAGCTACTGGTCGATACTCCAAGTATCACAAAGTCCCGCAAGGAAGTATCTCGAAGGACCACCTCGTCATAGGGGTCTCAACGCAATAGACGGCGCGTCAATCGGACGCCCGGTCTGTGTGTTATTAGCCTTTTCGTCCGAGGGGCCCGGTTGGTTTCGTGAGCGAACCAATCCGGCTGTAACTCAACTATACCCCGAACACTCACAGGGTATACTCATAGGGACCGTTTTTCAATGTGATCACCAATGCCGCTGACGGTTCGTCAAACAGACGTCTGGTCTGAAAGATATCAGCTTTTCCGTTCCTGGGGCCCGGTTGGATTTCAGTGCGATCCAACCCGGCCACTGTCCATCTGCATCTAAAACTCGGGCGGAGGATGGCAAAAGTTCCGTCTCATCAAGAGGAACTCAACGCAATAGACGGTGCGTCAATCGGACGCCCGGTCTGAGAGTTATTGGCTTTTTCGTCCCAGGGGCCCGGTTGGTTTTTAAGGCAAAACCAACCCGACCGTACTCCACCTGCATCCAAACCTCGGGCGGAGTATGCCAAAAGATCCGTCTCACTTAGAGGAATTCAACGAAACAGATGGCGCGTCAATCGGACGCCCGGACTGTTAGTTATTGACCTTTCCGTATCACACCCACCCTAGGAAACTTCCCAGGAGGTCACCCATCCTGATCACTGCTCTATGCCAAGCACGCTTAACTACGGAGTTTTAACTACGTAGGCTCCCGAAAACGATGGTGCACCTTGAGTATAGTATACCGAAACGACCGTCTCGATCCAAGGATCGCGTTGCCACTGACGGCGCGTCGTTCGGAGGCCCGTAGCTCATGTTACGGGCGTTTGAACGAAAACCGTCTGAAGATGGGGGTCCGGGCCCGGGCCGACCCGGCCCGACCCCCCCTGGGTCGGCCGAACCGGGTCGACCCGACCCGGGTCCGACCCGGTTGACCCGGCCCGGCCCGGCCCGCTCGGCTCGGCCGGCTCGGCTCGACCGGCTCGGCTCGGCCGAGGGGCGCGGGTGGAAGCCGCAGGCGCAGCCCGCGGTCGAGGGAGCCGCGGCCCGCGTGTGGGCCGCGCGGGTCGTCAGCGGACGCGGCGCATTGTCGCGTCCCGACCGGAAGAACCGGACCCGCGGACCGCGGGTCCGCTGGCCGCCACCGCAGCTCAGCCGCGGCGGCCTGTCCGGCGGCGCGCCAGGGCGCCGCCGCCGGCTTCCGTGGGCCGCCGGAGTCGCTCCGGTGGCCCGTTTTCCTTCCCGTCTGCGCCGATGTTCCTCCCGGGATCCGTTCTTCACTGCGGGATCACCCAACATCCGTTGCGGCACGTTCCGTCATCGCCCGTCAATTCCGCACAAAAAGAAGAACGGTGGAGGGTCGTCGGGCCGTGTTCGTTGGCCCGCACCCTCCGCGTTAGAGATAAACAATGGGAGAAATTGTTCAACACATGAACCGACAATTTTAAATAAATAAAATTGATCATTTGAAACAGGCTCTTTAATTTTTAAAGAACGTTCACGGGAATATAAAGAGGGGTATTCCAAAATTATAAAATCCCTACCTCGTCGATCGTCGCATGCAGTCGTTCTTCGCGGAAAAGCTCATCGCGGAAGAGAGGGATCGTCGCGTCGTCGCGGGGAGGCGTCGCGTCGTCGCGGAATCCGGTGTTGAGTCGGCGAACTCAAGAAGCCGATCGAAGATCCGTCGCGGAGGAAGAGACGTCGCAGAAGAACGTTGTCGGCGATGCGGATCAAGGCGTCGCGTCGTCGATTTCCGGGTTCGGTGTTCTTCGCGTTCTTCGCGTTCTTCGCGTTCTTCGCGAGGGAGATGAAGAAACAAGGATCCACTCAAATCTTCTCAAAAGATTTTTGGTTGGTCTTATTTTATTAATATGCCAACACATGAAAACAGGTTAAGAAACGATTGAATTAATTCGTTGAATTAATTCAACGAAAGAAACAGGCCATTTAATTTACGAAAGAAACAGCCCATTTAATTCACGAAAGAAACAGACCATTTAATTCACGAAATAAACCGCCCAATTAAATGGTCTGTTAAGAATTTAGAAAACGCGTCAGTTGACTTTCATTAAGACGGGTTTTCACGGGTGCGTTTCTTAGCGGAAAGAAACGACGGGGCTCGTGCGGGCCCCACCTCACAAATATCCTACCAAGTGGGTAGGATATTTCTGGATAGCATCCTATCTAGTTCAACTCAGTTCAAGCCGCCTTTAAGTGGCTTCAAGTGGCTTCCAAGCGGCTTAAGTGAAATAAAATAAAGTTGTCGCAAAATTATTTTATTTCTTAACTTTAAGCCCGAAAATTAAAAACCACACCCGAGCAAACGCAACTCCGAAGGAGGCGTTTCTAAGCGAATACCAGCACTGCGATTTCATCGGTGCCCTCAGAATTCAATTCCCGGCACCGATTCAAAAGTTAGATAAACCCGCTCGTCCGTTCACTGAACGTACCCGAGCCAAACTTCGGAAAATGATTCTGGGCACACCGGGCCTCGGAATCAGGCACCGTCAGAAACTGCGTTCTTGTAAAATTCCAAAGAAAATTAAGAAAAAAAATTTCCTTTAAAATTTACGGGTCTTTACATGTTATATATGTAATATACTTTTATTTCATGGGGATATCCTATAAAGATACACCTCGTGCCCCGAGTTGCTAGTTTGTTTCCTGATAAGGCTATAAAAAATTCATTGCATCCCCATACACGTGTGTGAGACAAAATGGGTTTCTTTCCATTCCATAACACATAGGGAATTCCATTTTCTGCTATAGTGGGTACTTGGTATAATGTGTATACTGGAGTAAGTAATGCATATCCCTGAAAGGATAATAGAATATATGCATGACTCATCATTGTCCTCAATATGTCCAATAAGGTGTGGTTCTTCCTATCACTAACACCATTATACCGTGGTGTATAAGGAGGAGTATGATTGCATAGAATCCCAGACTCTCGTAGAAGATCGATGATCTCTTGGTTAAAATAAGCTTCACCTCGTTCCGATCGAATCTTCTTTATCATATTTCTATGTTAATTCTTGTAACACCCAAAATTACATGGTATGTTTCACTCTGAATAATGCAATATCTTGCATAGTACGCAACTTTAAGATTTTAACACACTGCGACCAATAAAACTGGTTGTTTTGAATGGTAATATCCACTTTATTTATTATTATAAATTTTATTTATAAAAAAGGACTTAATTTTTGAATTTGGAATATCGAAATTAGTTTAGGGGTAATTTTTTGTATTTTCTGAAAGCAATCAATTTTTTATGAATATTGAAAAACACTGCATTATTGGTTAAAAGTGAATTTTTAATTTAAATATTTATTTATTTTATTTAAATTTTTTTAGTTCCAAATAGGTACATAATACCTATTTAAGTTCAATTTAATTCATTAGGGTCATCTTATAATAAGTTTAGATATATAATGATTTTATTGAACTTTTTACCCACTTTTACCCATCGTCTAATAGCATTTGAAAATTTGCATAAAAATTAATTTTACTGCTTATGTGAGTTGAATTTCAAAATTCCCAGAGACACGGTTGATATCAGTACGTTAAATTCTCTTCAATAAGATGAAAAGAATTTTTGGTGAATAGTAATTTTTGACTTTTATTTAACACAGTTAAAAGTAAATACGATAATTAAAGGTACAAATGATATAATAACTACCCAAACACATGTACTAAATCCATTGGAAAATTTTAATTCGACCAAAAACAAACTTAGAAATAAAATATAACCCCTTTTGGTTCACATGGATTATTTTAGGACATTTATTATTATTTTTTTTAAAGAATAGTTAAAAGAGTGAAATTCAATGTTTAATAACTAAATTATTTTTTATATAAGGCTATACATAAGATAAAGTTGAATAAAAATTTTATTTAGAAATATAAGAATATTTCCTACATAATTGTATTTTATTTATAATTTTATACATTATAGATTTTTTTTTATTTTGTGACCCAATGACGATGAAGTAATTACCTTATTAATGAATGATTAAAATAATTGATATTATAAATATGCAAATAAATTTAATTTTAGTCTTTTGATGAAATACACTATTTTTATAGTTTAATTTTACATTTTATGGTTGATGAAAGAATTTTTTTCGAATTTATCACGTTGTTATGATTTTTTCAAAAACAAAATAATAAATAGTGTCAAAATTGAAATAATTGAGTTTTTTTTTAAAAAAATACTACATTATTAATTGATATAATATTCCTAAAAATATAAGGATCAGCTGAACGATATAGATAATGTTATATGTTTAATTAATTAACCACATGGAGTTCGCCTGTCTGGTTATAGTATGTTTATTAACCATATAATATAAAAATACAAAGAGACATGAAAACAGTCAAACCATTTAACAAAGAGTTAAATCTAAAAGATAAGGTTAATATGATGAAATAAAAAAGTATAAAACCTATTGGATGAGAGGTTTTCGACCCATACACACCTTAGCCTTTAAATAATTCATTTAGGAGCCATTATAAACAGAAAATGATTTAATTATAAAATAATATTTCAATATTTTCCTAAAGTGACCCTCACCTCTCTTATAAAAGGTAACGTCCCCTTCCATTAATTTCACACCACAAAGGCCATTTGGCTTGGACATCCCCAACACAAGTTTCCTCCCAAATTTCCTCCCTTCATCATAGAGGCTTTCATTTGGTTAGATATCTAACCTAAGGAGCCCTTTTTATCAAATCAAAATGAAGAACCTGAAGAAGATGTATATATTTCATCACCTCATTCAAGTTATTTTCATCTTCCACATACTCTTTCTTTGTTGTTTCCATTCTAAAATTACAAATCTAGTATATTCTATATACCGTGATGTTATTATAAATATGGTACAACCCTATTCAATATTCAATCCATCATATGAATGACAAAGTCACCATACGTGCATAAGTATGACTTACCGTCTCCACATCATGGTGTATTTTGTTATTCAAACACTTAATTATTTGTAAGGGTATAATAATTAGTATAAATTAGGTAAATAATAGATATATCATGTTATTGACTCTTTATTTTTGATATATCATCCAATTACATGCAATTTCACTATCAATATACTGATATTGTCGCTCGTACATACCTATGGATACTATCTCCACGAACGCGATGAGATTCATTCTCCATCATAATCATTCAAGAATAATTTTCATTATTTGATTAAAAATAAATTTGATGAACTTAATATCATTTTTGATATGAGAAAAATACATTCTATCCAAAACAAAATGGGGTAATTAACTGAGAAAATAATGGAAAATAGATTAGTTAACACTAGAAACGATGATACTGCTAAAATATTATTAACAAATAAATATTAGAGGGTCATATATGACATCATATTTATGTAAATACTTATTATATAAATTAATAACAATGATTTTATTATTATAAAATATATTAATGTAACCTAGACAATTGAAAAGTACATGGTAAGGTTAATTTCAAAATATCTTTATTATCTGAGGTTGCTTTTACGTAAGTGTCTACTCAGACCTATTTATCACCCACAATAGTGTATTGTTAAAAAAAATTCAGACCATTTTTACTATTTACTATTCAATTGGTTAAAGTCATTTATACCATTATTTGAACTTATATGTTTTGAAAATAATCATTCTTTCATTTTCCAAACAAGGTACTTTATGACCTTTTCGAAAAAATTAAGGTAAGAGTTTTTTTAACTTATATGGTGGGAGCATATATTTTCGGCCGTTTTAACATCACAAGAGCTTCCCTTACAAGCTTATAAGAATATTTTCAAAATACATGTTTTCTTATATAATTATATGACTTTTAAATTATTTTAAAATATAATGTTATGTTTCTCTATAAAAAGTATTGATTTCATCTATGTCAACATACTTTTTATGGGTAATGCTCATAGTTCTAATTTCTCTCTACACTATAGTAGAACTATGATGTATAGAGATTTGAAAAAACATTTTTGGTGGGACAACACGAAGAGTGATATTGTTGATTTTTTGTCGAGATGTATGGTTTGTCATCAAGAGAAAGCTGGAAGGAAAAAACCTAGATGAGTCATGAAAACTCTTCCCATAACTGAGTGGAAAAGGGATTATATTATGATGGACATTGTTATAGAGATACCAAGGACTCCTAGAAGTAATGATGCAATATTGTAATTGTTGATCATCTTACCAAGTCATCACATTTTCATTCAATAAGCAATTATTTACCTCTTGACTGTATGGATAGACTATATATTAATGAAGTTTTAAGTCTTCATGGAGTACCCCTATAGATTATTTCTTATCGTGATTCCCATTTTACATCATAATTCTGGAAAAGTATTCATAAGGCCCTCGAGACTGAACTTCGTTTGAGCACTTCCTACAACCCTCAAACTGATGGAAAATAAAAAAGGGTTATTCAAAACATTGAATACATGTTGAGATCTTGTTCACTTATCTTTTAAGGTATGTGGGATCAATATTAACCTCTAGTATAATTTTCCTATAATAATTGATTCGATTCAAGTATTCAGATGGAACTCATATGAAGTGTTATATGGAAGGAGATTTTTCACACCAACATGTTAATATGATTTTGGTGATATAAAACTTGTAAGCCCAAAACGTGTTGAGTAAACTATGGAAATGGTGAAGGTTATACAAACCCACATCAAAGTAGCCCAAAGTAGGCAAAATAGCTATGCTAATAACCAAATAATGGATTTGGAATTTCATGTAGGAAACCATGTTTTCTTAAAGGTATCCCAAGAGAAGGGTATTATACATTTTAGTAATAAGGGAAAATTGAGTCCTAGGTACATTAGACATTTTGAAATTGTAAAACACATTATTGTTTTAGCACCCTGTTTGGAAATGCTGCCAAGTCTCTCCAATGTTCACAATGTGTTCCATGTATCACTGTTGATAAAATACATGCCTGACCCAATGCATGTACTCATCTATGAGGAAATTGAACTTGAACCTAATCTTTCTTATTGTGAGGATCCTGTCAGAATTCATGATACCAGAGAACATGTGTTTAGAAACTGGACGACACATCCGGTAAATGTTTTATGGAGAAATCATAAGATGGAAGAGGCAATGTGTGAACTCGACGAACTTATGATGAATAACCACCTGAATCTTTTTATGCAATAATATTATAGAAATTGCGGGGATGAAATTATTTTAAGGAGGGTAGAATGTAACACCCCAAGCTTCCACTATATTTTTATCTTTGAATAATGCAATATCTTGCATTATACGCAACTTCGAGATGCTAACACAATGCGACCAATCAAACTTGTCATTATTAATAGTAATACCCACTTTTTAAAAATTTAAAAATTTTATTTTTTAAAATAGACATTATTTTTGAATTCAGAATATCAAAATTAACTTATGGTGGATTTTGGGTCTTTTTCTGAAAACATTCAATTTTTTATAAATACTGAAAAACACTATGTTATTGGATGAAAAAAATAATTTTTATTTAAATAATTATTTATTCTATTTATGTTTATTTTAGGTTAAAATAGATACATAATACTTATATAAGTTCAATTTAATTCATTAGTGTCATTTTTATAATATGATTAGATATATATAAATTTTATTGAACATTCTACCGTATTTTACCCATCTTCTCCTAGAAGAATTTTCAAATTTGAATAAAAAATAATTTTACTGATTCTATGAGTTGAATTTCAAGAATCTTAGAGACATGGTTGATATCAATAAGCAAAATTTGGTTCAATAAGATGAAAATAATTTTTATTGAATAGTAATTTTTGACTTTTATTTACAATGTTTAAAAGTAAATATGATAATTAAGGGTAAAAAGTATATCATAATTACCCAAAAACATGTCATATTTCCATTGGATAAGTGTAATTCGACCACAAACAACCTTAATAAAAAAATATGATCCTATTTGGTCTACATGGATTAGATTAAGAAATTTATTATTATTTTATTTAATGAATTTTTAAAAGAGTTAAATTCCATGATTAATAACGAAACCATTTTTAATTTAAGGTCATATATAATATAAATTCGATAATTAATATTCATTAGAAAGATAAAAATATTTCCTACATATTGGTATTTTATTTATTATTTTATACATTAAATAATTTACTTTATTTGTGACACAATAATGATGCAGTAATTACCTTATTAATGGTTGATTAAAATAATTTATCTAATAAATATCCAAATAAATATAATATTAGGCTTTTGACAAAATATGATAATTTTATATGTTAATATGACCTGTAATTGTTTATTAAATAATTTTTTTTCAAATAATTATGCTTTTTTGATTTTCACAAAATCCAAATACTAAATACTGTCCAAATTGACATAATTAATTTTTTAAAACAAACACTATATTATTAATTTGATATAATTTTCTTAAAAATTTAATTATTAGAAAATGTAATTATATAAGGTTATATATATCAATAATTAACCACATGGGGTTTGCTTGTCTTGTTATTGTATGTTTGTAAACCATATAATATAAAAATACAAAGAAACATAGGAAATGTCAGACTATTTAACTAAGAGTTAAATATAAAAGATAAGGTTAAAATGATGAAGTAAAATAGTCTAAAATCTATTGGTTGAATGGTTTTAGACACATCCCCACCATATCCTATAAATAATTCATTTTTTATCCATTGGAAACTGAGAATTATTTTATTATAAAATAATATTTCAGGTTTTTCCGAAAGTGGCCATCACCTCTCTTATAAAAGGGAACTTACCCTTATCTTAATTTCAGACATCCAAAGCCATTTGGCTCGGAAAAACCCTTCCCATATATCCTCCCAAATTTCCCCATTCATCATATAGGCCTTCCATTGTTTATAAAGACAACCTAAGGAGCCCTTTTGATCAAATCCAAAGGAAGAACCCGAAGAAGAGTTAAACATTTCATCGCATCTTCAAGTTATTTTCTTCTTCCACGTCCTGTTTATTTGTTGTTCCCATTATAAAATAATAACTTCATCATATTCAATATACTATGATGTTATTATAAAAATTTTACAACTATATTCAATATTCTATCTATCATATGAATTTCAAATTCACTGTATGTGTGTATGTATGGTTAACTGTATCCACCTCGTGGTGTAGTTTGTTATAAAAACACATCATTATTTGTATGGGTATAATAATGAGTATAAATGATGTAAATAATAAATATAAAATTTTAATTATTCTTTATATATGATATACCATCAAATTACGAACATTTTCTCTATTAATATAATGATATTGTCACTCGTGCATACGTACAGATTATCGTCCCCATGAACACGAAGAGATTCATTCCCATTCAAAATAATTCACAAATAAATTTCATTTTATGATTAAAAATATTATGTAAGAACTTAATATAATTATGGATATGAATGAAACAGATCATATCCATAACAAAAATGGTATATGTAACTGAGAATATAAAAGAAAAACATATCAGTTAACAGGCAAAATGATGATAGTACAAAAAATATTATTAACAAAGCAATATTAGAGGGTCATATATGATATAATATATTTTTATATAGTTCTTGTATGATTTAATAACCATGATTTAACTTTTATATTGGATTTTTACATACCATCGACAAAGGAATAGTACATGTTAAGGGTTAATTTCCCAATCCATTTATTATCCGAGATTGTTTTTTGTAAGTATCTACTCGGACTTCTTTATCATTCACATCAGTGTTTTGTTAAAAATGTATTTTAAAAAAATTTAACTATTTACAAGACATTGGTTTAAAGTAATTTATTCCCTTATATGACCTTATATGTTTTTAAAGTAATCCTTCAATTGTTTTCCAAACAACGTACTTTAAGAACTATTTGACAATATTAATTTAAGATTGTTTTTTTAACTTACAAGGCTTGTGTGGCTATTTTCCGTAGTTATAACATCGTCGAAGCAACCCTTACATGATTATAAGAATATTTTCCAAATAAATGTTTTCTTATATAATTATATTACATTTAAATGGTTTCATAATATAATGTTATATTTCTCTAAATAAATTGATTTAATCCATGTCAACATCCTTTTGATGGATTTTACGCTTGTTTGAAGTTGATATATTATGATAAAAATCATTAATATTGTATTGATGTTTTTGGGATATGTTTGAATTTAGATGTGTTATTATTATGACATTCATGGTTTATGGATAATGTATTGACATTTTGTATGCTATTTTTAATACAAATGATTATGTTATGTTTAAAACTTTTCTTATGAGAAATGAATTGAAATTAGCAAGTGACGGGTGGAGCCTGTTACTGCTCCTCGATTCATCAGTAGATATCATGAGAAAAACTAGTGTCATGCCATAAGGCCTTGACAAAATCCTAAATCTAGTCTTGGCACAAGGCCTTGACAATGTGGTTATGAAGACTGGTAATATGCATTCCATAATTGTGAAAGTGGATATTTATATTGCATGTGATTATTCGACTAGTATAATATTTTGTTAATAAATAAATGGAATTATTTGATTTTATCTTTTCCATATAATGTTTTTGTTTATGATTAAAAATCATTTATTTTAGTCTTATACATTTCCATAAATGTTTATACTTATTTTTAAAAGTTTCTACAATATTGTTATCATTACTGAGCATATGAGCTCACCCCTTTCTATGTTTTATTTTTCACAGGATGTGATGAATTATTTTATGGAGGATCTTTAGGGACAAACTAAGGATATAAGTGTGTTAAAAATGGTGGAAATTTTGTTGATGTGTTTATTGCATGATTTAATGTAAAAGTTATGAATGTATCTAGTACTTCAAAGGATACTAAACTGATTGGTCTTTTAGGACATGATTCATTGTGTCAGTCCAATGTTTTGTAAGAATGCACCAACTCTGGGTAACTGGGGTTGGGGCCTTACAATTCTCTACTTTATTCTTGAATCCCATAGATTTATCTATGTCTTCTAACTTATTCCTCATTAATTATACATATACAGATCTACTCAAATCATCAATAAAAGTAATGATGTAAGAATATCCACCAATAGATTATAGTGGGATTGGTACACACCCATTTGTGTGCACCAATCCTAGATGCTCTGTATCCCTTTCACCCTATCCACTGAAAGGAGTCTTGGTCATTTTAACTTGAAAATAGGTGTTACATCTATCAAGTTGTTTTAGCTCTGTGGAGTCTAAAGAGCCACTTTGGAAGTGCCTTGTCATGCACTTCTTGTTTACATGACCGAGAAAATGATGCGACAAATGGTTCATGTATGATTCATGTGAGTTTGTTTCGTTATCGATTTCAAACACCTTATTTTCATAATTTAATACATACAAACCATTATTTAAATGCACCATACCATAACATATAGTGTTCTTATAAAAGAATCAACCCTTATTTCCAAAATTGAAAATAAATATGACCATTTCCAAACATGATAAAAAATTATGTTTTTGGTAACACTTGGAACATAAAAACAGTTTTGTAAACCCAAAATAATCCTAGTTGGCTTTGAGAGGTGGAAATCCCCAATGGCTATACAGCCAGCCTCGCACCGTTAGAAGCTCAAAGATCTATCTCTCCTCTAGAAATCATTCTAAATCTACTTGGTTCCTGCATTTGAATATAGATGTGTGCCCCACAAGATGTATCTAAAACCCAATGTGTAGAATTTGAATGATTTCAGTCGATAACGAACACACCTTTAGCATCCCCATGCTTGTGGGTGTATATCCTCTTCCAGTAGCCTTAATTTCAACAAGAAAATCATACTGCCTGTCATTCCTTGCCCTACCACTATATTATCCCCATCATGGATAGATGATGCTCGCGGGCTTCAGACTATTTATATGTCCTTCTCCCCTTTTTCTTATCCTTACATTTCATATTCAACTTAAATACTGCGGGTTGTTTACTCCCCATGTCATTATCTCAATGGAAAATAAATTTCAGAAGTTTCGATAAAGTATTCTCATTGTACCTCTTGTTTTTAGTTGACAATAAAGCAAGATAATGTCTTGGGAACTGATGAATGGATGAGATCTGTAAGCAACTCATCGGGGAGCATAATCTTGAATATGTCCAGGATTTTAATGTAGCCCATTATATTGACTACATGAGTCCTAGTTGGTGCAATCTCTCCAAAAATAGTTTTATATTATGCATTCGATATCTCATATTTCTCATGTCTCTCCTTCTATTAATAGAGATATTTTAGGTGAAAATGTTCCACCTTATTGTAATTTATTCTACAATGTGGGTCATACTATGGAGGATTGTGAGTCAAAAAAATTATAACCACCTCAACCTCATTGCAAAGTAGTTTGTGTAGAAAAAGCTAATGCTAAAATTAACTTGGATCCTCCTAAATCAAACCCTGCTGATGATATTGTGACTCCTATTGCCAAGGATGTCCCCAGAACTTCTAATGTATGTTCTTCTCTGGATATGGGCAAGAAGGAGATTTCACCCACTATGGTGAATGAAAATGTCCATCATAGTCCCTCACCCTTACTTGAAGATAGGTCGATAGCGAAAATAATAGAAGGCACTCAGGAAGATGAGGAAAAGGGGAGGTGTGATGCATCTGAAGATAGTCTCTCACAAAGTGATTAGGAAGATAAATCTACTAATATTGAGGAGAAATACCTAAGGGGCATGGCCAGGAAAGCTACGAAACCAATAGTGGATGTATATGGGTTTATTACACCCAATCACAAAAAAACTAGAAACGCATGGATTTTTCACATGTGGAGAGGAATATTGTCACTTGTTCCTTGGACATTACTAGAAATAATGTATCTTCCCTTATTTAAAAACAACATGTACAGAAGGAGCACCAAGCTGAAAGGGTTGATAAACATAATATGCCAGCTTGTGAAGCACCAGATTCTTCAGTGGGACTCAGTGATGAAACCCTATACAATTCTATTAGGAAAGGAGAGATCACTAAGAGTGCCTATTTGGATGCAAATTAGGAAATATTCAATGAAAGAAGCAGGAAAGATTTCATAAACTGATCATATTTCGGAAGTCTAACTTCCAGCTTTCATCCAATTTTGTTCTTGCCTTTCTGCTGGATGATATTTTTTTCTATAAAGACTAGATTTGAAATTTCCTACTATCTTGATGGATGTGTTTTAGAGATTTCTCTGAAGCATTTTCTTTTATTTCTTCAATCCTTTGATGTCATGCTGCCGAATGTGATTCTGGATTTTCTGAGATGTCATGCAACAGGGATGCACTGTTTGTTGGTTTTTCTTCATCAATTGATGTCTGAGATTCTCTAGGGAACAAAAGGGAGCCTGTTTGTATCCTAATGCACTGTTTATTGAGGATTTTGCCCCCATTTTTGGAACTCTATCCCGCCGCTCCTGAGAGATATGCACTGGAGATGTTGTTTGGAAGCCTGCAGCTTTTCAACTTAAAGTGGTTCTATAGATGATGCTTGGTCTGCTTTCTCTTGATCTTCTACAACATGCCATTTTGGATACATTATGGTTCCTTTTAAGTGTTGTTATTTGGTATGCTTGTCGGCCAGTTGCATGATGCTGCAGATCTCTTGCGTTGGAGATTGCGATAGAAAATTTGACTTTTTTCAGAAGTTTGCTCGCACCACTGTTTGTCTTGAAGAACTCTTCTGACATAATCTGGACATCTTAAAAACTTGTAGAGGGGATTTTTTATGTCTCCTTCCTACTGATTTACTTCTGACATTAAAAAGGAAGGTTGGATGCCTTCTCTGTGAGCTCTGGATTTTATAAAATCTCTCCTAGAAAAAAAGGGGTCTCTCATGAAGTAAAGAGCAGGTATGGAATCTCCAATTTCACTTTTATATTCTTCATTGTTAATCATGAATTATAACCTTAAATTTTTGATGGTGTAAGCATATTATAGCTCTAATTTCCTTTTTAACCTTTTGATTAAATAAATTCCTTCAACATGAACTATTTTTCCAGTTCTTGTCACTTAAAAAAAGAGATCTTTAAGGTGATACATCTTTCTATACACATCCATGTTTTCATGTTTCTTCAAGAGCTCATGAGATATGGTCAATAGCATGGAAAATTGGACATTTGTGGCTTCATCCATATGTTTCATATAGAGAGATAGTTCCACATCACTGGCCTCTTCTCCAGGAGAAACTCGAACAGGCTCTTCCAGCACATACAATTCCATATCGTGGCGAAAGATGACTCGTATATGCCTATTCCATTCCTAGAAATTGGTGCTGGTGAGAATGTTTTATTTCTTGTGTAGGGTTAACAATGATATTTTTTAATTAATTTTTATTATCATTTCTACAGTTTAATAGGATCAATGGTTTATTAATTTATTATAACAAAAACTGAGACAAATAAATTAATTAATACTTAGTTTTTCTCCCACTATTTTATCGAAATCCAATTTCCCTCATAATTGACTTTGGAATATTATGTTTCCTGAATATTATAGTGTTAAGGTTCCATATTTACCTTAGACATACCCCAACTAGGGTTTTTCATTTACTCGAATGGGTTTTAGGTAGGAATTCCAAATGCCAACATCATGATGTTTCAGATCCTTGATCTCTTGAGTGGACTCCCCTATCCTTAAACACTTTCATATTTCCTCAACCATTACCTATTGGTCACTCAAAGTCTTTCTATAGTAGTCAACCCCTAATGTGAACCAAGTCAATTCAACCAAAACATTGAATTATAATTACATAATAATTGAATGTACCCCAACTAGGGTTGGCCAAGAACATTGAACTATGGTTCTATTATAACCCAGATAATGGAAGGACATAGCGAAATAATATTTTTCTGAAGGTTTTTATCCATACAAATAAATTTACATTTTATTATCTTTGATTACATGCTTGTTAACATTAAGTGGGATATACATATGTGGTTAACCATGTCTAAGATAATATTTACGGATAATCTGGTCTTATTTTAGTTCCATCTTTCATGCATGTTTAATTTATTTATTTTTTGATTATAAAAACACACACACACAAAATCAACACTGAAACTGATAGAAATAAAAAAAATGTTATGATCATGAACTTGTTCTATTGATTTGTTTATCTAGCTATTGATAAACTATCACAAGATCTATGGGAGAAACACCGTGATCCTTTTGGTTTTATGTTTACAACATTTCACATTCCACACATTGTATCAATAAGGCCCCATCCTTAGACATTACTTAATCATGAGTTACTTCAAGAATACACATTGTGGATCTTTTCATCTTTAGAGTTTTAGAGAATTAGATAATAAAACATGAATTACATTCCACATTTAAACAAAGTTGTTACATAAAAGATAGTAATCATTTTTCCCATCAATGGAATCATATTTAAAATAAAACATGGATTCTTTCTTGACACTTCATTGACACTATCATCACATCATGTACCTTTCCCTTGACCTGGGAAAAACATTTCAAAAACATTGGATGAGTCTAAAAAGCTCAGTAAGGGATATAAATGTATAAAATGAGAACATTATTCCATGCATGGAATCATAATTTACTCATAAAACATAATCACATACCTCATCAAATCCTCAATAAATCATAGAAATCATAAGACATAAAGGTAACTTGAGGAATTCATAACAATCTTATGTAGGGAGTAACCCACATGGTGTCGTTTGGAATACCAAACACAATATATTCCTTAAATCTATTCAGAGATACCTTAACGTTCAACTCCTTCGCATTACCCAATGCATTAGAAAGCTATATCCAGCTCACCTGCCCTTAGTTTATCACGGAACCACCCGTCTTCATAACAATGACCAAGAACCATAACATACTCGTATCCAATAAAAAATGCATAAAGGAAACATAACATTTCCACTTTTAAATCATAAGATATCAATAAAACACATTGATATTAAAACATAATGAAAACCATTTTCAATACCAAAAGAAAAGTAAAGTAAATCATGGTATTTATTTTTCATTCAAAAAAAGTTATGGCTTGTAGAGGAAGCCGAAACTCAAATAATTGTCACAGCGGCGGAGAAGTCGTTGTCAGCGCATACGTACAACAAAAAGCTTTATCATTTGAAATTTAGTAAATGTTTTGTATAAAAATATTACTTTTTAATAAACGTAAAAGTCAAAGGGGTTTATACACTGTAAAAAAGTTGTGTATAAAACAAAATATGCCTCAATGAAGGGAGATTGCATTGATGTCTCTTACCTCGTGTCCGATGTGATTTGATTTCTCTTTAATCTCCTGAATAATAAACTAAAGTTAATTTATACTTGCTTAGGAACCTTTTTCAAGTTTATTATTCCTTTTATATAACTTATTTCCTTGTTATAAATGTTATGTAATCATTTAATTTAATAAAGTTCATTTTTTCGATATTTGGTACATAGGTCAAAAATGGACTTCATACAATTACATGTTGTTTATGTGGTCAATGGTTAATTATATCCAGAATGATATTCATGACTTTGATATCATATATTTCATATATATTGAGCATATACATGTATTTATAATATTATATAACATTTAGAGATAAAAAATGAAATTCACCGTTCATGGAGATGGTAAGTCGTACGTACGCATGAGCGCTACTTTCATTTCTATTTCATATTTAATGGAGTGAAATAATAATGATATAAGGGTATATTATAATTCCAGTATAACATAATATATAATAACATTAACTCCATCCTTTATACATTCCACATATGGCATTAATGAATCAAATCACTTTGAGGGGGCGGTAGTCCGCACTTCCTAAAATGAAATTATTGTGTTTACCCACAGTGGAAACCATAATGTTATGCCACAAATGAAAAATACAGAAGAATAAGTAAAACATAAACATAATATATATCATATATAAATATATATACATCTTAATGTACACTATGAAGGGTTATAAAATAATATTGAACAATCATCGTTTTGTGAGCCAGAAATTCGCCATCCACAGAAACATTATGTTCTTTAACTATTAGACAAAGGTGTCGTTAAGTGTAGCTCGAATCCTTCGCATAAAAAAATCCTAGTATATTTAAGATACTTGTGTTGTTACAAAAGATAGGAATAGAAATATTTTAGGGGTTGGAGAAGCAAAATAAAACATAATAACACAAGAGAAGACACTACCATTAAATCGAGTAACTCTTTTTGATTTGAGCTCAAAGGCTTATTTGGAAAGACATCTACCCAAAGTGAGGCTTCTATGAGTAAGAGAGGGATGTGGAGAGACAAAATGGGAAGGTTTTGGCCAACACAAAGGCTTGAGAGGAGTGGGTATGGTGGTAGAGGTGGGGGACTTTTATAAGAGGAGAGGAGGGGCACTCTTGGAATGTTATAAATGGTTAGTTTATTATAAAATTATTTTCGGATTTTAAAGGTCCTAAAATTAAATATTTCTAGGATAAGGTTATAAGAGTTAGAAATACACCCATAAAATATGTTTTTTACATGATTAGGTCTTAGAGTTTACATTATCTTTTCATTTTATTTAATTCGTTAAATAATGAGGGAATTGCTACATCATCATGGTGTCCTAAATAATGTAATTTATTTAATGTATAAAAATTATAAAAAATTTATCATGATGTAGGAAATATTTTTATCTTTCTAATGAATAATTATAGTAA
The DNA here is from genome assembly GCA_963277665.1 of Viscum album. NCBI lineage: Eukaryota > Viridiplantae > Streptophyta > Magnoliopsida > Santalales > Viscaceae > Viscum > Viscum album. Next base: position 1,014,103,132 of record OY728152.1, on the reverse strand, counting down.
AAAATATTAATTGTATAACCCCATGTAAAAATTGTTTTAGTAAAACAACACATGTTTGTGATATTTTCATTTTAACATTAAATAAAAAGATATTAATGTCATTTTCCTACCAAAATGGCTCCATGGGGTCCCCAAGTTTACCCATGTATTTTCTTGGTCGGCCATGACACAACCAATAAGGTTAGGACATGTGTCAAGGTCATTTCATATTATTGAAACATTATTTTTACAATAAATTACACTAATTACCTCTAATCGTGATTAAACACTTAAAAGTAACTATTCACCAAAAAATTATTTTAACCCCATTGATCCACATTTTACTTCTTAATGACAACCATTTATGTAGAATTTTTGAAATTCAAAACACATATGTTTTTAAAATTTCATTTAATAAAAAAATCAGTTTTTTAAGTACTACTTAGTGGTTTCACTATTCATTAAAAATTGAAGTTTTTCAGAAAAATACAAAACATCAACCTAAGATATATTTGATATTCCGAATTAAAAAATGATGTCTATTTTAAAAAATTCAAATCATATAAGTTACATTAATTAATTTAATAATTAATTCCAGTTGTCAAAACAAATAGCGTGTTTTTATTAAATAATATATATCAAAAGATTGACAGTAGTTTAAGTCCAATTTCAAAGTGAAATTAATTCCAACACCCACTATTGGATTAAATGGAAAAAATACATTATAATTTCACTTTAAAAACAATTTGAAAGATAATCTAATCATATAAATAAATTAGATTAAAAAATTTTCTTGAATTAAAATACAACATTTTTCATTATTCATTAAAAAATGAACTTTATCGGAAAAATACCAACAAATTTACACAAAGTATATTTTGATTTCCCGATTCTAAATAAGAATTTTATTTGGTACAATAGAATGAATAAGAGTGAACAAAACTATATTTAAGGAGGGTTCTCCATCAAAAGGTCATAGTTCGACCTTTTAATGAATATTAGAGTATCTATGCCTAAAATTCAATTCTTTTCGTATTTTAAGCCGTTATCCTTTATTGCATAAATGTAAAAACATTTAACAAACATATATAATCATATTTTAGTTATTTCTATTCATTCCTACCAATACAATGGCTACGTGTTAACTACCATTTAAAATAATATTATTTTATTACTAGTGTGCAACGTAAGATTTCAAAGAAACTCTTTATTGCATATCAGGAACGATATCAAACATAGCAACCCCTTTAAAGTAAAATCAATATTTAATTCGTAAATATTAATAAATATGAAAAGGTTTTATTCTTTATTTACCTGGGATGTTACATCCTTCCCCCCTTTTGGGAATTTCGTCCTCGCAATTTTATTCACATATCAAAATAAGTGGGGGTATTTATCCCTCATAGCATTTTCAGATTCCCACGTTGCCTCTTCAACGATATAGTTTTTCCAAAGATCCTTTACCTGATGAATTACCTTATTTCACAACACTTTCTCTCTTCGGTCAAGAATCTGGTCTAGTTGTTCTTCATAAGAGAGAATCTCTTCCAACTGAACTACCTCGGGGCTGAAAACATGAGATGGATCTGGAATATACTTTCTCAACATCGAAACATGAAAAAAATTGTGTACCTGAGATAAACTCGGAGGTAAAGCCACTCGGTAAGCAACTGATCCAACTTTCTCCAGAATTTCCTATGGTCCAATGAACCTTGGACTCAGCTTTCTTTTCATACCGAATCGCATCACACTTTTCCATGGTGAAACTTTGAGAAAAACATGATCACCTACCTCGAAAGATAGATCCTTCTCCGGTTATCGGAATAACTTTTCCGCCTGCTCTGATCTGTTCTCATGTATTTCTAAATTAACTAAACTTTTTCTGACATCTTTTCTACCAATTAAGTTCCCATTAGCTTCCTTTCACCCACTTCATCCCAAAAGCTGGAGTTCGACACCGTTTACCATATAATGACTCAAATAGATCCATCTGTATACTAGAATGAAAACTGTTATTATAAGAAAACTCATCCAAAGAAAGATGTTGGTCCCAACTTCCCTGATAATCCATCGAACAAGCACGTAGAATATCCTCCAAAGTATGAATCATTATTTCTGACTGCCCATCTGATTGAGGATTAAAAGCTGTACTAAAATTTACTTTTGTACCCAATGACTTCTAAAGGCCTTTCCAAAAGATAGAAGTAAACCTGGGATCACGATCAGATACAACTGAGAGAGTAAATCCATGTAACCTGACTATCTCTTTAAGATACAAACGGGAAAGTTGATCTAGGGAAAAATTATCTCGTATAACAAGGAAATGAGCATATTTAGTTAAGCTATCAACAATAACCCAGATTTCATTATTACCTCGAGGTGTCTTCGGCAATCCCACAATGAAGTCCATGGATATTTTCTCCCATTTCCACTCTGGTACAGGTAAAGGCTGAAGCATCCCTTTCGGTAACTGCCGCTCTTCTTTTAACTTATGACAAGTCAAACACTTCACTGTAAAATCAGTAATATCCCTTTTCATTCCGTCCCACCCGTAATACTCCGGAAGATCTCTATACATCTTAGTACTTCCTAGATGAACTAAAAACGGAGAACTATGAGCTTCACATAACAACTCTCTCTTCAACTGTGAATCACAAGGCACACACAATCACTTCCCAAATCTCAAAACATAGTCATTATCAATGTTTAATTCAGGAAACTTACCCTTCTGAACCAGCTCTACCATTTTCTACAACTCGTTGTCTTGCTTCTGTGCTTGTTTAATTTTGTCTGATAGAGATGATCTCAGTGATACCTGAAACAAAACAGAATAACTTCCGGTACCATCAACTTCTATGCCAAAGTTCATCAAATCCTTAACCAAAGGATCATGTTCCAATCGCAACATTGTTAAGTATGCATTTTTTTCCGACTCAAAGCATCATCCACTTTATTTGATTTTCCCAGATGGTGATGAATTGTACAATCATAATCCTTGATTAATTCTAGCCATCTCCTCTGTCTCATGTTCATTTCTTTCTGAGTGAATATATACATTAAACTTTTGTGATCGGTATATATTTCACACTTTACTCCAAACAAATGATGCCTCCATATTTATAAAGCGAAAACAACAGCAAATAATTCCAAATCATGTGTAGGGTAATTTACGTCATGAGTTTTTTACTATCATGAAGCATGAGAAATTACCAGATTATTATACAATAGGACGCAACATAGTCCTTTCAATGAAACATCACTGTAGATAACAAACTCACCATTCCTGGAAGGTAATGCCAAAACTGGATCATTCACCAATCTTCTTTTCAGTTCCTGAAAACAATTATAACATTCATTTTTCCAGATAAACTTAACACCCTTCTGAGTTATCTTAGTCGTTGGACTAGATAACCATGAAAAATTTCTAAAAAACCTTCAGTAATAGCATGCCAAACCAAGGAAGCTAAAAATCTCAGTTACATTTGTGGGTCTTGGCCATTCATCAACAACCTTTGTTTTTGCAGGATCAATAGTTATCCCATCTTTAGAAACAATGTGACCAAGGAAAGAAATTTGTTGCAACCAAAACTCACATTTGATGAATTTCCCATACAATTTATTTTCTTTTATGGTTTTCAAAATAACCCTTAAATGTCTTTCATGCTCCTCTTTACTATTAGAAAACACCAAAATATCATCAATAAAAACAACCACAAACTTATCCAAGAACTCATGGAAATTCTATTCATAAGGTCCATGAATACAGAAGGTGCATTGGTTAGCCCAAAAGGTATTACTAAAAATTCATAATGGCCATATGTTGTTCGAAACGAGGTCTTCAGAATATCTTCTTCCTTTACCTTCAACTGATGGTACCCCGATCTCAGGTAAATATTTGAAAAAAAATTGAGCTCCCTGGATCTGATCAAACAAATCATCGATATGAGGAAAAGGATACTTGTTCTTAATAGTGATATTATTCAAGGCTCTATAATCAATGCAAAGTCTCATAGAACCATCTTTATTTTTAACAAATAAAACACGAGAACCCCATGGTGATGTTCTAGGTCGAACGAAAACTTTCTCTAATAAATCCTGCAATTGCTCCTTCAACTCTAAAAGTTATGTTTGAGCCATTCGATAAGAGGGTTTTGAAATGGGCTTAGCATCAGGAACTAAGTCAGCAGTAAATTAAACTTCCCAATATGGTATTATTCTACGAAACGGATCAGGAAAAACATCAGGATACTTATTTACTACTGGCACATCATTAATCTGAACAGTTCCCTTGTTTTCAACGATATTTGCAAGGTAACATTCATTCAAATCTTTTAAAAGTTTCTCGACCTCTTGATATGTTATCAACAGTAAGGGTTCATTCTTGTACACAAACTGAAATTCGTTTTGAAAGGAAACTTCTTTAGATCTACAGTCAATCATAGCATGGTAAATATAGAGGCAATCCATACCCAGGATAACATCAAACTATTCTAGATTTAAAACAATAAGGTTTATGAGTATGTTCTTTCCACAGATAAGGATAGGAAGTTTCTTATAAATTTTTTTTGCCTCAACATTTCCCCCAGGTGTTTTTACCACAACTTCAGGAGTCATTTCTTGAGATGGTATTCCCATTTTACTAGAAAAGTTTTCAGAGATGAAAGAATGTGTAGACCCCGAATCAAACAACACACTGGCATAATCTGAAATAAGAAAAAAAAGTACATGATACAAAGTCATTTGATGGATCGACATCTGCTGAAGTAGTTGCAAAGGATTTCACCACCCCTTTCTTCTTGTAGTCTAACTACTTCCCATCACATGAGCTCTTTGTCGGACACTCATTTTCATAGTGACCCATCACATTGCACTTAAAACATTTCACTAACTATAAATAAAATTTGGTCTTACCATCACCCTGATCTTTTTCAGTGCAATCACGAGCCTTATGTCCCATCTTACCGTATCAGCAGAACTTTCCAGAATTCAGAAGACATTCCCCAGCATGCCTTTTAGCACATTTATCACAAACTGAAAACTTAGTTTTCTTACCATCATACCTTTTTGAAGAATTCTTTCCTCTCTCATTCCACCTCAGTCACTTCTTCTGCTGGTTGTTATAGAGCACTTGATCATCGGAAAACTCCATTTCCACCTTCCTAGCACATCGAACAAGCTTTTCATAACTCTTGAACTCGCAAGATGCTAAAGCCCTTTGATATTTTGTCTTTAATCCTGAGTAAAAATGATTGATTTTACTATCAAGGTCTCGGATACAATTTGGAGCATACCTTGCCAATCGAGTGAACCTTTCTTCATAGGCAGCCGCTGAGTCTTCCTCTTTCCTCAATTCCAGGAATTGTTTTTCCATCCAATTTCGAACAGCCTTAGGAAAATACTTCTCCAGAAACATAACTTTGAATTCATCCTAGTCTAGAGCTTCAGTCTCATCAGTGTCCCTAATATTTTTAACCATCGAACTCCACTGATCTGCTTCACCCTCCAAAAGGTAAATAGCAAGACTATCCTTTTGATTGTCTGAACACCCCATGACATCGAAAATCTTCTCCAGTTCTTTAATCCACCCTTCAGCTAGCACATGGTCAGATGATCCCCAGAATGATGGGGGATGTTGCCTCATGAAATGTTCCACCACAGACATGTTCCTCTGTGGCTGATTTGGGTGATCTCGTGCATGGATACCACCACCATTTATCTCTTGAGTCAACTGCGCCATTACTGCAACAAACAGTTCAGTTCCAATTCTGACCATCTCAGGATGCTGATTTGGAAGGTCATTTCCTTCTGTATTCCTTCCTAGCAATGCTTCCCTGTTTCCACTGAGGAAAACCATTCTGAACAAACATGTGTTAGATTAAGGAACATGGTAATCTTCAAAATCAAAATCATTTAAATTTGACCATAAAAATTATGTTTGGATAATCATTTAATATAATTCTAAATCCTAATGTTATCTAAACCGACCACTGATACCATCTATAAGGCCCCAACCTTAAACATTACTTAATCATGAGTTACTTTAAGAATAAACATTGAGGATCTTTTTAGGTTTAGATTTTTAGATAATTAGATCATAAAACATGAATTACATACCACATTTAAACAAAGTGGTTACATAAAAGATAATAATCATTTATCCCATCAACAGAATCATATTTAAAATAAAACAGGGATTTTTTCTTGACACTTCCTTGACACTTTCATTACATCATGTACCTTTCCCTTGACCTGTGAAAAACATTTCAAAAACATGGGATGAGCATAAAATGCTCAGTAAGGGATATAAAAGTACGAAATGAAAATATTATTCCATGCATGGAATCATACTTTACTCATAAAACATAATCACATACCTCATAAAATCATGAATAAATCATAGAAATCATAAGACATAAAGGTAACTTGAGGCATTCATAACATTCTTACGTAGGGAGTAACCCTCATGGTTACGTTTGGAATACTCATCACAATATATTCACTAAATCTCTTCGGAGAAACCTTAAAGTTTAATTCCTTCGTGTTACCCAATGAATTGGAGAGCTATATCGGGCTCACCCACCCTTAGTTTATCACGGAACCGCCCATCTTCATAACAATGCCCATGAACCATAACATAATCGTATCACATAAAACATGCATAAAGGAAACATAACATTTCCACATTTCAATCACAAGATATTAATTCAACACAATGATATAAAAACATTATGAAAACCATTTTCAATACCAAAATAAAATAAAATTAAAACATGGTATTTATTTTTCATTTAAAAAGGTATGGCTTGTAGAGGAAGCCGAAACTCAAATAATGGTCATGGCGGCGGAGAAGCCATTGTCGCTGCATACGTACGACAAAAAAAACATTCTGTTTTGTCATTTATTTAACGCTTCGTATAAGAATATTCCTTTTGAATAAATGTAAAATTCATGGGGTTTATATGCCGTATAAAAGAAAGTTGTGTATAAAACAAAATATTCTTCAATGAAAGGAGATTGAGACGATGCCCCTTACCTCGAGTCTGACGTGACTCGATTGCTCTTTAATCTCCTGAATAATAAACTAATGTAAATTTATACTTTCTTAAGAACCTTTTCCATGTTTATTGTTCATTACATATAACTTATTTCCATGTTATAAATGTTATGTAATCATTTAATTTAATAATGTTTGTTTTGTCGATATTTGGTACTTATGTCAAAAATGGACTTCTTACAATTACATTTGTTTATTTGGTCAAAGGTTCATTATATCCAGAATGATATTTATTATTTGGATATCATATAGTTCATATATATCCATCATATACATGTATTTATAATATTACATAATATTTATAGGTAAGAAATGAAATGCACCGTTCCTGGAGACGGTAAGTCGTACGTACGCATGAGCGCTACTTTAATTTCTATTTCATATTTAATGGAGTGAAATCATAATGATATAAGAGTATATAATAATTCCAGTATAACATCATATATAATAACTTTAACTCCATCATTTATACATCCCACATATGGCATTAACGAATCAAATCACATTGAGGGGGCGGTAGTCCGCACTTCCTAAAATGAAATTATCGTGTTTACCCACAATGGAAACCATAATTGTATGCCACAAATGAAAAATACAGAAGCATAAGGAAAACATAAACATAATATATATCATATATAAATAGGGTGACATCTTAATGGCCACCATGAAGGGTGTTAAAATAATATTGAACAATCATCGTTTCATGAGGCATAAATTCACCATCCACATAAACATTATGTTCTTTAACCATTAGACGAAGGTGTGTGTAAGTGTAGCTTGAATACATCACATAACAACATCCTAGTATATTGAAGATACTGTTTTTGTTATAAGATAAAGGAATAGAATGAGTTTAGGGGGTTGGAGAAGCAAAATAAAACATAAGAACACAAGAGAAGACACTACCTTTAAATCGGGTAACTCTTTTTGATTTGAGATCAAAGGCTTCCATGGAAAGAATTCTGCCCAAATCAAACCCTACTGATGATATTGTGACTCTTATTTCCAAGTATGTCCCCAGAACTTCTAATGTATGTTCTTCTCTGGATATGGGTGAGAAGGAGATTTCACCCACTGTGGTGAATGCAAATGTCCATCATTGTCCCTCACCCTTACTTGAAGATAGGTCGATAGCGAAAATAATAGAAGGCACTCAGGAAGATGTAGAAAAGGAGAGGTGTGATGCATCTGAAGATAGTCTCTCACAAAGTGATGAGGAAGATAAATATTCTAATATTGAGGAGAAATACCTAAGGGGCATGGCCAGGAAAGGTAAGAAACCAATAGTGGATGCAGATTGGTTTATTACACCCAATCATAAAAAAACTAGAAAACGCATGGATTTTTCACATGTGGAGTGGAATATTGTCACTCGTTCCTTGGACTGTACTAGAAAAAATGTATCTTCCCTTATTTAAAAAAAACATGTACAGAAGGAGCAACAACCTGAAAGGGTTGATAAACATAATATGCCAGCTTGTGAAGCTCCTGATTCTTCAGTGGGACTCAGTGATGAAACCCTATAAAATTCTTTTAGGAAAGGAGAGATCACTAAGATCGCCTATTTGTATGAAAATCAGGAAATATTCAATGAAAGAATCAGGAAAGATTTCATAAACTTATCATGTTTCAGAAGTCTAACTTCCATCTTTCATCCAATTTTGTTCTTGCCTTTCTGCTAGATGATATTTTTTTCTATAAAGACTAGATTTGAAATTTCCTACTGTCGTGATGGATCTGTTTTATAGATTTCTCTGAAGCATTTTCTTTTATTTCTTCAATCCTTTGCTGTCATGCTGCCGAATGTGATTTTGGATTTTCTAAGATGGCATGCAACAGGGATGTACTGGTTGTTGGTTTTTCTTCTTCAATAGATGTCTGAGATTATCTAGGGAAGAAAAGGGATCATGTTTGTATCCTGATACAATGTTTATTGAGGATTTTCCCCCCCATTTTTTCAAGTCTATTCCGCTGCTCCTGAGAGCTATGCACTGGAGATATTGTTTGGAAGCCTGCAGCTTTTCAACTTAAAGTGGTTCTATAGATGATGCTTGGTCTGCTTTCTCTTGATCTTCTACAACATGCCATTTTGGATACTTTATGGTTCCTTTTAAGTGTTGTTATTTTGTATGCTTGTCGGCCAGTTGCATGATGCTGCAGATATCTTGCGTTGGAGATTGCGATAGAAAATTTGACTTTTTTCAGAAGTTTGCTTGCACCACTATTTGGCTTGACGAACTCTTCTGACATAATCTGGACATCTTAAAAACCTGTAGAGGGGATCTGTTATGTCTCCTTGCTACTGATTTACTTCTAACATTAAAAAGGAAGTTTGTATTCCTTCTCTGTGAGCTATGGATTTTATAAAATCTCTCCTAGAAAAAAAGGGGTCTCTGATGAAGTAAAGAGCAGGTATGGAAACTCCACTTTCACTTTTATATTCTTCATTGTTAATCATGAATTATAACCTTAACTTTTTGATGGTGTAAGCATATTACAGCTCTAATTTCCTTTGTAACCTTTTGATTAAAAAATTCCCTCAACATGAACTATTTTTCCAGTTCTTGTCACTTAAAAAAGAGATCTTTTAGGTGATACATCTTTCTATACACATCCATGTTTTCATGTTTCTTCAAGAGCTCATGAGATATGGACTATAGCATGGAAAATTGGCTATTTTTGGCTTCATCCATATGTTTCATATAGATAGATAGTTCCTCATCCCTGGCCTCTTCTCCAGGAGCAACTCGAACAGGCTCTTCCAGCACATACAATTAACTATCATGGTGAAAGATGACTCGTATATGCCTCTTCCATTCCTAGAAATTGGTGCTGGTGAGAATGTTTTATTTCTTGTGTAGGGTTAACAATGATATTTTTTAAGTAATTTTTATTATCATTTCTACAGTTTAATAGGATCAATGGTTTATTACTTTATTATAATAAAAACAGAGACATATAAATTAATTAATACTTATTTTTCTCCCACTATTTTATCGAAATCCAATATCCCTCAAAATTGACTTTGGAATATTATGTTTCCAGAATATTCTAGTGTTAAAGATCCATATTTACCTTAGACATACCCCAACTAGGGTTTTTCATTTACTAGAATGGGTTTTAGATAGGAATTCCAAATGCCAACATCATGATGTTTCAGATCCATGATCGGTTGAGTGGACTCCCCTATCCTTAAACACTTTCATATTTCCTTAACCATTACCTATTGGTCACTCCAAGTCTTTCTATAGTAGTCAACCCCTAATGTGAACCAAGTCAATTCAACCAAAAAATTGAATTATAATTACATAATAATTGAATGTACCCCAACTAGGGTTGGCCAAGAACATTGAACTATGGTTCTATTATAACCTAGATTATGGAATGACATAGCGAAATAATATTTTTCTGAAGGTTTTTATCCATACAAATAAATTTAAATTTCATTATCTTTGATTACATGCTTGTTAACATTATGTGGGATATACATATGTGGTTAACCATGTGTAGGATAATATTTACAGATAATCTGGTCTTATTTTAGTTCCATCATTCATGCATGTTTAATTTATTTATTTTTTGATTATAAAAACACACACACACAAAATCAACACTTAAACTGATAGAAATAAAAAAATGTTATGATCATGAACTTGTTCTATTGATTAGTTTATCTAGCTGTTGATAAACTATCTCAAGACCTATGGGAGAAACATCGTGATCCTTTTGGTTTTATGTTTACAAAATTTCACATTCCACCCATTGTATCTATAAGGCACCATCCTTAGACATTAATTAATCATGAGTTACTTCAAGAATACACATTGATGATCTTTTCATCTTTAGAGTTTTAGAGAATTAGATAATAAAACATGAATTACATTCCACATTTAAACAAAGTGGTTACATAAAAGATAGTAATCATTTTTCCCATAAATGGAATCATATTTAAAATATAACATGGATTCTTTCTTGACACTTCATTGACACTATCATCACATCATGTACCTATCCCTTGACCTGGGAAAAACATTTCAAAAACATGGGATGAGTCTAAAAAGCTCAGTAAGGGATATAAATGTATGAAATGAGAACATTATTCCATGCATGGAATCATACTTTACTCATAAAACATAATCACATACCTCATCAAATAATCAATAAATCATAGAAATCATAAGACGTAATGGTATCTTGAGGCATTCATAACATTCTTACGTAGGGAGTAACCCACATGGTTACGTTTGGAATACCAAACACAATATATTCCTTAAATATATTCGAAGATACCATAACGTTAAACTCCTTCACGTTACCCAATGCATTTGAGATCTATATCGGGATCACCTACCCTTAGTTTATCACGGAACTACTCATCTTCATAACAATGCCCAAGAACCATAACATACTCGTATCCAATAAAAAATGCATAAAGGAAACATAACATTCCCACTTTTCAATCACAAGATATCAATACAACACATTGATATTAAAACATCATGAAAACCATTTTCAATACAAAAATAAAAGAAAAGTAAAACATGGTATTTAATTTTCATTCAAAAATAGATATGCCTTGTAGAGGAAGCCGAAACTAAAATAATTGTCACAACGGCGGAGAAGTCGTTGTCAGCGCATACGAACGACAAAAAAACTTTATCTTTTGTCATTTAGTAAATGTTTTGTATAAAAATATTACTTTTTAATAGACGTAAAAGTCAAAGGGGTTTATACACTGTATAAAAAGTTGTCTATAAAACAGAATATGCCTCAATGAAGGGAGATTGTGATGATGTCCCTTACCTCGTGTCCGACGTGATTCGATTGATCTTTAATCTCCTGAATAATAAACTAATGTTAATTTATACTTTCTTAAGAACCTTTTTCAAGTTTATTATTCCTTTTATATAACTTATTTCCATGTTATAAACGTTATGTAATCATTTAATTTAATAATGTTCGTTTTGTCGATATTTGGTACATAGGTCAAAAATGGAATTCATACAATTACATTTGGTTTATGTGTTCAATGGTTAATTATATCCAGAATGATATTCATGATTTTGATATCATATATTTTATATATATCCAGCATATACATGTATTTATAATATTACATAACATTTAGATATAAAAAATGAAATTGACCGTTCATGGAGATGGTAAGTCGTACGTACGCATGGGCACTACTTTCATTTCTATTTCGTATCTAATGGAGTGATATAATAATGATATAAGGGTATATTATAATTCCAGTATAACATCATATATAATAACATTAACTCAATCCATTATACATTCCACATATGGCATTAACGAATCAAATCACTTTGAGGGGGCGGTAGTCCGCACTTCCTAAAATGAAATTATCATGTTTACCCATAGTGGAAACCATAATGTTATTCCACAAATGAAAAATACAGAAGAATAAGTAAAACATAAACATAATATATATCATATATAAATATATTTACATCTTAATGTCCACCATGAAGGGTGTTAAAATAATATTGAACAATCATCGTTTCGTGAGCCAAAAATTCTCCAACACAGAAACATTATGTTCTTTAACTATTAGACGAAGGTGTCTGTAAGTGTAGCTCTAATCCTTTGCATAACAAAATCCTAGTATATTTAAGATACTGGTGTTGTTACAAAATAAAGGAATAGAAATATTTTAGGGGGTTGGAGAATCAAAATAAAACATAATAACACAAGAGAAGACACTACCATTAAATCGAGTAACTCTTTTTGATTTGAGCTCAAAGGATTATTTGGAAAGACTTATACTCAAAGTGAGGCTTCTAAGAGTAAGAGAGGGATGTGGAGAGACAAAATGGGCAGGGTTTGGCCTAGGAAATGGCTTTATAGGTGTGGGTATGGTGGTAGAGGTGGGGGCCTTTTAGGAGAGGAGAGGAGGAATGTTATAAATGGTTAGTTTATTATAAAATTATTTTCGGATTTTAAAGGTCCTAAAATTAAATATTTCTATGATAAGGTTATAAGAGTTTGAAATAAACCCATACAATATGTTTTTGACATGATTAGGTCTTAGAGTTTACATTATCTTTTCATATTATTTAATTCATTAAATAATGAGGGAATCGCTACATCATCATGGTGTCATAAATAATTTAATTTATATAATGTCTAAAAATTATAAAAAAATTATCACGATGTAGGAAATATTTTTATCTTTCTAATGAATAATTATAGTAAAAAATATTACTTGTTTAACCCTGTGTAATTTTTTTTTATTAAAATAAAACATGTTTGTGATATTTTCATTTTAACATTAAATAAAAAGTTATTAATGTCGTTTTCCTACCAAAATGGCTCCATGGGGTCCCCAAGTTTACCCATGGATTTTCTTGGTCGGCCATGACACATTCAATAAGGTTAGGACATGTGTCAAGGTCATTTCATATTATTAAAACATTATTTTTACAATAAATTACACTAATTACCTCTCATCGTGATGAAAAACTTAAAAGTAACTATTCACCAAAAAATTATTTTAACCCCATTGATCCACATTTTACTTCTTAATGACAACCATTTATGTAGGATTTTTGAAATTCAAAACACAGATGTTTTTAAAATTTCATTTAAACAAAAAATCAGTTTTTTAAGTACCACTTAGTGGTTTCACTATTCATTAAAAATTGACGTTTTCAGAAAAATACAAAACATCACCCTAAGATATATTTGATATTACAAATTAAAAAATGATTTATATTTTAAAAAATTCAAATCATATATGTTAAATTAATTAATTTAATAATTAATTCCAGTTGTCAGAATAAATAGCGTGTTTTTATTAAATAATATATATCAAAAGATTGACATTAGTTTAAGTCCAATTTCAAAGTAAAATTAATTCCAACACCCACTATTGGATTAAATGGTAAAAATACATTATAATTTCACTTTAAAAACAATTTAAAAGATAATCTAATCATATAAATAAATTAGATTAAACAGATGTCTTGAATTAAAATACAACATTTTTCACTATTCATTAAAAAATGAACTTCATCGGAAAAATACCAAAAATTTACACAAAGTAAATTTTTATTTCCCGATTCTAAAGAAGAATTTTATTTGGTACAATAGAATGTATAAGAGTGAACAAAACTATATTTAAATAGGGTTCTCCATCAAAAGGTGATAGTTCGACCTTTTAGTGAATATCAGAGTATCTATGCCTAAAATTGAATTCTTTTCGTATTTTAAGCCTTTATCCTTTATTGGATAAATGTAAAATCATTTAACAAACATATATAATAATATTTTAGTAATTTCTATTCATTCCTACCAATAAAACGGCTACACGTTAACTACCATTTAAAATAATATTATTTTATTACTAGTGTGCAACTTAAGATTTCAAAGAAACTCTTTCTTGCATATTGGGGACAATATCGAACATAGAAACCCCTTTAAAGTAAAATTAATATTTAATTCGTAAATATTAATAAATATGAAAATGTTTTATTCTTTATTTACCTAGGATGTTACATCCTTCCCCCCTTTTGGGAATTGCGTCCTCGCAATTTTATTCAGATATCAAAGTAAGTGGGGGTATTTATCCCTCGTAGCATTTTCAGATTCCCACGTTGCCTCTTCAACGATATGGTTTTTCAAAAAACCTTTACCTACTGAATTACCTTATTACACAACACTTTCTCTCTTCAGTCAAGAATCTGGACTGGTTGTTCTTCATAAGAGAGAATCTCTTCCAACTGAACTACCTCTGGGCTAAAAACATGAGATGGATCTGGCATATACATTCTCAACATCGAAACATGAAAAACATTGTGTACCTGAGATAAACTCGGAGGTAAAGCCACTCGGTATACAACTGATCCAACTTTCTCCAGAATTTCCTATGGTCCAATGAACCTTGGACTCAGCTTTCTTTTCATACCAAATCGCATCACACTTTTCCAGGGTGAAACTTTGAGAAAATCATGATCACCTACCTTGAAAGATATATCCTTACTCCGGTTATCGGCATAACTCTTTTTCCTGCTCTGATTTGTTCTCATGTGTTTTTGAATTAACTGAACTTTTTCTGCCATCTTTTCTACCAATTATGGTCCCATCATCTTCCTTTCACCCACTTCATCCCAAAAAGCTAGAGTTCGACACCGTTTACCATATAATGACTCAAATAGAGCCATCTGTATACTAGAATGAAAACTGTTATTATAAGAAAACTCATCCAAAGAAAGATGTTGGTCACAACTTCCCTGATAATCCATCGAACAAGCACGTAGAATATCCTCCAAAGTCTGAATCATTCTTTCTAACTGCCCATCTGATTGAGGATGAAAAGCTGTACTAAAATTTACTTTTGTACCCAATGACTTCTGAAGGCCATTCCAAAAGATAGAAGTAAACCTTGGATCACGATCATATAAAATTGAGAGAGTAACTCCATGTAACCTGAATATCTCATTAAGATACAAACGGGAATGTTGATCTAGGGAAAAATTATCTCGTATAGCAAGGAAATGAGCATATTTAGTTAAGCGATCAACAATAACACAGATTGCATTATTACCTCGAGGTGTCTTCGGCAATCCCACAATGATGTCCATGGATATATTCTCTCATTTCCACTCTGGTACAGGTAAAGGCTGAAGCATCCCTCTCGGTAAATTTCTCTCTGCTTTTACCTGATGACAAGTCAAACACTTCACTGTAAAATCAGCAATATCCCTTTTCATTCCGTCCCACCAGTAATACTCCGGAAGATCTCTATACATCTTAGTACTTCCTAGATGAACTAAAAACGGAGAACTATGAGCTTCACATAACAACTCTCTCCTCAACTGTGAATCACAAGGCACACACAATCACTTCCGAAATCTCAAAACACTATCATTATCAATGTTTAATTCAGGAAACTTACCCTTCTGAACCAGCTCTACCTTTTTCTACAACTCGCTATCTTGCTTCTGTTCTTGCTTAATTTTGTCTGATAGAGATGATCTCACTGATACCTGAAACAAAACAGAATTACTTCTGGCACCATCAACATCTATGCCAAAGTTCATCAAATCCTTATGCAAAGGATCATGTTCCAAACGCAACATTGTTAAGGACGCATTTTTTTCGACTCAAAGCATCAACCATTTTATTTGATTTTCCCAGATGGTAATTAATTGTACAATCATAATCCTTGATTAATTCTAGCCATCTCCTCTGTCTCATGTTCATTTCTTTCTGAGTGAATATATACATTAAACTTTTTTGATCGGTATATATTTCACACTTTACTCCAAACAAATAATGCCTCCATATTTTTAAAGCGAAAACAACAACAACTAATTCCAAATCATGTGTAGGGTAATTTACGTCATGAGTTTTTAACTATCATAAAGCATAAGAAATTACCAGATCATTATACAATAGGACACAACTGAGTCCTTTCAATGAAACATCACTGTAGATAACAAACTCACCATTCCTAGAAGGTAATGCCAAAACTGGAGAATTCACCAATCCTCTTTTTAGTTCCTGAAAAAATTATCACATTCATTTTTTCAGATAAACTTAACACCCTTCTGAGTTATCTTAGTCATTGAACTAGATAACCGCGAAAAATTTCTAAAAACCTTCAGTAATAGCATGCCAAACCAAGGAAGCTAGAATCTCAGTTACATTTGTGGGTCTTGGCCATTCTTCAACAACCTTTGTTTTTGTAGGATCAACAGTTATCCCATCTTTAGAAACAATGTGACCAAGGAAAGAAATTTGTTGCAACCAAAACTCACACTTGATGAATTTCCCATACAATTTCTTTTCTTTTAAGGTTTTCAAAATAACCCTTAAATGTCTTTCATGCTCCTCTTTACTATTAGAAAACACCAAAATATCATCAATGAAAACATCCACAAACTTATCCAAGAACTCATGGAAAATTCTATTCATAAGGTCCATGAATACAGCAGGTGCATTGGTAATCCCAAAAGGTATTACTACAAATTCATAATGGCCATATGTTGTTCGAAACACGGTCTTCAGAATATCTTCTTCCTTTACCTTCAACTGATGGTACCCCGATCTCAGGTCAATATTTGAAAAAAATTGAGCTCTCTGGATCTGATCAAACAAATCATCGATATGAGGCAAAGGATACTTGTTCTTAATAGTGATATTATTCAAGGCTCTATAATCAATGCAATGTCTCATAGAACCATCTTTCTTTTTAACAAATAAAACAGGAGCACCCCATGGTGATGTGCTAGGTCGAATGAAACCTTTCTCTAATAAATCCTGCAATTGCTCCTTCAACTCTAAATGTTATGTTTGAGCCATTCGATAAGGGGGTTTTGAAATGGGCTTAGCATCAGGAACTAAGTCAGCAGTAAATTAAACTTCCCAATATGGTATTATTCTACGAAACTCATCAGGAAAAACATCAGGATACTTATTTACCACTGGCACATCATTATTCTGAACAGTTCCCTTGTCTTCAACGATGTGTGCAAGGTAACATTCTTTCCAATATTTTAAAAGTTTCTCAGAATCTTGATATGTTATCAACAGTAAGGGATCATTCTTGTACACAAACTGAAATTCATTCTGAAAGGAATCTTCTTTAGATCTACATTCAATCTTATCATGGTAAATAGAGAGGCAATCCATACCCAGGATAACATCAAACTATACTATATTTAAAACAATAAGGTTTATGAGTAGGTTCTTTCCACAGATAAGGATATGATGTTTCTTATAAATTCTTTTTGCCTCAACATTTCCCCCAGGTGTTTTTACCACAACCTCAGGAGTCATTTCTTGAGATGGTATTCCCATTTTACTAGAAAAGTTTTCAGATATGAAAGAATGTGTAGACCCCAAATCAAACAACACACTGGCATAATCTGAAATAACAAAAAAGTACATGATACAACATCATTTGATGGACCGACATCTGCTGAAGTAGTTGCAAAGGATTTCACCACCCCTTTCTTCTTGTAGTCTAACTGCTTCCCATCACTTGAGCTCTTTGTCGGACACTCATTTTCATAGTGACCCATCACATTGCACTTAAAACATTTCACTAGCTATAAATAAAATTTGGTCTTACCATCACCCTGATCTTTTTCAGTGCAATCAAGAGCCTTATGTCCCATCTTACTGCATTAGTAGCACTTTCCAGAATTCAGAAGACAATCCCCAGCATGCCTTTTAGCACATTTATCACAAACTGGAAACATAGTTTTCTTACCATCAGACCTTTTTGAAGAATTCTTTCCTTTCTCTTTCCACCTCGGTCTCTTCTTCTGCTGGTTGTTATAGAACACTTTATCATCGGCAAACTCCATTTCCACCTTATTAGCACATCGAAGAAGCTATTCATAACTCTTGAACTCGCAAGAAGATAAAGCCCTTTGATATTTTGTCTTTAATCCTGAGTAAAAACGATTGATTTTACTATCAAGGTCTCAGATAAAATTTGGAGCATACCTTTCCAATAGAGTTAACCTTTCTTCATAGGCAGCCACAGATTCTTCCTCTTGCCTCAATTCCAGGAATTGTTTTTCCATACAAAGTCGAACAGCCTTAGGAAAATACTTCTCTAGAAACATACCTTTGAATTCATCCCAGTCTAGATCTTCAATCTCATCAGTTTCCATGATATTTTTAACCATCGACCTCCACTGATCTGCTTCACCCTCCAAACGGTAAATAGAAAGACTATCCTTTTGATTTTCTGAACACCCCATGACATCGAAAATCTTCTCCAGTGCTTTAATCCACCCTTCAACTAGCATAGGGTCAGATGATCCCCATAATGATGGGGGATGCTGCCTCATGAAATGTTCCACCACAGACATGTTCCTCTGCGGCTGATCTGGCTGATCTCGTGCATGGATACCACCACCATTTATCGCTTGAGTCAACTGCTCCATTACTGCAACAAACTATTCAGTTACCAATTCTGACCATCTCAGGATGCTGATTTGGAAGGTCATTTCCTTCTGTATTCCTTCCTAGCAATGCTTCCCTGTTTCCTCTGAGGAAAACCATTCTGAACAAACATGTGTTAGATTAAGGAACATGGTAATCTTCAAAATCAAAATCATTTAAATTTGACCATAAAAAATTATTATTGGATAATCATTTAATAGAATTCTAACTCCTAATGTTATCTAAACCGACCACTGATACCAACTATAATGCCCCAGCCTTAAACATTACTTAATCTTGAGTTACTTTAAGAATAAACATTGAGGATCTTTTTAGGTTTAGATTTTTAGATAATTAGATCATAAAACATGAATTAAATACCACATTTAAACAAAGTGGTTACATAAAAGATAGTAATCATTTTTCCCATCAACAGAATCATATTTAAAATAAAACAGGGATTTTTTCTTGACACTTCCTTGACACTTTCATCACATCATGTACCTTTCCCTTGACCTGTGAAAAACATTTCAAAAACATGGGATGAGCATAAAATTCTCAGTATGGGATATAAAAGTACGAAATGAAAATATTCTTCCATGCATGGAATCATACTTTACTCATAAAACATAATCACATACCTCATCAAATCATGAATAAATCATATAAATCATAAGACATAAAGGTAACTTGAGGCATTCATAACATTCTTACGTAGGGAGTAACCCTCATGGTTACGTTTGGAATACCCATCACAGTATATTTACTAAATATCTTCGGACAAACCATAACGTTTAACTCCTTCGCATTACCCAATGAATTGGAGAGCTATATCGGGATCACCCACCCTTAGTTTATCACGGAACCACCCGTATTCATAACAATGCCCATGAACCATAACATAATTGTATCACATAAAACATGCATAAAGGAAACATAACATTTCCACTTTTCAATCACAAGATATTAGTACAACATAATGATATAAAAACATTATGAAAACCATTTTCAATACCAAAATAAAATAAAAGTAAAACATGGTATTTGTTTTTCATTTAAAAAAGGTATGGCTTGTAGAGGAAGCTGAAACTCAAATAATGGTCATGGCGGTGGACAAGCCATTGTCGCTGCATACATACGACAAAAAAAACATTCCGTTTTGTCATTTATTTAACGCTTCGTATAAAAATATTCCTTTTGAATAAACGTAAAATTCAAGGGGTTTATACGCCGTATAAAAGAAATTTGTGTGTAAACCAAAATATTTCTCAATGAAAGGAGATTGAGACGATGCCACTTACCTCGTGTCCGACGTGACTCGATTGCTCTTTAATTTCCTGAATAATAAACTAAAGTAAATTTCTACTTGCTTAAGAACCTTTTCCATGTTTATTATTCCTTTCATATAACTTATTTCCATGTTATAAACGTTATATAATCATTTAATTTAATAATGTTTGTTTTGTCGATATTTGGTACTTAAGTCAAAAACGGACTTCTTACAATTACATGTTGTTTATGTGGTCAAAGGTTCATTATATCCAGAATGATATTTATTATTTGGATATCATATATTTCACATATATCCATCATATACATGTATTTATAATAATAGATAACATTTAGAGGTAAGAAATGAAATGCACCGTTCCTGGAGACGGTAAGTCGTACGTACGCATGGGCGCTACATTCATTTTTATTTAATATTTAATGGAGTGAAATCATAATGATATAAGGGTATATAATAATTCCAGTATAACATCATATATAATAACTTTTACTCCATCATTTATACATCCCACATATGGCATTAACGAATTAAATAACTTTGAGGGGGCGGTAGTCCGCACTTCCTAAAATGAAATTATCGTGTTTACCCACAATGGAAACCATAATGGTATGCCACAAATGAAAAATACATAAGCATAAGGAAAACATAAGCATAAAATATATCATATATAAATACGGTGACATCATTATCGCCACCATGAAGGGTGTTAAAATAATATTGAACAATCATCGTTTCATGAGACAGAAATTCACCATCCACAGAAACATTATGTTCTTTAACCATTAGACGAAGGTGTGTGTAAGTGTAGCTTGAATACATCACATAAAAACATCCTAGTATATTGATGATACTTTTTTTGTTACAAGATAAAAGAATAGAATGAGTTTAGGGGGTTGGAGAAGCAAAATAAAACATAAGAACATAAGAGAAGACACTACCTTTAAATCATGTAACTCTTTTTGATTTGAGATCAAAGGCTTCCATGGAAGGACTTCTGCCCAATGTGAGGCTTCTAGGAGTAAGATAGGGATGTGCAGAGACAAAATGGGTAGGGTATGGCCGAGCCAAAGGCTTGAGAGGTGTGGGTTAGGTGGTAGAGGTGGGTGCATTTTATAAGAGGTGAGGAGGGGCACTCTTGGAAAGTTATAAAAGGTTACATTATTATAAAATTCATTTTGGATTTTAAAGTTCCCAAAATTATATATTTCTAGGATAAGGTTATAAGAGTTCGAAATCCACCCATACAGAAGGTTTTTTACAAGTGTAGGTCTTAGATTTTACATTATCTTTTCATTTTATTTAAATCGTTAAATAATGAGGTAATCGCGGCATCATCGTGGTGTCATAATTATTTTGATTTATTTAATGTCTAAGAATTATAAAAAATATCATGATGTAGGGAATATTTTTATATTTATAATGAATATTTATAGTAAAAAATATGACTTGTATAACCCCATGTAAAAATTTTTTTAGTAAAAGAACAGATGTTTGTGATATTTTCATTTTAACATTTAATAAAAAGTTATTAATGTCATTTTCCTACCAAAGTGGCTCCATGGGGTCCCCAAGTTGACCCATGTATTTTTTTGGTCGTCCATGACACATAAAATAAGTGTAGGACATGTTTCAAGGTCATTTCATATTATTAAAACATTATTTTTACCCTAAATTACACTAAGTACCTCTAATCGCGATTAATAACTTATAAGTTACTATTCACCAAAAAATTAATTTAATCCCATTGCACCACATTTTACTTCTTAATGAAAACCATTTATGTCAGATTTTTTAAATTCAAAACACAGAGTTGGTAAAATTTCATTTAAACGAAAAATCAGTTTTTTAAGTACCACTTAGTGGTTTCACTATTCATTAAAAATTGATGTTTTTCAGAAAAATACCAAAACTTCACCCTAAGATATATTTGATATTCTGAAATCAAAAATGATGTCTGTTTTACAAGATTCAAATCATATAAGTTACATTAATTAATTTAATAATTAATTCCCGCTAGCAGAAAAAATAGCGTGTTTTTATGTAATAATATATATCAAAAGATTGACACTAGTTTAAGTCCAATTTTAAAGTGAAATTAATTCCAACGACCACTATTGGATTAAATGGTAAAAATATATTCTAATTTAACTTTAAAATCATTTAAAAAAATAATCTAATCATATAAATAAATTAGATTATAAATAGGTTTTTAATTTAAATACAACATTTTTCACTATTCATTAAAAATGAACTTTATCGGAAAAATACCAAAAATTTACAAAATGTAAATTTTGATGTCCCCATTCTAAAGAAGAATTTTATTTGGTCCAATAGAATGTATAAGAGTGACCAAAACTATATTTAAAGATGTATCACCTTCAAAAGGTGATAGTTTAACATTTTAGTGAATATTAGAGTATCTAGGCCTAAAATTCAAATATTTTCGTATTTTAAGCCTTTATACATTATTAGATAAATGTAAAAACATTTAACAAACATATATAATCATATTTTAGTTATTTATATTAATTCCTTCCAATACAACTACTACATGTTAACTACCATTTACAATAATATTATTTTATTACTAGTGTGCAACATAATATTTCAAATAAACTCTTTGTTGCGTATCGAGTACTCTATCAAACATAGAAACCCCTTTAAAGTAAAATTAATATTTAATTCGTAAATAGTAATAAATATGAAAATGTTTTATTCTTTATTTAACTGGGATGTTACAGTATCTCCTTGGATTTGTATCACCTTGGCTTCTAACATGATCCTTCTCCACTTTCTTGGGAACTCTATCAATTACATACACTTTTATTTAACACATAGCTGAGGTGTAAAATTGAGTTTTTACATAAATGAAACCTTGGGCACACATGCCCTATATATTAATGAGACGAGGGCTCGAAAGCCAGCAATATAACTTAAATAAATTAATAAAAAGAAAATATTCATATACAATGGTCTTGGTCACGCTCATGATCATCCAAACATGCAATGATATTTATGCATTAGTAACACTATCATTAAATTATTAAATAATTCTTGTTTAAGATAAATCACGCTCGAATCAATTAATTATCTCTAATTAATAAAATATTTTATCTTAAACCCTTTTCTGAATATCCTTGACATTCTAATACATAATAATTTTAAATAAATAATTTCATTCAATATTATCTTTGTATGTAACTTGTACCATGGAGCAAACCTGATGAATTCCAGTTCATAACTACCCAATGAGTAAAAATCTACATTACACAGATTTTAAATTAAACACACATATATAAAACACCTATCATATGTTGTGACTCATCACCACACCTAAGATATGGTATATTTCCCAAGGGTATGTATAATAAAATAAAAAAAATTAATAAATCTTCGTAATTTGGATGAGAACACGGTGTGTAATTCTGACTACGCGACACATACTTTTGTTCTTCATCCATCTGAAGTACATGCCAAGGGACATGATGTGTATATGTATTTCATAAATATTTGTAGTAGACGACGTGTTCAGTAGGACACATGCCGGGTAGTATCTAAGTTACACTGTTTCCAGGTGGGCTAGCCATGTATGAGGTACATAGTCCAACCCAAACCAGAAAAGACTACATGTACTGTTCTGTGGGCCAGATGGCATGTAATTCGGAAACTGTGTTCCACAAATTCCTAGCAAAAACATAGAGTCTTAAAGACATAGATAGGATCCAATGACATGGCCTGGTTCGGAAAAGCATCTTGATGCATGGAACCTATACTACACAATGTGTACTGCCGAATACAGGACGTTTATTCTAGTGTACTATGGCCAGAATAATATTACTCCTCTGGATGAGATCCCTTATTTTAATTTATTCAAAATTAAAAGAAAATTTTTTTTCTATAAGGTGAGCGAGAAACTAATGAATATGAATAAATATAGAGATTCAGATATAAAGAGTGATTAACATGAATTGAAACAAATAAATAGTTAAATGTTTAAATCACAAATGAAAAACTAAATATCTGTAATCAATGATATGACCACTTTAATACAACTTGTATGTACCAAGATAAGCGGAATTGCATCGGTGGGTGTTCCCAACATTAGTTTTTCCCATTAACGTCATTTAATATGACATCTATCACGATAATAAAATTTCGGATCATCAAAATAGAACAAAGACAAAAAGGAAAAAAGGGAGTCTGGGAACCATAGAGACTACCATCATATGTTGGTTATAAATATTTTAATTAAAAGACCAGAGTTACCTTGATGGAATTATATCATTGTTGATGTTTCTAGTCATGATATGATTTAATCCATCATTGCATTGTAGAATAAAGTGAATCATTCCTCTATTGGTGATCCACATCTTCTCTACGTATTCCTTGATGTCATTGATGGAATATTTTTGTGCTATCACAAAATATCCTTCGCTTGCAATGTTCACCTTCAATAAACTTGATCCGGTGGATAAAGATCTCTCTCTCAAAGCATGAGAGCATTGTTGTAATAATATAATTCTCTCTTGGCTTGAGATCTTTCTCTAAATTCATTGTGCACATCCCAAAAATGGCTAGGTTAATGAGAATTATATAATAGGGATTTTGAAAACATAGAATAATAAATAAATTAATTACCTAAAATAATTTGTTCATTTAATTTAATTCTTATTAAAAACCCATATCGAATAATAACAGTTGACTATTATTATTACTTGATATACACCCATCGTATTACACTTAATACTGTTTAATTAAATAAATAATATTTTGTCTCACATGTCCTCCGAAAAACTACATGGCATGTATATTAATTAACATGGAATGTACTTTTCTTTTTTCATTTTCTGTATTTCCACCACCACATTTATTAGGCCTCGAATAATGGCTATTTATTTCTCAAATAAATGTATCTACATTACATGGTAGTCAATATATTATTTATAACAAAATATATATTCTAAAATAAATAGGGTCATAATAAATGCGAACAAGCATCCTTGAATAATTATTAAACAACAATCTGGAATAATATTTATTAAACATGTTAAATTAATATTTTACTGATATACTTGGACACACATAGAGTGTTACCCCCTTAGCCACTTTATCAGTGGAATTAGGTGGAGCCTGCCTGAAATACATGTATATCTTCTTGAAACATGCCAAGGAACCCATAGAGAATTATTTTAATGCGGAAATGATGTGTCACCTCCTACGAATTCTTATCCTATAATGTAATCCCTTTGTGTTGACATCTTAAATCAAGCTGCTATCATTCTAGTATCATTAACTCATGTACTCTATTATCCATTCATTGACATTCAATAATTGAAATCTCCCATTCCATACAATGGCCATGGATTTATTTAGGCTATATTAATTTCATCAATGGGCCTATTATATATATCTATATATATTATGGAACTGAATGGAAAAAATCCATTCTCTCATTATCTATTAATGAAATATTACTCGTAATGCACAAAATATATCCTACCTCACTGAAAACGGTGTGTCATAATAGTTTTGGTCAATAAATATATGTGTGAGAGTTGTAATACCCATTAATAATAATCCAAAAGTCTAAGGACCAATACACACGTCCGCAAATAGGAATATCAAATGACACTATGAAATGTGGATTTCCAAAGGGTATGTTTTGATCTCATAATATCCTCTTGTATATTACCAAGGGAACACATCATGTGAAGCTGACTCCGTGTTTGATGAGTCCTATCCCCTAATGGCCTATATAATTTTTCCCCTCAAATAACATCATCCGGACATAGAACATATATTCAAGTATAGTGTTATGGCACTTCCAGGTTCTCATCATTGTAGGGATCTGCTATGACTATTTATTGCAACAGCTATCCTTAAGACATTATCACCTGCATTGTCCCATAGAATAATAATCACGATGTGTATAGGTATTTATTAATGAATAATTTTCAATGTAGTTGGTTCAAGGTAACCAACTCCAACATTAGTTTGATCATGTTTTCTTCCATGAGATTCCAGAGAGGATTAAATAGGAACAAAGAGATATAGTTACAAGAAAAAGACAATATAAATTTTATACACATAATTTCAGCATCTTGTTGTGTTTTCATTAGGTTTTTTGGTTTTCATGAATGATTCTCCTTGATTATGTCAAAGTTGACATAGAAAAAATGGATGATTTCACTGAGATATGTTGGACCGTTTGAGATCACTGAATGGCTCAAATAGGTTGGTTATTAGTTATAATTTCTTATTCAATTGATAGATATTCATGAGTTTTTTCAAATATCCTAGACCTGGAGGTACCATTGTGATCCTCCTCATATTGTGAGTTGGGTGTAATATTGCTTAGAGACAAATGATTCTGCTTTGGAGAATCCAGTTGAGATTATTAATACTCAATTAATAGTATTTCATATGAATTAGATATTGTTGGTAAATGTAATATGGAAAGACATATCAGATTCTCATGAGATATGGGAATTTGATTTGATAAGGAGGGATCAGTTCCCACATCTATTTCTAGGGATTACATCTTTATCATGACTTATTAGGGAAAAATGTCTCTATAGTGCGGAGTCTGTAGCATCCTTTTACCAATATTTCATATACATATTTAATTTTGTCATCTTTTTCCTTTTCTTAGTGTCTATTTTGGCGTGAGAATAAATTTGGGCGTACATACAATGGTGATATCAATGATTTTTTTGTTTTATCTTTAAAAAACTTTTTCTAAAGGATGTAGATGGAATTCATTCCTTTTAACTAGGTCACATGAAACATAATAGTTTCTAGACACATGTTGTGAAAGGATTAATGATGTCAAATGATAATTTATATGAAGATATTTTTCACATCATAAATTTCATAAATATTTTATTTTAGTAGGAGGCGATGGGTTTACACAGTACATAGGACGCCAATGGTAACACGTCATGTTACATGGTTACTTACTGTGTAATGGTCGATGTACAATTTTTTAAATAGTTATTATACTATTTTATTTTAATTTTCATTCTCCAACATATATATATCTTGACTCAAGTCAATTATCTAGAAATTTTGGGAGGCTCTGATCATTCTAGAACCATATGATCCGTGTTTTATCTTCATTGTGGTTGTGGGGTGTATTTCTAGGCAAGCGATCTTACTACTTCTTCATTGTCATTGATTGTAGAAATAATATTGGGTTTTGTTAATAGATCCACTAGTCCTTGTTGGTGTTTAATCATGTATTCTTCTAGATCTTTTGGGATATCTCAATCTAGATGCCATTTTTTTTTCTGTGGTACTACGTGTATTTGTTCTTATGGTTTTTGTGTTTCCTCTATTTTGATTATGACTTGTATTCTCAATTGGATAAAACTTATAATATGGATTTGATTCTATGTCATTTGTGTATAATATAGGGTTTTTATGGTTTTTGGATCATGTAAAGGGTGTTTGAGACCTGAGATTTGAGGTATATGATTATGTCAGTAGCATATTTTTATGATCCTTATTGTTCCTTAATTATAAATTATTTATATAAAGAATTGGAATGATTTATTTATATGTATTGAAATGATTTTTTAATAAATAAAAATGTAATTTCTCATATTGGTGACAAATTTAATGAGAAAATATTTTTTCAAATCATTTTATTGGATTTGTGGAATTATTTTTGAAATGATTTTAGAAACACTAATATGATTGGGAAAACAAGCACATGAGTAACAATGGAAACTATGAGAAAGGTCTATATTGATGTCGTCGTCCATTGTGGGGGTTCACATTATGTGGTGATACTCTTGTCCTAGAATCTAGATTATTGGTTCAAGGTACATATATTAGGTTGTGTTTTCACTTTTATGGGAGTCTCCCTAGGAATGGAGTGTAAAAAATTTGATTCAATTACCGAAGTGCACCATTCAATGTATAAAAGGACTTGGTTGTCTGTTGCCTACACTTTTTTATTCCCTATTAAGGCGATTCTTCTGTTCATACTTCTTTTATGTATTTATTTCCATTGTACCTTATTAACCTTAAATTTTTGGTCAATTATTCTAAAAGATGATATAGAAAAATATTCATTCAGTTGGATATACTTGCACGTGGTTTAGATATGTGGTAAAATTGAAATGTTCTCCATTATTTTTATAAATGTGATTTAGTAGTTATCATGCCATGTCTTGTTTGTGTAAATCATAAAATAATTATTTTATAGATACATTATATAGAACACTAGGGTAGGATCCATTGGGTTTTGATATTTCACACCCTTCAGAACTCTTCAGTGGTATGTATACGTTTGTATGTCTTCCAATGAGGGGTTGGTAAAGGTGCTGCAATTAGGCATTGAGGATTCATGTCAGAGGAGTTGGGATGTTGGTGATGAGATGGTGGGTGTTTATTTACACCATCACATGGAGTATTTATTTGGTTCTAGTCCTTTATAATTGGACTTGTCTTTTATAATTTTAGTTAATCCTATAGTTTTTGTTTCTATTATATTTTAATAGTTACATCACATATTTATAAAACATATATGGTCTCTTTTCATCCCATGTGTATATATGTACCATGTGTTTGAACATGTTAGGAAAAGTCATTCCTTCCACTATGTTGTTTGATGCCAGAGTAATTGTCACCACCCTATGGGGATAAGGTACACCCTTGGGTTATGTGGGTGTTCAAGTCAAGTTCTAGGATTGTGGGAAACTCGGGTCAGTTTGTTACATTTTCAGTATTTCTAAAAAAATTAATATTTCATTAAAATAAAAAACATTAACCCATTGTAAATATTGATATTATTATTTTAAAAATAATTTTTTCATATTTAATTTATAATGATTTAAAAATGTTGTACTAAGAAAGTAACAACATTAAAAGGTGGAAGAAATTCCTTTAGAAAAATATTGCTTTTATGTGTAATGTTGGTTCTGTCCTTATCTAAGGAAAATAAAATGTATTTTATGAATTTAAAAAAATATGTTATTGGATATATAATATATATATGTGATTAATATAATTCACAAAAAAAAATAATTTAATTTACTAAAACAATACACCTATGGTTCAAAAAAATTTATAGAAAAAGGAGTTTTTATATTAAATTGGTTTTTATAGTTATTTATAATTAACTGGTTACCAAAAAATTATATAAACCCATGTAAACAATGCATAAAAACGTAGTTAATCCTTTTTATACTTAATATTACAATTTATAGTTTATAAATATCATATTAAATTATAAAAATATTATTATATTATAGTTTTTTAAAACTCGATCATTTGTGTAACACAAGCTTTCAATGGGACTTGGTGTTGCACATAACATAATGCATCTTAATGTTCGATTTAGTGAAATATAAAAATATTTTTTCATGTCGAAAAATATATTAAAAATATATGAAAGTAATATATTTATAATGTCTCAATGTGTTATATTCCTTAAAACTCATGGTGTTGCATGTAGTGGAATCCTAACCAGGTGTTTTGTATATATAATTCTATAAAAAAATATTTTATTCTTAAATGGAAAATAATATAAATTCTTGGGATGTTACACATAAATGTTTTCACAACCCAGTAATAGTCTTCATTAAAATTCTTTATAAACACATTTTAATCATTATTTAACAAAAAAACTCCATTAAACCTACATATAAGATGATCTTATACACATACATTACAATCATAATATATCATAACACATGGAATTCGTATATAACTTAATTAAAAAAATATCATAATATATTCTCCCATTTTGAGAAACATATATTAATGGAAACTCACCCTATTAATATTATCTTCCATTATACATCTATTAATGATAGAAATAAAGAATATTTGTGCTTTTTTCAACCTATTACAAATAATATCTAAAGAAATGATGAAATATATGGCTTAAATACCATTAATTTTTCTTGTTATTGGTGGGTATTATAACCTGAATCATCATAAATTTACAAAAATCATCTTTCTACAGTGGTTTTCGGAGAATGCCATTATTTTATCCATGATCATTTAAATTAAACCAAATATATCTGAGAGTATGTAATATTTTATATCAAAACACATATATCATGAATTTTCATATTGATTAAAAAAATATGTTGTTACACTTTGATAACGAATAAAAACAATAATTAGAAACCACAATTCAATAATTTGATCTTCCAACCAAGTCTTCATACACATTAAAGAAGAATTATTATTTTTAGTAATAACATATTAATATTTTTTTTTGCAAGTTATAGAAATAATGTTAATAATGTTACATATAAACAGCTCTCTACCTAGTTAAAATATTGTTTAGATGTTTTCATTCCATCATCAACATATCCATCTAAATATATATGAATTTAACTGAATAGATCATATTCCACATTGGTATAATTTTTTTTAAATCCATTGAACATATGATGTACCTAAGAATCTCTTTTTTATTTGTGATGTGGGATTCTGTTCGAGAACAATGTTGTTTTTCATAATTAATAAAAATAAAATTTACTCTAGACATGTTTCTATAACATATAATAAAATACCATTAATCATTCAAAAATTTTTAATATACACATTTTTATGGAATATCATTGAAAAAATATATTTCTAATAGAATTCTTGAAGAAACATCGATTTTATTCCATAAAAAATTCCATTAAAATCATTAATAAAATTTCTCTTTCGAAAACAATGATTCATATTATTGTAATATTTGTATTAATTAAAAGTACCTCATCATGGTAATCAGAAAAATTTCAAATAAAATCTTCATTTATAAGTAAAATTCATCAAAAACTGTTTATTAATTTCCCCAAAAAAATAACTTATAATAATAATAATGAGAGATACCTCTTTCTCATTATGGATGTTGTGGTTGTTTTCCACTTCTACTTTTAAAAAACATAATCAAATTAAACATGTGATTACATTAGAATAAAATCATCATTGAGACTTTTTTTTCTATATATGACTATTATTGACCTAGAAACATTATTTAAGTCATACCATAGTAGAAAAACGTAATTATCATCAATGTATACCATCTCTTCTAATTCACTATTTTGAATGTAATATTTGACAAATATTTGAAATGTTCTATATTTCCATTCTTCTATAAATGAAATAATTACTATTGGTTTTGGTAAAACATGCATTAATCAACAATTTAAAAACATTTGACCTTATAATAATACTTAAAATCTGTTAATTAATTAATTAATGAAAATTACCCTTATATTAAATTTATTTTAGAACTATTTTTTCCAATAATGTTCATGTGGACCTGAGTATTAACTCCCAATTAACATTTATTCCCAATTTGGTCTAATTATTTAATAATAGTATCAACAAATCCTTGATTATTAAATTAATATTCAACATATCTATGATAAATATGGGAATAAAAAGATCAATATGTATTTATTTTAAATGTTATTATAGTTTTACCTATCATCCTAGGTATATAATAACATTATACAGAATTATTAACATTCACATCCGTGCATGAGATGGTTTATTTCATTTATAATCACTAGAAATGGTAAAATATAATATTATAAACAATAAATAATATAAAATTTTTTACCCAATAGAATATTTTTCAAGATGTTTTATAAAATAAAATACCATCAATTCTATAAATACCTTCATCCAATAAAACATCTCACATTGAATTGTCCAACAAAAAATATTAAAATGGTAAAAAAAATTAATGTCTCTTCAATGATTCAATGGTATTTTCTTCTCAATGAATTATATACTATGAAAGTTATATCTACTCTACTTTTTTAAAACATCAAATGATTTTGTCATTTTATATTGATAACAATATGGGTTATAAGAAGTCAATGATATATAAAACATAAGTATTTATGAAATTAATATCAAAATTTCACATAACATTATTTTATATAGATACTATTTTGGTGGTCATTAATTTCTAGTAACATATATTTCACTAAAATGTATTTATGTGTATTATTATTTATTATAATCTGTAGATCCATCCCCACTGATCAATGGTTTTTTTCATCAAAATAATCATTCATTGTTATTGTGTATATCATATAATTTTCATGATGAATTCCATAATCCAATATGTGAAAATCTAATATTACATTTAAAAATAAAATTCCACAATTAGTCTAGGAATTCATCCAAATAAGAGAACATTAATATTGGTCACATCTTCAAAAAATATAATTATCTTTATTGGATCAATCTGGCGATTCATAAATTTAACACATTCAATATGAGCGAATATATCAATGAAATATATAATTTAATTATATCCGTTGGTATATTTCATCCACGTTGTCCCATAAACATTGTAATAAATGAGTTATATTTTTTTGGTTAAATAAAATTTTATCATTTCGATATAAATGGTTAAACAATTTACCCAGTTTTATGTTGATTTCATCCAATATCTTTCCCTCTTAAAGATAAAAATATAATGGGAATTCATACCTTGGGGGATCTTATTCACATATTATTTATAATGATAATTATGGTCGCGAATCTCCAAAATATATTATTTAGTCATATTTTGATACAATGAGTCTCTAGTATCCCCAACTTGAAATATGTTACGTTTACTCTATTTTTATTTTTTCACTATTCATCAATTTTTTATATTTATAATTAAACCATATTTATAAAATTAACATCATTTCCTTTATTATAATTCATTGATACACATAAAATATTTTCATTCAATCCATTAACAATAAAATGGATCATTGATTTAAACATTAATTTCCTAATTAACAATGCTCCAAAAACCATAACCATGTGTGACCCAACAATTAAAAACAATTTTGATCTTATATTTTAATAGTCTGCAAAATTTATAATTTTAAAATATCATGTCATGTGAGTAGAACATACACTCTCCTGAATCCTTGTATTGTCTATTTTAATAATTTATGTTCCATTTATATAAATAATGCTTTCACATTTACATTTATGTTCTTCTTTAAATCCTACTGAGTGTTGATAAATATATTTTGATATTATTTTTTAAGTTGTAAACATTCATTATTATGGTGATAGTGAAGGTAATCTATTCAAAATCCACCTTCATGATCATAATATTTTTGTGATATCTAACAAAAAAATTATTGCACGATTCTAATCATTATTCATTAGTGAGAGCTGATCCCACTAAAAAATTGTTTCCCAAGACATGGAATTATATTATGATAATTTTAGTTTAACAAAAAAATATTTTCCATCTTCCTGAAGAATCCGATATACTAAAAATATCCATAGAATGGACTCAAATTTTTTCATCAATCATTATGTATAAAATTTACTATTTTATTCCAACAATATTGATGTTCCAAATCATTGTTATTTTTTGAAAACCATAATTATTATTGATTCCTAAAATCATATTATTCATATTATAATTATTCTTATCATTTCTAGAACAAATAGTCATAATAGGTGATTACATTATATAGGTGTTCAAAAAAATTCAATATTTTTGAGTGTTACTGTATTTTTCAACGTAAACATAGACATTACAAATATGAAATATCATTAAACCATTAAAAAAATTACAAAATTTTAATCCTCAATGTGTGGTTACATGTTTAATTTTTACCTTCCACATACATGGAACAATATTTCATCTAAAATTGAATTCATAAATTTGGATCATTATTTTTTAAATTCCTCTTCTATTGTGAAATTTTTATTTTTTTTATATTGTGTAAATATTTCTTATTGACAACAAAACATTCTTCCATTTAGATATTAATAATGTTTTCATCATTGAAAGAGTTACTTCATAAACCAATATTAATTGGTAACATTAATTTTCTATATATAAGTTCAAATTAAATAGTTATTACAAATTAATAAACAATCTTCCATCTGCAGATTTATTTTTCAGTTAGAATATTTTAGGGACATCATTATGATACTTGTTTTTTATTAACACAATTTAATTATCCTATTCTCCATTTTCATTACATCCTTATCTATAAATATAATATTTTTGTTTCTGTTTATCAATGATATGTTTCTAAAAAATTTAAACAAAGAGGTCACTACATACTCATATTTATCTTTATTAATTTTTGAATCTACACATTGACATATGAAATTAAACATCAGGGAGCATGAGTAATTATTTTCATATCATTAAGATGAAAAAATTAACTTTAATTATTATAATTTTTCATTGTATAATTTTTTATTCATATTTAATTATTATCATCATTTATGACTTATTCATTCGTTCTTCAAATATTTTAAAAAAACTTATTATAGATCCACAGTGGAAACATTTTAGTGAATGTTTTACGATGATATTTATATTTAATACTATCATATTTTTGTGTAAATGATACATTTTAATATCAACTATAAATTATATAATATTTCCCAATTTGAACAAATGTCATTAAAATCATAACCCTTGTTTTGACCCATATATTTTTTGGAGACATTAAATCATATTTCCATGTTATCTATAGTATTCTTCTTGACTGTAATATTATTTATCATTATAAAATTAAATATAATTATATTTATGTCATCAATAGTGTATGAATTTGGATCGTTTTCTTCCAAATGAAACACATCTTCATCAATTCTCTTAGTTAATATATGTATGATCTATTCCAAAATACTCTAATAATATAAATTCTCAGTAAATACTTATATCATGTTGAAAATATAATTTACAATTTTAAAAAATCCATCCATTTTATCATTAAAATATGACCCAATGTCTTCATAATCATTCCTTTAAATATATATGTATATATATTCCCACATCAAATTTATTTTCCAATCATATAATTTCTAAATATTTCTCAATATACTTTTATTCATTTTATTTTTTATTTTCCATATTGAAATTCTATCAGTACTATTAATGAAAATATGTGTTTTGGAATATCTTGTAGTCTCATGTGTATTTTTCTCATGTTCAATAATGGAATCCCCATCTGAATAAGGAATTCATCAATCACTCATAGATTGAAATGTATCAAAATAGATGGATAAATGGTTTGAAAGTATCTTATAATTACACAGACATATATATATACATATTATATTCATTAATATTATATATAGGAATAACCTAATTATTAAATGAATTTAAATATACAACCGTGGATAATAAAAATTAGTGATGTAATCTTCAACTATATATCGATATCATACCATATATTCAAAACAACCTATCATAATGAAAATGAATATTTCATTGATCCCAATTATTAATCCCAATTTAATTCAATAAAAGATCACTCAAATGGGGAGGTGGATTAATCCAATATCATAAAATCTTTTTGTTAGGTTTATTTCTAAAATAAATTTGTCTCGTATTAATTTATGTAGTATTGTCTTCCACACATATTCAACACACACAAACTGTAGGAGAAAAAAATAACAATGATCAATGATTTATAAAGATATATAATATATAATTTTATATATAATTCACTGAATTTTATTTCTAATTATAATAAATTTTAATAATTTTTTGGAATATTACAAGGTTAATTGAATTTTTTAAGGAGAGTTGTTAAATACTTCACAATAAGTTGACTCAATATAAATACATCAATGAACAAAAATTGATTTTCTATTCATTTTAATAATGAAAATATTTTTAGAGAAACTGAATACCAGGTAGTTATGATAAATAATGTTTTTCCAAATAAATGGACATATCATAGGAAAGAGTCTAACAAGAACTTATGTGTACCCTCTTGTATAAAAGATTCTACTGAGAAGTATGAACGGACCAAATTATTTTTTATGTTTTTATATTATTCAAAACATACATACATAAATAACATAATGAAAAAAATAAATATATATAAAAATTCATTGAGGAAACTAAATCAATGAAAACATTAAATAATATATGCTAGAAAATTTATAAAAAATAACCCAACATACAACAAAATTTTTAGGTCATCTATTGTAATAGTGTTGATGATATTTATCTACATTCACCATAATAATATTAATAATTCCTTCCAAATATCATTCTTATCCACCAATATATATCTACTCCAGTAGCCAAAAATGGTCTATTTATGATAGTTAGATCCCTCATAGTAAAACATATATATGCATCCAGGTGAAAAATATTGTTCAAGTATAAACCGAGTTGGAA
This sequence comes from Viscum album, assembly GCA_963277665.1. Taxonomy (NCBI): domain Eukaryota; kingdom Viridiplantae; phylum Streptophyta; class Magnoliopsida; order Santalales; family Viscaceae; genus Viscum; species Viscum album. The sequence goes on along the minus strand of OY728152.1, from coordinate 1,014,066,742 downwards.
CAATAATTATAAAATGTATATGTTATGATAATAAGGAAAATCTGTACAATCTACTATCAAGTCATCATATTCTATATGAGATTCCATGTTCTATGACTCTACCGATACTATAACGACATTGTAATCAAATCACAGGTAACCATTACATGTCTTAAATCATTATAAATCATTAACACATTGGATTTATAGATAAAAATAGTTATCTAATATCAATATTCCACTATTAATGAACAATAAAACTCCCAAAATTAATTAAAAATTATTGAGTCAATATATCATCATAATACATTGTTTTTGTGAAATACATAATAAATTATGTCAACACAAATTAAATATCTAGGTAAATTCAAATTAAAACATGCTTACATAATATCCACCTGTTGGGAAATCTATATTCACACAAGTCAACTCATTATTCAGATATATGAAAAGCTGCATTATTAAAACTATTTTTCTTTGGTGAAATAAAAATCATGAAATCACAATAGTGGAACTCTCATTCATTGGGGAAAAATATTCGAGTGAGAGTAGCATAAAACCTTGATATAAGTATCATAGAATCAATATATCTATTTAGATAAATGATCTACTATAAGAATTATTATGCACGTCATTTCAAGAATGTCTATCACATGCTATGAACACACACACTTATATGTCATACCACAAAATGGTCTCATAGGATATGTACCCACCCATATAAATATCAAATAAATCAATTTTACCAATGGATAAAAATAACACAACAACAATTAAATTGAATGAAGTAACAGTGTCATTATATATGAACACAAATGCATGTGAATCATATCAATCAAGGGTGTCATGATATAGAAACAATTGAATATAACGATTCAATTATAAAATGATGTCGTCGAATACAAAAATTCAAATGAAAATCATGAAATATAAATTTGAATAAAGGAAATTAACATTAATTTCTTCCAACAAATCGAGTTTTGATTCCCAAACCCAATAACTATATCCTATTTCAATGTTATGAAAAATATATTCTCACTGTTATCAAATAACAATAGTATATATAAATTTGATCATGACAGAAACTAAGACATAAAAATTTTATAACTAAAAATAGGTAACCACATGTAGAGGTAAAAAATTACCCTTTTTGAATTCATTGTAAAAAATTAACATGAATAGACCATGAACAAAAGATAATAAAAAGAAGTTAAAATTTTGATAGGTCATCCGGAACCCAACATAAAATCATATGGGTCATTAAAATATAAAATAAGAGGATAGATGAGAAATTTTTGTCAAGTTATTGAGAAACTAATCACTAATAACCCTCCCGTAATTACATAACATGATATAATAAATGTGAGAAACCCACCATTATAATAAAGTTCCTATTTTGGTGTATTTTCAATATTCTAACAACCATAACCACAATATGCTGATTTCCATCACAACTATCAGACATTCGATAACAACATGCAAAGGAGACCCACTAAGGGTTCCAATCATGTTCTTAGAGTAATTACATGTATGTTTTTATCCAACTATTGTGTCTAAAAATGGCATTGCCACGATAATTATGAGGTCATACCAAACTATTTGGAATTTTGGTCTCCCTATATTACAGAAGTAGACATTATATACTTAAAAGCATCCACCACAATGTGGTACTACATGTGAAGCACTCAATTCCATATAATATCATCCTAATTAATAATTTATCTATTTGACACATCACAATTAATATAAAACCATCACAACGCAAGAATTATTATTCTCCTTTCATCATTTAATACCAATACTCTCCCCAAATACAAATACATAGTGAAAAAAGTATAGTGGATGAAAAAAATGTTATTTAAAACTGTATGATTACATATTTTGAATGTTTATGAGGTAATAATTATAATTGTTTATGTATTACCACATTATTTTATGTTTATTTTTCGATACAATGGAGAGATATTTGGAATAAATGTACTTCCGTTTATGTTAGAAACTGAAGGATAAATTTTAATGAAATTGACAACATTATCCGTGTATATTGGGGGAGCAGAAAAGTCTAGTTATTGTCTACAAACCAAATTACCATAAGTTTAAACCATACATTTTGACATTTGAGTTTCTTTCTTATTTTTAATAATCATTATTTCACCCAAAGAGTTAATTTTTGACATTATCATGATGCATATTATTATTTTTATTATTATTATAGAAGTGGATTTTGTAGATAGTAAATGAAGATTTATCATGGATCGAGAGTATCATAATAACTAATCAAATTAAATTTTATCTCACTACATATCATATTAATATCTCTTACATCAATATATATTTATTTTTTACAGGGAATAAAATTTGAAGGAGTTTCATTTTTGCACTGTTTTAGAATAACACATAATAATTTGTTTTAAATTTTCCCATTGAGAAAGAAAAGTATCAAATATTGATACATCTAAAATGAAAACATTAATAGAAGTGTTAAATATTAATATAGATTTATAAAATATTATTTGACAGATTTATCAAATAATATGAAAATCAATATGGATCAATTAAAATTCCTAATGGAATAACATATCCATTGGATAGTTGAAATATAATCATATAACATAATTATGTTAGAGAAGCATAGAAAATTGCGATACCATATGTTGTTTCTTATATTTTAAGGAACATGTTGTGTACATGAAAAAAATTTTCCATAAACCACGTTGAAATGGAATTTAGAGTGTTGAATAAACATACCCATATTCAATGTCTTATTTATCATAAATAACCTATACGGATATCATATAATGTAATGGTTTACTTTAGTAATTATAACACTCAAACCTAACTATTTTGATTGATTCATGGATTAAATACATATGAAAATTATGGAATTCATTGTTTTAAAAAATAAATCATTATCATGAGAATATTAAAAATCAATATGAAGAGAAAATTGAATTACATGAATTTCATTTTAGTCATATAATTTTTATTGGAAACAAAACCATTCATGAGGAACATGAATTAACATGATATTTGAAGGTATTTTTGTGAGAATAAAATTTCAAGTAAATTCAATTATTTTATCTATCAATGATCAAAGTATCAAATTTCAAATGAAATTAATGAATGAGATAAATGTAGATCGAATATTTAATGGGAAATGTAGTAACTTTTAATTTGTGAAATGTACATTTCCTAATAATTGCATTGTTTATATTTATTTTATTACATAAATTGCGTAGATTTCCGTTATTTAATTAATTTTGGTATGTAATTGAATTTATAATATTATTTGTTAATGAAAAAAATAATATTTTACATCCATGAAAGGATTCTAATTTAATTAATATTTTAAATTATAATTCCACTTTTATATATGATCACATACTATTGTATGTATTTGGATGCTTGGTATATTTCAATAGAAGGATTAAAAAACGTGATTAATGATACATTAAATTCATATTTTTTGTTTAATAATACAATGAGTGGTGACAATATATGTTATATTGTGACAGGGAATGATATATTAGATAGGTAATTATGTCTTCTAAGAATATTCTAGAATCCATGATACATCCAATGCATTGATGAAAAACATTGAAATCTCTGAAGTTTATCATAAATTAATGAAAAATATTTGTAGTATTATGTTAATTGAAATTAGGTCTCACATTAAGTAATGAGAATATTTTGTTGCAAAAAACATCTAGTATTAATTACCGTAAGTCTAGTACTTTTATCTGTAAATTTTTTATCATGTTATTGAGACTATTAAATCCACAATGTGTTGTATATAGTGGTCCTGAGGTTCTGTCATGGAATATTCATTCTCAGTGATGAAAAATTGTGATCAATTTAAATCCCAATTTAATTTCAAGTGAAATGTATTACATCAAATAATGTAAATTTAATCATTAATTTTTTTGTATATTTTTTTGGAATAAAAAAAATAATAGTCTAACTTAGAATTGTTGATGATCCAATTAATCCTAGGAAATGTGTTGATTATACCTCCTAGAATATCATAATTAAATTTGATTAAAAAATTACAGACATACTTTAATTAAATTCCACGATGTGACACAAGATAAAATAATTTCCCATACATATATATTATTCCCCTCCATTAGTGACCATTTCAATTAATATGTATTATTTTGTAATGATGAAGTCGATGTTACATCTATAAAACTATTAGTGAACATCTTTTAAAAATTGATTTAGCTTGATATGTGTGCAATAAAAGGTTCTAGAAGCTACCATGAGTCCAACAAACATTAGGAATAATATCAACATTTAGAAAATCATAATGAAGGGAATAATATATATCATTGAGTGACATTAATAAATAATGATACCACGTATTGTTAATTTATAGATTTCAGGGCCAAAATGATAACCCAAAAAAATTATATAAACAAAATTTAACATTTTAATTAGAAGTTATGTGTATGGATTGTAACGTATCAGCTTTAATCAGTTATGGATATTTATTTATTTATTATATTCTAATAAATTCATATATCAGGGCATGCTCTAGCACACCTCGTTGTGGGTCAAGGATAGCTTTCTAATTAATTTAAATAATTACGGACGTTTTATGAAAAATGTCACATCGTGCATTGCCATGGTGTTCGGGTTTTAAATAATTAATTAAATATTGAATAATACTAATAAAATATTTAAATAATATTTAAAAGAATGAAATATAGTATGAAAAGAAATTATAAAATAAAATAAATATGCGGTTACAGAAAAAATGAAAATAATTAAAAATGGGGATTTACAGTTTATGTTATTTTTATCACTTTCCCTTCCATTATTTTGATTTATTTTATTTCATTATTTTATTTCATTTTTTCCTTATCTTTCTTTTTTTTATTTTTTATCTTTTATTTTTTTTTTCTTTTATGACTTTTCTTTTTTTCTCCTCTCCTCTCTCCCTCTCCATTCCCCAACGTCTCACCCCTCCTCTCTCCAAGGTGGCACACCGTCTAGCAGGCCATTTGGAAGGCTGTTGTTCCTCTGTCCCACATCTGATTCCATCACTTTTAGGTTCACAGAAAACTTTAGGGAAAGACTAAAACTTCCCATTATGAATTTTTTGATTTCGTTGAGTAATATGCACACAGTTCATCGTAGAATATTTTTACCCTATTTTGGGGTTTTTCTAAAATCCTTCATTTTCATCCATATTAGGTCATATAAAAGCATATTTATTATTTTAGAGAAATTTAATACTACATGGTAGAGGTTCCTAATCTCATTCCCTCCATTTCTTTCTATATTTTAAAAATTCACTGCACTGCAATTAGTCGGTGCCTACCGGCTTTGTGTAATTTTACCCAATTTAATTACCTTAATAGTTTTGCCTAATTGCTGAAGCCATTATCATCCTAGATTAGTTTTTTTAATTGTTCAAAAATATCATAAATCCCTTTGGGAATTCCGACATTGACAGTGCATTTTTTCATTAGCCGAGTTATTCATTTAATTAACTCCACGTATTGAGTAATATGTGTGTAGTTCGCCGGAGAAGATTTTTACCCTATTTTGGTGATTTTCTAAATTCCTTATATTTCATCTGTTTTAGGTTAAATAAAAGTCTCTTATAGATAATAGATTCTTCTAAGACTACATGGTAGGGTTCCTACTCGCTTTCCCTCAATGACGTTGCATTTTATAAAGACGCACAGTTGTGTCGTTAGTCGGTGCCTACTGGCTCTATGAAATTTTACCAAATTTAATTACCTTAATTGTTTTGCCTAATCATTGTATCCTTAATCATATTAGATTAAATTTTTTGAATTTTTTCAACAAAATCGGACACCCCTTTGGGCGTGCCGACATAGTCAGTGTATTTTTTCATTAACCGGGTTATTAATTTAATTAACTGTAGCTATTAAACCTCTCCATTTTATTATTTTGACATTAAATAAATAGTTTTTTGAATTGTTTAAACAAATTTGGACACCCCTTTAGGACAGCCGACATGGTCAGTGTAATCTTCTGCGAGTTGGGTTTATTGTTTGATTAATTGCATGTGTTGCGAATCCCCATTTTATTATAATTAATTTTAATAAATTGTTGCTTTGAACATGAACTCGAATTGGTAGATCATTGACACTTGTTTTTTTTGAAATGATTATTTTATAAATTTGAATTACCCGCTGAGGTTGTTATGATATGTATATTTCCATTCAATATGTCATGTTGTACTATTAAATTTATTCCTTGTGATGAACAGGTGAATCTGGTAAGTTTTTAAGATGTGACATTATATATTGATTAGGTCATATATACTATTGTGAAAACATTAATTAAATTCAGGGAGAGGAAAGGAGGTTGGTCCTGTATTAAGTTCCACGCTTAGAACCTTTGTTCCTGACAGGTTACTCAATGTGACAGGGGGCGGGGTTATTGGATTTTCTAGACCGAGACATCTCTAGGCTTCCTAATACTTATGAGTGATAGCTGTTATAGAAGGGACCAACGGGACAGATCCATTTTCAGTGTGTCTAATCCAACCTCGTATGATACTCAACCACTTTTTTTGAGATTAGGATGAACGCATGGTAAAGCCATGCCTCGAGTGATACTCGGGTTTTCGAAAGATTATCTTGGACAGGCTCAGTGGTTTTGGATTAACTGAAGAATGTTCCGTAGTGATACCTTCAGGATGGGATCAGTCTCCAACTTTCAACATGAACCATAATAATGATGCACATTTGGTATATATAATTTCCATTTGAGTTTTCTTGAGAATTGAGAAGTCCTTCGGATATATGGAAGTGCACCTGGTTGACACTTGACTTAGACCCCAAGTCAAAGTAAAAACATGGTGTATATACATATTCCTTTCTTTACAATGAATTAAGATTTATATTTATAAATGCTCATGCATTATGCTAACAGTTAACCTATCAGACTACCAGATTTGGTTGAAGCAGGTGATTATGTAGGGTTTCCATTTGGAACCCAAGACAAGTTATTTCTTTCATTGCGTTAAACATATTATCTAAAAATTATTAATTTATGGAACACTGGATTTTTATTTCTTCACGAAATGGAAATGTATAGACACCGTGGTTTCCGGAATACGGGGATTTTATCTCATACCCTGCTCAAGCGTCATGGTCTCCCGAGTAGATTACTTGCTCGTAGGTATCAACCAATGGAATTGTGCTACATCTGATGCAAAATTGTTCATTACTACATAAGATGGACACTGGGGAAGAGGACCAGGACTTTCTCATCATGAAAATGCTACTTTTGTCTTTTTTATTAGTTGATTGTGTGTTTGAGTTATCTTTTTTTTACTTTCAATTTAGACTCATATCATGTCATGGAATACTTTTGTGATATCCCACACTTGGGTATTATCTTTCTGTTGGATTGATTTATATTTATTTTGCTGCAATTTATTCATTTACATGCTTACTCTATTGATTATTGTTGCGGGTTACTTTAGCTATGATATTATTTATTTACTTTGAGGGCATAGTCACCCCCACAAACACAGAATAGCCCTTGATACTAGTAGGCAGCCTCTGGCATTCAAGGAGATAACATTGAGGTTATGTAAACCATCATTCTGGCTACCGTATTAGAGGTGAGATGGGTCTCGACATTGAAATATAGAATCAAAGGGTGTTTTTAATTTTGTCATACAATTTGTGTTAGACATGAGACTAGGTTTTAGGGATTTGGAATGTACCTTGTGCATTGATGTAGCTAACCCAGGTACCGGGGAAGCCCAAATCCCTAGTTTTGGATTGAAGTTCTTGATTATGCCATTTACTGTTGATATGATTTCAGGGTTGGGTGAATCACTAGTATTGTGTTGTTATTGTGTTGATATTGTTGAGATAATGAGCTTACCATTTCCGCCCAATTATACTAGGGAAATTTATTATGTGCATCATAATAGGCACTAGATGATTAAAATGCAATGCATATTTCCATTCCATATCTACTTTTAGCATTCATTTTCCTATTTTCCTGTGAGTGTTATTCTTCATAGTAGTAAAAGATTGAATTTCTAGTTTATTGAATATAAATTTGTGATAGTTTTTTGTATGTTAGCCTGACCTTGCCTAGGAGTGGACTGTAGATCATTTTTAGCAAATAATTATAGTTTTCTCTTCTATATCGAAACCCAACTCTATAGTGGAGTTATCAGTTGTTTACTGCTCAGAGGTAGGATATGTACCTAACCTTTTTTTGCACCTTACTTGTTTTTCACACCTTCATTACTCCTTGTTTAAATGTGTGTATTTTTCTATTGTAGACAAATGTCACTGCGACGTCTTCATGCTATGCCTCAGGAGAGTGGAATGAGCACATTCATGAGATGGTTGTTCTTGAAAAACTAGTGGTACCTCTCTTCGATCCTCTTGTGGATCTACCTCCTATTGATCTACTGAGAGACCCTAACGCCCAGTTTAGGGATAGTCTCCTCAGGTTTATGTAGTTATTTTAGAATATCCCAAGACCTACCCTGTAAATGGATGACCTCATGAAGGAATTTCAACAGAAAAACCATCCCACCATCTAGAGGAGTGGAATCCCTCATGTTAAAGAGTCATAGATAGAATATATATGGCCTCTCTTCGACCACCTTGAGACGATTCCAGATCATAGGATCGAGCTTGTAGACTACATGCTCCTTGACTCTGACAAGCACTAGTGGGACAATGTTTCTTAGCTGATAAGACTAGTGAAATGGCTTGGGGTGACTTCCATGCAGCCTTCTATGACCACTTTTCCCACAGACTCTGGGATATGATCATGCACGGGAGTTCCTACATCTTCACTAGGGCTCTATGACCGTGTTAGAGTATTCTACACGATTAACATAACTACATAGTTTTTCACCATCACTGACTGTCGATGTGCAGACTACTATGAGGGGTTTTGAGGACACACATGAGTATACCATCCACTCCCAGGTGAACGGCTTCCGTTTGACCACTGTTACAGAGATCGTCAATAAGTCTTTGATCTCAAAGCGAAATGCCAGTGAAGATAAACCAGTGAGCCAGGGCGGTTCAGTTCCGAGACAGGATGATGACACTTATGGAAGTAGAAAATGCTGTTTTTAAAGTGCATGTTGGGGTAATTGTATACAAACAACACATCTTGATAACTATTCCACATGTTGTTAGTGTAGTAGGGATCGTAAAAACAAGCCGCAGTTCATGAGAGATCTGAAGGAGTTCAGAGCTTGCCGCTGGATGGGTCACCTTCAGCGTTTCTGTCATTCCTTCTCTTCAACATCCAATGGTTGAGGATCTGCAACTACCCCTACATCAGGTATGGGATATATGACTCCACAGCAGGATAGAAGTTCTTTTTTCCACGGGTCGATCCGGCCGAGGTAATGGTGGAGGTTGTACTCGAGGATATCAAGTTCTAGATTATCTGCGTCTGCATAGTGGACCTGCTCAGGACAACAAGGTAGCGTATCAGGGTCATGGATCATGTCTCATATATGTAGTTCAATATACACTATTGGAGTAGAGTGTAATACCATCTACAGTGAGAGGTACTATCCTAGTAGCCTCTACTTTAGTTTCTACTCTTTTTTATATAGGTTTATCACACTCCTTTATATCTGCAGCTGTTGTTGAGAATCATGGTTTTCAAATTAATTATCATTGTGGAATCATTTCTGTAAACACTCCTCATGGGGTCAGAGAAGAGGGAATATTCCAGTACCAAGAGGGACCCCTTGAAATAGGTGGGTACCTTTTTTTGGAATTTCTATATCCTCGACAAATCTGGCATCGAAGTCATTCTCGGTATGAACTAGATCACTCTTTATAGTGCTCATGTGGGATGATATCACCATCAGGTGTCATTCACATCCCATTAGGAAGACACATATTTTCTCAGAGGTTAATGGTATATGCAGGCAGACTGAGCTAAGCCTAAATATGTAGGATTGGGAAGAGTGACCGCTCAGTTGGAAAGTCTCTTCCTGAGCGATCAGGGAACGCAAAGATTTGAATTCCGTCTAGTGGTGGATCATTTCAAGGACATCTTACCTTATTATTTCTCTATCTTAGAACTTATTAGAGACGTGGGGTTCACTATCGAGTTCGTGCCAGGTGCGACAATAGTGTCTCTTCCTCCTTATAGGATGGAACCAACAATGTTATAGGAACTCAAAAAGCTTCTTGAATACTTTGAGGCTAAGGGTTTCATCAGACCTAGCACATCATAATGGGGTTCACCTATCTTTTTCCAAGAAGGCAGATGGTACCCTCATGTTATGCATGAATTATCGTTGACTCATCCATCTCACGGTAATGAATCGACATCCATTTCCTCATATAAATGATATCTTTGACCTACTCTGGGGAGAAACTATTTTCTCCAAGATTAATCTGATTCCGTGATATCACCATGTGCGTGTGCGACCATTTGACATACCATGTACGACATTTCAAAGCAGGTATGGCTTGTACGAGTATCTGGTTATGCCATTCGGCCTCACGAATGGGTCAGTAGTCTTCATGGATTTTATGAACCGGTTTTTTTATCCGTATCTTGATTCCATTGTGGTTGTCTTCATGGATTACACCTTAGAGTATTCACATTCCATACACAACCTTGAAACCCATCTTGAGATCGTACTGAGTACACTGAGAGGGTGTTAGTTAAATGCTATGCTAAGAAAATTCCACTTTTATATTGATAAGGTACACTTCATGGGACATATTTTGCCTGATGCAGGGTTAATAGTTGACCCAGAAATGGTGACCATCGTGGTTTTATGGGAGAAACCCAAATGTGTCTTCGACATCCGTATTTTCTTGGGATATGCTGGCTATTACATGCTTTTTGTCCAATATTTCTCCCACATATCATCCCCTCTTACGATATATTTTTATATATCTAATGAAAATTTACAATCGAATTTATCTTATGTATAACCCTATATTAAAAATGGATTTAACTCAAAGTCTAGTAAATAATAAATTTTTTTGAAATACATTTTTGTGAAACACAATTGTGGGTGAAAAAGAGGTCTCGGTAGATATTCACATATAAACAAACTCTAATAATGAAGATATTATATAATAAACCCATACCATGCACTTTTATTTGATCGAGGGTACGTTAACCTCCTGCATCATCACTGTATCATAAATATATTTAATTTTTTAATGTCTAAAATTTAAAAATAAAATACTATTAGGTGGTAAATATTTTTAAAATTATAATTAATATTTATTTTAGAATTTATCTTATGCATAACCATATTTTAAAAATGGATTAGTTATTAAACATTGAATTTAGCACTTTTAACACTTATTTAAATAAGATAATAATAAATTTCCTAATCTAAACCAATTAGACCAAAATGATCAATTTTCATTCATAAGGTTGATTTGGGTCTAAATACACTTATAAAATATAATTAGTACATGTGTTAGGGTAATTATAATATTATTTTTACCTTTAATTACCCTTTTTTTAATCGTGGTAAATGAAAGTCAAAAGGTACTATTCATCCAAAAATATTCTCATCTTATTTAACCACATTTTACATAATTATGTCAACAGTTTCTATCGTATTTTTGAAATTAAACTCAAAAAAGTGCTAAAATAACGTTTTTTTCTAATTTTTTTACTTGCCTAGCAATTTTGTAAAAGACGGTAAAAAGTTTAATAAAATGGTATATATCTAATATTATTTTATGATGGATCCAATGAATTACATTGACCATATATAAATATTATGTAACTATTTTTAACTAATATAAATTTAAATGAAATAACCATTAATTTAAATAAAATGTTTGTTTTAAGCAATAACACAATGTTTTTCAGTATTCATCAAAAATTGAATGTTTTTAGAAAAATTTAAAAAATTCACCGTAAGCAAATTTTGATATTTTGAATCCAAAAATGAAGTCCATTTTGAAAAATAAAATTCATAAAATTGCAAAAAGTGTGTATTAATATTCATAATGTCTTGTTCAATTGGTCGTGGTGTGTTAAAACTCAAAGTTGGTTATAATGAAAGCTATGACATAATTGAAAGGGAAACATACCATGGATGATTGGGGTGTTACATTATCTCATCCTTTAAATAATTTCATCCTCGAAATTTCTAGAATATTTCTTCATAAAATGACTTGGTTGGTTCTACATCATATGTTACTAAGGTTCCCTTGTTACCTCTTTCATCTTATGGTTTCTCCATAGAACATTTAGTAGAAAATTCCTTCAATTTTTCAGTACTTGTTATCTGGTATTAAGAATCTTGATAGGATCCTCACAATAAGATAGATTGGGTTCCAGTTCTATTTCTTCATAGGTGAGTACATGTGTTGGGTCAGACATGTATTTTTCTAATAGTGATATATGGAACACATCATGAACTTTGGAGAGACTAGGAGGAATTTCCAAACGATAAGCTAAAACATCAATTCATTCCAGAATCTCAAAAGGTTTCATGTACATTGGACATAATTTACCCTTTTTACATAAATTTACAACTCCATTCCTTGGAGATACGTTCAAGAAAACATGATCATCTACTTGAAGTTCCAAATCATTCCTTCGGTTATCGGAATAACCCTTTTTCCTATATCGAGCTATTTTATGGTGGTTTTGGATAATCGTCACCTTTTCTTTTATTTCCTCAACATGTCATGGCCCTATAAATGTTCTTTCACCAAATCATCCCAACAGGTTGGAGTCTGACATCTATTTCCATGTATTTCTTTATATGGTTCCATCTGAATACTTGAATGAAAGCTATGTCTATTGGAAGATTCTATCAAAGGTAAATATTTAACCCACATACGTTGAAAGTCAAGTTAGTAAGATATCAACAAGTCTTATATGGTTTTAATAGTCTGTTCAAATTTTCCATTAGTTCAAGGGAGGTATGATTTCTCAAATGATGATTAGTATCTACGGCCATCTCAAGACTTTTCCAAAATCTTGATATAATATGGGGATCACGATTAGAATCAATCGATAGGGGTAATCCATGAGTCTTACAACATCATTAATATATAGTATCTCTAGACATTCAAGTTGTAAATCTTCTCTTATAGCATGATAATGTGCTGACTTGGTATGAAGATCAACAATGACCCATAGTACATTGATTCATCAATAAGTCTTTGGTAGTTATATAACAATGTCCATCATAATATCATCCCATTTCCACTTAGGTATTGGAATAGGTTTCATGAATCCTAGAGGATGTTGTCTTCCAACTTTCATTTTTTGTCAAACCATACATTCTGAAACATAATCAACATTCTCCCTCTTAATGTTGTCCCAACAGAAATGTTCCTTCAATTCTCTATAAATCTTTGTGCTACCAGGGTGTATATAGAAATTGGATCTATGATAATCATCCTACAATTCCATTTTTAGATCACATTTTTCTGGAACACAAAATCTCTTCCCAAATTTCAATATTCCATATTCATATACGATGTCAATCAATCTACCATCATTCACAGCTTTAATTTTCTTTTGAAACTCCTCATTATCTGTCTGAGTGATTTTTTACCTTTCAAATAAATATTGTTTTGAAACCATTTGAAATTTTATTGATGTTTCACCTTCCATGATTTTTCCCATATCCACATTTACTATATCCATGAACATGGGATCTCTTTCAACTCTAATATTGTTCAAAATTCCATGATCCTTTCTTCTCAAAGCATTTTCCTCCTTATTTTCCTTCCTCGGGTGGTAGTGAATAGTGAAATCATAATCCTTGAGTAGTTAGAGCCATCTCTATTGCCTCATGTTGATTTCTTTTTGTGATAAAATATACTTCATGCTCTAGTTATCAGCATATATCTCACATTTTTTTTCAAAGAGATATTTTCTACATATCATAAAAAAATATTACAGATGTTAAGTCAAGATCATTAGTAGGAATGTTTTGTTCATGAATTTTTAGATGTCATAATGCATAGTCAATAACTCTATAATTTTTCATAAGGAAACATCCAAGTCCATTCATTGAAGAATCACTATAAATAAAAAACCCATATTTCCCCAATGGTAGTGTCACGATAGGAACATTGAATAATCATCTGTTCGGTTCTTCGAAACATTTTTCAAACCCTTTTGTCTAAACAAATTGAACCCCATTATATGTGAGCTTGGTTAGTGGGTTTTTCAATCGGGAAACATTCTGGACGAAATGAAGATAATAACATGATAACCAATAAATCTGTGTACCTTAGATATACTCATCGGTGCAGGCCATTCTTGAATTGCTATTGTCTTAGAAGGATCAACAGAGATTATATCCTTAGAGACAATATGGCCAGGAAATGAAATTTCATAAGGCCAGAATTCAATCTTGATAAACATCCATAAAAATATAAGGTGAATTAGTTAGTACTAAAGGCATTATTGTAAATTCACAATGCTATTACCTGGTTTGAAATACTATTTTTGGAATTTATTCTTTCTTCATACACAACTGATGATATTCATATCAAAGGTCAATCCTTGAAAAATGTAGATCTCCATGAAGTTGATCAAATAAATCATCAATGCAAGGTAGGATATACTATTTCCTTATTGTAATAACATTGATCTCCCTATAGTCAACGCACAAAATCATGGATACCAATTTATGTTTTTTAAAAAACAGGGTCTCACCATGGATAAACACTCAGGTGAATAAATCCTTTATTAGCCAAAATTTATCTATTTTTTAGTTCCACTAATTCCAGAGTTTCCATTCTATTAGAGGCCTTTGATATGGGCCTTGAGATGGGAATTAAATTGATAGAATACTCAATTTATCATTCTAGAGGATGTCCAGGTAAATCATCTGGAAACAAATCACCAAATTCTTCTACAATAGGTATATCCCCAATTTGAACATTAGTTCCCACACACATAGTTCTTTCATTTTCTTCTTCCCCAATAATTGAATTTAGTAGATCTACTGTGGGTGGATCTAGATGAGATTCAGGTGGTTAAATTTATTCCCTAATGATAAGGTACTCCTTATCATTATAGAGAATTGTAACCTCCTTATTCTTATAATAAATTTTCATATCATGGTCTGAAATCCAATCCATACTGAGGATTATATCAAATTAAATCATTGGTATGATGATGAGATCATCAGATAAAGAATAGCAATATTACTTAATGGGAACTGATTCAAAAAACCATGTTGCAATGATACATCCCTTATAAGTTTTTACTACCAACTCTTTTTTAAAATAAAATTGGAAATATCTATTTTTCATAGCGAACTGGGATGATATGAAACAATGTGACGATCCATAATCAAATAAATCATTGGATAAACTTGAAGAAACCGTTAAATTACCACCACCATGTGTTTCAAATCATCAACCTACGTAGTAGTGATGGAATATTCTTGGAATTGATACATTGGCCTTTTCTGAGGTATGTTTCCCTGGATCTTAGGACATTGATTTTCATAATGCCCCATATCTCTATAATTGTAAAATAAAACATTGAAATCCTCTTTATTTCCATTGTAATCAAGAGCATGATGGCCTTTTTTGAAACACTTGTAATGGACTCTCAATCCGTTCAGGAAAGTATAAGAGTGTTTTTACCACATTTACCATAGTATAGATATTCTACTTTTCCATTCTTACCTTTAATACCATTTACATTGTTTTTTGAAGATCTCTTCTTCTCCTGATTTTCTTTAAAGTCATAAGACGTTGAGAATTCCTTTTATGTCTTGATATAACATGAGAAAAAATCTTTTTATAATGAGATGGATTTTGAGATTAATGCTTGATAGAGAAATGGAATTAAACCGTCAAATAAATGATGAATCTTACTCCTTGGGTTTGTATATAATCTACTACATGTATTGTTATCTATTTAAATTTATCCTCATACATTGTGACATTCTCATTCCATTTATGCTCAATTGTCATGTAGAATGTATTTTTATCATACAATATCTTAAAAATACACCAATTCCATATATGATACTTATTTTTCTTCTTTTGTGTTTTGAATTAATGACCACCATTGATATGCATCTCCTGTGAGGTGATAAACTGCCATGAATACATTTTCCATTTCGCTACTCCCAAAAGCATGAAATATTTTCCTTAAGGAACTTATCCATTGATCAACTACAAATGGATCTTTAGTCCAATTTAATGTTGGTGGTTGTTTCCTCATTAGGTGTTCTAACATTGATCTTCTTTATTATGGATAAGGGTGCTCCATATGGTCGGGTTATTATTCATTACCTGAGTGAGTTGTCCCAATATGGTGATAAGATGATTAACACAAATTGAATCACTAGCTTCACAATAATTATCTTAGGTAGGATAGAAATAACTACATGGATAATGTGCAATAATACAGATTCCATTCCTTCCACTATGCACCATTTATAAACAATGGCATACACTATATTACTTTATGAATAAAAATACATAAATCCAAACATGTAATACACTAAAAATAAATTGTACAATTTATGGATATAATCAATAATAATAAACATGTTTTCATTGAGGATTTATATAAGCATAAATTGTTCATAATGTTTTATAAAATAAAGTTAATTATCTAAGCATATCTTTAGAGGGTTTCGTAACAAATTTTGAAGCAAGGCTCGTTCTCATGTACCGGGATACCATTGGTCAAGCCCGAAACACCTTGTTGGAGTTTTCTCTCCTAAGAACTTCTGTGCCAGAGCCATCTATACCTGCTCGTATCCATAAAGGGATTTATTTCATTGAAAACTTACAAAATATATACATTCCCAATATTCTAGGAATTTTTTCTATATTAATTTTCAATGATTATCTTAGGGTAATGTTCTATAATCAGAGTTTTTTTAAATATAGCTTCCCAGGTTTGTAATAAACATCCTATAATTTCAATTATAATGCCCTAAACCTAGTTACCTAGAGTTAGTATATAATTACATTACATTGGAATGATCACAAGGGATCAAATCCCGAAATATTGATCAGATTAATAGACTTGTATGTTCTAGGAACAAATATAATTTCTACATTACATTATGAAATTAAATACAAAAAAAATTATGTCTCTATTGAACAAATGCATCTCCCTTAGACTATCACTGGTGGTCAGTCATAATATACTTCTTCACATTCTGTGAAAAATAAATCATAGAAAGGGGAGAGCTTAGATGCTCAGTAAGGATAACAATATAGTGAGAAAATTAATAAATAAGCATAAGAATTTAAGGTAGTGTATAAGAATAAAACATAATCCTTTTAATCATAAACATCAGGATAATTTGGAAAATATAATCAAATAATTCCATTAACCTATTCACATGGATATTTTAATAGTTGAATAATCACCTGCAATATTAATAGCCAATTTCATATTGATGGAATTCATAATGCCAGACTTCATAACAACATAGTTATGGCCTCATACCAAGACTACAAATAAGATTTTGTCAAGACCATATTCCAAGACACTAGTTTGTCTCACAAGACCTACCGATTCATTGAGGAGATATAATAGTCTCCACTCGTCACTTACTAAGTCCAATTCATTCCTCATATGAAAAATTTGAATCAAAACATAAATATTCATATTTAAACTAGCATACGAACTATCAATAATTTACCCATAAACCACGAATGGTATGAAAACAACACATTCGTAGTCAGAAATATCACAAAAAAAACAATAAAATATGTAATATTTTTATCATAATAAATCAACTTCAAATAGGTGTAAAATCTAACAATTGATGTTGAAATAAATGAAATCAAAACTATTTGAGAGAAATATCATTTTATATTTTGAAATCATTTTAAAGTAACATAATTATAATAGAAGACATTTATTTTGAAAATATTCTTATAATATTGTAAGGGATGATTAGAATATTTTATAAAAAAATATATACACGCGCCGTATAAGATAAAAAATTAATTCATTCCTTAATTTTTTCAAAAAGGTCGTAAAGTACTTATTTTAGAAAATGATGGATAGATTCCTTTATAATAATTTTATAAAAATTAAAAAAAGGTTTTAAATTAACTTAACCAATAGTCTAGTAAATAATACATATGTTTTGATGATCATTTTTGAGAAATATAGATGTGGATGATAAAGAGGTCCCAGTAGATACTCACGTATAAACAACCTCGAACGATGAAGAGATTATAGAATTAAACCTTACAATGTATTATTCCTTGATCAAGGGTATTTTAACCTCATGTATTATTGTTAACTCATTGTTATTAAATTATTCAAGAACCAAATACCTGAATATGATATCATATATTATCTTCTAATACTGTTCGTTGATAATATTTCAGTAGTATCATTGTTTCGGGAGTTATCTGATTCGTTTTCCTTTATATATTTGGTTATATAAGCCATGCTTTTCATGTATAAGATGTATTTAATTCATATACAGAATGATGTCATGTTCTTATAAATTATTTGTATTCATTAAATGTTTTTTATTATTGAGTGGTTACGATGGGAAATGAATATCACCGTGTTCCTGGAGACGTTAATCTGTATGTACGCACGTGTAGAAATATCTTCAATTGATGGTGAAATTATATGGAATTGGATGGAATATCATATAAAAATAATACCTATAATTTTAAATGTATGATTTAAATCATTTATACTCATTATTATACTTATCCAAATAATGATGTGTTCGAATAACAAACTACACCACGACGTGGATGTGGTATGTCATACGTACGCACATATAGTGACTAGTCATTCAGAGGATGGATAGAATAATGAATATGGTTTTACCATATTTTTAATAACATCACATTTTGAATAAGTTACTAGAGTTATTAATTTGTCATGGAAACAAAAAACAACGAGGAAGTGGAAGATGAAAATAACATCAAAGTGGTTGTGAAATAATTACCTCTTCTTCGGTGGTTCATTTTGATTTGATCAAAATGGATACCTAGGATGGATTTCTAAACCAAGGAAGGCCTCTAGTATTAATTGAGGGTAGTTGGGTGGATATTTGGGTAGGGTTTGTCCATGCCAAATGTCTTTGGAGGTGAGATTTCTAGATAAGGGCAAGTGCCCCCTTTAAGGGAGGTGAGGGCCACTTTAGGATAAGCTTGAAATATTATTTTACAATACAATAATATTCATTTAAAAATGGCTCCAAATAGATTTATTTCTAGGATATAGAGGAGATGGGTCGAAAACCTCTCAACCAATAGGTTTTAGATAGGTTTATGTCACCATAGTAACCTTATCTTTTAGATTTAACTCATAGTTAAATTGTTCATCTTTTACCAATTGTTCTTGAATTTTTTTAATAAATGGTTAATTAACATAAATTAAAATGTCAAGAGAACCCCAAGTGTTTAATTAATGACAATTATATTATTATATAAGTCCATTTGGATGAACTTCATATTTTTAAAACTATTATATAATTTAATAATATAGTATTTGTTTTAGAAACTCATTTATGTGAATTTTTAAACTATTTAGTATATGATTTTTTTAATGTCCTAACAACTTGATTAAATTGAAAAAAAAATTAAATCTACCCAAAAATGTAATATTATCCTAAAAATCACATTTATTCATCATAAGTCTCAATTATAAATTATTGGATATTTATAATATCAATAATTTTAAACTTTCATTAATAAAGTAATTATTGCATCATAATTGTATCAAAAATAAAATAAAAATTTTAATGGCTCAAAAATTAAAAATAAAATATAATTATGTAAGAATGATTTTTATCATTATAATTAATATTTACAGTCTAATTTATCTTATTTATAACCTATATTATATATGATTTAGTTATTAAATATTTAATTAAACACTTTTAACTCTTCTTTAATTAAAATACTATTAAATGTCTTAATCAAAACCATGTGGACCAAAAGGATCATATTTTATTCCTAAGTTTTATTTGGGTCGAAATATACTTTTCCAATATAGTTACGACATGTTTTAGGGTAATTATAATATCATTTTTACCTTTAATTGGCCTATATACTTTAAACTGTGATAAATAAAAGCCAAATGTTACTATTCACCAAAAATTATTTTCACCTTATTGAACCGAATTTTACATATTTATTTCAACCATGCCTCTCTTATTTTTTAAATTAAATTCACTGAAGCCGTAAAATTATGTTTTATGAAAATTTTCTAATGTGGCTAGAAGGTGGGTAATAGACGATAAAAACATCGATAACATTTTATATGTCTAATATTATTATAAAATGACACCTATGAATTACATTGAACATATATAGGTATAATATATCTATTTTTACCGAATAGAAATTTAAATTAAGTAAATAATTTTTTAAATAAAAAGTCGGTTTTAAACAATATCACAATTTTTTCACTATTCATCAAAAATTGAACGTTTTTAGAAAAATACCAAAAATTCACCCTAAGATAATTTTTATATTACAAATCCAAAAATGAAGTATGTTTTATAAAATAACATTTATAAAATTTCATAAAGTGGGTATTCATATTCATAACATTTATAAAACTTCATGTTGGTTACGACGCAAGCTATTAAATTATTCAAAGGGAAACATACAGTTGAAACTTGGTGTGTTAAAAAATAAATATTAGATTATTTTTGTATTACATTCATACCTAGCACACAAAGTCACAAAAAAAAATTACATGCCTTATAGATGTATGGAAAAGAAAACATACTATCATCTTTTGATTGTCTTTCAAATTCACACATATTCCAGATTCATCTTTTCATAACTTTGTACTCCCTGAAATTGGAGTTCAAACTACATTCGATTCATCCATATCAAAATTATTTAAATATTCCCTTACTTTCAGTTCCTCTGATATGAAATTTTATTTTTCCATTGATTGACCTGTTAAGGCATGTAAGAATGATAATAATCAGTAAATGGAAATTAAATTTTTCTTCATCTCTTTTGCAATATGTTCACAAATAGTTTCGTAATCTATAGAAAATATTATTTCATCCAAATAAACAATTAAAATTTATGTTCCAGAGTAAAAATACATCACATAAAATGATTAATCAATTATTCTAATTCAATATTTCATTATTCTCAATCAATGATCATGTTTCAAATACCTTTAATTATGGATCTTTATTCATCCCAAAAAAATTATTCATTAATGTAAATACATTGATTACATCCTCATCATGTTAAAACCCACAATGTTGGTCAATGAAATCTTCTTCCTAAAACTAACAATTTATAAATTTTCACATTACATCCATCTGATTGAATTTTTAATTCCGATGAGAATACACTGAAATAAACATCCCTATAGTTTATAGCCACAAAATGAGGGAAAATTTTTCATGAATGTCTAGACCATCCACATGTGCATATCATTTACAAACTAGTTTTTATTTGTTTTTTGAAACAACTCCATGATCATTCAATTTTAGTCCTTAAACCTGCATTTATGCGATAATGTTTTTATTGGATAGTCTTCAAACAATTTACCATTATTAATTCTTCTAAATATGATCTATCTCAACATTCATAGGAGCTAACTATGCTTTATGTTGACTAGCCTCTAGAACTAATGTTATTACTACTTTTCAGATAAGTGAAGTCTGATTCTCTAAACCCAATTTCCATATATTATGAGCTGGAACCTTCATGTTCCTAATAATATTTTCATATTCGACATGATTTCTTATGGTAGGAAATTTCTTTGTTTGTTTCCTAAATGAACTTTCTAAATCACTTGAATCATATGAATCATGATAATTATGGATGGGATAAATTTCACCATATATGGAATTCTCCAATGTATCCTTCTCTGGATTCTAAATATCTTTTGTAATGGAAAATTGATTTTCAATAACCTTCTAATCATATGATTCCACCAACTTGTGTAATCATTTTTCCCATATTTTTGACCGCCCCCATTTGGTGAATAACCCTTTAATGTCCATTCCAATTCATTCTCATTAAACAAACACAAATCTAGATTATCAAAATTTAGCCAACATGGGCATCCAAAAACATTAATTAATTTCAATAAATTTTTTAATTATACCAAATTTCAGAAGGATTCATGTTGGTTTTTTTTCTCAACGATCATATATTTTGAACATTCAGAACAATACTAACATCATATCTCCAAAATAATTTTTAATATTTTTATCGTGGTAATATACTTCTTCCCATTTCCACCGATATTCAATTCTTCTTTTCTGATAATAAATTTTAATGTTTATTATAGGGATCCCAACAATGATGTTTTATACCATTATTTATCATAAAAGATTCAAAATCAGTGTTTGGGAATTTTGTAGCATTATTTGTTCACTAATTCTTGTTGGAAACAACCAATTATTTCTCAACATATATTTTGTTGAATTTTAACAATTAAATATCCACTGACTTCTGCTTCAGGAACATTTTCATTGTCATCTATGTTAAATAATCAACAAAATTGATATCATATAAGTCTCCATTTTTTGATTTATTACTCCTTGGTCCAAATAAATCAGAGTGAATAATTTCAAGTGGCATGGTAGATAAAATCTCAATTCTCATATGACTTTTGATAGACATGTTTCATTTCTAGAATGTTATAGATACATATTCATAAATGTGTATTCAATTCTTCAAAATTCTGGGACATCAACAACCTTAGGTAGTTTATTTTTTTTTCATACCTTGGATCGTATGTTATCAATGAAAAAAATTGTTTTCATATTCAGTACTCATGTAAATAGAGTTATTTATTTCTCCTATTCGAAAGAGATTCCCACTATTCATTTATCATTTTTTAATTAATTTTATATATTTCACACATTGGATGATACAAAAGTACATTCTAAATATTACTTCTTTTCCACAATCACAATGTTGGCATAAACTAAATAGCATATTTTTTAGCCCGTTAACAAGTAAAACATCTTTATATTTGAATTTCTCCACTTCAGTCTCCACCATATTGATTCCTTTGATTTTTATGGACCTATCATTTCCAAACATAAATGCTCCTCCCTCCTGAATTTAAATATGATTCATTATTTTCATATCACTAGTCATATGTGATGAATAACCATTATCAATAATCTAGGTTTTTCCTCTTACATTCCATCCAAGTGGTATAAAAAAAGCAATTTCCTCACCCATCTTTTTTTCAACTTTATATTTTTTTCAATCATAAAAAACATATTCTTGAAGGAGTGTCATTAATAATTCTTCATGATGAAATGACTAATCAAATCTTCCACAAGAATCTTCTATAAATTTAAAATGAATCTTTATTGGAATGATCATATCACAGTCAGAATTCACCATTTCAACATCTTGTATAATAGGAGACTTTCAAATTCTTCTATTTCTATATCTTCCACATTCCTCAAACCTTCATCTGGGTAGAGTTATATTATTCCAAAAATTATTATCTCCATGCCCAAATATTACACAACATCGACAATAGTCGTCAACTCCTCATTTTCAATTCACAAAAGATCATTTTCTATATAAAATTTTTTTAGTTGGTAACATTATTCTAATATAACATACATAGGATTTGAACCATCATGTATTTTGAGTTAGTTTTTTAAATTTGTAAAATTTAAATATTTATCACATCATTGTTTCACCCATGATTTTCACATAATTTTTAGAGAATCTAAAATGACAAAATAATCTGATGACACAATATTTTTTGGAAGAGATTATTTAACAAAATTATAACTATGAGCATTCTCTACAAATTTTGATTTCATTGATTTTAATTCCATATATTTGATTACGTTTTCATTCATATATATCATGGTACATTCAGAATCAATATGATTTGTTTGAAACTTATTAAACTCTTATTCTTTAGCATATTTCTTCATTCCATGATGTTCAATAATCTTTTTATGTTCATAAATATTATGTTTTTAACTAAAATTAGTTTCTATGTATTCACCCTCTATCTTAATGACATCTATTATTCCTTTACCATATTCTGCCTGATCATCCCCCCTTTACTCTAATTTAATTCTAGAGAGTATTTTCATCTAGATATGCAACAATTTTGGGTCTGAGCTTCTACTCTGTATAAAATTCTTCACAACAATCATCACTCTCTGGTGATTCATTTCCAAAACATTTTCATTGATGGTTTTGAATTTATCAAAGAATTCATCATCTGAAGAATCATTTTCATTTGAGTTTGAATCATCCTTCTTATTCCACAGAATTTTTCTCATTTTGGAAAAACTCTTATTGAATAAGTTTCATCACTTCTAATCATTAGAATTTTATTCCACATCTTCCATCACTATTTTTCATCAGAATAATCTCGATATTATCCAAATTTCTTCTTGGGTCTTTTCAAATAAAAAAATCTTATTCCGCCACACTAAAAACATTTGTGAGGAATATTTCCTCCACAAATTTTTCTACCACATAGATAGTTCATGGATATGAGAGACTTTCTTTTTTTCATTCAACTCATCATCTCCCATATCAACATACTCACCAGGATAAAATTCATCATCATAATTGATTTTCATCTTTATCGTATCATCAAAATCCATTTCATATTTAATGTTCATCTATATTTTTGGTGGATTCATCATTTCTTATGAAACAATAAATTTATGCTTCCCATCCTGATGTAAATCATTTTAATCATCTAATGTAGAAGTTTTGTAATTGAACCTATCTAATATGGATATAAATATTTCATTTATATCCTTCCCATCATCTTATATATTTCTATTATTAACTAATTTCATTGGGGAATCATTCTTAATTGGTGAAAACAAATAGTAACAACATGGTCAACTTCCAAGCCAAGTGATTAGAGATAAATAATCGTCTTATTTTCAATCTATAATAAATATTTCCATTGAATGATGGAATTAGTATTCTATTTATAGAATTTATATTATCCATGATAATTATTTAATAATGGAACCTCCATTTCCAAGGATAAAGTAACAACATATAAGGGGTGTTTAATATGATTTTTAGTTTCTATAAGATACAAAACATTTATATACTTAACCTCTGCAATTTTTTATGATTTATATCTTAATAAATTTTTTTGTATACACATAAAAACAAAATAATGTATGAATGAAAATAAAAAAGATTATAATGTGCCGGCCTTAGTGTGAGAAACTAAGACCCTTCCATATCCACTCCAATGGGTCTCTAGAAACCCACTATTATTAAGATGTTAATACAATATATTCCATCTTCCATTGGAAACTGTCTATATAACAATAAAAGTGATTATGTAGACTCTCATCAGTTTTGAAATTTTATAATTTAAAAACAATTGAGACAACAAAAAGATTATTTTATTTCTTGAAAATTCTCCTCAAATGATCTGTGAGAATCCATAGTTTGATTTGGAATGATCTGATTCTCTCAATATGATGATGTTAGATCCAAATTTTCACAAAACAATTATGATGGACTCTTGAACCTATTTTATACAATAAAATGATGTTGTAATCTATAATTTATTTCATTCAATATAATGATGATGTAATCTATATTAATTTTTTATAATACAATACTACTATAATCAATATCTTATTTATTTTAAAACAGTGCAGATGTAATATAGACCAAATTTCATTTAATAAAATGTTCTTATAATCCGGAAATGATTTCATTGAAAATAATGATGATGTATTCTTGATATTATTTCATTCAATACAATGAACTCAAATTAAATATAAAAAAAATAAATTTTTTGGGAATTCAAAAAACTATTCTTCTTCAATCAGATGACAATTTCCACTTCAATTTATTTAGTGTACCACCTTTTATGCTGGTATAAAAAAGCAAAAAAAATAAACTACTGATCTAAGTTTCTATTAATAGGAAACCCATTAAAAAAGGCAGAAAACATAAAATATTTTACACTTCCACAAATCTAATATCTCATAAAATCTATTACATTTAAATATACTATTTTATAATGTAAAATGACCTTCGATTTCTCCAATATATTGGAAAAAGTGAATGTTATGTTTTAAAACTTTAATTCTTCCACATAATCGGCTCACTGAGAATCATTTTACATGTAACGACCTCTAAATTTCAATGGAAATTTTTTTCTTAATTTTATTTGAGATTTTATGAGTATGCAGTTCCTGACCGCACCTAATTCCGAGACCCGGTGTGCCCGAAATCATATTACGAAGTTTAGCTCGGGTACGTTTAGTGAACGGACGAGCGAGTTTTTCTAACTTTTGAACCAGTGCTCGGAATCAAAATCTGAGAGCAGCGATGAAACCACAGTGCTGGTAATTACAAAGGAAGACCTTTCCTAGAGTTGCGTTTGCTCGGGAGGATATGTTAAAAAAAGTGAGGAATAAAAATAAAATTGTTTTACAATTTATTTTTTATCTCTTTACCGGTGGATTAAGTGTGTGGAAAAGGAGGATGCTAGGAATCTGGGGTGGGGCCCGCACAAGCCCCCACCTCCATCAATTTCCTCAACACCCCCTTTTGATCCCCCCTCTAGCAATTAATTTCCAACTCCTCCACATTTAATTACATGCCATTTAAACGCCTCATTATTTGGAAAATGCACGTTAATTAATTCGTGAATTCAATTTGAGTTCTCAATTTAATGTTGGCATGTGTGTGTGTGAATAAAATAAGACAAGGTATTATTGTAATTTTGGGGTTGGATTTTTTCTGTGTGGTTCTTTTGGAGGAGGGATCTAGTCTTGAACAATGGTCTTCCTCGTTGAAGAATGTGAGGAACGCCGGAGCACCAAGAAGAGACGATGTGACAATCCCTCCCTTATCTAAAGACGGTGTGAGACAACATCCTTTTCTTGGACGCTCACCAACACCGGGAACGAACGACCCTCGCGACGCCATTTTCCACGATGATCTATTCGACGACTTCTTCGAGGTAGGATTTTTTTAATTACGTATGATTTAATTCTCTTGTTTCTTTCGTTCTAAAGAAAAACAAAGAACGCGTATCAACTTATTATCAAGTTGATCCACGAATGTTTTATTTGCGGGTTGGGAATTTTGGTATGCTTCGAATTTATTATAGATATAGTTGAATGATTTGATTCAATTTTATTTAAATAAAATAGATTATTTTCTCTTTATAAACCATGTGTAATAATGGTCTATTGATAACGCCTAACGCGCAGGGCACGTGCCGAAGAAAGACAGCCCGTCCACCCTCCGCAGATTGTTGTTGATGTGTGAATTTCCGGTGACAAAGAAATGGGGCCGCATAGGCGATTTGAGGACTCCGCAGTTTGTTTAATTGATGTGTGGATCGATGGGCGATGACAGAATGGGCTGTAGAGGCGATTTGAAACCTCCGTAGTGAAGATCAGGTCATGGGAAGTCCATAGATGCAGATGGGAGCCGAAACGGACCACCGGTGCGAGTCCGGTGGTCCGCAGAGAGTGGTGGTGGCGCGCCACCCGGCGCGGCGGCGCACCCCCGGAGGAGACCACCACGGCTGATTCACAGTGGACCAGAACGGCTTTGTCATTCTTAGTTTTGGCGGAGGGTGCGACATTAAAGCCACACCATTTCAATCAAAGAGGGGGGCAGCGCCACCCCCTACTTCCCGCTCAGCCGAAACGGCTGAGCTGACCGGCCTTGCGGGCTGCGCCCCCCCAGGCCTGACCCGGACCAGTGTTGGGTCGACCCGGACCCAGGCTGGTCCGGGCCCAAAACCCCCTAGAAACGGACCGGTTTGTAAAAATGCCCATAACATGGGCTACGGACCTCCGATCGATACACCGTGTGGTGAGAAGCGATCCTTGGATCGAGACTGTCGTTTCAGTATATTACACTCATGGTTTCAAAGAACATTGGGTACGGTCGGGTTGGTTCAAACAAGAAACCAACCGGGTCCTCGGAGCGGAAACACTTATAACATGAGCTCCAGATGTCTGATTGATGTGTCATCGACTTTGTTGGATTCCTCTTAGTGATACAGACCTTTTGGCTTACTCTGCTCGAGGTTTGGATGCAGCTGGCGTACGGTGGGGTTGGTTTTAGCTTAAAAACAAATCGGGCCCCTAGGACGAAAAATCCAATAACTCTCAGACCGGGCGTCTATTTGACGTTCCGTCTATTGTGTTGTGTTCCTATTGACATGAAAGAACTTTGCGATACATCAAATCTGGTCTACATGACAGTTGATGTATCGAACTCTTGGATTGTGGAGCGGACCCTCCTGGAACGAACGTGCTGTGTGCAGAAACCCTAGAGCTAGCTGAGACATGACGACTGCAGATCGATCGACTCGGAGTGTTTCGATAGCCCAGCGGGGAGTGCTTGGTTGTAGTGGCAGACCCATGGCAGAGGAGCGCTTGGTTGTAGCGGGAGGCCCACGGTACTCAACAGAAGGAGTACCTCTGTAGGCTATGAGGGGGAGCGCTTGGTTGTAGCGGAAGACCCATGGTGGGAAGTGCATGGTTGTAGAAGTAGGCCCACCGTACTCGACAGGTGGAGTACTACAGCTGTCCAAGGTTAGTGAAAAATGATTGGTTGTAGCGGCAGGCCCACAGTACTCGATAGAGGAGGAGTTCCCCAGCAGTTATGGTTTGGATGGTGAAGACCATCTTACTGTAATCCTCTGTGGGTTCGACGACGACGAAAACCTTACTGGAATCCTCCATGGGCTCGTTGGTGAAGGCTATCGTACTGGAATCCTCCATGGTTTCGACGGTGAAAACTATCGTACTGGAATCCTCCATGGGTTCGATGACAATTAAAAATGTACTGGAATCCTCCGTGGGCTCGACGGTGAAGACTATCGTACTCGAATCCTACTTGGCTTCGACGGTGAAGACCGTCGTCCTAGAATCCTCCATGGGTTCGATGACGACGACAACCATACTGGAATCCTCTGTGGGATCGATGGTGAATACTATTGTACTGGAATCCTCTGTGGGTTCGACGGTGAAGACAATCATACTGGAATCCTTTGTGAGTACGACGACGACAACAACCGTACTGGAATCCTCCATGGGCTCGGCGGTGAAGACTATCGTACTGGAATCCTTTGTGGGTTCGACGACGACAACAACCGTACTGGAATCCTCCGTGGGTTCGCCGATGATGACTATAGTACTTGTATCCTACGTGGGTCCGGCAGCTTAGCTGTTGTAGTATCGTACATGGGTCTCAGCTAGATGAATCAGTAACTACATCTGATCATCTCCTTTCTCCATAAAAATAATGTATACTTCTGTGAGCTGAGTCGTGACTTTCAATCATTCTCTTCGATATGATTGACCTGCTTTTCTATGTGGATTGGGTTGTGCTTCCCTATGTGGATGGGTTGTACTATCCTGTGTGGACGTTATTGAACTTGGGCTCGGATGTTGGAGCCGAACTAGAATTGATGACTTAGGTATATGTATGGGCATATACCTAAGTAGATTTGGTTGTTACTTCGTGATTGTATATTTTCATTGTGTATTATCCTTTGTCGATTCTGGGAGCCCTTCGGGGGTCTCGGGGTCCCTACTGAGTAGAATATACTCACCCCTGCATGGGCTTTGCCCGCACTTCGTTGTGTTGGATGCAAACGATGGACAACGTTGATCGAGGTAGAAACTCGTGGAGCCGGACGGTACTTGGTGGTGGACCACTGGACGAGACGTGCTCGGAGCAGATGGCTAGAGCCGAGGAGAAGAGGAGACGATCTGTACCCACCCTTCCGGTGGGATTTTCCAGAGTATAACTTGGACTTACTGTTACTTTTCTGTTGTTTTACTCTCTTTCAGTTGTACTTTACTTCCATTGTACTGCACTTTTCAGTTTGGGTTTGTATTCTGGCCCACTTAATTTTCCGCACTTACTTTTGTACCCAGTTTTACATAGTGTTTAATTCTACTAGCTTACTCTATGGTGATTGTTTATTTTGTAAATGCAATGCCTCCCATTTTTATTGGGATTTACGCCTTCGGTGCTAGTCTCTAGCCCCTGGCCTATGGGAGGCGGGCTTGGGGTAGTCATGACACTGGTTCCGAGGAAGTGTCGTGACAGATTGGTATCAGAGGATTTCGGTTCTACCGTAGAACTCAAGACTCTGATCTTTCTTCTATGTGAAGTAATAGTGTTAACAGTATTGAGTGTGGTTACCAGTCCAAGGAGTCCAGTGTTGGTATGGTGGCCGACGTATTCGTACACCAGGACCCTGATTTCTGATTTCCGACTCAGAATACGAAAACACTGATTGCATGTGTGATTAAAAAGTCTCCTTTGTGATTACATTATGTCAGATCATCAGGTATACTATTTTGACCGTGGCACACATGTCTCTTTCCAGGATGGCCCCACGATGGCAACCAGCTAGGGTTCCGAGATTTTTGTGAGACGACAGCCCACCGAGGGACGAGGCC
Organism: Viscum album; assembly: GCA_963277665.1. Taxonomy (NCBI): domain Eukaryota; kingdom Viridiplantae; phylum Streptophyta; class Magnoliopsida; order Santalales; family Viscaceae; genus Viscum; species Viscum album. The sequence continues at coordinate 1,014,036,393 of OY728152.1, read as the reverse complement.
TCGGTGCAGGGCCCTTTTTCAGTGGAGGCACTGGCGGTACCTCTACCCGCCGAACCACAGATGCCTCCAGCCCCAGCCGCTGAGAGCGCATGTCACCTTAGTGCACTAGACGAGTTTCAGTGTTAGAGACCACCCAGATTACATGGGGAGATGGACCCTCATGCATCCAAGGATTGGATGGAGGCAGTAATTCGAGTTTTCAGGTTAGTGGGGACACCGGCTGACCTAATGGTGATCCTTACAGCAATCCTCCTACACACGGTAGCAGGAAGATGGTGGAGCATGATGATCCAGGTGCACGGCGAGGCATTTCTCCTCTGGACAGTCATTGGAGAGCCTCTTCCGCTCGGAGTTCATCCCATCCACCCTCTGTGCGGTGCGCATCTAGGATCTACTATAACTGCGGCATGGAAGGATGACGGTCTCCTAGTACTCGGAAAGATTTACTGATCTCTCGCACTATGCGACGGACATGGTACGAGACCTGTTCCTCAAGGCCCAAACCTTCGAACAGAGGATCAAACGAGATATTAGAGCTTCAGTTGTTTCTCATAGCATCCCGACGCAGACATGGGTGTTGGAGAGAGCCCTCATAGTGGAGATTTTCCTTGCTGAGTAGTCTCCAGCAGCAGGACCCACCACTAGCCGGCATGCGGCCGAGTCTTCTGCAGCGGGTAGTAGACAGATGACACAGAGGTCCAAGAGGACCAGACCTACAGGTGATCAACCACATGACACAAGATCGTGTGTGCGAGGAACCCGGGGTGGAGAACGACTTACCAGGAGTGGACAGTGTTACTCCTGAAGTAGGGTTGGTCACATGGCTCGTGACTGTCCGACCCGCCATACAGATGAGCATCAGATAAATGAAGGACCTCCTAGGAAGAGGCAAAGGTTTGATCGGGGTGGATCTCAAGGAACAGGATACCGATGCAGGGGAGATGGCTGTGCAGTTGGAGGTGGATGATGATTCGAGGTGTTGCCACCACCACCACCAAGTGGTCCACCCTGGCCATAGAGAACTGGTGTACATGGGAGAAATCAGCTTCAGGCAGCTGAGGCATTTGACTATGGAGCTCCAGAAGCTGGCGGACATGAGTGAAACTAGTTCCAGGCACGGAGGCCTTTGTTGTTGGTGCTTCTAACATTCTTTTTTATTTATGTTTTGGTTGTATGTGTCTTTTTTACTTTGAGCTGCAGTAATAAAAGACACATTTATTGTGGTGTTTACTTCCCTGCCCTCTCTTTATGTAGTTACTAAGAGGTTCCGGTTTAAAAATAGTTGACTTGACCCTCACTTTTGAGATACCTACTAGAGGAGACCCAGTGACCACACACTAATGCCGACAGTGTGACTCAACCCTTGGAGGTTAGGGTAACAGTTGTATCTCTTGGTAGTAGCGTCGAGTCCTTATGACGTCATCCTTGGTATGAATTAGTATCATCCTTGTAGAGATTGAATAATTTAGGCAAAGGACGTGGTTCATCGAGGGGACGAGACCAGATTTCTCTTATCAGCAATGAATAAATCTTAGCAGCTCTTGTAGGACCAGAGAAGGTCCAAGTCATCCAGGAGTGGATGAGGATAGCTTAGATCCAACAAAAGGATTGTGCTGACAGGAGGTGGAGACCACTAGAGTTCGAGGATGGCGACCATGTCTTATTGCGGGTCTCACATCGACGTGGATTATGGATATTTGGCTGGGGAGGCAAGTTATCTCCACGCTTCATCAGACCATTCTAGGTTCTCAGCAGGATAGGCGAGGTGGCTTACCGCCTGGCTCTACCACCTCTGTTTCAATGGGTGCATGACGTCTTCCACATATATCAGCTGAGGAGATACGTGCACGACCCGACACATATCTTCGACTATGGGGAGTTGTACTTTGACGATGGGGAGACTTTCATGGAGGTCCCGGTGGAGATTGATGATTGAAGGGAGTGGGTCCTACGTGGGTGGTCGATTCCTCTAGTGTGTATCAGATGGAAGCACGAGGACCTCCAAGAAAGCACATGGGAGTGGGAGGCTCAGATGTGTGCTCAGTACCCTCATTTGTTTCCCTAGTTTTTTATGTATCTTTACGGGGACGTAAATCCCTGAGGTGGGAGTAATGTAAAGACCCATAAATTTCAAGGGAATTTTTTTTTCTTAATTTTCATTAGGATTTTACGAGTACGTAGTTTCTGACAGAACTTGATTCCGAGGAAAGGTGTTCCCGGAAACATTTTCCGATGATTATCTTGGGAACATTCAGTGAATGGATTAGTGAGTTTTTCTAACTTTTGAACCAGTGCTCGGAATCGAAATCGGAGAGCACCGATGAAACCGTAGCACCAGTAATTGCTTAGAAAGACCTTTCCTGGAGTTGCGTTTGCTCGGGAGGAGATGTTAAAAAAATGTGAGGAATAAAAATAAAATTGTTTTATAATTTATTTTTTATTTCTTTACAGGTGGATTAAGTGTGTGGAAAAAGAGGATGCTAGAAAGTTGGGGTGGGGCCCGCACGAGCCCCCACCTCCTTCAATTTCCTCAGCACCACCTTTTGAAGCCCCCTCTAATAATTAATTTTCAACTCCTCCACATTTAATTACATTCCATTTAAATGCCTCATTAATTGGACAACGCATGTTAATTAATTCATGAATTCAATTTAAGTTTTCAATTTAATGTTGGCATGTGTGTGTGTTAATAAAATACAACAAGGTCTTATTTTAATTTTGGGGCTGGATTTGTTGTGTGGGGTTCTTTTGGAGGAGGTATCTAGTCTTGAAGAATGTTATTCCCTGTTGAAGAACGTGAGGAACGCTAGAGCACCAAAGAGAGACGTTGTGCCAATCCATCCCTTCTCTGAAGCCAGTGTGAGACGACATCCTTTTCATGGATGCTCTCCAACGCCGTCAACGAACCACCCTCACGACGCCATTTTCTGCGACGATCTCTTCGATGACTTCTTTGACGTAGGTTTTTTTTAATTATGTATGATTTAATTCCCTTGTTTCTTTCGTTCTAAAGAAAAACAAAAAACATGGATTAACTTATTATCATGTTGATCCGCGAATGTTTTATTGGCGGGTTGGGAATTTTGGTATGCTTCAAATTAATTATAGATATCGTGGAATGATTTGATTCAATTTTATTTAAATAAAATTGATTGTTTATCTTTATAAACCATGTGTAATCTTGGTTTATTGATAACGCCTAACGCGGAGGGCACGGGCCGAACAAACACGGCATGACCACCCTCCGCATATTGTTGTCGATGTGTGAATTGACAACGACAAGGAAATGGGGCCGTAGAGGTGATTTGAAGACTCCACAGATTGTTTAATTGATGTGCGGATCAACTGGTAGTGATGGAATGGGCCATAGATGCAATTTGAAACCTCCTTAGTGAAGATCGGGTCCCAGGAAGACCTTAGACGCAGACGGCAGCCGAAACAGACCACCAGTGTGAGTCCGGTGGTCCGCGGAGAGCGGCGGTGGCCTGCCGCCGGAGGAGACCACCGCGAATGAGCCGCGGAGGACTGGAATGGCTTTGTCGTTCCAGGATTTGGGGGAGGGCGTGGCATTAAACCCGTGCTGCTTCAATCAAAGGGTGGGGGAGCAGCGCCTCCCCCCCGCTTCCCACTCTGCCGAAACGGTCGAGCTGACCAGCCCCGCGGGCCGCACCGGCCCAGTCTGGGCCGGGACGCCCATGCCGGCCGGGCCGCACCGCGCCTTGATGTGACGGACCAGGACTCGGGTCGGGTCGAACCGGTCTAGGCTGACCCAGGGGGTCTTTGGCCGAGCCGGTCCGGGCCCAAAACCCCCTAAAAATGGACATGTTCGTAAAACCCCCCCATATCCTAGGATACTGACCTTTGACCAACGCACCATCAGTTGCGATGCAATCCATTGATCGAGACATTTGTTGAGGTATATTAATCTCAAGGTTTCGGAGAACTTTGTGTGTGGCCGGGTTGGTTCGAACACGAAACCAACCGGGTCCTCGGAGCAGAAACGCTTATAACTTGAGCTTCGGACATCCTATTGACATGCAGTCGACTTTTTTGGATTCCTCATAGTGAGACGAACCTTTTGGATAACTCCGCTCGAGGTTTGGACACAGCTGGAGTACGGTCAGGTTGGTTTTATCTTAAAAACCTACTAGACCCCTAGGACGAAAAAGCCAATAACTCTCAGACCGGGCATCCGATTGACGCGCCGTGTATTGTGTTGTGTTATTATTGACATGATGGAACTTTGTGATACATCAACTCTTGTCTACGTGACAGTTGATGTATCGACCTCTTGGATCATAGAGCGGATGCTCTCGGAATGAGCGTGCTGTGTGCAGAAACCCTAGAGCTGGCTGAGACTTGACGACTGCTGATCGATCGACTCGGAGTGTTTCGATATCCCAGTGGGGAGCTCTTGGTTGTAGTGGTAGACCCATTGTGGAGGAGTGCATGTTTGTAGCGGCAGACCCACGGTACTGAACAGAAAGAGTACCTCTGTAGGCTCTGAGGGGGAGCGCTTGGTTGTAGCGGCATACCCATGGTGGGAAGTGCTTGGTTGTAGCAGTAGGCCCACAGTACTCGACAGGTGGAGTACTACAGCAGTCCAAGGTTAGTGAAAGGCACTTGGTTGTAGTGTCATGCCCACAATACTCGATAGAGGAGGAGTTCCCCAGCAGCTGTGGGTTGGACGGTGAAGACTATCGTACTGTAATCCTCCGTGGGTTCGACGACGACGAAAACCGAACTGGAATCCTCTGTGGGCTCGACGGTGAAGACTATCGTACTGGAATCCTAAATGGTTTCAATGGTGAAGACGATCGTACCGGAATCCTCCATGGGTTCGACGACGACGACAACTATACTGGAATCCTCCGTGGGCTTGATGGTGAAGACTATCATACTCGAATCCTCCGTGGGTTCGATGGTGAAGACTATCGTACTGGAATCCTCCGTGGTTTCGATGACAACGACAACCGTACTGGAATCCTCTGTGGGATCGATGGTGAAGACTATCGTACTGGAATCCTCCGTGGGTTTGACGCTGAAGAAAATCATACTAGAATCCTCCGTGGGTGCGACGATGACGACAACCGTACTGGATTCCTCCATGGGCTCGACGGTGAAGAGTATCGTACTGGAATCCTTCGTGGGTTCGACGATGACGACAACCGTACTGGAATCTTCTGTGAGTTCGGAGATGATGACTACAGTACATGTATCCTCCGTGGGTCCGACAACTTAGCTGGTCTAGTATCCTACATGGGTCCTAGTTAGATGAATTAGTAACTACATCTGATCATCTCCTTTTTCTTTACAAATGATGTATACCCGTGTGAGTTGAGTGGTGACTTTCAATCATTATCTTCGATATGATGTACTTGATTTCCTATATGTATTGGGTTGTGATTTCCTATGTGGATGAGTTGTACTATCATGTGTGGAAGTGATCGAACTTTGGCTCGGATGTTGGAGCTGAACTGGAATTGATGACTTAGGTATATGTATGGGTATATACCTAAGTAGAGTTGATTGTTACTTCATGATTTTCTCTTTCCTTTTTGGATTATCCTTTGTGGATTATGGGAGACCTTCAGGGGTCTCGGTGTCCCTACTGAGTAGCGTATACTCACCCCTGTATGGGATTTTCCAGCACTTCATTGTGTTGGATGCAGACGATGGACAACGTTGATCGAGGTAGAAGCTCATTGAGCTGGACAATACATAGAGGAGGACCACTGGACAAGACGTGTTCGGAGCGGACGGCGGGAGCCGAGTAGAAGAGGAGACGATCTGTACCCACCCTTCAGGTGGGATTCTCCAGAGGATGGTTTGGACTTATGACTTACTTTTCTGCTGTTGTACTCTCTTTCAGTAGTACGTTACTTCCGTTGTACTGCAATTTTCAGTTTGGGTTTGTATTCTAGCCCACTTACATTTCCGCACATACTTTTGTACCCAATTTTACTTAGTGTTTACTTCTGTTGTCTTACTCTATAGTGATTGCTTATTTTATAATGGCAATTCCTCCCCTTTTTATCGGGATTTATGCATTTGGTGCTAGTCTCCATCCCCTGGATTATGGGAGGCGGGCTTGGGGTAGTCACGGCACGGGTTCTGAGGACGAGTCGTGACATTACAACCTATTAGAGCATATTTTTTCCTCATCTCATTACAATATTTTGAATAGATTTGATAAAATTTTCAGTATCCAATTTTTATTCAATATGGATCACATTTTTACATATTTATAGTTATTATTTTCATAGAAAACATGTTACAATTCTCTGAGAAAACTAGTTGTGATTTTCACAGAATGTTGGTAACAATTCTTTCATAATGCTGGTTTTTGCCCTCTATATAATAGAGGTTATGATTCTCTTTGAATGTCAGTTACAATTCTCCTTAAAATTATAATTAAGACTATATGATTTCATGAATCTTAATAAGAAAATATGATTATTAAAATATAATAATTAATTTTTTATTACTAAAATATCATTATGAAAATTTGATAATAATAATCCCTTTATCAACTAATGATTTTTTCAAACCCCATCACAATTTCATAAAAATATTGTTTCATTAATGTTTTCATGTCTTATATGAACTTCATCAGTAGTAAAGCATCATATATCTTTGTTTTCGAAAATATGAAAAAATGTAAATCCTGAATTCAATTTCACAACACAAAACAATATATCAATATCATTCATTCTCAGATAATGTCAAATAATGATTCCCAACATACAATAAATCCTTCCGTTAAGTATTTTGGATCTGATAAACTAAATAGAATATAGATGGATATGATCCCTTGAAAACAATAAATTCTTATACAAAAAAGGTTAGTTGTCAAAAAATACTAAAATTATGTTACAAAAAATTATCATAATAGTATTTCAATCATTATAGATAAGTAATTTTATTTCATCCAAATAATGTTATCATAAAAAATCTCAATAACTAATGATATTGTGACCTAAAACATACAAAATCACATCTGATTTCATTTATTCACATTCAAATATCGAGTATATTAATTAATTTTTTCTTCTAAAAATTATTCGTTGACCATAATTATATATGTCTAAGCATATAATTTTTTATCATAATATTTTATCGTATGTTTGTTTAAAATTCATTTTTAAATTAATTCTTCATAGTGATAAATTATACATTTTTCATTTTGGTTTTAGTTTTTTAGTTTCAATACTTAATCACTAACCATATATCCATAATTTATATAATTATAATAATGATATAAATATCATATATTTTTTTAATTTATATTTATATTCACCAATAAAAAATTTCAAATGAAAACTGATTTACATTTTTCATAGAGGGGAAAGTCTTACGTACACATGAATGTTCTTTCATTCATCAGGAAATGAAATTATATTTAGCGAAATATTAAGTTAACATTTAGATATCACTATTATTTAATATATACCACAAATATTTATATAATATTTTATGATTATCATCATTTTATCACATCAAATAATATAAAATCACACTACTTTTTTGAGGCGGTTGTCCACATATACTCTTGAGCGACATTATTGGTTCATAATGTATCTGATGGTATAAGTATATAAATTATATAATCATTTATGATGTATAATTTTGTCATAGATATTAAATATTAATATATAAACCTTCATTGTAACAATCCATAAATGATGTTAACGAAATGTGAATTGAATCATCGGGTGGAGATATTAAGTTAATCATATTCAAGAGTGATACATTTTCTTCACATTTGATGTCAATTATAGAGTTAAATGGTGAATATAAAAATGAAATTTTATTAAAATGAGCATAATTATTTTTTATTTTATAAAATATATAAAATATTTATTGGTGTTAAAATATATTTTTTAAAAGAAGTTATATTTTTTGGTGATTAACTCATATTTTGTATGACTCATTTAAATCCTCATTACATGGGTCTATGGTTTGACTTTTTTTTATTCCACAACCTTTTGAATATTTATAAGTTATATTATGCCATAACCATAAAATATTTAATGATCATGTATGGTCAATGTAGAGAGATGCTGTTAATGGAGGGTACTATTTTATAATTTCAGGTAGTTGAAAATTTTTATTTTCATAAATTTTTAAATTACTGTAAATTAATATTTTTTTCCAAATGGATCCAAATTGTTAATATTTAAAAATATTATGTTTATTAATAAAAATAATCCCATTTAATCAAAATTTTACATGTATGGATAAAATTTGTATATATATCATTTATATTTATCCAAACATCAACCATTTTTATAATTAATATATATATTAATGTAATCTATCATTTAGGTTTTAATAATGAATCACATAAATGAAAAGAGTTCAAAAAATGGTCCATTTAAAATCTTTTATTTAATATCCCATTCATTTTCTATAATATACCTATTTTATAATTTTTTATAAATTAGTAATATATTATTTATTACAAAATATCATTAATTTTATTTTTAACACTATTCAAATAAATAAAAATAAAATACATCTAGAAAGAGGGTGAAATCAAATTTAATACATTTAATCCTCGACAATATTTAATATTCCCAGAGACATCGTTAATTCATCCAGACATAGATCAGATAAAAAATTTATATTAACCTGAACTATACTAACTAAAAAGGTGTAGTATAGAAGATGTTCGGGGTCGAACCCACATAGATCAGGGGAGAAAATAGTGAAACCTCTAGGATTATGGTTACGTCAATTCAATTTTAGTTTCATTGTTTTAAACTAAAAAATAATTTAAAATAAATGAATTCTAATAGAGAAACATAAGATGTGCGAATTTTTTAAGGGGTGGTTTTTAAAAAAATAAATTCAACATCACTTGTAAAAAAATAATATAAAATATCTAACAAAAATATTATTAATGATAGAAAATTGGTCATTCCTAATAAAACCAACCTATAATACCAAGTCATCAAGGTTAGATGAATTAAATGTATTTATTTTACATTATATTTAGATTTCTAAAAGTATAAGGGTAATTACATTCAATGTCCATTACTGAATCATCTCAAAAATGATGTGGTTCGTTCGTTATTGAAATTATATTCTCAATTATTCAATGATGAATAATGTATATGTGTAGGCACAATGCGATAATAACAAATAAATTCTTCTTTATGAGTGAAGGAAATTCAATCCTTAATGTTATGCATCACTTTAACTGGTCCTCCTCTCCCTTATGGGTTTTACCTAACCATTGTTTGTTGATCACCAGATTTTATGAAACCCAATTTCATAAAAGAGGAATAATAAATTCATGAATGAGAATGTAATTAAATATAGTACTATTAGAATAAAATACAAAATGAATCTAAAAATTATATGAATGAAATAAATTAAATATAGAAAAAAAACCTATAGTCCATGAAATACGAGTTGAAACCCGAATACAGACTCTCGGTGGTCAGGTCTCCAACATTGAATGAAATTTATTATCCTTCAATGGAATCCCCCATAAGTAATAATCATAGCCATCTAAATGGTTTCCCCAAGTCAATTAGGGCATTAAATTGCTTTCAATGTCAAAATATTTCGAAAAATTTAATCACAATATCCCTAAGAAATAAGTTTTTTCTTCTTTATTGGTGAAATGAATGACGTTTAATATGCTCACAAATCATTTAATCCTTATACATGTATTAATATTCTCAAAAATTGTGAAATGTTCATATTGTAACACCCCGACCTCAGTTACCCAGAGTCGGTGCATTATGACAAAAGATCAAGTCTCGAAAGACCAATTAGTTTAGTAGACTTGGAATAACTAGATACATTCATAAAGTTTACATTACATCATAAAGTGAAAACTACTAAAAACACATATTGTCTTCATAATCCACACTCAAATCCCCTTATACGACCCCTGAAGGTCATTCGTAAATTACTTCATCAAATCCTGAGAAAAATAAAACATTGAAAGGGGTGAGCTCAGATTCTTAGTAAGGATAACAATATAGCGGAAACATTCATAAATAAGCATAAAAATTTAAGCCATTGTATAACTAAAACAAAAACATTTTAAATTTGAAAATCAGCATAATATGGCAAAGATAAAATGAAATAATTCCATTTAATTATTCACATTGATATTCAACTAGTTGAATAATCACATGCAATATCAATAACCACTTTCATAATGATGGGATGCATAATGCCAGACTATCATAACCACATACCCAAGGCCTCATGCCAAGACTACAAATAAGATTTTGTCAAGGCCTTGTTCCAAGACACTAGTTTGTCTCATGAGACTTTCTGATGCATCGAGGAGCTATAGCGGGCTCCACCCATCACTTATTATGTCCAATGCATTCCTCATACGAATAGGTTTAAACATAACATAAACATTCATATTAAAACTAGCATACAAAATGTCAATACATTCACTAAAAACCATGAATGGTATAAAAATAACACATCCACAGTCAAAAATTTCAAAAAACCTTCAATAATATATGTATGTTTTGTATCATAATAAATAAATTTCGAATAATCTTAAAATCCATCAAAGGATGTCTACATAGATGAAATCAATATTATTTGAGAGAAATATATCTTTCGTTTAAATCATTTAAAAGTCATGTAATTATAAAATAAAACATTTACTTTTAAAATATTCTTATATGCTTGTAGGGGAATCTTTGATTATTTTGTATTTTCGGAAAATAACCGCACCCATCGTATAAGTTAAAAAAGACATTCTTACCTTAATTCTGACAAAAAGGTTAAAAAGGACCTTTTTGGGAAAACGATAGAAATATTCCATTATAAACTTATTATAAAAATTCAACAAGGGTATAAATATCTTTATAACATAGTCCTTAAAATATTAAGAATGATTTGAAATACATTTTTATGAAACATGGATGTGGATGATAAAGAGGTCTTAGTAGATTATTACGTATAAACAACCTCGGATAATGAAGAGATTGTGAAATAACCCTTACCATGTACTTTACTTTAGTAGATGATATGTTAACCTCTTGTATAATAGTTAAAACGTTGTTATTAAGTTATAAAATAACCATATACATAATTATGATATCATATATTATCTTCTATTAATGCTTTGTTAATAATATTTTAGTATTATCATCGTTTCGGGTGTTAACATAATCGTTTTCTTATATATCGTTTGTTACATAAGGAATGTTTTTTATAGATTGGCTGTATTTTATTCATATCCAGAGTGCTATTAAGTCCTTAAACATTATTTTTAATCATAAAATGATAATTATACTTGGATGGATATGATGGGGAATGAATATCATCGGTTCGTGGAGACGTAAGTCCGTACATACGGATGAGCGACAATATCATTATTTTGATATTAATATAATATATAATTGGATGGTATATAATATAAACATAATCTTTAACATGTTATATTTATTATTTAAATGAATTATGCATCATTATTATACCCATCTAAATAATAATATAATGAATAACAATTACACCATGACGTGGAGACGGTAGGCCGTACGTACACACGTATGGTGACATGTCATTAAAGGGATGGATAGAATAATGAATTTGGTTGATCCATATTTATAATAACATAACATTATATATAATATACTGGAGTTATTATTTTATAATGGAAATAAAACGGAAATAAGAAGTTGAAGATGAAATGAACATGAAAAAGGGTGGTGAAAACATTACATTTTCTTCGGGTTTTTCCTTTTGATTTGATCAAAAGGGATCCTTAGGTTGGCATTATGATCAAACTAAGGCCTCTAGGTTGAAGTGAGGGAAGTTTAGAGAGTATTTGGGCAGGTATTGTCCGACCCAAAGGCTTTTATTATGTGAATTAGCGAGAAGGGGAGTGCCCTTTTATAAGAGGGGTGAGAGGCATCTTTTGAAAAACTAGAAATATTTTTTTATAATAAATTCATATTTGGTTTCTAATCGCTCAAAATTGTATTATTCAAAGTATAAGGTGGTGATGGGTCGAAATAAATTCAACAAATATAATTTAGACAGGTTTGGGTTATTATATTAACATTATATTTTAGTTTTAACTCTTAGTTAATTAGTTTGACATTTACAATGTCACTTTTTATTTTTATATTATATAGTTAATAAACTAACTATATACATCCATGCGACCCCCAAGTGGTCAATTAATGATACCCTTATCATTATATATGTCTAATGGCCAAACCGTAGATTTTTAGGAATTGAATATCAATTAATAATATAATATTTGTTTTAAAAACTCTTTTATGTCAATTTTGACACTATTTGGTATTTGATTTTTGTGAAAATCATAACAGCATTATTACATAGAACAAACGCAATTAAATCAATAATAGCATGTAATATTAACCGAAAATTAGTATAATTCATAAAAAGTCTCAAATTACATTTATTTGGATATTTATAATATCAATTATTTTAATATTTCATTAATTACGTAATTACAACATCACCATTGTGTCATAAATAAATTAAATTATTTAATGTATAAAAATTATAAATAAAAAACCATTATGTAGGAAATCTTTTTATATATCTAATGAGAATTTACAATTGAATTTATCTTATGTATAACCCTATATTAAAAATGTTTTAGTAATTAAACTTTTATTTTAACTCTTTTAACTCATCTTTGAATTAAATAATAATAAATGTCCTAATCTAATCCAAGTGGACCTAAATGATAATATTTTATTCCTAAGGTTGTTTTTTGGTCGAGATACACTTGACCAATAGAATTAGGACATGTGTTAGGTTAATATTAATAACATTTTTACCTTTAATTATCCTATTTACTTTTAACCGTGGCAAATAAAAGTAAAAAATTACAATTCAAAAAAAATTATTTTTATCTTATTGAACCACATTTTACTCCTTGATATTAAAGGTGTGTCTCGGATTTTCAAAATTCCAATCATAAAAGTTGTAAAATTAATTATTCTGTGAATTTGCAAATTCTCCTAGGAGGTGGGTAAAACACGGTGAAAAGATCAATAAAATTTTTATATATCTAAAATTATTCTAAACTAACTCCAATGAATTACATTGAACTTATATAGGTATTATGTATCTATTTTTACCTTAATTAAATTAAAATAAAATAAATAATTATTTAAATAAAAAGTCGGTTTTAACCAATAACTCGGTGTTTTTCACTATTCATCAAAAATTGAACGTTTTCAGAAAAACACCAAAAATTCACCCTTGGCTAATTTCGATATTCTGAATCCAAAAATGAATTCTATTTTGAAAGATAAAATTTATAAAATTTCAAAAAGTGGATATTACTATTCATAACGGCTATTTTTATTGGTTCTGGTGTGTGTTAGATCTCGAGGTTGCGTACAACACACGCTACTGTATTATTCAAAGAGAAGCGTACCGTGGAAGCTTGGGGTGTTAAACACATCATACAACATTACATCATTTAATGTTGTTACATGATGTGTAAAATTTGATTTCATATCTAGAATATCCATTTCATCATACCTCTTCAGTTTTGTGCTCCTATAAGTGTCATGTGATCTTTCTCAAAATATGGTGTCATGATGTTTTAATTCACTCATTGTTTAAAGTGTAATTTTTATAAAAAACCATGTTTTCCTTAGTTTTTATCTGAATGATTATCCTTAATAAAAATCATAAAATTATTAATATTTTCCATGATTTATATATTAAATCAAAAAAAATACATCTAAAAAACAACAAAGTATGTTTTCAAAATAGAGTTATAAATATTCAAAATATATTTAGAATATTTAAGGTATATAAAAATCATTCAAATTATATCATTTTTAATATTACAGAACCCGTTTATTATATTTTTTTAGTAAATGGATAAATACTACATAAATGTTTTCTCAAGAAATTAGTGTCAATATAAAACTAAAATAAATTTCTTTTAGGGGAGTAATTTCATTAAGAACAAATTGTCACAAATATTCTTTCATAACATTTTTTTCTCTATGATGAATACATATGTATTATCAACAATGAAAGATATATTTGGTAACTTTATTTCCATTAAATAACATATTGATCATTTTCATTGATAGGTTTCCATTAATCAAAGAAATTTTTATCCAAATTAGAAAAAAATATAAATTACATTATAGAAAAATAATATCATGAAATAATTTGTTAATATGAAATTGTTTTAACCATTATTATCCTTATTTACTCTTTACTAAGGGGATAAATTTTAAGATAGTTAGTATTCATATTGATATATAATAACAGGGGCCTATAGACCATATTTTACTGTTTCTATAGAATCTTTTTTTAAAAAAATTTATGTATTTTACAACAATTAAAATGTTGAAATTAATTTTAGAGAAATCGTGTACAATGTGATGAAAAATAATTTTATAGAAAAATATATTTGTATACACAAAAAAAGATTTATTCATATCATATGAATAGTAAAAAAATAATATATAAATGTCAATACATTTGGTAAAAAAAAATATATAAATATTATTGAAATATATCAAAATTACAGATCAATTTAATTTATTATGACAAAAATAACTTCTACACATAAAAAATAATTTCTCCAAAAACATATCCTTTATTTTAAAATGATTTTTATTTTCATTTATAATTAATTTATAACTAATGAATTCATTTTATAATTATGGAATCCGTCAATTTTTATAACACAATTTTTCATATTCATTCTTTAATATCCAATGGATAATTGATAATAATATTTTATTATAGTTTCACATGGTTCATCCTAACTCATTGTTTCTTGTAACATAAGCTACCAAATAAAATAAATATATTTGATAAATATATTTCATAAAATATTATGCTATATCATTTTACCACCCTCCAAATAAATTTCCCCCTGAAATTTTTATACAATAATACAAACATCCAAAAATTCTTATGCTTCATCATGTCAGCAGGTTCCCATGTAGCTTTCTAAAATTAGTTTTTTTACCAAAGAACTTTGACGATGTTGGTGGGATTTTATTATAGAAATTTATCTCTATGATCAAAATAATCATCTATTTGTTCCACATAAGAATGATATTTATTAAAAAAAATTCAACTCAATTCATTACATGTGAAATCATATGTATAAACATTCTCGGGATAGATAAATGGAACACATCGTGATCACAAAATAGATTCTGTTATGTGCCAATTGATGAGCTACCATATTTATACGATCATGAATTTCAAAAGTTTTGAAATGACCAAGTTTTCATTTCCATTATTGAAAAATATATCTACTCACTTCAATGTATATAATCATATGAATACCTTTTAAAAAACTTATATATTTAGATAATTTTAAAAAATTGAACAATGTCATTAATGTTGACTCTGAGCTTCTTTGATATAATTCTAAATGATGAATACCCATATCCATAATGTACACAAATTTTGAAGGTCCCAATATATTACTTTCAACTACTTCATTCTAAAACATTAGCTTTATACATTTCCTATAATAGAGGTTTTTATAAAGATAAATCTGATTGATTATATGAAATTTGTTGTAGTACAAAAATTCCACCAATGGATATTGTTCATCCCGAACATGGTTTCCATAAATAGAGTAATATATCAACATTTATTATAGATTTTTAATGGTATAATTAATAATTACACCTACAGGAATATGACGATCATTTCCAAAACATAAATAAATATCTAGATCTGACTGAGGAAATTTTAAAAACATCAGAGTAAGCCTTGGATCCTGTTCGGATATAGTTTATAGTGGGGCACCATTCAATATTAAAACTTCTCTTTTGTATCACCGATTAAGATGATAAATATAAAAATCTTATATAATTGAAATTAATTGTGATGACTTCATATGTAGATCAACTACAACCCAAATATTATTATTTTGTTTTGTTGTTTTGGTGAATCCAATGATATAATAAATGATAATGTTTTCCCATTTCCACTATAGTATTGGAAAGGGTTATAACATTACCATAGAAATATGCCTCTAAAAAACAACTGTATTATATTGTTTTTACCAATAATCATGGTATTTAGAATATCTATTCATGTTATACGACTAGAAATTCTCTTTTAAATCACTCAATGTCATCATACATCTTTGATGAAGAGTAAACTAAGAACTAAAATCCTTCCAAAACATATCCTTCCTCAAATATAGCATCGAAGGGACAAAAACATGGTTCATGAAACATGGTATTTATTAAGAATCAAGGTATAACAATGTAATATTTCTCACCATCAATTCTTAATATACATTTTCCTTCCCCTCCACTTTATTCATCAGTTTGTTATGTGTCTTAACACTCATTTAAGAAAGATAACATTCGGTCTTCCATCATGATTTCATGATCTATCCTTAAAAATAAATAAACATTGTATCTTTTTGCTACATATCAGGGACAATAAAAAATAATCCTTTCAAAATAAATAATATTTCAATGATTTCCCTTTACAAGGGTTGTAATTTATTAATACATCATAATCATTAATCAAATCCTCCAATTTTATTTCATTCTAGATAAAATAATTTTGAGTGAAAATAAATATTACATTTATGGGATTATTTTATATTTCACTAATTCCTCATAATTGAAATTCCACTATATCATTAGTAAAAAACACACCACAATTAACTCTAAATTACAAATAGTGTATTTTCACGTGTTCCAATAAATGTTGGGGGTAGAACAATCTATAACCATATTGATCTGCATGAGTATGAATCCAAGTACCTTCTACAATTCATTACAGTAGATTGAAAATAATTCTCCACTACAAGGTACAATATGAATATATATTATCACCATCCTTAACGTTAGTTTCATAAAACATTCCTCACTATCATCGGTCCATTGGAACTTGGTATAATCAATTTTAATAGAGTTATTGGATTCGATATCAAATAAATATCCTACACAATGTTTCTATAATGTACAATAAAATAAGGATCTTAGTAACACTAGTTTATTTGAACCAATGTTCGATAACATATTTCATTAAATGTTATAATAATATTCAATCACATAATATTATATGAAAAATGAAAGAAACATTCCTTCTGCAAAATTCATTCATTTTATATTTGAGAATAAAAACAATCCATCCCTAGGGTCATTACAAGAATACATATGTGATATTTAGAATAATCCTTTTTCAATTAATATATAATAATAACATCATTATTGTATACAAAAAACTATTCATTATATTTTTTAAAGACTCTATTCATGGAATCAACAATGAATGAATAGACATTAGTATGGCAATATGGAATCACAATAAATTCATAGCGGCCATACCCAATACATAATTCTATCATTGGAATATCTAGCATATTTTCCCAAAATTTATGATATCTAAAATGAATATAAATCCTAAAATATTATTAAGATCCACTGATTTGATCAATATTGTCATTAATGGAGGGTATCTTAAACATTATCTTGATATTGATCTTCGTATTCTCTTGATAATCAATAAAGATTTACATTGATCTATCATTATTATAAAAAAAATACAATACATCCCCCAAAGGTGATTAAAATAGTAGAATTAATCTCTTTTAAAAATTATCCAAGATTTTCTTCTTCAATTAATGAAACTCAATCAGGGAAATTCTATATCGAGTATGAGAAATTGTTATGGAATATGGGGTGAATGTAATTAAAAACTCAACATCATTATTCTGTGAAAGGCCAAAAAAATATTCCATAATGTCATCAATAAACATTATCATAATATAAATATCTTAATTTTTTTGTTTCTCTCTATCTATATAATACAATCAAAGTTTCTAATATAAATAATGATCCATATTATTTATTTAATTTTCCATGAATGTTAATTCTTTCATCACATTGATAAAAATAATATGTTTGTTTTGAATATCAAATATAGCATCCCTTCCTCTCTAATTTTATGGGATTTATGTGAATAAATACAATTCATGAACATAAAAACATCCAGTTCAACATGGGTATGAATGAAAAAATTGACGAAAAACACATTCCCATAAACATCGACTACAGAAGAATCATAGAATTTATATTTGATCTTAATACCAATATGAGTTTTTAATAATAACATAAATTATAATATTCGATTTTGTAGTTTTATAATAGACATTTCATAAAAAATAGTTTGTAGATACATATTCAAATAAAACATTTGTAGTTATATAGTGGACGCCATGTGTACAATTCACCACATAGTTGTTTTAACAATCATTAGATATAGCGATGTTAGGATATTTCTTTGTCCCTCTATGATTAATAGGTTGTTGATGTCAGTCATCATGATGACCCTTCTTATTTGGTCATTTGATACCAAAATGCCCATACCCATTTCATTTAAAACACTATAGTGTTGGTGGATCACTCTATTGTGATTTATCAATATTTTCATCATTAATTATCATTATATCATCAATTCAATACTCAATTACACGATGAAATTCCTTTACACAAATGAATCATTTACAAGAAACCAGATAAATATATCCTCATGTTTCCTTTCAAATTTTGATCATAAAAGGATTATCATATTCCTCTATCTAATGTTTTAATAATTAAATTATAATTTAATTATTCTTATTCTTTTCAAGACCTTGAGATTGATGTGTAGCTCCAAATTCTGTCTCAACCTTGATAGAATGATGAATTATTTATTTATTTTTATTAATTACTATTATAGATAAAACTATCAATGTCATGGTTATAAAAAATTATTGACTCAATCCACCATACATTAATGGTGGATTAAAATTCCACATGCATACCGCATATGGATTTTTAAAATTTTCATCATCAGTACTGAATAATTCATGTACTATTTTATTTAAATAAATTTATACTCATTCAATTTTTATACAAATTTTTTCTGTAAATACACATTTTAATGTAATATCATGAATTCATTCAACATTATAGAGAAAAGTTCATCTTTTTTTATCACGTTCTTGATTACAGTCCCATATTGATATTCTTATCCCCCAAATGTTAAATAACATGAAAAACAATCTCATTTAACATGAACTATATAAAATAAAATATAATTTCAATGGTATTGATCATTTACAAAGTGATTAATGGATTAGTAAACCCATTAAATGAGGTTGGTAGTTTACTCATGATCGACTGAATAGATAATTCTTCCCTATATTTTTCATTTTGATTCATACATTGATTTATAGAATGATAGTGTTGTGTGAGAAAAAAAATTATATTTTTCACCCAAAAAAATCATATTTTCAAAATAAAAATCATTATACAATCCACCAAATACTAAATTATCACAGTTAATATTAGTTCAAGATAATTACTAAAACCATTAGTTTATTATGAAGAAATGTAATAAATTTATAAACCCACCTAATAATGAATATTCATTAATATTATGTATAAATCAGGGCACATTATTCTATCACATCATTGCTTATCTCCGATCATTCATGATCATTAAAAAACATAATGCTTTTATTATATAAATTGGAATATTCCTTTTTTTCTCAATAATGTTTTCTCATCCAATATTCTAATGTATAACTAATCTATTCTTTGATACCAACAATATCGACATGAATACTTTATATAATGATATTAAATAATTTAGCATAATATTCTTGAAATATCATAATGATATATTCCATAATCACATGGATCTTATATAATTGGACACATAGAATTATAACAAAATGTTTCAATTTAGTTCTACATCATCTACCACAAAAATCTTTATAACTATCATCCTTAGTAGAAACATCATACATTAAACCATTATTAATAACATTAGAATAGAAACAAAATAAATGTTGAATATTTATAGTGAGAAAAATAAAAAAGGTAGATAAAAAGGATCATATATGAAAAAATTGAGAAAAATGGTAAGATAATATTTTATAAATAGATGAATCCCATTACAAAAATATCATAGATAACAATCATGAGTCATGGTATTAATCAAGAATCTTTATATTCCATGACTCATGAATGAATCAATGAAAATTATTAATGGGAGTATAATATATGAATAATACATGGAATTTTGGAAGTGACATAAGAAAAAAAAATAATTTCCATTTTAGTGACGCCTCAATTACATGACTATTATAGAATAATGGTTTCACTCTCCAAACCATCGTAGTATTCAATGTTCACAACAAAGTCATTTGTAGTGGAAAACATCCATTGTTGAATTTATTTCACTCCATATTCTATTTAATTTTAACTCAAGAGATATAAATAATTATAAATTTATTCATGAATAGATATATTTCTCACCCATCACATAATAAAAATCATACCTATGTGTCCAACAAGATCATAAATTATTCAAAATATTATATCTATTAAAAAAATAACTTTCATAAACATATAATTGGAGTGTAACCCCTAGAGAAGGAATATGCTTGACAAATAACATTCCAACACAAAAATAAAACATATAGAGAATAAATAAGTATGATATATTTGCACATGAATACTAGAAAAAATACATGATACCTTTATGGTTTTTATCTTGGTTGTATAAAAATATAATTAAAATAAACATGAGAAAAATGGCATTCATATATTTTAATATCTATTAAGAAATAAAAAACACCAAGAATTTACGTGAATTTTTTTTCATATAATATAACCATGGGTAATTTTATCTAAGGATTCAAATCATTATATATCAATGATGGTAGAAATGATTCTAATTATATTTATGTTATAAAAAATATCACTCGTACTTTTTTCAGAAAAATTACAATATACAAAATTCGGAAATCCACATGAGTATTTAATTCAATATATTTTTTAAAATTTAAATAATGATAAAAAATAAATTTAAAATGATGGAGTATAATAGCCAATATGATCATTATAACCTTTTTTAGAAAACCTTTATATAAATGAAAACGTGTTTTCAAATGAAGATAAAAATGAAGTCAATTTTCCGGAAAAAAACATAACTCTACTATATTGAGTAATTAGGTGAGTACAATGATTGGAAGATAAGTATATTCAAGAATTTAAAAGTGGATAAGAAAATTAATGATTATCCTGTTATATTAATAGTAGGATTTAACCATCAAAACATGATCATAAAAAATCAAGAAATAATGATATTTTTAAATAAGACCCATTACCTTAGGTCAAACAATAATTATACATTTCAAACCTCTTATATAAAAACTATTGGTTAATTATATTTCATATTCATGAAACATAATCATATATATCAAACCTCATATTATTTAATTTTTCCCATTTCACCCATTTATATTCAATTCCCTTTTAAAACTAATATCTTGGGTTATAATTTCAACGTTTTTCATGTATGTTTTGGTTTTCATGTTTTCCTCCTTATAGGTTAATAACGATTTTATAATATCCATAATGAAAATTGTTGAATAAATAACAGATATATTAACTATGTATATCTAACACCCCAAGCTTCCACGACACGCTTCTCTTTGAATAATATAGTAGCGTGTGTTTTACGCAACTTCGAGTTCTAACACACCACAACCAATCAAATTAGCCGTTATTAATAGCAATACACACTTTTTGAAATATTATAAATTTTACATTTCAAAATGGACTTAATTTTTGTATTTGGAAATTTGAAATTTGCTTAGGGTGAATTTTTTGTATTTTTTTGATAACTTTCAATATTTGATGAATAGTGAATAACACTGAGTTATTACTTAAAACCAAATTTTTATTTAAATAAATAGTTATTTTATTTAAATTTATTTTAGGTCAAAATAAATACATAATAAATATATATGTTCAATGTAATTCATTGGACTCAATTTATAATAAGATTATATATATAAAAAATTTATTGAACTTTTTACCGTCTTTTACCCACCTCCTAGGAGCTTTTACAAATTTGCATAAAACATAATTTTACCGCTTTTGTGGGTTGAATTTCAAAAATCCTAGAAACAAGGTTGATATCATTAAGTAAAATGTGGTTCAACAAGATGAAAATAATTTTTGTTCAATAGTAACTTTTAACTTTTATTTACCACGGTTAAAAGTAAATAAGGTAATTAATGGTAAAAAATATATTATTATTATGCTAAAACATGTCCTAATTCAACTGTATAAGTATAATTCGACCAAAAAAACCTTAGGAATAATATATTAACCACTTTTGTCCGCATGGTTTATATTATGACATTCATTATTATTTTATTTAATGAAGGGTTAAAAGAGTTAAATTCAATTTTTAATAACTAAATTTTTTTAATAAGGGGTTATATATAAGAAATATTATAATATAAAAATTAATTATAAATATAAAAATATTTCCTATAAAATATTATTTAATTTATAATTTTTAGACATTTAATATTTTAATTTAATTATGACATAATGGTGATGCAGTAATTAACTTATTAATGAAATATTAAAATAATTGATATTATAAATATACAAATAAATTTAATTTGAGACTATTTATAAATTAATATAATTTTATAGGATTATATGACATTTTAGGGTTTTTTACAGGAATTTTCTTCGATGTAGTAATGCTGTTATGAATTTATAAAAAACAAAATACCAAATAGTGTCAAAATTGACATAAAAGAGTTTTAAAAAAAAATATTATATTATTAATTGATATTCTATTACTAAAAATATAAGGTTCAGCCAAAAGACTTATATAATTATTGGTGTATCATTAATGAACCACTTGGGATTCTCTTGTAATTATATAGTATGTTTATTAACAATATAATATAAAAATACAAAGATACATTGTAAATGTCAAACTATTTAATTAAGAGTTAAATATAAAATATAAGGTTAATATAATGACCCAAACCTATATAAAACCTATTGGTTGAGTGGTGTTCGACCAATTCCCACCTTATCCTTTAAATAATCTACAATGGAGCCATTAGAAAAAGAAAATTATTTTATTATAAAATAATATTTCTAGCCTTTCCTAAGGTTCCCCTCGCTCCTCTTATAAAAGGGAACTTCCCCTTCTCTCTAATTCACACCATCTAAGCCATTTGGATCAGAAAAACTCATCCAAAATATCCTCTAAACTTCCCTAACTTCATCTTTGAGGCATTATTTTAGTCCTAAATCCAACATAGGGAGCCCTTTTGATCAAATCAAAAAGAAGAACGTGAATAAGGGATAAATATTTCATCAGCTCTTTCATGTTCTTTTCTTCATCCACTTCTTCATTACTTGTTGTATCCATTATAAAATAACAACACCAGTATATTCTATATACAGTGATGTTATTATAAATATTGTACAACCATATTCATTATTCTACACATCCTTTGAATGACATGACACCATATGTGAGTATGTACAGCTTACCGTCTCCATGTCGTGGTGTAATTGTTATTCAATACATTATTATTTGGATGGGTATAATAATAATGTGTAATTAATGTAAATAATAAATATAACATGATAATGATTCTGTATATATGATATAACCTCTTATTATATATTATTTTAATATGAAAAGAATGATATTGTCGCTCGTGCATACGTACAGATTAACGTCTCCACGAATACAATGAGATTCATTCCCCATCGTATCAATTCAAGACTAATTTTCATTTGAAGATTAAAAATAAATTTTAAAGAATTGATATCATTCTGGATATGAATAATATATAACCTATTAAAAAAAAAACTAAACTTTGGTAACAAAACATATAAAAGAGAACGAGTAAGTGAACACCTTTAACGACGATAATACTAAAATATTATTAACAAAGCAATATTATAAGATCATATATGATATCTTATTTATGTATCTGTTTTTTTATAATTTAATAACAATGATTTAACTATTATACTTGAGGTTAACCTACACTTGACCAAGGAAAAGTACAAGGTAATGGTTAACTTCACAATCTCTTTATTATCCGAGGTTGTTTTTATGTATGTATCTACTGGGGCCTCTTCATCATCCACATCCATGTTTCTTAAAAATGGCTTTCAAATAATTTTTACTATTCATTAGACTATGGGATAAATTAATTCATACCCTTTTTTTGACTTTTTATAAAATGGTTTGAAAGTAATTATTCCGTCATTTTCCAAAAAAGGTACTTATAACCTTTTGGAAAAAATTATTGTAAAAATCTATTTTTTAACTTATACGGCGGGTGGAGCTATTTTCAGCCTTTATAACATTGTCGAAGCTTCCCTTAAAATATTATAATAATATTTTCAAAATAAATTCTATTCTAAATGATTTAAAAATATAAAGAGTTATTTCTCAAAAAAAATGTTTTGATATCATCTATGTCAAAATCCTTTGATGGATTTTAATCTTATTGAAGTTGTTTTATTATGACACAAAATTTCAATATTGTATTGAATGTTTTGTGATATGTTTGACTGTGCATGTGTTATTTTTAGACCATTCATGGGTTATGGATAAATTATTGACATTTCTTATGCTAGTTTTAATACAAATGTTTATGTTATGTTTAATCCTTTCAATATTAAGAATGCATTGGTCTTAGTAAGTGATGGGTGGATCCCACTATAGCTCCTCAATGCATCGGTAGGTCTCATGAGAAAAACTAGTGTCTTGGCACAAGGACTAGAATATGTGGTTATGAAATTTGTGGATTCTTCATTCCATCATTATGAAAGTTGTTATTGATATTTCATGTTATTATTCGACTTGTAGAATATCCATGTGAATAAGTAAATGACATTATTTAATTTTATTTTTTCTATATTATGATGAAGTTCATGTTTAAAAGGATATTTTTTTGTTATACATTGACTTAAATGTTTATGATTATTTATGAAAGATTCTGCTATATTGTTATCCTTATTAATAATATGAGCTCACCCCTTTCTATGTTTTATTTTTCTCAGGATGCGAAAAAGTATATTATGACTGACCTGCAAGGGTGGTCTATGGCATCTCAACATTGTCTGTGAAAAAAATGTTGTTTTAGTTTTCTATTTATGATTTGATGTAAACCTTATGAATATATCTAGTATTTCCAAGGCTACTAAACTAATCGTTCTTTTGAGACTTGATCTTTTGTGATCATGCCAATGTTATGTAATAATGCACCGACTCCAGGTAACTAGGGTATGGGCATTACAGTTGGTATCATAGGAAGTTTAGTACAAACCATGGAAGCTATATTTAGATAAACTCTGATTAGAGCACATTACCCTAAGATAGACATTGATGTTTTGTATAGAATATCATCCAAGAATTGCAGAAATGTAGATATTTTGTGATATTTTAGAGGAATACATCCCTGTTTGGATACGAGCAGGTAGAGGCGGATCTGGCACAGATGTACCTTGAGGTAAAACACCAAAAAACCGCTTTAAGCTAGACTCAAATGGGAACTGGTGCATGACAATGTCCCTTGCTGCTTTCTTGGTTACGACACTCCCGGGGGATATTCATAGGATAATTCTCATTTTCGTTACAAACCATTATGAATGGTTTATGAGTATAAACATAATCAAAGAAAACATTTTTATGATTATCGATTATATCCATAAATTGTTCAATTTATGTTAAGTGATTTTTATGTTTGGAATTATGTATTTCAATTCATAAACTAATCTAGTTTATTCCATTGTTTAGAAATGGCACCTAGTGGAAGTAATGAAAATTGTATCAACACACGAAATCCATGTAGGGATTTCCATCCTACTTTAGATATTTATAGTGGAGCTGGTGACACAACTGATGTTGATCAGCTTATCACCATACTGTGACAACTCACTCAGGTTATGAATAATAACCTTACCCGTTTGGAGAACCCTGATCTGTTGCACAGAGGATCAATGTTAGATCTCTTCATGAGGAAAAAACCACCAACATTCAATGGGGGTACAAATCCACTAGTACCCGAGATATAGATAAATTCTTGAGAGAAAATATCCCATGCCTTGGGGAGTAAAAAAAGGGAAAATGTTTTAATGGTAGTTTACCACCTCACTTGAGATGTTGATCAATGTTGGTCATTAATTCACAACACGAAGGAAGATGATGAAGTACAAAATATGAAATGGGGGAGTTTATAGAGATTTTCTTAGAAAAATACTTTCCTCATGACCATCGATAAGATATGGAAATACAATTTCTATGTCTGAGGAAAAAGGAGGATGAGAATGTTGCAATGTATGAGTCTAACTTTACCAGGTTAGTAAGTAATGATATAGATTATATACGTAACCCAAGAATTAATATTGATCATTTATTTTATGGGTTAAAAACATTTCTCCATCGAGAATTAGTCTCAAAATCATTCTCGTCATACGAAGATATTTTCTCATGTGCTATCAAGACAGAAAAGGAATTCTCATAGTCTCATGACATTAAAGCAAATCAAGAGAAAAAGAGATCTGCTGATCACTCTATAAATGGAAATAAGGGGATGAAAGGAAAATTTGAATATCCATCCTACAGTAAATGTGGGAAAAAATCACCTCAGTACTTGCTTGAAGAGAATAGGATTGTGATGAAAGTGTGGAGAAAAGGCCACCAAGATCGTGATTTCAATGTGAAAAAAGAGGTTGTTGATGTTGAATTCTACAATTTTAGAGAAAGGGGGAATTATGCGAATGAATTTCATAAGCGCCAAGGGAAATTACCTTAGAAAAGGACAAGGGATGAAGTCAAGCTTATGCAATCACTACTGCTGAGGTTGAAGCTATGAAAGACATGGTGGAAGGTAATTTAATGGTTTCATCAAGTTTAGAAAATTCATTATTTGATTCTAGATCATCGCATTGTTTCATATCTTCCGAGTTTACTATGCAAATTATATATTTCCAATTTTATTTAACAAGGGAGTTTCCAATAAAAACTCTTAAGGGAAGTATCATCGTAAAAAAGTTTTTTGAATCAGTTCCCATTCGAGCATATAGATGTTCTTTATCTTCTGATCACATCGTCACACCCATGATTTAATTTGATATAATCCTCTGTATGGATGGGATTTTGGACCATGATGTGAAAATTTATTATAAGAATTAGGAGGATACAATTTTTTATGATCATAAAGAGTTCCTTATCTTTAGAGAAAAAACATGATGTCCTAATTCTTATCTAGATCCACCCCCATTACCTCAACTAAATTCAATTATTACTTAGGAATAGAATGAAATAACTGTGGATGAGGAAAGTAATGTTCAAATAGAGGATGTACCTATTGTGAAAGAATTTATTGATATGTTTCCAGAAGATTTACATGGACATCCTCTACAATGAGAAATTGAGTTTTCAATTGATTTAATTCCTGGATCAAGGCCCATATCGAAGACCCCATATATAATGGCCACTATGGAATTAGTGGAACTAAAGAAAAAACTAGTAAAATAGGGTAATAAGGTATTTATTCTCCCTTGTGTTTTTCCATGGGGAGCCCATATACTTTTTGTTAAGAAGAAAGATGGATCTATGAGGTTGTGCATTGACTACAGGGAGATAAGTGCTATAACAATAATGAACAAGTATCCCATACCTCGCATTGATGATTTATTCGACCAACTGTATGGAGCTCAATAATTTTCAATGATTGAACTTCGATCTGGATACCATCAGTTGTGCGTAAAGAAGGAAAACCTTCATAAAACAGCATTTCGAACCAGGTACGGGCATTACGAGTTTACAGTATTGCATTCTTGGATGACTAATGCACCCTCTCTCTTCATGGATCTAATGAACATAGTTTTCAAAGAATATATCAATGATTATGTAGTGGTATTTATTGATGACATCTTGGTATACTCTAAAATCTACGAAGATCAGGAAAATCAAAAAGTTCATTATCCTAAAGACTCTTAAAAGAAATTAATTATATGGAAAGTTTAGCAAGTGTGAGTTCTGGTTTCAAGATATTTCTTTTCATGGCCATATTGTCTCTAAGGATAGAATCTATGTTGATCCTTCAAAGACCAAGGAAATATATGAATGGCCAGCACCGACGAGTATAACTGAGGTACACAGCTTTATTTTCTAAGTAGGTTATTATCGACATTCTTTCCAGAATTTTGGCTGATTGGATAACCCATTAACCAAGATCACACATAAAGGGTTTAAATTTGTTTGGAAAAAATAGTGAGAATAATGTTTTGATGAACTGAAAAAATATTAGTCGATGATCCTGTATTGACTCTACATTCTGGGAATGATGGGTTTGTTATTTATAGTGATGCATCGAATAAAGGACTTGGTTGTCTCCTTATGCAGAATGATATAGTTATTTCCTATGCATCACGAAAGATGAAAATTCATGAGAAAATCTATCCTACCGATGATCTTGAGTTAGCGGCTGTAATCTTTACGTTGAAGATATAGATACATTATCTCTAGGGTGAAAATTGTGAGATTTATAATGATAACATGATTTTGAAGTATGTTATATCACAGAAAGGACTCAACATGAGGACAAGGAGATGTCTTTAACTAATCAAGGATTGTGATTGTATGATACACTACCACCTAGGGAAGGCAAATAAGGTCGCAGACGCGTTGAGCAGAAAATATTTTGGAGTTTTGAACCAGATGAGAGTTGAAAGGGATTCTATTTTCATGGATCTAGTAATGATTGAAATGGGAATAACCATGGAAGGTGATATATTAATTCTTTTTCAAGTGGTTACAAAACCATCATTACTAGAAAAGATTAAAATTTCTCAGGATGATGATGAGGAATTTCAAAAGAATATTAAATCTATGAACTACGGGAGATTGATCGACTTTTTATATGAAGATGTGATTTTAAATTTAGGAAGAGACTTTGTGTTCCTAATATTCCTGATCTGAATAGGGAATTGTTAGATGATGCTCATAGCTCCATTTTCTCTATACACCATGGGAGCACCAAAATGTATAGTAATTTGAAAGGACATTTTTGGTGGGACAACATGAAGAGGGAGATTTCTGATTTTTTGTTAAGGTGTATAGTTTTGCAAAAAGTGAAAGCTGGAAGGCAACAGACTGGAGGTGTTTTGAAACCTCTTACCATACCTGACTGGAAATGGGATAACATTACGATGGACTTTGTGATGGGACTACCATATACTCCTTGAAGGAATGATGCAATATGGGTCATTGTTGATCATCTTACCAAGTCATCACATTTTCATGTTATAAGTGATGATTTACCTCTTGAACGATTGGAAAGACTATATATTAATTATGTTGTAAGACTTCATGGAGTACCACTATCGATTGTTTCTTATCATGGTCCACATTTTACATCAAAATTATGGTAAAGTCTTCCGAAAGAACTAGATACTGAACATCATTTGAGTACTGCCTACCACCCCCAAACTGATGCACAATCAGAACAGACTATTCATACCTTAGAATAGATGTGGATATATTTCTCAATTGACTTTCATGGTTTGTGTGATCTATATTTACCTCTGGTACAATTTTCCTATAAAAATAGATTCCATTCAAGTATTCAAGTGGCACCATATGAAGAGTTATACAGAAAGAGATGTCGCCCACCAGCCTGTTGGGATGATGTTGGTGAAAAAAACTCGTAGGCCTAGAACATGTGGAGGTAACAAAGGAAAAGTAAAAGGTAATCCAAAACCACATCAAAGTAGCTCAAAGTAAGGAGAAGATCTATGCCGATATCTGAAAGAATGTTTTGGAATTTTAGGTAGGAGATCATGTTTTCTTGAAGGTATCTCTATAGAAGGGTGTTATACATTTTGGTAAGAAAGGTAAATTGAGTCCCAAGTATATCGGAACTTCTGAAATTGTAGAACGAATTGGGTCTTTAGCTTACCATTTTGCATTGCTGCTAAGTCTCTATAATGTTCATGATGTATTCCACGTATCACTATTTAGAAAATACATGTCTGACCCAATGCATGTACTCACCTATGAGGAATTAGAACTGGATCCCGATATGCCTTATTGTGATGATCATGTCATGGTTCTTGATACAAGAGAACAAGGGGTGAGAAACATGATGACTCATCTAGTATAATTTCTATAAAGAAAACATCGGATGGAAGAGGCAATGTGGGAACATGAGGAACTTATGATGAAGAACCACCCACGTCTTTTTTCGCAGAAATACTCTAAAAATTTTGAGGATAAAATTATGTGATGTAGGGGACAATGAAACACCCCAAGCTTCTACAGTACATTTCTCTTTGAATAATACATTAGCACTTGTTGTACACAACTTCGAGTTCTAACACACCAAAACCAATCAAATTAGCAGTTGTGAATAGTAATACCACATTTTTTAATTTTATAAACTTTATCATTCAAAATGGAATTTATTTTTGGATTCTTAATATAGAAATTATATTAGGTTGAATTTTTGGTATTTTTTTGAAAACGTTAAATTTTTGATGAATAGTGAAAAATACTGAGTTATTGGTTAAAATTGAATTTTTATTTAAATAATTAGTTATTTTATTTAAATTTAATTTCTATCAAAATAGATACATAATACCTTTATATGTTCAATGTAATTCATTAGAGTCACCTTCTATATCATTTAGATATATAAAAAAATTTATTCAACTTTTTACCGTCTTTTACCCACCTCCTATGAGATTTTGCAAATTAGCATAAAACATAATTTTACCACTTCTGTGAGTTAAATTTCAAAAATTCAAGAGAAATGGTTGATATAATTAAGTAAAATTTGGTTCAAGAAGATGAAAATAATTTTGGTGAATAGTAACTTTTTTACTTTTATTTACCACAGTTAAAAGTAAATAGGGTAATTAAGGGTAAAAAAGATATTATTATTACCCTAACACATGTCCTAATTATATTGGATAAGTATAATTCGACCAAAAACAACCTTAGTAATATTATATGAACCTCTTTGGTCCACTTGGATTATATTAGGACATTTATTATTATTTAATTTAAAGAACAGTTAAAAGAGTAAAAATAATGATTAATAACTACAAAATTTTAATATTCGGTTATAAAATAGATAAATTAGATTATTAATATTCAGTAGAAATATAAAAAAAATTTATACATATTGGTATTTTATTTATAATTATTATACATTAAATAATTTATTTTATTTATGACACAATGGTGATTCAGTAATTACCTTATTAATGAAATATTAAAATAATTGATATTATAAATATCCAAATAAATGTAATTAGAGACATTTAATGAATTACACTAATTTTATAGGATAATATAACATGTTAGGGTTGGTTACATGACTTTTTTTCTAGTTAATAATGTTGTTATGAATTTAGAAACAAAAAATACAAAATAGTGTCAAAATTTAAATAAAATAGTATTAAAACAAATATTATATTATTAATTGATAGTATATTCCTAAAAATCTATGGTTCGTCCAAAAGACTTATATAATTATATCTTTATCATTAGTGAACCACTTTGGGTTTTCTTGGATGTATATAGTATATTTATAAACCATATAATATAAAAATACTAAGAGACATGGTAAATGTCAAACTATTTAACTTAGAGTTAAATATAAATGATAAGGTTAATATAGTGACCCAAACCAGTATAAAACATATTGGTTGAGTGGTTTTAGACCCATCCCCACCTTAGAGTTTAAATAATATACTTTGGAGCCATTATATTCCGAAAATTATTTTATTATAAAATTGTATTTCTAGCATTTCCTAAGGTGCCCCTCACTCCTCTTATAAAAGGGATATCCCCATTATCTCTAATTCATGACATCAAATCCATTTGGTTCAGAAAACCTCTACCCAAATATCCTCTACACATCCCTAAATTCATCCTATAGGCATTCCCTTAGTAATAAAGACATCTTATAGATCCCTTTTGATCAAATCAAAAGGAAGAACCCGAAGAAGAGGTAAATATTTCATCACCTCTTTCATGTTCTTTTCTTCTTCCACTTATTATTTAATTGTTGTTTCCATTCTAAAATAATAACACCAGTATCTTATATATATTGTTAGGTTATTATAAATATGTTACAACCATATTCATTATTTTATCCATCCTTTGAAGGAAATGTCACCATGTGTGCGTACGTATGGCTTACTGTCTCCACGCCATGGTGTAATTGTTATTCAATACATAATTAATTTTATGGGTATAACGATGTGTAATTAATGTAAATAATAAATATAACATGATAATGATTCTGTATTTATGATATACCATCCAATTATATATTATTTTAATATCAAAATAATGATATTGTTGCTTGTGCTACGTACAGGTTACCGTCTCCACGAACACAATGAGATTCATTCCTCATCGTATCCATTCAAGAGTAATTTTAATTTGATGA
This sequence comes from Viscum album, assembly GCA_963277665.1. Classification (NCBI taxonomy): domain Eukaryota; kingdom Viridiplantae; phylum Streptophyta; class Magnoliopsida; order Santalales; family Viscaceae; genus Viscum; species Viscum album. Next base: position 1,014,004,100 of record OY728152.1, on the reverse strand, counting down.
TTAAAAATAATATTTAATGACTTGATATCATTCTGTATATGAATAATATACATCCTATCCATAACAACCAGTACTAATGTAACACAACATATATAATAAAACGAGTAAGTGAACACCCAAAATGAAGATAATACTAAAATATTATTAACAAAGAAATATTAGAAGATCATATATGATATCATATTTATGTATATCATTCATTTATAATTTAATAAAATAATTTAACTATTTTACTGAAGGTTAACCTACCCTCAACCAAGGAAAAGTACAAGGTAAGGGTTAATTTCATAAACTATTTATTATCCGAGGTTGTTTCTATTTAAGTATCTACTGAGACATTCTTATCATCCATATCCATGTTTCTTAAAAATGCATTTAAAAAAATCTATTTATTATAATTTGGAAAAAAGTAATTTAAATCCTTGTTTGAATTTTTATAAAATGTTTTAAAGGAAATATTTCCGTCGTTTTCCAAACACGGTTTTTTTAACCTTTTCTACAAAATTAAGGTAAGAATGTCATTTTTTAACTTATAATGCGGGTGTGGCTATTTTCCACCATTATGACATCATCTAATCTTATATGAATAATTTCAAAATAAATTGTGTCATAAATTTTTTCAAAATAGAAAGAGATATTTCTAAAAAAAGGTTTTTATTTCATCTAGGTCAACATCTTTTGATGGTTTTTTAGCTTATTGAAGTTGATTTATTATGATACAAAACATCCATATTATATTGAAGATATTTTAATATGTTTGACTGTGGATGTGTTATTTTTACACCATTCATGATTTATGGATAATGTATTGACAATTAGTATGCTAGTTTTAATATAAATGTTTATGTCATGTTTAAACCTTTTCATATGACGAATGCATTGGACTTAGTAACTGATGGGTGGAGCCACTATATCACCTTGATGCATAGGTCGGTCTCATGATACAAACTACTGTCTTGGAAGAAGGCCCTGAAAGAAATCATATTTGTAGTCTTGGCACTATTCCTTGACTATGTGGTTATGAAAGTCTTGCATTATGCATTCTGTCATTATGAAAGTGGTTATTGATATTGCCTGTGATTATTCGAATAGTATCATATTCATGTGAATAAGTAAATGAAATTATTTCTTTTTATTCTTTCCATATTATACTGAAGATAATGTTTAATAGGATTTTTTTTAGTTATACATTGCCTTAAAATGTTTATGCTTATTTATGATTGTTTCTGCTATATTTTTACCCTTACTGAGCATTTGAGCCCACCCCTTTCTATGTTTCATTTTTCCCATGATTAAAAAAAGTATATTATGACTGACCTAAAGGGGTAGTCTATGGGATATCATTGTTGTCTAAGGAAATAGTGTTGTTTTAGTTTTCCATTTATGATGTAATGTAAACCATAAGAATGTATCTTGTATTTCCAAGGATACTAAAATAATCGGTCCTTCGATACATGATATTTTTTGATCATGCCAATGTTATATAATAATGCACCGACACTATGTAACTGGGTTTGGGGCGTTATAGTATATATATTAATATTCTCAAAAAATAAAATGATATGAAAACAAATTACACCATTCATGAAGATAGTAATATGTACACACACATAAATGTGGTTTTCAATATTTAGTGGATGTAATAAAGAATGTGAAATATTAATTAATCATTCTAAGATCATTATTATATCATATATATCACAAATAATCCATAAATCCATCTGTTTATCCATCCATTTAAAATATAAACATTAAATTATTTACATCCCTTCATAGTGGTGGTAGTAGATAATACACAAATTTGATGTTATAATTCTCCAAAATAAATGATGGTAAGAAGTTAAACATGAAGTTATCAATCCATAAGTATTAATGTTTCATAAATATAATATATAAAAATTAAACTCCTTTAGTAAAATACTCATAAATAATGGTAATGAAAAATTAAAAGTATCACTATGTGCAGACTGTGATTCATACATACTCATGAGTGACACATTCACTTCCCATTTGATTAGAATGATAGTGTAAGATGGTGTTTTCATTATAATATTTATTTTTTAGAATATTTAGAACATGAAATTTAATTTTTTTTTTCATAAAATACTTCGAGTCTTTAAATGAAATATATAAATTAAATTTTTTGGTTAATAAAATCACATCTTCTTTAAAATGGATTTTTTTATCTCTAATAATGGTCTCTAGGGTTATTCATTTGAGTCAATGAAAACATCTTAAATATATATTTGGATATTAAAGATAGAAATTATCATAGGTTGGTTTATATATAATGATCAATGAGAAGTTAATATGTAACACTCTATGATTGAAATGGATGAACAAAATTTCCCACTACATATATGACAGAAAAAACTAATCCCACAAGATAATGTAACACCCACACCATTTTTAATATATTTATGTCTAAATAAATTCTATCTCTTGGATAACATGTGTTTCCATATATATTAGGTCTAATCAAATAAAAATACCCTATTAAAATTTGATTTCGTAAATGTGACCATTTTAACCTAGATGTTATGGTAGAGGTAATGAATATGAATTAATATAAAAAAAAGTTTATTATTTTCCGAAATTAATTGGATATCTATTTTTTAAAAATAAAAATCATCATCAAATGAATGAAATTATTTTTTTCGGGAAAAGTGTGTTCTTTTCTAAAAGTTATTTTAGTAATTCATTTCACATATAATTTCAATTTTAATTTTATATATTCTATAAAATGTTTATGATAAACCTAAATTAAAATTTTAAATAATAATATATAAATTATTATCGGTATGATTTTTGGGATTTTTATAAAAAAAATATATTTTCAATGAATTGTGAAAAGCATTTTGTTGTTAAAGAAGTCATTATTAAATAATGAATTTACAAGTTCATTTTAAAAAAATTATTTTAACATAATAAATACTTAAATTATATTAAATATAATCTATTTAATTTTTTGTAATAAAATATATGATAAATATTTGTCAAAATCATGTTTTAATATTGAATTTTTTTCATTGTGAAACATGTTTCATCGACACATTTGTAGGTAAAATTGTATATTTAATTTTCCTTGTTCTGTGAATATAATTTTGAAAAATTGTTTATTTATATATAATATTAATAGTATTCATTATATAATTATTTCAACATAGGATTTAGCATAATTAATTCTATAAAATGTAAACATTAATTATCATGATTATGTTAAAAATAGATATAATGAATGGTTAAACTAAGATTATATGGGCCAAAAATGGCATATTATGTATCCAAACTAAATTTTTTAGACATATTTAAACATAATAACCTCTATGTTTTGATAATGGACCATATTTGTGCCTATAATTAAATGAAAAATGTGGGTACCATAATTCTTTTCCAAAATTCATCAGGTGTCTTCCCCCTTACGTAGAGAAGGTAAATTACTCCTTTCCCTTATTTAAACCCAAATATCCATTTGGATTGATATAAACATGAAAAACAATATCTTCTAAAAATACATATCCACATAATAAATCATCTGGTATTCCTAAAAACCCTCCCACGGGTCCTTAAGATAATTCTAAAATATGGTTTCTCTAAGAGAATGTAATTTCCTTAATGAAGCTCCATCATATTCATATCACTTTTTACGCCATAAATTGTATCTTCAATAAAAAAATATAGTATAAAATTATATAAAATATACTATTATATTATTATATTTATGTAATAATATTTATCTATATACTATTATATAAAATAGAAATTGAATTCATTTATCGTTTATATAATGGCTTGATGCCTTGTGAATAGATGAAAATCATTTTACATCACAACTTCTATTAATTGTATACTATTAAAGAATTTATTTATATAAATAATATTAATTTTATTATTATAATTATTTAATTATAATAACACATACGCTTTCTAACTTTTCATTCAAATTAAAATATGATAACATCCCCCTTGTGTATAATGAAATATCACATCCTGAAATGATATGATTAATGTTTTAGATAACCATTTCAATGAATGTAATGAGGGTAAATTTATTTAATATATATGATATATATGACATGATATTGATTAATAAAATCAATATATCACCAAATTATTTACCATTCCACTCATTAATGGAATGATATCGTAGCTTGTGGGTAGGTATAGTTTATTGTCTGTACAACATGCTGTAATTCATTTTCTAATTCCAACCATCACAAATGGTTATAAATATTTAAATAAATATTTATTTTTATATTTAGTAAAATAATATAATACTTTATATATATATATATATATTATACACATGCATCAAAACAATTACTATAAAACATGCATGGGAGAACTATACAGTTATCACTCGAAACATTAATAATATTGAAACATTATTAATGAATTTGTGAAAAAATGTGGGAAATTGATCATATATGATATTATAAATATTAATTTTGTTTTGATATAATTTAATAAAAATATTTTGAATCACAACATATGAGGTTAATGAGCATTTAATTGAAAGGAATTCTGAGGTAAGAGACATCATCTCAATTTCCCTTCACTAAGGCATTTTGTGTTATTATATACCAAAAATATTTTATATGGTTTCAATAACGCACCATTTTCATGTAATATCTAGAATAATTCATAATAAATTATTATTTATATTTAAATTTTAATTATACCATTTATGGAAATTTAATATCAAAATTACCCATTTATAATTAATTTCATAACTCAATTACATTTCATTGGATTATATTACATATTCATTGTGATTTCATTCCATGATTATGGGTTAAATATTTTTTACTATATTATGTTATATTTTATATTGTCTAATTTTTCACTTCATTTGAAACACATAACCTACTAATCAGTTATGTTTCACTTATATTTTATGATATTTTCTGGGTTGATTTCATAATAATACTTCAGAAGGGATTATATATGCATCAATTTCCATTGAAGGAAATTTTATGATACTTGTTTAATAAAATTAGTTGATATTATTATACTGTAGAAATTCATGAAATTTTTATGCAATATTACCATTATTTTCTATTTGGTAGATTATATTGGGGAGAAGTAATGATTTTAAAAAAATATATCTTTATTTAAATTTTCAGTTGAAATTAAAATTTTAAACTATATCAAGAATAATAAAAAAAATAGAAAATGTTTCTAAACATATCTTTAGGATATATTAATGAAATTGTTAATAAATATTTAATATTTTATATTTTATTTTAATGTAATCTCTTTAATATTTTTTAAATGATCCACTTTTTATGCATTTTAAAATTATGTGAAATAAAAGATTTTTTTTCTTATATAGCATGTAGAAAAGAATTTTTCATCATGAAAACACAATATTTTGTATCATCCATTATAAATTTAAATTTTTAAAATAACATAATTGTATTTTCATCATTTTTTATTAAAACTAATTTTCTAAACAAAATTCAAAGTGAAATCAATTTTTTCATCAAGAATGTTTCGAATCTAATTTTTTTTTAAGTTCTATTCATCTCAAACATCAACCAATTAGTTAATTTAGAATAAATTAGGTATATGATTTATTGATAAAATATTTTTAATTTCATGGATGGTTAATGAATTGTTTGAACAATTAATATAATTAAATAATTGGTCTGGATTAATTTTTTTAATCATTAAATTTCCATTGAAATATTTAGTAGCTAATTTTCATTATTCATTATATTACCACAAAATATCCATATTATCTATAATGGATATAAATATTACTTAAACCATATATAATTTCTAAAAATGGTATACTACTTTTAATTTTATATGAGTCACTAGAGAAATTATTAGTAATATGTGACTCTTACCGAATTGATAAATAAGGTGATAAGTAAAATTGGTAATGAAATAAACATATCATTAGATATATATGAAATGTGTTGGAAATAATGATTGAGGTGTTCCCATTTATAGATAGTCCATCGATGCATTAATATCTCATGAGATTCACCAGTTTTCTAGCCTCCTAAAATGGTTTTCTGGTGAATACCTAAATATATGTTTCAGTATATCTTTTGAAAGGTCTTTACAATAGAGGAATAATGATGTCCGAGATCATGTCATCCAATATTTCCTAATTTCCATAATTAATACATCAAAAGAAATTATTAATAATATTTTCAGAATGAATTTATCTCTAGATAAATTTCATTCCTTTTTATTTATTAAAATTGATTGTTTATATTATTTATAATTCCATGTAGGTAATTACGTATATAATCATGAAATTTATGGTAATGAAAAAACTGAATATATGATAATTATCTTAACAATCCTTATTTATTATTCCTTATCTAATTGTAATATATACTTTATTTATTAATTGGATTGAGTTTTCAATTACTAACTTTTGAATATTTTTTATTCCTTATCCAATGACGATATTCATGTTATTGATCAAATGGAATATGTGTTCAAATATTTATCTTTCTATATTTTTAATTCCATATTTATTATTAATTATTTAAATATGATACATTGAACTTCCTTCTACTCTTACATATAATTTTATCTCATCCTTATTTTTGACTTTCTATGAAATTTGAGAAGATTATATAGTATTATGTACAAAGATATTATAGAGTAAATAATTATATTTATCAAATTATTTTTTATTAGATTTATTAAATTATAAATTGAGAATCTGGTTTTTATCTAGTTTACTAAGATGATAAAACTCTTTAGTCATTTGGGATCTGATAACTTTTATCTTATACAAATTTAGTAAATTAGACATCGGATCCAATCTTCTAGGGTTGTGCTATATATAGGTTTTATTATTTATTTTCTAGTTGAAAATAAAGGACGCTGATTTACGAAAAAATAGAATTGGGATCATAACCATATTATATACATTGAGGATATGTATAGAAAAAAAATAATGTTTTGTGGAGAAATATATTGTGTGGTATTCCCAGTATATACAGTCCTTTAGGGGTACAATATATTGACGTGGTTGTACATTATATGTACATGGGGGTAATAACTCCGAAAATGGCATGTAAGGCTTGAGTCGAGAATTACATGGTTCATGAAAATGAATATTAATAATAACCTAGGATGAAACTCAAGAGTGATATTCATTATATAGTTTATATATTCATTAGAAACACATATTAAGGATTTAAATTGACGATGAAAATGAATGACCTATGTTAAAAATTATGTGTCCCAAAATAAAAATAATGTTTCATGATTCATATATTATATAATTGACTAATGGGATTTCCATATTTGATTACTAATTCATTACTATTCATTCTATTTTTTTAAAATATTTTTACCCAAATAAATCATGTTAATAATGAATATAATGAATAGTTTTGTGACTATGAGAAATAAAATAGGATGATGATTTGTGTGAATGATATATTGGTTATTCCTAACTAGTTATTCAATTATTTTATTAATTTTCAAAACCATAACAAACTCCCAAATTCACCAAATAAGGAATTTTTTTGGTTTTATAGGATCTCAAGTAGTGGAGAACACCCTTGAAATAAGGAATTATTTTATTCACATCATAAATGTGGAATGAGACACCTAAGAATGAGACTCAAATAATTGTGTAAATTTTTTATGCATGGATTAAGAGGGAATAACAAAATGAATTGATGTGGATGAATAAAGTGTATGATGGATGAAAATATGTTTCATCATAATGTTACCTCTATATTTATTTTTATTAAATTTATGAATGTTTGGAATTAAATATGTCTATCATATCATCAAAATGATTAATATTATACCATGGATATACCATAGTTAATGTAAATATACCAAGAATCTATGTATTGGGATTCAAAAATAGAAATCAAGATTTATTATTAACAATGGTATTTTGGTTGTATAATTCTTGAATAAGATATTTTTTTTAAATATTGGATTAATATAATGAATCATTATCTTTAATGTAATGGATTCCGATATCAGTTTTAAATTTTGAGGATTATAAGAAAATAGATGTATTATTCACCAATTTTGGAAATTATGGTTGTTGGAATATAATATTATTAAGGAAGTTTTTGGAAAATAATTATTTTAAAAAAACCAATTGGATTAATATATGAATATTTTATTTGAGTGTGAATGAAATTAATTTTTTTTAACATAAGATTAAACATAATGATAGCCATAATGTATTATCTAATATTTTAGTTTGTATTAATAATGAGCCATCAAATTTTGGGAACATTATAGTAATTATAAAAATATAGTTATGTAAAAAGGACGTCCATGATGAATTGTGATGTATGATACCTTATTTTTCTTATTACAATATTCTTTGAGTTTTTTTGTTAAATATATTGTTTTTTAATTTTTTTGTCATTAAGGCTTGTTGGATAAGACTCTCTTGAAGATGGATATGCTTTTATGAGAAATTTTGACTAATTATTACATATTTATGTTCAATTGAAATAATTTACTCTAGGTTTTAACATGTTAAATTGGATTAAGATGGGTTTCTGTGAGATTTGATGGCTTCAGAGGTCGTTTGTGATCTTCTATAAATTATTGGTCATAATGATAATTAGAGGACATTCACACATGATGTAAATTTATTACCTAATGTGTAACTGTAGAGAAAAAAATTATATCAAAGGGTTACCAGAAATGAACCAATTCATGACATAAATTTTCCACAATGAATAAATCCACATTAAATGACATGTAATTTTTGTCCATGGTTTAATTCAATAGAGATGATGTAAATAATAGAATTAATATTAAATTGAGATGAACTATGGGAAATCACATTAAATTACTTTTATTTATCATTTACATCTATTTTATGAGGGTAGTGTGTATTACTATTCTATAATTCGGTAAATACCCTTCACTTTCATTTCTTAGAGGAATCCACGAATCTTTGGAGCTCATCAATTCCATCAGAAAATCCCATTAAAGTGAATTTCCCCTGATGAGTAATTCTTCTTAGGTTTTCACTTTTCTTCTTTACTTATTCTTTATTTTGATTTTAATCTTTAAATATTGTTTTTTTCATTTTGATAACAATTTTTTGTGATTTGGGTTTTATATTGTGATCTTCCTCACCTCTGTTCATGTTGGCGATTCCAATTAGAATAATTTCTAAATTTTCATATAATGATCGATGGGATAAATTATAACAAAATGGTTGACATAATAATCAATTACCTGAAATATTTTGAATTATAATAACATGATATAAAAATTAATTAATTCAATAATGAATTATGAAAAAATAAGTGGGATTATTCCATTGATACCTATGTATTTAAAGGTACTTGTAACATGGATTTTGGACACACCTTGTTTGAGTGAACTCATAAATAATATTCAATTGGTTATTAATATCATCTATTTTTAGAATTACATAATGTTTTAGGTGTTTTAATTATATATAATAATTTGGTAATAACTTATGGTCTATTTATGTTATTATTGATAATGTAATATATATTAATGAATGTGAAATTGAAATTAAAATGGTAATTTTAATAATTAACCATTTATGCCTATGATGTGAAGTAGTGTTATGATTTTTGTTATAAAATTTTTAGTTTTTAGATTAAATTAATTTAAACATGGAAATTTCATCTAATTCCGTAATGCCAATATAGTGAGATTAATAATGTTTTATGATGAAAATATTATATAGTGGCCTTATCCCAATTTATTTTAAATACTTTAAAAATATGAATGGATTCTTTTGACAATAAAATTATTATATATATGTCTATTCAAGATGATTTTTTAATGCTTAAATAGAATAATTAGCCCAGTTTGATGATGAATTTAATATATATATATAGGTTTATTTTTATTGAAATTGTAATTCTTTTATAATGGGATTATCCAAGTTAAATGTTTAAATTCTTTTCTATAGTGTTATAACCAGTGACACATAAGTGATAATATATAAGTAATTTCTTGATGGATGAAATGCGTTTTGAGATGTATTTTTTGGTATTTTTTCATAGTGACATGGTTTACAGTTAGTGATGTCATAATTTTGACACATTTTTAGAGACATTCTAGCTTATTTTAAATAAGGCTCTTCAGATTATTAAATTATATTGACTAATTGAAGAACACTTTTATTTCCTCATTTCATGAAATTATTTTTATATAGGTTGTGTTTATACATGGTGGTATCTTCATAAATGTTTTTACTAACAACCTATTGGGGATTCCATTTGGGACTTGAGTAGATTTTATAGACACATCTACGGATAGGAAAAATGTAATTTTTTGTTGATTGTTCCATATTTGATGTTTTGGATTTTGGATATGGGACCAAAATTTTGTTTAATACCAGGAACATTGAGTTTATTTGTTTCATGAGATTCATTTATATGTATTACATTTAGTATGAAATTTAGATAAATTTCTACCATTAATTAAATGAATAATTATCATTTATTTATTTTATAATACTATAATTTCCCCACTATTTTTTGTTCTAAATATAAAATTTCATGTAATCTAATGTTTATTTATGTTCATTATTTGAAATTTCTCATAACATGACACCAGGGAAATTGTCTCCCCAATAAACTCATCACAAAACACATCTAGATAGACAAATCTGGCTTATGAGGAGGTGTGTAAAATGATCTATAAAAAATAAAATTTGACCGTGATAAATTATTCCCTATCAAGGTATGTTAAAAATAGCTATTATATGGTGGTTTTTCTTTTATAAAACATTAATAGTTGGAAATTTTAAAATGGAGACTAGGATGTGATTGTACGTGGTTATGTGCTAATGTACTGGAGTAGCTAACACTTGTACAAGGAAAAATATAAGTTCCTAGGGATGATAGGTTTTTCATGAATATTTTTTGTTATGAATGATGTTATTTATCCTTGGGTTATTCACATCTTTTGCGATATTATGGGTTCTTGATATATAATCTCATGGAAATTTACAATGAAATATGTTAATTAATAAATCATTTTACGCAGATAGGGATTTAACTTGACATGCGTTGTTAATGATATGGATATATTAATTTTTTTACATCTACTATCTCATATGAATTGTGAAATGAGATATATATTAAATCAGATAATGTAAATTAAATAATAATTTTATCATGAAAAAATACTTGTAAGCCATGTTTACAGAGTGGCTAGGATTATTGGATCACAGTTGTTGTCACCTATAGGGGATGACTTTTTAATCTTTTATTCATGGGATTTTGTTTGTATTTTATAGAAAATTCCACCAAATATACTTTATTTGAGAATCAGGATAGTGTACGTCATGACATTGTTATTATTGTTGAACTGAAGATTCCTTTATCTCTTGAGGTTCTGATGGAAGTTCTTCGTTTAAATATCCTCTTGAGTGTCATGTGAACTATGAAATGTTATACTGTATGAACAGTTCTATTGATGTTTGCAGTTAGAAGTGAGTTTCCCCTATAGTGTCATCCTATGTTCACTAGGGAGGGATTCCCTTGGTAGAAGAGATCTAGAGAAAGCTATTACATATGATCTTCAATCACCCTGAGACACCTGTATATATGAAGAAATGGATTGCCGTATAAATTCCTCATGGTTCCACTAAGAGTTGGCATGAAATTATGGTGTAATATGGGTTAAAAGATTATATTTCATGAAACAAATTATATGGGTTGTTCTTTATCATTTTGCTTTTATATAATTTTAGCAATGTGAATGTTAATGAGTTCATGAATCTATAATAGGAGGTCATAATTGTGATAGACTATGTTGAATGCTACACTGATCGATAATGCTTCACACAATATTTGTTAACTTATAAGATATCCGGAGTGAGATGTTTTCTTGGTGAAAATCACTATTTTATCATGGGATAGGTGAATTTCATTCACTTGAGTAGATTTTTGGATGTGATGAATATGGAACTCAACATTGATAGGAATCCAAGATATTTCTAATATAGTTTCTAGGATTATCCTACTGGGAGAACTAGGAGCTCCTCTTCTAGTGTAATATATAACACTTGAAAATTTAATCACCATGTTAACAGTGAGAAGAAATACATGGGTGCAGGGAATCCATCCTAGAATCATGTTCTATTATGGTGTTATTAGTTTGGAATTTTTTTCCACAGTGGCCCTTAGTGTTTATACCCATCACTAGAGTTTATTATTTTAGTATTTTAGTATATATTTTGAAACATTAAAGGAATCATTCATAAAAGAGAATTAGAATGGGGATAGTAATTATACCAAATTATAGGAATGACAGATCTACCCCTCAATTGATTTTGAGATGTATCCACACTAGTAATTATTCAATAAGAAGGGGATGTTGTGCCCAATTTATATTGTGGAAATATTAGGAATATGATACATTTTATGGGTGTTAGACTATAGTTATAGGTATAGGGCCCAATAATATGCATGTTTTGAAGATGGCTCTAGCTAGTTTGGATTCTAGACCATATACTGCCAATGGTTGAATTCTTGTTTAATAGACCATTGATCTCATGTTGTTCGATATATGATCATCAAGATCCATTATATGTACTCTTTTTTTAATCAGTTTCATCTTGGTTGTAGATATTAGAACATTGTATGGAGTTCAGTATTAAAATATTAGTCATTATAATGTGTTTTTTTCTATATATTGGTGGCTACATATTCTATTGGGAATAGTCCATGACAAAAATTATTGGTTTTAATTTGATTCATAGTACATATTTTCATTTTATGTACCAATCATAGATCAACAATTTTCCGAGGAGTGTTACTGTTGGAAAAAATACCTAATTGTGCATTCCCTTGGTTTTTAGGGATATTGTGTCTGTTGAAAAACATAGATGTATGAATTTAACTATATTTGTTTTTACCAATAATATAAATTTATGATGGTATAGTTTTCTAGTGTTCTATAAAATTTTGGACCCCAAATTTAGTGTTTTTTAGGGAAATGTAATGTGTCTATTATTGAAAATGTGTGACCCAGAAAGAGTCAATTGGTGTTTTCATCCATATAAGTCATGGATAATGTATCTATAACTAAAATGGAACAAATAATTTTTATATTGGATATGTTTAATAAGTATACCACAAAGGGCTATGTTCTATTTGAACCAGATAAGATGAAAATTTCAGATGGTGATTATCGTTTTTGTAGTGAATTTAGTGAATTAATAACTCTATAAATGATTTTTTAATTCTAATAGTAGTGTGGGTGTTTATGGGAAATTGAAAATGAATAAATAAGATAAACATAACACATAAAAAAATTCATGAAGGGAACACCACAAAGGATTCATCATTAATTATTATTTTCACATTTTTAGGATCGATTTTCCTATATAAATATCCCAAATTAGATAATTAGTGTAGATTCAAACTCATTAGTGAAGATCATTTATGGAAGAATTCAGCTATGTACAATTTTGATCAAGAGGGAAAAATTCTATAATGGAAGTGGTTGAGGAAGGAATAATTTCACTATTTGAGTGGTTCATCAGAGAGGAATTCTATGAAGGTAGATTTTTCTTAAGACATTTCACCAAAGGGTTTTTGGAGGCATTGTAGCTTGAAAAATAAAATTCACTCCATGAAGTTATGGTTTCCCATGAAATACATGTGGTTCGTGATGAACTCTCATTACACAGTTCATGGTGGTTTTTGAATAAGGTGATTCCTAAGGTAAATGCATCGAGATATTCGTGGTCCAAAATGGAGGTTCATTTATAAGGAAAAAAGAAGTTTTTGAAGTAACTCTATATAAAGAAAAATGCCAAAGTCTCATTTTTATTTCATCTACTATATGAAAATATTACATCATGGAAAACTAATATATGTGTGAATCAAGTCATAGGTGATTTAAAAAAACATAATTTTTCTCAAAATAAGTAATGGGCACACATTTTTTGAGAAAGTTGTGATCTTTCAAATTTCTATTAGTATGTAAACCTGGAGGGATAATGAGTCTTATCTTAACCCTATATTATAAGTGACCTATTTTATATTTTATATATGGTAATATTTCCTTTATAGGATCATTGGATATAGCCCAGTGATATTGAAAAAAATTAAATTGGTGGGTTCTATTCATTCATTAATTATCATTTTACTTCTACAACTGGAAGGATAGAGAAGTGTTTTTTTTCTAATGATGAAACATGATATATGTGACATTTGATTGAATATTCCATATCATTATTCTATCCCACCCTTTAATTTTATTTAATCAATCTAGACTAAAAATCGGTAGGATAGGTGAATGTTTAACATTAGTGGTTCTCTCTTAGTAGAGGTCATGTATGATGATAATCAAAAAGGTATTCTAATCCTTGATTGAAATAATTTTCAGTAATAGATGTATCTATTGAAAAAAGTATTTTTGATCATTTAGTATGGATATTTTTATACCTATAATGCATGTTATTTCTTCCAATATAGATATTAAAAAGTAATCAGAAGAGGAACATAAATAATTGGATGCTGATTCTAAAGGAATCGACACATTATTTATATAATTATCCAACTCAATTTATATAAAGGTGATGTCATTTATGTCTTAAAATAAATTTTGTGAAATTTGGATTAACATTTTTTAGTGTTAAACAAAATATAGTTATGAAATGATTCGGGTTCTATGGAACATTTATGGGCTATGTTGTTGCAAATGAAGAATTTTGTTTACGGATTTTTTGACTAGTATAAGGTAGTTGTGGAGACATTTATAGCCATAGAGAAATTATTTTTTTAGAAAATATTTTTAGACACATATTGATATCACTTCTACCTATGTTCAATATGAAATCATAAGTGTTGGAAGATTAATATGCAAAGGAAGTGGAACAGGAATGATTACATAGTTCATTTGTTCCATACAAGATATAAAATGATGATAATGATGTATTGGAAAAGAGAAAGTTGAAAAAAGTGGCATTCATGGACATGAAGTATTACACATTTCATTATAGTAATGATAAAGAAAATATGGATGATGTTATGTGATACCTCCCCAAAAACATTTACAGTGGAAGATGAAAGTAAAATGGGAAATATCCACGTGCATTCTTTTAATGTGAAATGATTATACATATTAATGAAATCTGTTATATGATGGTTTAAAATTATTATGGTGATGATGACTAAAATATTTTGAATAAGTAGTCAACCAATGTGAAATTAATGATAATAAACCTAAGAAAATTCCTCAAAAATAAGAATCATGTTTCATAAGAGTATCACATTTAAGAAGAATATGAAGAATAAGAGTAATAAGACAACAAGGATAATGAAGAAAATACAATGGTGGTAGTTGTATAAAACTAAAAAACATAGAATGAATGAAAATTGATGATGTATATGATAAAGTAACTATAAACCTGCATGTTGAATTAGAATTTGACCTTGAATATATAGATTTTGGGAGAGAAAATACGACTAAATAAAATAAGGTGGTTAATGTTGAAATAAACGGTAACACCCCAGGTAAATAAAGAATATGACATTTTCATATTTATCTGTATTTGTGAATAAAATATTAATATGTCTTTAAAGGGGAAGCTACGCTCGATGGCGTACCCAACACGCAACAACGAGTTTCTTGGGAATCTTACGTTGCACTCTAATAATAAAATAATATTATTTTAAATGGTAGTTAACATGTAGCCGTTGTATTGGTGGGAATGGATATAAATAACTAAAATATGATTATATATGTTTTTAAATGTTTTTACATTTAACCAATAAAAGATAAAGGCTTAAAATATTGAAAGAATTCAATTTTAGGCGTATATGACCTAGTTTTCACTAATGGTTCACTTATCTCCTTTTGATGGAGAACCTTCATTAACTATAGTGTTTTTCAATATTATACATTATATTGGACCAAATAAAACTCTTCTTAATAATTGCGACATCAAAATTTACTTTGTGTAATTTTTTTGAATCTTTTCGATAAAGTTCATTTTTTTAATGAATAGTGTAAAATGTTGTATTTTAATTCAAAACCTCTTTTTAATATAATTTATTTATATGATTAGATTATCTTTTGAATTGGTTTTAAAGTGTAATTAGAATATATTTTAACCATTTAATCAAATGGTGGTCATTGGAATCAATTTCACTTTGAAATTAGACTTAAACTGGTGTCAATCTTTTGATACTTATTGTTTTATAAAAACACGTCATTTGCTCTGACAGTGGGAATTAATTATTAAATTAATTAATGTGAATTATATGTTTTGAATTTTTTAAAATAGACTTCATTTTTGAATTCGGAATATCAAATATATCTTAAGGTGAATTTTTGGTAATTTTCTGAAAAACTTCAATTTTTGATGAATAGTGAAACCACTAAGTGGTACTTATAAAAACTGATTTTCCGTTTAAATGAAATTTTTCCACCATTGTGTTTTAAATTTCAAAAACCCGACATACATGGTTGTCATTAAGAATTAAAATGGGGTTAAAAGAGATTAAAATAATTTTTTGTAAATAGTAACTTATTAAGTTTTTAATCGCGATTAGTGGTAATTAGTGTAGTTTAAGGTAAAAATAATGTTTTAATAGTATGAGATGACCTAGAAACATGTCATAACCTCATTGGTTGTGCCATGGCCGACCAAGAAAAGACATGGGTCAACTTTGGGACCCCATGAATCCACTTTGGTTGGGAAATGACATAAATAACTTTTTATTTAATGTAAAAGTAAAATTGACACAAACATAATATGTTTTATGAAATCAATTTTTACATGGGGTTATAAAGATCTTATTTTTTATTATAAATAATAATTGTAAAGATAAAAAGATTTCATACATCATTGTATTTTTTTTAAAATTTTTAGACTTTAAAAAAATTAATTTAATTATGACATCATGATTATGCAACGATGACCTCATTAATGAACAGTTTAATTAAAATGAAAAGATAATATAAAATCTAAGTGCTAAACTTGTCCAAAAACTATTGGATGGGAATATTTCGAAGACTTATCATCTTATCTTAGAAATATATCAATGTGGGATCCTAGGAATTCGAAACACTTTTGAAAATAAAATAATAGTTTAATGATTTCCAAAAGTGCCCCTCCTCTCCTCTTATAAAAGGCCCCCGCCTCTACCTAATTTCACACACTCCTCAAGCCTTTGGCTCGTCCATCCCCTACCCATTTACTTTCTCCACATCCCTATACTCATCCAAGAGGATTCCCTTTGGGAAGAATCCTTTCAAAGGAAGACTTTAGGCTCAAATCAAAAGGAGTTACAATTTTAAAGGTAATTCATTCTCTCATGTTCATTTGTTTTATTTTGCTTCTCCAACCCCATAAACTCTTTTTATTTACCTATATTTTAAAAACACCAGTATCTTAAATATACTAGGATGTTTTTATAAGATTTATTCTAGGAAAACTCTCACACAACTACATCAAATGGATAAAGAACATACGGTTTCCGTGGATGGCGAAATTCTGCCTCCCGAAATGATGATTGTTCAATACTCATTTAACACCTTCAAAGGTGGACATTATGATGTCACTATTTTTATATATGATATAAAATATGTTTATTCTTTCCTTAAGATTCTGTATTTTTAATTTATGGCATACCATTATTGTTTCCATTATGGGTAAACACGATATCTTCATTTTAGGAAGTGCGGACTTCCGCCCCCTGAAAGTGATTTGATTCGTTAAATACCATATGTGGGACGTATAAAGGATGGAACTATGATATTATATATGATATTATAATTTAATCATAATATAACTTTATATCATTATGATTCCATTCTATAAAATATGAAATAGAAATGAAAGTAGCGTTCATGCGTACGTACGGCTTACCGTCTCTATGAACGGTGCATTTCATTTCTTAACTCTAAATGATTATGTAATATTATAAATGCATGAATGTACTGGATATATATGACATATATTATATCTATATCATTAATACCATTCTGGATATAATGGATACATGAACAACTTGTAATTATAAAGGGTTTATTCTTGACTCAAGTACCAATGATCGTTAAAATGACTGTTATTAACATAAATAATTACATAGTGTTCATGACATGGTAATAAGTGATATAAAAGGAATAATGAAATTGAAAAAGGTTCTTAAGCGCGTAGAAATTAACTCAAGTTTATTATTCAGGACGTTAAAGAACGATCGAGTCATGTCGGACCCGAGGTAAGGGATCCTACACCTGTCTTTCTTTTTTAGTACACTCTTTTATGTCATTCCTTTTAAGCTCATCTTTCTTATGATTGGGATGTTATTTTATATTAATCCTACTATAATTATTATGTTAATATGATTAGAGACCCTATTTTCCTCTCATCAATCCATTTTGGAAGTTTTTAGTGGCGCCGTTAGGCTGCTGAATTTTCGTAAGAGATCTAACCTCTCTCTTTCTCTTTAAGTACTCTCCTTTATGTCACTTATTTTAAGCTCCTCTTTTTTATGATGGGGGGATGTTATTTTATATTCCTCTTTCTGTAAATTTTATTTTAATGTGATGAGATACCCTATTTGATCTCATCACTCCATTTTTGGAAGTTTTATGTGGCGTCGTTAGGCAGCCGAGTTTTCGTAAGGGATTTTTCATCTCACTTTTATTCCCGTGAGATTTATGCTAAATTTGCCACAATTTCCTTTGAGTGGTGTATTTACTTCCCATTATTCTAATATTTTTTTAATATAATTTCGTTTTATGAGTATTTACATCAATGATGTATTATCCTTCTTTCATGGGGTGTATGTTTTGAAAGATACCCAAGTCGGTAAGGGAACCTTTCACCCTCCTCTTTTTAAAAGACTTATTTTGTTGGGTCTTTTAATTTAAATATTTTTTTGTTGGGATATGTTCTCATATATCCTTATTGATTTAAATTTTATGTCCAAGTGATGAGATACACTTTTTATCTCTCATCAACTCATTTTGATGTGACGCCGTTAGGCTGTCAAGGGAACTTCTTAACCCAATTTCGATTTCATTGGGTTCAACATGTAGTTATAGAATATGTAATCCTTTGAATATGTGTGAATGACCTCTGATTATTTTACACTTAATATCCACTTATATATGGTGTATTCGTTTGTCACACATAATTATGTAATTGATTTATCCTTAAACCAAGGATACCGTCTTTGTATGGGACTTCGTCTCAATATCCTTTCATTGAGGCACATTTTGTTTTATACACAACCTTCCTTTATACGGTGTATAAAACCCTTTGACTTTTACGCTTATTCAAAAGGAATCTTTTTTATACGAATCATTTTACAAAATGACAAAAGGGAATGTTTTTCTTGTCATACGTATGCGGCGACAATGACTTCTCCTCCGCCGTGACCATTATTTGAGTTTCGTCTTCCTCTACAGGTCATACCTTTTTTTAAATGAAAAATAAATACCATGTTTTACATTGGTATTGAAAATTGTTTTCATAATGTTTTTATTATATCAATGTGCTGTATTGATATCTTGTGATTGAAAGGTGGGAATGTTATGTTTCCTTTATGAATGTTTTATGTGATATGATTATGTTGAGGTTCTTGGGCATTATTATGAAAATGGGTGGTTCCGTGATAAACTAAGGGCGGGTGAGCCCGATATTGCTCTCCAATGCATTGGGTAACGCGAATGAGTGAAACATTAAGGTTTCTCCGAAGAGATTTAGGGAATATACTATGATGGGTATTCCAAATGTAACCAAGAGGGTTACTCTCTATGTAAGAATGTTATGAATGCCTCATGTTACCTTTATGTCTTATGTTTTCTATGATTTATTCATGGTTTGATGAGGTATGTTAAAGTGCCTATATTTTACGGGTAAAGTATGCTTTCATTCTTATGTATATATGAACTCATGTTTCCTTTCCATATTTTTTATATCCCTTACTGAGCTTTTTATGTTCATCCCATGTTTTTTTGAAATGTTTTTCACAGGTCAAGGGAAAGGTACATGATATGATGATAGTGTCAAGGAAGTGTCAAGAAAGAATCCATGTTTTATTTTAAATATGTTTCCATTGATGGGAAAGATGAATACTAACTTTATGTAACCACTTTGTTTATATGTGGAATGTAATGCAAGTTTTATGATCTAATTCTCTAAAACTCTAAACCTGAAATGATCCTCATTGTGTAATCTTGTAATAACTCAAGATTAAGTAAGGTTTAAGGCTGGGGCCTTATAGTTAGTATCAAAGGTCGGTTTAGACAACTTTAGGGATTAGGAGTTCTTGTGAGACACATGATTAGTCCCTATATCTATTATTTCAGTTAAATCCTTGTTTTATAACATTTTTTTCAGGTCAAGTAAAGTTGGTTATGAATGGAAGGAGAAGGATCTCAAATGACATTACTATCTCTTCCTGATGACATGCGTGCGATAATTATTTCAAAGTCATCTTCGGATGATTGTGAAACTTTTTCTAGCATACAACTCACTTGCAAGCAGTTGTTTTAGATATCAAACACCTCCACTATACCTCGTTATCATCGTGGATCATGGGTTGTTTTTAGACAAATTTTATTTTCACAATATTCTCATATTTTCAAGAATGGTAAATATTATCAAGGTATTTTCAAATATTTTACCTTATCACAAGAATTTGAAGCATATTATGATTTTAATAATGGTGCTGAGGAAGGAGACCCTTGCGCAACCTATTTATATTTTCTTTTAAAATATAGTCTCACATCACATACTTATGGTATTTTAAAGGGACCAAAAATTGAAAGTTTCAACTCAATTTCGGTCCGACAATTTTTTAGAAATCATGTTTTACCAGATGTTTTGGAATTATACGTCATACATGATTATTTTCCAAAACTGTTTTTCTGTGAACAACCATATGACCCATGTTGTACGAGGTGTATTTGGATGGAGGAAGCAAATGATTTTGAAGGATCTCTAAATCATTGTTGTAATGCATGGGACTTCTACCTACGTGAACAAGATGACGATGAAACTGAGTGGACGCCATGATCAAGGTATGATATTATGCGTTTGTGTAAGAAACCTAGAAAGAGTTGAAATTCAAAATGACAAGTAAGTATGTTTCTTTAAGGTCAAAAATAAATTCCTCAATGAAAAGTAACTTAAAAGAAAAATTTTGTCTATTAACTTTTCCTAATGGGGAATCAAATACCGTTTAACCCATCACAAGTTTGTGATTTTCTTGTGGTTAACTTTATCTTAAACATGTTCTCTATCACTCTCCCTCGGAACATAACCCTTGGTTTTACCCTCCATGTCCATGTTTTCTTATATGGAATCCTAGTATGGGTTAACTCAGGTGACCTCTATACTCCCCTTTCTTTCTTTTAAAGTGATAGTTTAATTTACTCCATTTCCAATGTGGGGCTTTCAAGGAAGTTTCTAAGCCCAATTTTAAAATTGCGAGGACACAATTCCCAATAGGGGGAAGGATGTAACACCCTAGGTAAATAAAGAATATGAAATTTTCATATTTATCCGTATTTGTGAATAAAATATTAATATTTCTTTAAAGGGGACGCTATGCTTGATGGCGTACCCAACACGCAACAACGAGTTTCTTGGGAATCTTACGTTGCACTCTAATAATAAAATAATATTATTTTAAATGGTAGTTAACATGTAGTCGTTGTATTGGCAGGAATGGATAAAAATATCTAAAATATGATTATATATGTTTTTAAATGTTTTTATATTTATCCAATAAATGATAAAGGCTTAAAATACGGAAAGAATTCAATTTTAGGCGTATATGACCTAGTTTTCACTAATGGTTCACTTATCTCATTTTAATGGCGAACCATAATTAAATATAGTTTTGTTCACTCTTATACATTCTATTGGACCAAATAAAACTCTTCTTAATAATTGGGACATCAATATTTATTTTGTTTAAATTTTTGGTATCTTTTCGATAAAGTTCATTTTTATAATGAATAGTGTAAAATGTTGTATTTTAATTCAAAACCTCTTTTTAATCAAATTTATTTATATGATTAGATTATATTTTGAATTGGTTTTAAAGTGGTATTAGAATATATTTTTACCATTTAATCAAATGGTTGTCATTGGAATCAATTTCACATTGAAATTAGACTTAAACTAGTGTCAATCTTTTGATAATTATTGTTTTATAAAAACACGCTATTTGCTCTGACAGCATGAATTAATTATTAAATTAATTAATGTGAATTATATGTTTTCAATTTTGTAAAATAGACTTCATTTTTTGAATTCGGAATATCAAATATAGCTTAGGGAGAATTTTTGGTATTTTTCTGAAAAACTTCAATTTTTGATGAATAGTGAAACCACTAAGTGGTACTTATAAAAACTGATTTTCCGTTTAAATGAAATTTTGCCACCATTGTGTTTTTAATTTCAAAAATCCGACATACATGGTTGTCATTATGAAGTAAAATGTGGTTCAATGATATTAAAATAATTTTTTGGTGAATAGTAACTTATTAAGTTTTTAATCGCGATTAGTTGTAATTAGTGTAGTTTTAGGTAAAAAATAATGTTTCAATAGTATGAGATGACCTAGACACATGTCCTAACCTCATTGGTTGTGTCATGGACGACCAATACAAGCCATGGGTCAACTTGGGGACCCCATGGAGCCACTTTGGTTGTGAAATGACATAAATAACTTTTTATTTAATGTAAAAGTAAAAATGACACAAACATAATATTTTTTACGAAAACAATTTTTTCATGGGGTTATGAAGATCATATTTTTTATTATAAGTAGTCAGTGGAAAGATTAAAAGATTTCCTACATCATAGTAGTTTTTTTTATAATTTTTAGACTTTAAATAAATTAATTTAATTATGACATCAGGGTGATGCAACGATGACCTCATTAATGAACAGTTTAAATAAAATGAAGAGATAATATAAAATCTAAGACCTACACTAGTCCAAAAACTATTAGATGGGAATATTTAGAAGAATTATCATCTTATGTTCGAAATATATCAATTTGGGACCTTAGGAATTCGAAACACTTTTGAAAATAAAATAATAGTTTAATGATTTCCAAAAGTGCCCCTCCTCTCCTCTTATAAAGGCCCCCACCTCTACCTAATTTCACACACTTATCAAGCCTTTGGCTCGGCCATACCCTGCCCATTTACTCTCTCCACATCCCTATCCTCGTACTAGAGGATTACCTTTGGGCGGAATCATTTCAAAGGAAGCCTTTAGGCTCAAATAAAAAGGAGTTACACTTTTAAAGGTAATTCATTCTCTCATGTTCATTTGTTTTATTTTGCTTCTCCAACCCCTTAAACTCTTTTTATTTACTTCTTTTGTAACAAAACCAGTATCTTAAATATAATAGGATGTTGTTATAAGATTTATTCGAGCAACACTCTCACAAAACTACATCAAATGGTTAAAGAACATACAGTTTCCGTGGATGGCGAAATTCTGCCTCCCGAAACGATGATTGTTCAATACTCATTTAACACCTTCAAAGGTGGACATTATGATGTCACTATTTTTATATATGATATATAATATTTTTATTATTTCCTTAAGCTTCTGTATTTTTCATTTATGGCTTACCATTATTGTTTCCATTATGGGTAAACACGATATCTTCATTTTAGGAAGTGCGGACTACCGCCCCCTGAAAGTGATTTGATTCGTTAAATACCATATGTGGGACGTATAAAGGATGGAACTATTATATTATATATGATATTATACTGGAATTATAATATACCTTTATATCAATATGATTCCATTCTATAAAATATGAAATAGAAATGAAAGTAGCGTTCATACGTACGTACGGCTTACCGTCTCCATGAACGGTGCATTTCATTTCTTACCTCTAAATGATTATGTAATATTATAAATGCATGCATGTTCTGGATATATATGACATATATGATATCTACATCATGAATACCATTCTGGATATAATGGATACATGAACAACTTGTAATTATAAAGGGTTTAGTCTTGACTCAAGTACCAATGATCGTTAAAATGACCGTTATTAACTTAAATAATTACATAGTGTTCATGACATGGTAATAAGTTATATAAAAGGAATAATGAACTTGAAAAATGTTCTTAAGAGAGTATAAATTCACTCAAGATTATTATTCAGAACATTAAAGAACGATTGACTCAAGTCGGACCCGAGGTAAGGGATCCTACACCTCTCTTTCTTTTTAAGTACACTCTTTTATGTCATTCCCTTTAAGATCATCTTTCTTATGATTGGGATGTTCTCTTATATAAATCCTACTTTAATTATTATGTTCATATTATGAGAGACCCTATTTTCCTCTCATCAATCCATTTTGGAAGTTTTGAGTGGCGCCGTTAGGGTGCCGAATTTTCGTAAGAGATCTAACCTCTCTCTTTCTCTTTAAGTACTCTCCTTTATGTCACTTATTTTAAGATCCTATTTTTTATGATGGGGGGTGTTATTTTATATTCCTCTTTCTGTACATTTTATTTTAATGTGATGAGATACCCTATTTGATCTCATCAATCCATTTTTGGAAGTTATATGTGGCATCGTTAGGCTGTCGAGTTTTCGTAAGGGATTTTTCATCTCGCTTTTATTCCCGTGAGATTTATGCTACATTTTCCACAATTTCCTTTGAGTGGTGTATGTACTACCCATTATTCTAATATTTTTTTAATATTATTTCGTTTTATGAGTATTTACATCAATGATGTATTGTACTTCTTTCATGGGGTGTATGTTTTGAAAGATATCCAAGTCGGTAAGGGAACCTTTCACCATCCTCTTTTTAAAAGAATTATTTTGTTGGGTCTTTTAATTTACATATTGTTATGTTGGGATATGTTCTAATATATCCTTATTGATGTAAATTTTATGTCCAAGTGATGATATACACTTTTTATCTCTCATCAACACATTTTGATGTGATGTCGTTAGGCTGTCAAGGGAACTTCTTAACCCAATTTTGATTTCGTTGGGTTCAACATGTAGTTATTGAATATGTCATCCTTTGAATATGTGTGAATGACATTTGATTATTTTACACTTAATATACACTTATATATGGTGTATTCGTCTGTCACACATAATTATGTGATTGATTTATCCTTAAACCAAGGATACCGTCTTTGTATGGGACTTCGTCTCAATCTCCTTTCATTGAGGAATATTTTGTTTTATACACAACCTTCTTTTATACGGTGTATAAAACCCTTTGACTTTTACGCTTATTCAAAATGAATCTTTTTTATACGAAGCATTTTACAAAACGACAAAAGGGAATGTTTTTCTTGTCATACGTACGCGGCGACAACAACTTCTCCGCCGCCGTGACCATTATTTGAGTTTCAGCTTTCTCTACAAGCCATACCATTTTTAAATGAAAAATAAATACCATGTTTTACTTTGGTATTAAAAATGGTTTTCATAATGTTTTTATTATATCAATGTGTTGTATTGATATCTTGTGATTGAAAGGTGGGAATGTTATGTTTCCTTTATGCATGTTTTATGTGATATGATTATGTTGAGGTTCGTGGGCATTATTATGAAAACGGGAGGTTCTGTGATAAACGAAGGGCGGGTGAGCCCGATATAGATCTCCAATGCATTGGGTAATGTGATGGAGTGAAACGTTAAGGTTTCTCCGAAGAGATTTAGGGAATATACTGTGATGGGTATTCCAAACGTAACCAAGAGGGTTACTCCCTACGTAAGAATGTTATGAATGCCTCAAGTTACCTTTATGTCTTATGTTTTCAATGATTTATTCATGGTTTGATGAGGTATGTTAAAGTGCCTTTGTTTTATGGGTAAAGTATGATTTCATTCTTATGTATATATTAACTCATGTTTCCTTTCCATATTTTTTATATCCCTTACTGAGCTTTTTATGCTCATCCCAAGTTTTTTTTTGAAATGTTTTTCACAGGTCAAGGGAAAGGTACATGATATAATGATAGTGTCAAGGAAGTGTCAAGAAAGAATCCATTTTTTATTTTAAATATGTTTCCATTGATGGGAAAGAATAATACTAACTTTATGTAACCACTTTGTTTATATATGGAATGTAATGAATGTTGTATGATCTAATTCTCTAAAACTCTAAACCCGAAAAGATCCTCAATGTGTAATCTTGTAATAACTCAAGATTAAGTAAGGTTTAAGGCTGGGGCATTATATAAACTCTATATACAACCATATTAAAAAAAAATTAGAGCTGAAGTATGAAATTTAATGGCTAAAATCAGAAAAAATAGAATCCTTAGAAAAAATTGTTTTTCATAAGTTCATGTCTTAATAACCAACTATAATTTTCAATAGTATGAAAAAATAATTAAATTTTGATTGAAACTCATAGATTAGATTGTGGTGGAGGATTTAAATCTATAATAAATGGAAAATGATTATGTTGAACTCTTGGATCTATTAAATAATTATACAATATAAAAAAAGGAGAATAAGAATTTACAGTTCCAGTAAAATAGACAATGGAGTATAAGGAGAAGAAAATGATATATTAGTACAATACATTTGGTATTAGGCATGAACATAAACAGAAAGAAATAATGGTTAAAGTTAAACCATAATAATGCACACCGAGGATCTGGATTGATTTGATTATGAATCAGAACCGAAAGATCTTGAGAACTCAGTCAACAATTATTGGTGTAGTAGTGACACACACGACTCCACCTCATATTTGATGTTATTACTATGGGTAAATAATACACTCACAAAATTTTTGTTCTGTAACAATTTGGTAATAAAGCGAAAAAGCTTAGTAGAGGCATCAATATAGAGCTCAATATTATTGTATTTCATTTGATGGTCATTATTTCAATTGTGGATGATTTTGAAATTGGTTCAGACATTATTCATTATCTAAATGGAGTAATGTACCAAAAATACACA
The DNA here is from genome assembly GCA_963277665.1 of Viscum album. Taxonomy (NCBI): domain Eukaryota; kingdom Viridiplantae; phylum Streptophyta; class Magnoliopsida; order Santalales; family Viscaceae; genus Viscum; species Viscum album. The sequence goes on along the minus strand of OY728152.1, from coordinate 1,013,977,182 downwards.
AAATGGTCGTGAAAAACAACTCAAGGAATCCCTAAACAACCTTAAATGAAAATTTTATTTAAATAATTGAAATAGGGAATTTCACTTTAATAATCCCAGGATTATCATGAATATCAATCGATGAAATTGAGTAGAAAGAATATAGATGAGAAGGGATTGGTTGTCCATATTACTTTTAAAGAATCATATTGTAGTGGAATATGGATCATTGACTTTGGAAACAACGCTCATATGATAGGAAAAAAGAATATGGTGATATAAATCAGGTACGATAAGGAAGGTATCATATGATATGGAAACGAGGATGAACTGAACATTTTGGCTTGGTCAAATAATAGTTTACATGAAGGGAAATGATATGTTATGATGTCTTGGTGGTTGAAGGCATCAGTAATAACATTCAATGTGATAATAAATTTTGTGACTAGGGACATGCCCAATTATTTTCAATGAAATAATGTATCATCATGGAAAGAAATAGTGGAATTATTTTATAAGGGAACCACATGAATTGGTATATCTACCTTGTGAGGGGAGAATAATATATGTTAATTCAATCTATAGAGAAAGAAAATATGATGTGGCATAAATGGATAATCCATATTCTTGAACTATCCATAGATGATATGGTTATATTTATTGTTTGTTTGAAATGTATCCAAAATATAACAAGATCATAATCACATGTTCATTTATTTTAAATAATAATATATTATCATAAAAAATTATCATTAAAAAATAAAAATAAACCAGATTTCTTGAATTGGATAATGTAGGTGTATGTGGAACTACCTCACCAATGTAAATTTACATGAGGAGGCATTGCGAATTTTTTTACTGATGATTTTTTCTATATTTGATGGGTACATATCATTTCCCAAAATTTTGATGTATAATGTTACTTAAAAAAATATTGGAGTAAATGAGAAATAATGGATGGATATAAGATTCTGATTATTCATAAAATAGTGGTAAAGAATTAATGAATTGATTGGTAGAATTTTATCATGAGAAACATAGGGTAATGAATCATTTTTTTAGTAGTGAGATCTTCTCAACATATTAGAGTGGTTGGGTTAAGAAATCAGACCATCAATAACATGACAAGAACAATTATTATTGGAAGGTATTATAACAAAAATTTTATAAGGAATCCATCTTGAAATTAGTTTATATATCTATTATGGATTTGTTGGGTCTAAATCAATAAAATGCATCATACAAGATGTGTTATGAAATTAATGTAGCACTAAAAAAATTTCAAATATATGGAAGTATGTGTTTTATTATAAATAGAGATAAGCACCGAAAATATGAATCTCATGAAGATAAAGAGTAATTCCATTGATAATCAGGAAAACCAGAATAATATAAATGAATCAACAAGATGATTGAAAAATTATAAGAAATAAATTTTTAGAAGATAGTAGAGAATGAGTAAAATCATCAACAACATATTGAATAGTTTGTTAATGAACGAGATGCGGAGGTACAAGAATCAGGGAGATTATTAGTCTAAAATTATGATTTAGAATAAAGATAATTAAATCATAAAAGTAGACACCATCATAATCTCTCTTTGTACAATAATGTTTTGAGTACACAACAAGAGATATCAACTAGGTTCATTCTATTAATGATTATATTGAAAAATAAAAAATATCCAAATAGTTCAGATGGTTTTGAGACCAATAGATATGAATTTTATTGGGAAAAAGTAGACCTTCACAACTAGTTGAATGAAGGTGGTATAGTTATTTGAAACAAAGAGTGACTATTTTTCAAAGGGTACTCCCAAATAGAGGGTATCAATGTTAATGAAGCATTTTCACTTGTTTAACTGGTATAAACTATCGAATCTTTATTTTCTATAAGAATGAAAAAAATCATCATTGTCCTCCATATGGATGTCATGTAATAATTTCAGAATGAGGTTATGGGAGAAGATATTTATATTGAGGAATCATATGGTTTTCTCATTCATAATGATTAGAAAAAAAAATTGGATAATGAAGGCACTATATGGGTCGATTCATGCATCGAGCATGGCGTATTAATGGTTATGTTCTTTTGAATAATTTTTTCTTTTATCATGGGGAATATGATTACAAAAACTATGTTAACATTGATAGTAGTCAAAAAATTATTGTGATGGTGTATATTTATGATTTATAATTTTGTGCATCACATTAATCACAGGGAAAAAATTTCACCAAATTCATGAAGTATGAGTTCAAGATTTCCATGATTATGGAACTGACATTTTTCTTTATTTTACATGTGAAACAAAGAATGTATGGAAAATTTGTATCTCAATAAAAAATTTCCATGGGGTTTTTGAGATTATATGTATGGGATTACTCAAAATATATGAAGATATTGGTGGGCAGTCATATAGAGAAATTTTTAGATGATGATGGAATGGAGGTTAATATCATATATTATCGATATATCATTGGAAGTCCATTGTACATGACTATGAAAATAACGGATATGACATATTCCAAATGCTATGTATCATGCTCTTAATGAAATACCTATGAAAAGAAAATACATTTCTTAAAAGAATATTTTTTTTATCAAGAGTTTTTTTATTTTCGTATTCAAAAAAATGCAAAATCATAGAAAGGGTTATTGGGCTTTATAGATGTAGATTGGACATGATTATAAGATGATATAAAATTAGCATTAGTTGGATCATTTTATATTAGATGATTGTATATTTCATTTCTATGAAATAAAAATTATATCATCTCATTTAAAACCATAGAATCTAAATATATTTTGGCCACTTTTCGTTACATTTACCTATTATGAATGATGAAGGAACTTGATTATATGGGAATAGAAGGGATATATCTACTAAAAAATCACTAGGAAAATTAAATTTCTATAAATGTAATAAAAATACAATCCATCACACTTCAAAAAATAATGTTGAAATAATGTATCATTTAATCATGTAAAAGGTGGATCATGGGATTGAGAAGTTATATTCAATGCCAATAAGCCAACATATTTTTGAAATTATGATGAAGGACTTACCTGATGTAGAATTTGTGAGCATCGACTAGCTCTCTGGGTTTAGTCAACTCCCAAATCTTGAAAAAGTATGGATGGGTGACCCCTAATCCACATGGAATGATGTGGTTTTCCCTAATGTTTTATTCTATGTTCAATAACCTATTTAATTTCAAAAATGAGCTACCTTCGGGTCAATTTAAAATGGTTTCTAAGATTTTATATAAAAGGGGATGAAATGCCTTTATAAATATTGATAGAGAAGATGAAAACAATAGTAGTGAAGTATGAGGACTTTTAAATTAACTGATACAAAATATTATTGATAAAAGTTTATTTGTCATAGCATATAGAAATAATGATGAATGAAGATGAATATTTTTTGAAATATTTTATTCCTTGAAGAACATTTCCTTTAACTCTTGATTCTCGCACTAATCATGAATCATGTGGATGGGAATGGTGCAATAAGAATCCCACAAAAGGCTATGTGCTATGTGAACCACATATCATTATTTTTTTGTGTGGAGATCGACATTTGTGGAGTGAAGGCTGTGAATTATGGCCAATTCACATGGATATTAATTTTCGATAAGTGGGAATTGATTTTAGGGGAACCACAAATGAATAAATGTGTTATAAAAACTACATTACAATTTTTCGATGAGGGATTTACTGCCATAGAGCTTTTAGTAACTATTATTACCATATTTTTTTGATGTATTTTACTATAAAAACATTTCTAATAATATAACTATATTAGATCATAATTTAATTTAGAATATCATCATTTAAATAATATGGCTACGTATGATGTCATTAGTGGTGGAAAATTTAATTGACAGAGGTAGTTTGTGATGATAGTTCACCAAGGGTTTTTTGGGGAACTTTTTATAAAAGAATAAAATGTATTATATGAATTTATAGTCATATATTAAATGGTGGTGGGTCAAGAAGAACACAATATATAGAGTTCAATGTGCTTTGTGAATAAGGTGGTTCATAAAGAAAGTGGTTCAAGAAGTAGGTGGTTCATGAAGGAGTTTTCCAAAAATGAAAAATAAAATCATGAAATGTATCTCTATAGGAAAATTTCCACATTTTGATTCAAATTTCATCAATATGACAAAAATATGACTTTAGGGAAAACTCATATATTTTGGAATCAGTTCTAAGGTGAATAAAAAACAACAAATGCTTCCACTATAGAATAAGTGATCACATAATTGTAGAGAGAGAATTAGGTATTCAAACTATGATTGGTTGTAATCAAGGAGGGATAGTGACTATTAAATAATCCTTTTATTTTCATTGATATTTGGTAGATTGGGTACATTGGATCATTTCCTTTTATGCTCTTCGGACATGGTATATTGGGTGTGAACCATGTAATGTTTTTATGTCCTTTGAATTTTGTAATTATCATATTATTCCTTTATATGGTAATGTGATAGAATAGTATTTTTTATAGTGAAAAATATGATATAAATAGTATTTTTTATCATTATTACCTTGATTCACCACCCCTCTAAGAGTATTTTTCCTAGTTTGGACTAATAGTTACCTTTCTATCACCAAAATGAATAAACTATTCTAACAAGGGCTGGTAGGATATTCAAGATGATTATGCGAGAGGAATTCAGTTAATATTGTATTATGTTGTATATATGATAGAAATACTTATTATAGATGATGGGTGGTTCAATTATGAAACTTTTACTATAGTGGTAGATCAATTTCATGATTTATTTCCAAATGAATTCAATGAATAACTAACGATGTTAGAGATCATGTTCATGGTCATGTTTGTGCTAGGAGAAGAGATAAATTTTACCCTTCCATATAGGATGACACCATCAAATATTTGGGAGGATAATGATTATTTAGATGATAATTAATATAAGGTACACATAAGGTATATTTTATCTACATGTGTTTCTTCTTTTTGTTTTAACAAAAAGGCAGATTGGGGTTCGTTCTATTTTGAGGATTATTGTATATTGATCTATATGAAAGTAAATAACAAATATTCCCATCCACAGATTGAATATATATTTTATTTGTTTAAATGGGGTGAGATATTCTCCTAGAAAATTTTGAGATTTGGATTCCACAAGTTGATTGTGGGACTATCCCACAAACCTCATACTATATTTCTGGGATAGTATGGCTTGTATAATTTTATAGTGATGCCATATGGTTTCATAATTGAAATTGATTTAGTTATAGAATCGATTAATATGATCATTTATCCTTTTAGTGATTAGTTTGTGGTGGTATTTTTAGCATGTTATAATATACATCTACATACAATATTAACATTTCAAACATCATAGCATCATTATCAATACATTGACAGAGTATCGACATTATGAAAAGGTAAAAATATGGTTTTTTAATATAGTTAATGATCACATCATGGGCCATGTCATCTCAGATAGATGAGGGTTATTGATCCTAAGGAAATTTTCAATAGATTTATATTAGGAGATACCCATGTCTGTATTCAATATTATATGTTTATTGGGTTTAAAAGGTTATTATTAGTGTTTTTTGTTGTTGTTACACATACGGAATCACTAATGTCTAAGCTGACCATGATAGGAGTGGTGTTTTTCTATCATATTCTTATGGGAAATATTTTCTTGATCTTATGATTAGTGTGTCCTCAACAATTATCTTCACATTACCTATGTTTTTTACAACATATAATGTCTACTATGTTGCATTTAGAGTTGGCCTCTAAGTTGTTATGGTGTAGTTGGAACGAGTGGATTCATATATATCTATACATATTAGAGTTATCAAGAAATGTTCTGCTACTCATGTCATGGGGTTTTCTATGGTTTTAAATTCCCTGAGATTTTTGAGATATTTTATTAATGGGGAGAGGACTGTGGTTTAAAATTTCCACATGATCCTAATGTACAAATTTTCACCGCAAAACATGAACATTATGAAATGGAGTTTGGTTCAGTATCTAATGTATTTGAACCTATTATTTTATTTTTACCAACCATAAGAGATGTTTTTTTTCAATTCATTGATCTAGAACACACAGAAATAGGTAATGAGGTAGTATTTAACTAGTGGATTATGATGAAACACTTTTGAAATATTTATATTAACATCTATGAGCTTCATCGATGAGTATCTATGACTTCTATGACTGTTATACATGTTCTTCTTGATTGAATCAAAATATGAAAATAATATGATTTTAATATACTAGTTATAATAAATTTATTAATTGTGGGGAGGAACTTGTAGTATGGTCTCCTAGAATAAAAAATAATATTCTTCTCTATGGAAATTTATATTTAACTAACAATTTTTGTGAGTAGATGAAGATATATTTTCAAGATTTTGTATGGGAGGTATATCCTAAATTGATGATTGTTTTTCCTGATCTCTATTAATAGGACTTGTGGCCAGGATTTATGAAAGATGTTCTGGGATTTGTGGATATGTGTGTCACATAATATGAGGTTATATCCATGAATTATAGTTCCATTGTGTAAACTTATATGCATACCATTCTATAATTGAAATAGGATGATTTCACAAGGTATTTTGTGACAGGATTACTGATGAAATCCCATAAGAATGATTCATTGTGGTTTATCATGGATTAGCTTATGAATATATCACAAATCTCTCCAACAAGGGATTACTTCACCATCAATTATTTTTCTAGTAAATATCCATGAATTATAGTTTTACTACTTATTTTTTATTGAGGAGTCATTTATTATATGGGTCCTTCATTCATGTCATGATTTTTGAGGGTTATTTAGATATATTTGGGATCAAATGATATTTTGACCGCATCCTAAAATCCATAGACTGATGGTTAATCTGATCAGACTATTATGATAATGGAATATATTTTATGAGTGAATGTTTTGGAATTTTTTATTTATTGGGAATGGATTATGGAAATCATGGAGTCTGTATATAATATATACTTTGAGTAATAGAACCATTTGGATAATTTTAGGGATTTTAATGTTTGGATATTGCATTATAATATATGTTGGTTGAAGGTAGATAAATCAGATCTTGTTTAACCTAAACTTTTTTCAAAGACGGCTTAGCTTGGTCAATTGATTAGGAAGTGGTTAGCGACTACCCAAAAAAGTCATAAAATCCAATAATGACTATTGAATATGACTTAAGGTGTTTTATTCTTGTTATTGTGTTTTCATTTGGGTGTCACCTAGGTTGGGTAACATCCATATTAGTAAATAAATAATGATAGAACCCATGACTTCTTCTATTATGATATAGTGGAATGGGTCGGTCCAGTGTAGTTCTGACTACCCTATATATAGTGATAGAAAACCATGACTAATCTATTTTATATTTCACATATTCAGAAATATCATCAGGACCATTATAATTTTGTTTACATTGAGAAAATTGTGCCTCTGTTAGATCTGTTCATTGATTACCTTATAATATGAATTATGGTATGTAGTGAGAAGTATCTACAGGGTTGGAATACCCCTATAGTTAAATTTTTTTGGAGGTGTAGGATTTTTCTATATGATATCATGTAGAAGGAGACTGATATGTGAGCACATTGGACATACATGTCACTATGATTTCACAATGATTCCAAAATCATATCTAGGATTATATTTTATATATTGGAGAGGTAATAATATCATTATGTTTTCTATGATTTTCCCTCCTTTAATTTTATGTTAACCCTATTTTTTATTGTTTTTATTTTTCTTCAGAACTTGTTACTTTAGTTCTATTCAGAGATTGAGGGAATTGTTTAAGGAGAAATATCCTAATTTTAAGGGGTGTATTCTTGTATTAATTAATTGATTTTATGTATCATCATTTTAATCATGATATTGGGGGTTTATTGTGTGTTTATAATTATTATATCATTTTCCGGGATCTCCTGTTGTTGTAAGGTAATAATGATACATTCTACACATTTACATGCCATTGTAATTTTACTACACAAATGTAACTTTTTCCTAGAGGATTTCATCATAGGATTACAATCAATTAAATGATTCATTGTTTGAATTGGATACACACAATGAATCTAAATTACACAATGTGTAATTTTTTATACAAGGTCAATGCACTCGATTTGATTAAAATTATGGAATAACTATAAAATAAATAATACACAACATGAAATTGTATTACACATGATTTATTTTATGGGGACTAGTAAATATTTATGAAAGTGTATATGATTCTTCTCCATTCCCGTTTGGACATCCCATTCATGAAATTAATCCCCGGTGAGTCATTATACTTTGTCTTTTCTATATTTTCCATTGTTAATCATTATTGCTATGAAAATTTATTAACCATGGTAATTTTGGGTTTCCATATAATTGTTTCATGATCATGAATCTTTATTTTTTATCTTTCCCTAAATTCATATATTCTATTTCTGATGGAAGTGTTTCTTCATCACTGGATAAATATACGTGGTCTAAATCCCAACCAAATGGTTTTCAAAAATGTAATGTACATTCAATATTGTGAATATCAAAATCACAATGTTATAATTAATTAAGTGAAATGTTAATGATGAAAAAAATGTGTGGAATTATTACTTAGATCCCTTGGGATTTTACTGTATTTGTGATAAAATGTGAGGATACATGTTGCAAGAGTGAACCCACAAGAAATATTTTAATACAAATAATGGTATCATGTGTTTTTATCATGACATGAAGTTTTAAGAGATTTCATAATATAGAACCACTAAGTAATAACCAATGAGATAATGAATTTTTTGTTGATAATTTTAAATATAAATATAATTGAAAATGGAAGTCAATTGTTGATTTTATTTATTTTCCATTAAGACATATAATTGGTTATCATGATGTCCTTCCTATTAAAAAATGATTATTTTAATGATGAAAAGATTAAATAAATATCTATTTATAGTGATGATGTAATTAATATATAGTGGACATGTCCTAGTTTGATGTGGGAATTCAAATATAGTGCCCATAACATAGTTTGATGTTCAAATGTGTATCTATTTGGAATAGACAAGTTTCATGAAAAAGTTATTAAATATAGGGCTATACATTGTGGTTTTGAAATGAATATATAGTTTTCCGGTACATGTATGATGATAAAATTCTTATATAAATGAATATTCTTAATGATACTATAATGCTTATATATTTGGTTTAACCGAGTGTGATGATGAAATGATTATATTTAGTGTTATCCCCGGTGTATCTAAAATTTTTATATATAAGGATATTCAATAGTCTAAAATTATTATGAATATTTATTTTCTTGGGGTTTTGGCCATTCCATGGTTTATTATTATTGTTGTAATGGTTGTGAAAATGCTCATAGATAATCAAAAATAGTACTAATGTAGAATGTTTTGTGTAATTTATTTGTTGATCAACAAATACATCTACTTATCACTTTATTGAATGAATATATTATCAGTTTATTTTTGTTTTTACGTTGTGGTGTCAGTCTACGGAGTGTTACTCAGATACTAATCATGCCTTTGTTGGGTACCAGGGAATATTACATGGATTCAGGTATGGACAAAGGAATGGTATCTTCTTGTTTATTTTTTGTTGATGGATGGATGAGAGTATTTCGATGAGGACGACATGTGGTTTGAGAGTTGGGCCTATTTTGTGTATTTTTTAGATGACATTTCGATATATTTTATCCTATCATTACACAATGTATTATCTCTTTTTTATTATTTCCTCCTTTAATTTCCCTTATATATGGTCTCATATATTCTTAACATATATTACTCTATTATATATTTAAATTGATTATTTATATTGTATTATAACTCAATATCAGGGAGTATAGTCTAACCACTACACTCATCATACCTATTATACTAGTTGTAGTCCTATAAAATATAGGGAGGAATGATTTAGGTCCCATAACCAAAAATATTTTTCTATATGAGACTATATCAGATCATAGGATATTATAGGTGAAAAACCAATATATTTTGAAAAATGTGTTGGTATTGAACACACAACTGGATAATTATAATGGTTTACCACCTACCACTAGCCTATGCGATGCTATGGATAATATTTTATTGTTTTTACAAATATTATTTGATGAATATATATTTATGATGAACCAGTTTTGTAGCCGTTGAGGATTAAATATTTCTTTCAAACAAGTGTTAACATTATTGTAATTGAAAATAATTTTAAACCGGTGGAAAGTAATTTCACAATATAATTGATCCTATAAATATTAAATAGCTAACTTTAGTTTATAAATAATAAACAATTAATTCTAGGTATTCATTTCATGGATTATGTGATGAAGAGTGAATTGATAAAAGGAAAACAAAAGGATGTAATTGTTATTATGGAATATAAAAAACCATTATTGTATATTTCAATATATTTATAGATAATAAAATATTTTCTCAACATTATGAAATGGATCTGGACAAAATATATTTGAAACTACATCATTTATATAGAATGAATTAATATTAATTTATTTCATTATAGATATTTGGTTTTTTGATTGTCAAATTTCACATGATCATTCAATTTATTTTGATCATGGACTTCTAACACCATACCTTGTCATTAGGGAATTATAGTGTTAATTCATATATATATATATATCTTCGTATTCCACCCCTTGTCTACCAAATTGAATCCCAGTTATGTGTTATTCAAAATGAACTTTTATATTTATGATTCTATATTTTAGGAGGATGTATTGTTTACCATTTATGATATGGGTTTACTATATGGTATTTTTAAATTTGAAAGCATTGTTCTACAAGTGGAAGTTCAAAAAATGACGATGAAGCTTTTTGTAGTGTAGAAAATATAGCATTAAGTAAATTTCAAAGAGGAACAACATGATTGATAGAGTATATTATATAAAAAACAATCATAGAATAGAAAATAACACCTTGACACATTATTATATTATTTTGTTTTATATATATTCAATCTCTTATTTTTTTATCATTCTCTCTACCGTATGTTTAAATGAAACAAAATAATTAATTAAAATACTATCTTTTAAAACACAAAAATGTTAACCTATAAATTATGATATATGGTAAGAATATGAAAACATAGTTTATTAAAATGTTTTTTTTAGAAAATTTCATTGGAGATAAAATTATTATTAAATATTAAATTAAATAAAAATGTTTTCTGAAAAAATTGTATTTTACATAAATGGCATCTTTATCGCACATTTCACTAATAATTCAATAATATTATTTACTAATTTTATAAAATATATTTGAAAAAATGAAAAACATTTTTAAAATAATCATTAATAAATTATATTAGGATGAATTGTTTTTTTTGATAGAAATGATTCATTCTATTATGAATTGTTAAAAATAATGATTTATGTTAAAAACAATGTTTTCATTTAAAATATTTAAAACATCCTAGTTGTTATAAATTTTTATAAAAATAAATATTTTTAAATTATTTTTCTATTAATAAATATATTTTTATTATAATCAATTATATGATTTATTTTTTTACAAATACATACTATACTTTTCAAAAAATTAATCTGGAAAACACATTTTTTCGTCAAATATTTGCATTAAATTTTTAATTGGATTATTAAATTATAAGAATTTAATTTCTAAAAAAGAATTAATTATTTTGAATAATAATTATTTATATTATATATTATGTTCATCTTATTTATTTACTATAACGAATAGTTAAAATATTAAATTTAATTTACAGTGCATAAGGTAAAAATTGTGTTTGTATTTGTAAAAGTATATAACAAGTCTTAAAAATGATATAAAACATGAAAAAAATCCATATTACTTCTATATTTTGAACATATTGATTCTACTGCTCAATAATGGACCATTTTGGATCCTTTTGTCCATTGAAAAAAATGATCACATACTATCCATTTTAAAAACAAATCCATCTATGTCCCCTCCCCCACTTATAATGTCCACTCCCTTCCTTTACTTCATAACACCACTGCAACCATTTTTATCTATCAAAACATTCCAAAATATGAACAAAAATATCTATTCACATATATATAGCAACTGGTATTTCCAAAATAAAAAACCTCAGGGATGTTAAGTGAATATCCAAAGAAATATTTTATAAGTGAGGGTAAACTTACTAATTATTATATTTCATTTTAATTTATATTTTGTAATATGAATTATGTCTTGACAAAAGATATATAATAAAAAATTATCTATAAATAACTTATTTTATTAGGTTTAGTTAATAATATTTATCCTTCCCATCATCCATCAAATGGGAAATTTAATTATCAATTGTGTGTTTTGAAAACTACCCCTTATGAATCGATGTAACTCATTATCAGCAAAAACAAATCATGGTTGTATTAAAATAATAAATTTAATATATATATATATATAATATATGTTATATTATAATTTTTTATTTAATTATAATTTAAAATATTTCATCCTACCTTCAATATTGTATATAATATTATAACATAGATAATGTGTAAATAAGTCTATTGCCTCATGAAGTGGTCAGAATAATGTTTCACCTTCACACCAAATAGACTGTAATAATGATAAATTAGAGGAATATATGTGATATATTACATGATATTTGAACATAAAAATTACCATATCACTCACTACATTACCAATTCACTATTTAATGTAATGATATCATCTCCCATGCGTACATATGACCTATGGTCTCCACGAAGTGATGCTATTCATTTTTCATGAATTACATTGAAAACTGATTCAAAATATATTTCATATATGTAAATATTTTATTTATAATAATAATACAAATATCCAATTTATTTATCAATATCCTATAATCCAAAACCGGATGTATCCTATTAAAAATTCATGAGAAAATAAGGCGGTTGACACTTCACAAAAAAGTAATAACGAATGATTAAAAATGAACATGTGATAAGATGTTATAAAAGTACCATATTTTATTATATAAATATTGATATATTTCTCCTATAATATAATTAAATATATAAACCAGCTAAACAGAAGGATAATGTAATGAACTAAACTTTTGACAATAAAATTTTCCTTATTATATTTATCAAACACTTACATCACATACTGATCCCAATTAAAATATTATTCTCATAAATGAAGAATTAAATAGGTAACATTTATAAAAAATTAGGAAAATATATTGACGAAATGATATTAAGAAATTTGGAATCGAATTATGACCACAAGGAATAGTAAACCATTAAGTAACCTCACATGTGAATTAATATATAAAATGTAGGTATCTTTTGAATGGAAATATGTTATGTTTATCTCATGGAATAAGTAACTTAATTGTTTGAAAAAAAATATAAATAATGTAATTCTATTTTTTTGAAACATAAATGTTAATTATTGATATTATAATTAATTTAATTAAACAAAGAAAATAATTTTACATAAAATATTTTCATAAATTCTTATATGTTTTGTCCTATGAACATAAGATGATTGTATTATTCCTTAATTAATTTTTAAATGTTTCATAAAATGTGTTTCTAAATTAAAATATATTTTTTTGTATAATTTTTTATTTTAATAAAAAAAGTGTCTTATATAGAAAATTATTTTAATAAAATGTATTCTTTTTGATATTCTACACATTAACAAATGGGTATTGTGACTTTTTGGTAATTTTCTAAAATATTTTATTGTTTGTTGAATAGTGAATTATGATACTTTACGATATAAATTAAATACATAAAATATTGAGTCATGGATTATGTATTGATGAGGTAAGAAACAATTTTTTCTCACTCTCTTGAACTTCATAATTTATTTATTTACAATGATAATCTATATTGATAGTATTCATACATAATAATAATAAAATGAATAAAATAACAAAAACACCTCTCTCCATCCATAATATATAACACCCATCGCCACCTCTTAAATTCGCATCATACAGAATTTGGATATTTCATATATTATTATGAGTTCATATTCAAAGAAACATCCCCATATTTTTGTATTATTGGTATTAGAAAAATACCACTTCCATGTGACGTAAACAGGTTATTAGGAAGACGAAAATCGAAATGTAAAACTCTCCCTCATTCTCTATTAATTTCCTTTAATATACTCTCTCACATCCCCTATAAGTAGTTATATTTAAACACTAAAATTAAATATAAACATTACTATTGTTCTTTAAATGTTATATCCATCCTCAAATTTATTCCCCTCTCTCTTTTGTTCTGAAAATGGAAACATTCTTTTTGAGGGGTCGATCCACTAGCTTTGTGGATGATGACATTTAGTTTTTCAGAAACTTATTCAAGGGAGGAAATAAAACCATTTTTAGGTTTAAATAAAATTATAATATGTTTATTACAACTTATTTAATGTAATTTAACTAGTATGTAATCTTATTCATATGTAAAATCATATTAATTCATGATGGTCATAAAAAAACTAATCATTTTTGTCATCAATGTTTTATGTAAAGAATCACCCTAATATTTTAAAAAAAAATATACGACCAATTAAATTTAAAGAAATAAATTAATACCATAAAATTCTAGTTCTATATGTTTCTTCAATTAAACAAGAACATTTATACTTATACATAAGTGAATAAAAAATGAACCATGAAAAGAAAAACCCCAAAATAATAAAATTAAACACTATAAGGTAATCAAATAACCGTAAATAAATAGAATAACATTTTATTATGAATTAATAAAATTTATAATATGTTATTTAATATTTTATTAATGTATTTAGTTTTTTTATCCAAGTCCTTAAATGATTTTTCATATTACTTTCGAATAAATGTTATGGGATTCATTCTCAACCTTGATTTTTCATTTGGGTTAAAACATCCCTCTCATTACACCTGGTAATTATTAAATATTATTATTTACTCCACCTACATTATATGTTTATATTCATAAAATATGTACATAGATCACCAATTCAATCATTTCTGTGGAAATAAATGTTTTATAAGGGTCACATTTTCATTCCTTATAATAAGAACT
Organism: Viscum album; assembly: GCA_963277665.1. Lineage (NCBI taxonomy): Eukaryota > Viridiplantae > Streptophyta > Magnoliopsida > Santalales > Viscaceae > Viscum > Viscum album. The sequence goes on along the minus strand of OY728152.1, from coordinate 1,013,962,143 downwards.
GTCAATTAAACGAATCTGCAGAATTTATTACTAGTTATTGAGTACACTCCAAAATAAATTTTTAGAAAACAATATATTTCTAAAATTTATTTTTTTATCAGGAAAAACTATCTTAATTAAATTATTCTTCTATACTGAAACTCTTCCATGACATTTTTTAATTATCCATTAATATATTCCCATAAACCCCACTGACATGGATCATTTCTAAAGATTCATAAACACTTTTTTTTAAATTATTTCAATTAAGATAAAAATCATTTATGAAGACAAATTCCTATTTAAATTATTTATTTCCATGTAATATTAAAATCCATAGTTTCAATGGAAACAGAATGATATCCCCATTAGTTATTCTTTGTGGATTTTTTATGATACAAATTTCTTTCCATGGTTAACCCTTATGCTTATTTATTATGTTTGATTAATTATGTAGAAAAAATACTAATGAACATTTTATGATTCATGCATCATCATAGCTCAAAAATGAATCGAGTAATGTTTAGATTCATGGAATGTCATGTTGGGATACAGAGTAAACCTGATTCTTTTACGACACATTGTCTAATATTAGATATAATCATAGAAGATAGACATGACTCGTGTTTATTAATTTTATATGATTCTTCAACATTATTATGTTTTAATGATTACCTTTCCCATTTTCTGTATTTTATTCTTTAATATGTTTATTTATGTCCCAATTATTTTTTATATCATAACTTTATGCCTTATAATCCATGTGTAATTCATTATATAAATTTTTATTCCCTTATTGGGATTTTTAGATGATCATTTTTTTTATTCCACATGATATCTATTTTATAATTAAGTGCTCAACAAATTTTAGTAACTCATAATTAATGATTTACATATATTTCATTCAATATATTTCCATGTTTTTTGTTTTATGAAAATAATCATCCAAAGACACAAGAAATTATGATATCTGGTTTATATTTCACGGTTAATTATTCTTAAAATAAAGAAATAAAATATGTAGAAATATATATATGTTATGTTTGGTATCTAATTATGATCTAGTTATTTTTATATATTATTAATAGAAATCAATAGTTGGAACCCTAGGGATGAATATTTCACTAGTTATATCATAGATTTAAATTTATATAATAAATAAGAAACTATATAATTTTTAATTACATGTTTATCCTTCTATTTTAAATTTTACCTTTTTAAATTCTTATTAACTATGTATTAATTCCCCTTATTTATACATTAATTTTTTAGTTAATGTATTTAAATAAGAGAACCTCTGCCAACAATCAATTTGATATGAAATGTGACAATAGACCTAATGAAATTTAAAAAATGATGAGAGTGGCAGATCAAAACTTTAGGTCACCATTGGCTGATAAACCTCTCTATCTCTTGAATATTGGTGATAATATTCGGAATGATAGGCATGACATCACCACACAAATTGTGTCCTATAATGAAACAATTTTTAATGGACCACCCTAGAATGTGGAAATCAAGGAGGGAATTTTCCCCAAGCTAATAACAATGGATGAAAACCTGATATTTTACCCCCTACCAATGGAATTTGAAATTAATAATGAAATATATAGTCTGAATAAGGGAAGCTCACCTGGCTCTGATTGTTCCACTAATTTTTTTCAGCACTTCTATGATGTCATTTATCATGTGGTATGTTAGATGGTAAAACCATTATTAAATTTTGGATCCTTATATTCAGGTATTAATTCCCATTAAATCATCCTCATTTTTACGGTTGAGGGCTCTACTGAAATATGCATGTTCAGAAATATTTTTGTTGTCATGAAAATCCATAAGATCATCACCAAAATTCTGCCTAACCAAATTGATCGAATCTCACATAAGATGATTTCTTTAAACCAATTATGATTTTTTAGGGTAGAAACATACATTATATCTTGATCTATACCTTAGGGTGTGTGAACCTTCTTAGTAAATGAATAGGGTAGGAATCATTGCTCTCAATATAGACATCAATAATTCCTTTCATACTATGAATTGGGGTTTCATTTGCAATGTCCTTAAATTTTTTGGATTTAATGGATAGATTATTTTCCAGAACAAATATCTTCATGGTTCATCTCATATCTCTATTTTGAACAATGGATCCACATATGGTTATTTCAGATGCACAAAATGGGTGAGGCAAGGATATCTTCTCTTGGCCATCATCTTTTCCATCGCAAATGATTATATCATTTAGATCCACTTCCACAAGGTGGTCACTAGGAGAACTAAAGACCATCAGGTTATCTCATGTTACCCAACTGCCATATCATATTTTTTTCACAGATAACATAATAATTTTTTCTTATGGTTATAGAAGGAATATTAAAAACATCAAAAAATAACTTCTCATTTTTGAATGTGTCTTGGGCCATGAAGTTAGTTGGGGAAAGACATTAATATAAACTAAAAAAATTATTTAGACACTATGAAAATAATCATGATCAGTGTATTATATATATATATATAAGGATTTATTCCTTTCTCTTATCATGGATTTCCCATGATTTGCTGAAGACATCGTGAAACCAACATCACCAATATTCTGATCCAGATTACAAGAACGCTGACCTCTTGGAAAATAAAATTAAATATCAATGGATGGATAAATCTGCCTTCTCAATAATGTTATTTTTTTTAAATGGTCTAATCCTTCATGGTCTTAATATGGCCTACCTTGGTCACCATGTCCATAAACTCCTTATTGAGTAATTTTATTTAGAGTGGAAACTTATTAGAGAAAAATATTATCTTTGTCACCAGGAAGCAGTGTGCCCCCCCCCCCAATGTAGGTGGGGGATTGGGATCAACAATCTAACCCTTTTAAATCAATATGTTAAATCTAAATTCATCTAGAAATTGGTCAAATCAAATTCAGAAGCTCTTACCATTCTATAATCTAGGTTTTTGGAAAGGCTGAATGAATGAAACACCTACCACCTAGAAACACTGACATAGCATGGAGTTAATGATGCTCTTCATGGGATATTAAGGAACTCTCACTTCCTGGTCAACAATAACTCCTCCATATGATTTTGGTTTCATTACATGTCTTTATGGACTATAATTTAAAACAATAAATCTTTGGTTGGAGGTAATATTTATAGCCTCTATATCAGGGATTAACTAGCCCGCCCTAACACCTTACCCCTAAACATTAGATGAGTATTGCAGGTTATGATGTCTCAATGAAGAAAGAGAGGATAATATGGGATCATAATTTACATGGATAGATCATGTCCACTCATCCTATAGGAATATCTTCCATGTTTATAGAAAATTTATTAAGATCTTCTCCAAGAAACGGTTCTTTATTTCGAGGTTCACTCTTCTCTGAAGAATTTACTATAATTAAATCCCCACCAATGATAATCTTCATGAAGTAGGAATTTCTATTTTCTCTTAGTGTGCTCTTTGAAACCAACTCCGAGGGGAATTAGATCCCCACTTTATTTACTATCAAGCTGCATCCTCCATATGGAAGTCCATATTTAAAATCACAATGGTTTGGCCCCCACAAGTTGGTACCGTTACTGAATTAAAAATTGAATTCCATAGTATCTCGAAGCCTATACATGTTTCCATCCTCTAGAGGGTGGCTTCTTATGAACATGTACACACAATATGGAATGGCCGCAACAAGGAGGTACGTGATGGAACCTTCTTTAACATTAAAATTTCACTCACTGGAATAATCCTGGAATTCTAGCATGCCCACTCTATACATTCAGAATTATGTTGCTTCTCAGTTACTGATTTCATAGTGTTGTGGTCATTGAAAGTGTCCAGGTTTTTTCCACCTCTTTATTACATTTTAATGTATGCTGGACTCCACCCCATGAAGGTTGGATAATGTGCAACACCAAGGGGGCATCCAAAGTGAATCCCGGGCTAGCTCAATATGGATTTGTCTCCGAGATTCCATTGGGGATGTCATGGATTTTTTTTTCAGATCATGTGGTAATAAAACTACATTATATTTTGAGATGATGGGTATGATCAACATTGTATAAATTGCACCAAAAATGGTTATGGATGACATCTTGTATGAATGTGACTCTATAAATATTTTCCAGGCTATTTGAAATAGGCAGGTTCATCTCTCTTTGAGGTTGATAACAAAATGAAATTGTTGTATAAATCAAATATCATCAATTATCTACATTATTAAACATGCCTTCCATGAAACCAATAAACTAGAAGATGTGCAGGAAAACAAGAGAGTACAGGAAGAGGCCAGAAGCTCCTCCAACAATCATTCAAGTGACTTTATACATTTCATTCATATAGGAAAATTTAAAGTTCCTACCTTGAGAATCGTGTACCATCATTTTCATTTATTCAAGTGCCTTGAGCTCACCTTTTTAAAAAACATAAATTAGGGGTATATCATTCCTTCTCATAAGAAAGGTCATGTTATGGATGAATCATCAATATGGAGAATCCCTCCCATATTTAGTGGATCTTATAATCCCATTATCATAGAACAATGGATCAAATCCATTTAAATGATATTATATACTCATTAATTCTCATAAGAAGATATATTTTTCCATAGAGACTATAATTTTCATAGGTATATTGAAAAATGGTGAAAATTGACCAAAAAACGATATCTATGGGAAAAATTCATTCCATGTATTTAGAATATTTCATGAAAAAAATTTTACAAAAATAATTTCCAGGAAATATTGGGAATAAAATGGAAAGGAAGTTCCTTGGACTGAAGAAAAATTAATATGAATCTATCAAGGAATATGGTGAAAAAATTACAAGGATTTAATGATTCTCCTCTAGCTACATCTTGTACATTAAATGAAATGTGAATAACTAATTTAGAAGACTAAAGTCGAGTATCAGAAAATTGATGGTGATTCGAGTCTTCAATTACTATGAAGGGGCTATCGGTTGTACCTTTAGGTTGAAATGATGATCTAACAATCTCAATGGTATTGTGGTCCTAGAGATAAATTGTTGAAAATGTAGGTAAATATGGTAGGATTAAAAGATAAATCCTAAGATTTAGTGAAAGAAAAACATATCCTGTGTCAAAATTATTCAATGAATCATCCCAGTAACATCTTAAAGATAATTGAAATTTACATTAAATTTAGAAAATAATGTAATATGGATATAAATAATGAAGGGATACAATGAATCCCACTAATGTTAAAGAAGAGTGGATTTATTTTATCAACACTCATCCTATAATTTTGTGTTTTATCTGGAAGGAACATTGGAAATATGTGATCAAATACCCTAAAGAAAGGGTTATCAGATGAAATCAACAAAAAACATCTAAGGTAGAATAGAAGGGAATATGAAGTCACTAGTGTTGTGGTGAACCCATCAAATTATGTGGTGATACATACCATATTTATTCAAATAATTAATGGATAACATAGTATTTGAATCGTGTTATATGCATTCTTCCATATCATTCATATTTAGTAGAAAAATTGAATGAAAAGATCAAAATATGGAGGTTGATTAATCTATGATAAAAAAATTGGGAAATTATTGAATCCAAAGTATAATCCCCCACTATAACAAATTTTTGGGTATCTATCCTCTAAGATAATCTTATCAATATTCCATTAGTGGATTTTGTTGTTATATTGGAAATGTGTTGGCTATTATTATATAAATCCAACATCAATTATAGGGAAAGGGAGATCACTCTTCACATCCCACGGCATACACCAATTCTATAAAATTGTAAGGATTTGGATGAATCTCCTTTGAATAATAATCTCAACTGTGTGTATTATTCCCATTTGGGATAGAATTACTAGCCCAAATAAATGAGACAGAGCAGGGAATCATGATCAAATATATTCAAATTTAGAGGTCATAAATTGATGTGTTCCCTAATGAATTGTCTCACATTCCTTATAAGTAATTTTTCAGGTTCTTGATTGAACATATTCCTAGTTATCTTCCCATATCAAAGAATTTTTATAGATTGGACACCAATGAGTTTGAGAAACTCTAGAATAAGATATCTAGAGAATCCAGAAAAGGGTTTTATACTTTAGAGTGATTCACAGTGTGATGCACCAGTCCTCTTAGTCAAAAATAAGGACGGATCAATCCACTTATTCATTGATTACCACGAGTTCAAGAAAATAATGATAATGAAAAAGTAGACCCATCTATGGATAGATAAATTTCATGATAAAAAATGTTAGGTATTATATTTTTTTATGGTGGAACTTTGATTGGGATAAAACTAAATAATGGCAAGGAATTATGATATTCCCAAGAATACCATTCATACATGGTATGTAGACTATGAGTTTAAAATGATTCCCATTGCACTCACTTATGCTCTAGAATTTTTCATTGAATTAATGAATAGATTTCTTAGAAATTACCTAAAAAATTTTGTTTTAGTATATTTTTGTGATATTATGATATAATCAAAGAGAAGGGAGGAGCCATTGAAGAATCTAAATATTACATTAGAGACATTTATAAGTGAGAAATAATTTGAAATGTATACTATATATGATTTTTAATTGAGGATATATAAATATTGGGGCTTTATATCACTAGAAATATAATATATATATATGTAATCATCCACGAAAAAAGAAAAAACCTAGCTTATACCAACATATTTAATAGATATCCTTAGATTATACTGTCTAGATACATATTACTATTGATTTTTGAATGAATTATAATGATTTTAAAACCCAATAACCAAGATTAATCAGAATGGATAAACCTTTTTAATGACTAGTAAATGTAAATAATGAATCAATGATTTAAAAAGAGGCTTAGCACAATAGAATTACGCACTATACTAATAATTGGCGGAATTATATGTGGTATAAAATTATTCATTAAATAAGGTATTTAAAATTTTATGAATGAAAAATGATAAATTGATATCCTATGACTCAATTTAGTTGAAAATTCATGAGAAAAATAATCAAATCCTTGATTTGGAGTTAACGACTTTGATATTTACTTGGAATGTCATGCAGCATTATTTTTAAAGGTAGAATTGTGAAATATACACTAATACTCAGGTCCTAAAATACTTATCGACACAAATGAATCTTATTATTAGAATGAAAAGATGACTTGATCCTATCAAGGATTACGACTGCATAATCAAATACCATTTTGGTAAAAAAAATAAATTGGATGATTCATTAAGTAGAAAGTATCCTACAATATTATCAATGATGAAAATTAATAAGGATCCAACCATTGAATGAATTTAAAACATGTAAATGGGAATCATTATGAAAGGAACATCATAATTCCTTCTTGAAATGACTGATGAACCATCCCATTTTGGGAAAATAAATGATTTTAAAAGAAATGATGTTGAAATATTGAAATGGATGAAAATATCAGAAATGGGAATTCCTCCCATTTAAAAATTGATAAATAATTAATAATAAGATTTATGTCAAGAATATTTACACCTTCCAATCTAGAGGTAATTAATGATTTTATGAATTTTTCCCAATGCTCAAAATTGTTTATTTGTCGGTGGAGCACAAAGATGTATCGTGTTCTCAAGGAGAAATATTGTTGGGAATATATGATGAATGTGATCACTCAATATACATCAATTTTCTAGGTATATCATAATTTGAAGGATGAATGGAAAATGTATTTTCGAATGATTTAACAATTTTGTATACCAAAATAGAAATTTGAAATCATCATCATGGAATTTTTCATTGGGCTCGTAAATACATCTATATGATATAATGATATATGGGTCATTATGTATCCTCATACAATGATAGTTCACTTTATCTCAATTCTGTAGGACTAATAACTCGATCAAAATGAACACATATACATTATAAAAGTGTATAGTATGAATCGATTACCACTATAGATTATATTCCATTATGATATACGATTTACCACTATGTTTTGAAAAAGTCACTAATGCGACCAAGACACTAACCTGAACAATAGTAAGAATTATAATCCTCATAATTATGGCCAATATGTTAAGAAAATTAATAAACTAGAAGTCATGATAGATTGTATTATATGGATTTATAGGGAGGATGGGACAAAAATCTACCATTGGTTGAGTTGACATACAACAATATTATCTACTCAACCAACCAAATCAATCCATATGAACTATTTTATGGGAAAAAATCATAAAAATGAAATGGTGGGATGATGTCGATGGAACGATGATGCTAGGACCTAGTATGGTCACTGAAATGGTAGAAAATTTAAATCTATTCAAAAGGATATCTAGGTTGCCCAAATTCAAAAGAAGGTCTTTGTAGAAAATCATTGACATGACCAGTAGTTTAAAGATAATGACTTGTTATTCCTCTTCATATCTCCCTTAAATAGGATGATGATATTTTTTAAGAAATTAATGTTGTGTCCCAGGTATATTAACCCCTTCATGATTCATGATTGTGTTATAGATGTGGCTTATTAACTAGCGCTTCCACCTAACATGTCTCAAGTATATGATTATCAACTAGTGAAGATCCAAAAAATATAGTGATACGGTAATACACAATAGTACAACTCACCTAGTCAATGTGTATTTTATAAACCATATGTACAGAGAGGAAAAATGTGAACCATTGAATCCAATAATGGATAAGTACTCCAACCAATTTTTAATATAGAAAGTAAAATAATATTTTAAGGATGAAAGTTATTAAGTGGGGAGAATGTAATGATCCAAACATTTATCAATGTAATTTACCTTCATAAATTTATCAAAACAAAAAACACATACATATCCCAAAGAAACAAAAGTCTCCTAAATAATGAAAGAAATAAGTAATATTTATATAAATATAAAATCTTATACTGATAGAATAGTAACATGATAAATGTAATTGTAATGTGTCCATTAGGAATATTAAACTATTCCAGATACCTTACCTATGAGGTTATAGATAAAATTGTCTTATATTATGATTGAAAATATAATATATTTATATCATGTAATATGTGAATAAATGTTTTCAAAAATTATAAATTTAGTGTTGATATTTTTTTGAAACATAATATTTTTTGAATTTTATATTTAATATAATGAAATAATGAAATATTAATTTTAAAAAAATATTTGGTAATTAATATTCTATTTTATTATGATTTCAAGATAATTTTTAGGACATTAATTACTTTTTCAAACAATTATATAATTATTTATAATATTAAAATCAATATATTTTTAACAAATGAACAATTTAATTAAAATTATTATTTAATATATTTATAAAATTATTTTCCTATAATTTATTCCATTTTTATTACATGAGATAAATAAAATTGATTAATAATTTTCAATTTTTCTAAAATAGAAGATTTTTTTCGTGAATAGTGAAATACAAAAATTTATGATATAAGAATAATACGTGAATTAATGATTCATGGAAATTTTATGTATGAGGGAAACCCCCTTTTCTCGAACTCAACTGAATATTTTAATATATTTATTCATAATAATCATCACTGTTAACATACACGAGTCAAAATAATAAACATATGAAAAAAATAATAAAAAACACAACTCTCCTCCAACTACAGTTAACACCCCTCACCACATAATATACTCACACCTTATAAGTATTGAATCTCTATTATATTCTGTAACATTACTCTCCCAAACCACTTCCTCACATTCTGGTCTTTCTGGTATCACAAAATATACATTTACTTATTTTTAAATGTGGTTCTCAAGGGGACGACACTCAAGTGGTAAAACCCTCCTTCATTCTCTATTAATTTTATTGTGTTTCCTTACCTCTCATCCTCAATCCAATGTAACGTGATAACTTTAGTATCAAATATATATTTACATTACTTTTACTGTGTTAATGTATTATCCATTGCAAAATGTCATCTCCTCTCATTTTTTTCTATAAATAAATACATCAACCCTTAGATATCGATTATCCGCCTTCATGGATGATGAGTTGTTTTTCATTACCACCCTCATGGATAGACATAAACCCAATTTTAATGTTAAATAATATTATAATATGTTTTATAATTCTTATTAAGTATTCTATTACCCATATAAAATCATATTATTAAATAAAATGATACTAAATCGTAATTTTTGTAAAAACCATCAAAATAAACTAGTCATTTTTTCATTAATTTTATATATAAGGATTCATATTCATGACTAAATAAGAAATGATATATGGGAAAAATTCAACATGTGTAAATAAATTAATTCAATTAAATTCAATTTCTCTATATTTTCATCTATTTTAAAATTACATTCATAATAATACACTAGCGAACAAACCGCTAACCATGAAACAAATACTCACAAGACCAGCTATTTAAACATTATATGTTATAAAATTTCATAAATTATGATAATAAATTTATATTAAATTAAAAAATATCAAATATATTAATAATTAATTAATATATTTACATAATATTCTTATCATGTACGTTATGTACAAATGGAGAATAATTTTGAACATAAAGAAAGGGATTCATTATAAACCACCAATTTTCCATTAGGTTACACATTCCCTTTCATTACACGTGTAATTATTAATTATTATTATCTAAAACTCATAACTTTTCTATGTTTATTAAATTTTCACCTAGATGAATTATTCTTTCATTTCTGGAGAAATACATGTTTTATAAGTCTCCCTTTCAGTTCTTTTAGATAATAAATCCCAACTAAAGGGAACATCTCAATTTTAAAAACCTTTTTAATTACACTCTATAATATATTTTAAACATTAAATATTTCTCTTAAATAATACATTTTAATAATTATAAACTATCATAGTTCATTTATAGGTTTATTCAAAAATTATTCATTTGTCTTTTTCATGATTATTTAATATTTTTCCTTAAACAGCACTAATGTGGATCACTTATAAATAATTAGAAACACTATATTTTACATGTTTTAAATTCATTTGGAAATAATTTCTATTGAGATATTCCTATTTTCCATTTTTAATGTCCATGTATTATTTAAATCAATTTATCCATGTACACCATTATGATATTCCATTAATAATACCTTGTGTCATGGTTATGATACCCATTTCACTCTAGGAGAAACCCTTATGTATATTAAATATGTTTTATTCTCCATGTGGAAAACATATGCACTAAATTTCTATAATGGGTGTTCACATATATCTCTATAGTGAATTTGTTAATGTTTAGTCACATGAGAATTAATGTTGGGATTGATTTTAAACTAAATTCCTTTATGGGGAATTGTCCACTATGTGATATTATATTAGAAGTTAGTCTTGACTCATGTTTATTTCAGGTTATATTTATATTCAATATTCATATTTTTTATTCATTACATGATCATATATTCTTTATGATATTCTTCCATAACATTATTATATTTCCAAGCCTTTTAATGTCATCATATTTCTAACCCATGTGTTGTACATTATTTGAATTTTTTTTATTACCAATATTTTTTCCTCATCCGTTTTTTCTATGAATTAACCATGTTATTATCTATATATTTATTTGATAAATTGATGTATGAGCTCATTATGCATTATTAATATAGATATTATTTATTCTACCACTATTTTATTCAGTTTTTCATGCCTAATCATCCATGGACACAAGAATTTATGATCATTAGTTTGTATTAGATTGTTAATTAATCATAAAATTTTGTAATAATATGGGTAAAATTATAAGGATGTTATAATTGTTGTGTGATCAACCTAATGAATTTGAGATGTATGATACTACATTTGAATTTCCCTTTATAATATAGTAATGTAATTTTATGGACCACATTCATTTATATGGTTTATATATATCCCTTAAATTCATATACTATATATAATAATACATAATGTATGGTATTTTTACATTTATTATGATATATGTTTTATATGTTGAGTTTAACATGTAAATTTCTAAGTGGAAATGAATCTAATAACTCAATTCTATTCATTTGTTTATATTAAATGATTATTTTCTTTAAAATTCAATAATTAGGTGTTTGATGGATTTGGAATATTTTGTGTCCTCTTTCTACTTATTTTCATTTAAATGTTTTTAAAATATCCAATTCATTAATTAATTCACAGTTCAAGGATTTGATCAATCTGTGATTTTATTTCACAATAAAATTTTAATTGGTATTTATTAGTTTTAATTTCCATGAAAATAATTTATTTTTGTAATTTTATAACAAAAACATTTTATTTTAGTATCTTTAAGTATTTCATGAAATTTTCAATTAATATTAATATTTTCATATATTTCATATTTTAACCTATTAATAATGTTTTTTAATTTAAATATGAGATTATTTTTCCCTTCCATTGAAAATCCATTTCCTCAAAATCCATGTTTACTAAAAATGTTTTCAAATTTGTTAATAAACTAATTGAAATGATTTATATATTTTAATTTCTACCCACCCATAACATCATAAAATATATTTTTAATGGAATCTTAATTTTTTGATCCAAATGAGGCACTTTTTATCCTTTTTACAACAATGTGAAAATATTTTTTTATATTATTTTACTTTTACAGAATATACCTATGGAATGGCCAATAAATGATTTTTATATTCATTTGTATTTTTAATATGTTATTCTAAATGTTTTTATTTCAAATTATTTTGATATATTTTATTTAAAAAATTATTTTCAAATTTAAAGTATGCTTTTCTTCAAAATTGACTTAATTACATTTTTATGGTATTTATATTCATCAAAACATTAACCCTTTATTTTACATGTGTTCTATTGAGGATATATTGTTCTCATACATTCCTTTTAATTTCATTGGATATAATAGGATAAATTTTATATGTGATAATATTCACAATCAGATTGTTGAATAAAATTTTTAATCATTATAGTTAACATGAATTATTTAAATTCTTATTATCATTAAAAATTATATTTCCCCAAAATATAACTATAATTTATCACAAATATACATATTATATAAAAATAGATTATATATTTATACATTTGTTACATTGAATGTTATACAGTTGACTGCATAAATTACTATTAATTTATATTCCTTATGCTATACCATACGTTTTTTGAAGAATATTGTTCATTAAATAAATGAATAATTCAATAAATGATGAATATGTTAGAAATGTTGATATGAGTGGAGAGTGAATATATATATATCCTCGATGATTTTTTATTCCCATGGGACAAATCAGTTTGTTTTCCTTAAAAAATGTTATTGAGTGCATACATAATCATTATATTTAAAAAGAATTGTATAACATCATGAAGTTAGAGGCATAATGATTCCTAACATCAGGAAATACAATATTTAAGCATTTCATTTATTAATAATAAAGTTAATATTATCCATGAAATTTTTTGTGATGATGTTATGTCTGGATTTATTATATTAAATATTTTTCTATAAATTGCGTTTTGATTCATGTTATTTGACATGACTAATTGATTATGTCTTATCAAATAATTATACCCATGTTATTAATTAAATAGAATAAGTTTAGATTTCAATACCTTCACATATTTATTATTCTGTATATAATTATGATATTCACATTACTGGTTAAATTTCAGGTGTTCTAAGTTATTTATCATTCCATTTTGATTAGCCCATAAGTATTAGTGATTGTAATGTAATTGTTTTAATAGAATGTGTGTTAATATATTTACAATATCTTTCTGATGATGTGTTAATTATTATTCATATTTTACACATTATAGAGTCAAATATACAAATAATATACTATGAAATTGAGCTCACCTTTTTTGTGTGTATCATTTCCCAATAATATATGAAGATTATATAGAATTATATAAAAGGATATTCTAGAGGGAATAATCACATTTCCAAAAAAATTTATACTATAAATTTTATTTTGAAATATAATTTGAGAAATAATTATTTATATCGTTTAATAATATTAGTAATATATTTGGACTATAGTGATGTTGTAACTTGTATATTAAGAAATATTTGTATTTTATAAGTTGAAACTGGGTTGTAGGGGTTTTGGTATTTATAGATGAAGGGGGTGGATGGTTCCCTTTTCTAATTGATGGGATGGAAACTACTCAAAATTTATAAATATAACGTTTATATAAATTAATTTCCATTATATCATGGATCCATATTGATAATATTTGAATATAATATATTGATGACCCAAAACCCTACAAATTGAATAATATTTCTAAAATGTTGAATTCCAATATTACCCTTATGATTATTTGGACCCCAATTATCTATTTTCGAGATACAAATTATATTATATTATTCAATACCTAAAGGGTTAATAACCCAAAAATAAAATAAAAAATTACACATAAATGGATCGTAATTTATGATTAATTGTGTATCCCAGTAATTTGACAAAATGTAATTTTTTATTAATTTTATTTCATTTAATAACATATTATTTCCTATAAAATATCATTTAAGTCATTATTTACACCAATCAATTAGTTTAACATTAAATAAATCAATAATATAGTGATGATCAAATATATTTATTTTATACCTCCATGATATGTAATTTATATTTATAAAATTCATTAGATATATTTAAAAATTCAAATACCATCAGTTTTAATATTATTAAATTCGGTTATTATAAAAAAATTAAACTGCAAATTTCTTCATCAGTGTTCCAAAATAAATTAAAGCCTTTATAAAATTAGAATAAATTTATTTTATGAAAATAAATTCATTAATATAAAAATATACAATTAGATTAGTTATGAAATTTAACTTTTCCTTTTGTGGACACATAAGAGATATTAAAATACAATAAGTGTGACCTTTTGTATCATTCTTTCAATAAAATATAATATAGGTTATTTTAATGTAAGAGAGTCCATTAGGATAAAAGAATTATAGAAACATATTATAAGGTTCAAATTCTATTAATTCAATGAAAAAAATATGAAATATTATGGACATGCCACTTATTTTTTACAAATATTAACATGATATATGATTTACATAATTGATAAATTTTACAACGATTCCTTTTCCAATTTTCCAAAAACTATATAATTTAAAATATTTGAACCTCATATTTATAAATTTATAAAATAATATCTAATTAAATTAAAATAATTTATCGACATTATATTTAATATATATGGGAAAAATATGATGAAGTCCTTTATTTCAATAATTTAAATTTTAAGAATAAAATGAATTTTTTATTATCATATTCATAAAAAAAATTATTAAAGGAATGTCAAATATTTTTATATTAAATAAATTTCATCTAAATAAGTCACAATGAATAACAAATTTAATTGATATAAATATGAATACTCTATATACATAAAAACAATTTGTTAGAAAAATATCACATTTATCTTCAAATGCTTCATATTTTTGTGTCTAATTTTCTGAAAACTAGTGAATTAATTTAATAATTTATTAAAAAATAAATTTACATTATAAATTTATTATTATTTATAACTAAAATTTTATTATCTTATTTGTAATAATATTTTAATTATGTAATACAGTTTTTCTAAACTCATTGTTCATTGTTATCGATGTTATAAAAAATTAATTTTTATGAAAAAAATATATATCATTAAATAATGGGTTTTTTAAATATATGTATTTTATTATTTATAACACATTTTAAACATGTTAGTATAATTATGTATTACATGGGATCTTAATTCATTAACTTTGTATACCATCTCCCCATTACGATTAAAAATTATTGTTTCCTAACTGTCTTTTACCCACTCTCACTTTTTATTAGAATTAATTATTATAATACACTTATAACATAATATACCTAGATGGGACAATAATTGATACTAAATTATAAAATAATTATTTTTAACACCAGGGTGATCATAAATTATGTAATTTTAGTTTCGGTCCCTCCTAGTGTTGGGGGTATTTCTTATTGTCTTGAATTCACAAAATTAATTTATATTAAGCATGTGTGAAAATTTTACACCACTATATGGCCATATATTTTAATCAATATTATCATTGATTTATGATTATTATGTAATGGTGGGAGGGATACTTCTTATTGTGTTTTAATACTCAAACTCCTTAATGACTAATGTTTATTTTTTCGTATAATAATTTGTGATCAAGTGAAGGGAAATCCCCCCAAGCATGGGAGTTAGACATAAGCGGGTCTATAATATGTTTTTATTCATTTTGGGTTTCTAAAAGGTGCAGTAAAGAATGTAAATGGGGATAATAAAAACACTTTCTTGGAGGGATTTCATATATAGAGAATCATTTTTCTATTCATTGGAAATGTTAGGGTAACTCTACAGTTGTTTATAATGCCTTTTTATGGGAACATTATTTATATAATTTGTGATACCTATAGAAAATTAATTTGGATTTATTATAGGTCATTTAATATCACTAATTTTATTAATTGATATTATCTATTATCCCTATAGTCTTATAATATTTTTTATATATCTTCCAATTCCCAAGAAGGGTAAAATAAGAATAGGGTAAGGTAGAATGCTTAATATGGTAAAATATATCAACCTGACATGTGATGTTTTAGAATTAGTATATTATAATATAAAATAAAAGGTAAATTTATTACTAAAAAATCTTGAAAATAAATATATTTCCTTAAATCATTATTGTTGTACTTATTGTCATGTCTGAAGAAATAATTACTCTATCATAAGAGACTATGATATACAAGTAAACCTAAAATAATTCAATTAAATAAAAATAGAATGGATTCATATAATATATGATAAGAAAAAAACCATGTCATCATAACCTTGTGCTATAATTTAATATATTTATGAATATTGAAATTCATACATTATCACAAAACAGATTTGGATTACTACCAATTCTAATAAACATAGTAAATATTGTCCAAAAGTTTGTTGGGTTAACTATCTATTCACAAAAACATAGTATACAAAGTCCCAAAGTGTATAATGTTCAATACCTAATTCAAAACATATGATTTCATAATATATAAATAATTAAACTATTAATTTTATGTATATATAAATATGGTCCCACCTATATCATAATATAATTTTATTAGCCTAACATCCAATTCAATATAATTTGTGAAAAATGTACAGTGGTGGATTTTGTTCACTCAATAATCACAAACATATAATATCATGATATATAAATATTTACCTGATGAATTGGAGGTATATATAAAATTGGGATTATCTATCACATAATGAAAATAAAATACAGGCATTCCATATGTGGAATGAAAAACATAAATATATCATAATCATGATAAAAACAATGAGTAAGAAGTGGGGTTCATTATTTCCATTCAAATAAAAAAAAAATATGATAAAAATTCCCAAATTGAAGAATAAATATAATTAAATTAGACTTCTGTACATTGAAAAGTGACTATAGCCATAATCATAGTGTTCAAAAAAATATGCTTAATGGGAAGTATTCATGAAAAAATTACATAAAACGACATGTTGGGGTTTTTTGTCATAATAAAATGAAATGAAATCTTAAAAATAAGGGAGAGATTATGGTTTCCTAGAAAATAAACCATAGAAATTTGATGATTTCTAAATAGATAATGAAGAGTTTTTAATATTATTCATGGTGGAAAATTTATTTAGAGATAGTTTTCATAAAATATGAAATTAAAAGGTTTATATATTTTATTTTAAAAATACAATTAATAAAATACAACCTCACATAAGAACTAATAAAAATTTCTTATCAAAATACTAGAAGAATCATATTATGATTATTTGATATAAAATTGTATTATATTTCAATTTAAAATGTGAATATTGGTTAGTGGGGAATTATAGACACAGTGGGGATACAATTAAATGAGAGGATGAGAATTATTAAAAACATATAATCATTTTCATGAAGGAATATAACTCATAGATAAAGAATAATGGAATAAAATTTTTTCTCACAATATAGATATATTTTATAAAATAATAAATGAAATCTTAATATCAAGGAGATCCATTATAACTCAAGATTACATGTTTAGTAATGAAATTCCATTAAAATTTATGGATGAAATCCATTGTATCAAAAAATAAGGAAGAACATGAGTGTTACTGTATATTAAAACATAAAAAAAGATTTTTAATTTAATAATTCATGGGGTAGAGGTTACATAACAAAAATATATATTGGTTTATAATATTAAAAAAGTAGTAAATGAAGTATTATTGAGACTGAAACCCTCACCGTATTCTAGATAAATTAATTTAATCCATTCTTATTAGTTAATAATAATGTTGATTTATTTACTACCTTCTTCGTAACATTATTATTATGTATTTTTTTTATCATAATAACTTGGTTATATATAGATATTTCCTATATTTGTAACATGATATTATTTGGTTAATTTTTTCATAAATTTTTATATATGAAGCCCACAGTAGAATGTGTTGTAAAATTATTTCATAATATCAATAATATATAAATAGTATTTTAAATGATGTTATATAATAAATATGTTTCTAAATACATCCATGATGGATAGTGATGAAAAATGAAACTCCTTGCAGGTGAATGAGGTAATCCAGAGCTAAGAATGATTATTATTTAAATTTCCCATTGAATGAATGTGAAATAAATTATATGATAATTTAATATTTGAAAATAATATTTATATTTTTAACATCATATTTATTCATTAATACAATCATCATTACATGACATTTGATGAAATTACGATATGTTGAGGACATTTTTTTGATTATCATAGTCTGCAAAACAAAATAATTATTATTATTTTTCATTTATTAATGGATATTTATATATTATTGATATTACATTAATATAAATACATATAGGTATAATAATTATATATATTTCATTTCATTTTTATCTATGTTAGATATTGGTAGAGGAATATAAAGGGAAAAAGGAGATGAAGAAGGCAATTCATACGTGGAATTATTGAGAGAACATCTTGGAAACTATTGTCTTATGCATTGGTCAAGATACCAAGGAGTTATGGATGAAAAAGGACATCGTTACAGGCCAATATGGGTATATGTTAAATTGAAATAATAATTTAAATTTATGTAATGTATGTTTGGAAGTGATCCCATATTATATGTGATTAAAAGGGTTATTTTGTGAAGACACATTTCTCATTACATGTATCATTACTCTTACTTTTGATCAATGACACTAAAACACAAAATAATTGTGTGCATGGTGGTATTTGGTTGAAAAATCCTCAAAAAAGTATTTCTGCACATGTTTCAAAAATATTTCAAGATTTTTACTATAGGTTTATAAGATGTTTTTTTGAATTTAACTATTGAAACATGTTTTATATCATTGAAATTTATATTTTTAAAAAAAAATTAGGTAAACATAGTTAAAAAATTTTAATGTTATGAAAATATATTATTCTAAAATGGAAAATAATAATGTGTTTCAAGATTGATCGGCTGAATACTAGCGTGCACTCAAGTAGATAAATTTATACTGTTAGATCATAGTCACACAATAACAACCAGATAACAAATTTAAGAAAATTATTTCACTATTTTCTGTGAAATTGACACTAATAATAACTGTAACTCCCCGAACCCAGTTACCCAGAGTCGGTGCATTATTACATAACATTAGCATTATCACAAAAGATAATGTCTCGAAAGACCGATTAGTATAGTAGCCTTGGTATAACTAGATACATTCATGAAGTTTAAATTACATCATAAAGTAAAAAACTTCAACAACATATTCTCTCCACACTCATGTCCCCTTATACTATCCATGCAGGTCATTCATAAAATACTTCTTCACATCCTGGAAAAAATAATACATATAAAGGGGTGAGCTTAAATGACCAGTAAGGATAACAGTATAGTGGAAACTTTCATAAATAAGAATAAACATTTAAGGAAATGTATAACTAAAACAAAAGAAATTTAAACTTGAACTTCAGTATAATATGGAAAAAATAAAATGAAATAATTCTATTTACTTATTCACATTTCTATTCTACTAGTCAAATAATCATATGTAATATCAATAACCACTTTCATAATGATGGAATGCATAATGCCAAACAATCATAACCACATAGTCAAGGCCTTGTACCAAGACTACAAATAATTTTTTGTCAAGGGCTTATGCCAAGACACTATTTTGTCTCATGAGACCTACTAATGCATCGAGGAGCTATATAGGGCTCCACCCATTACTTACTAAGTCCAATGCGTACCTCATATGAAAATGTTTAAACATAACATAAACATTAGTATTAAAACTAGCATATGAAATGTCAATACTTTATCCATAAACCATGAATTTTATAAAAATAACACATCATTAGTAAAACATATCAGAAAAACTTCAATATTATATGGAAGTTTTGTATCATAATAAATAATCCTCAATCAAAAATAATATCCATTAAAGGATGCTGACATAGTTGAAAATGATGAGTAAATTTTTTTGAGAGAAATAAATTTTTTGTATATTTATTTAAAAGTCACAAATTTATAAAGGATGTAATTTAAAATAGATTTATGAATCAAATCATCCCTTACCACTTTGAATCATATGATGAGAATTATCATTTCAAAACATTCATGTCCATATAATTAAATCCTTAAAATCATTTTGAAAACATGGACATTAATTAAAAATATTTAGAAAGATAAATATTTAAAACATTTAAAATTCAGATCTTGAAAAAGGGTACCTTTCACCAATCCTTAAAATATTCATTTTGAAATCATTTTTATGAAAAATGGACATGGATGATAAAAATTTCCCAGTAAATACTTACACATAAATAATCTCGGATAATAATGAGATTGAGGAATTAACCCTTACCAATTTGGTAACTTACGAAACATGCACCCCATGAAAGAGGTATCATACAATGAATATTTAAATATATATAAATTAATGTTTATTACACAAATAATACAATTATGTGCTGTATATACACCGCACAAAAGGTAATAGTGGCAATATGGAATGAAACTCACG
Source organism: Viscum album (assembly GCA_963277665.1). Classification (NCBI taxonomy): domain Eukaryota; kingdom Viridiplantae; phylum Streptophyta; class Magnoliopsida; order Santalales; family Viscaceae; genus Viscum; species Viscum album. The sequence goes on along the minus strand of OY728152.1, from coordinate 1,013,941,149 downwards.
GGAATAAAGAGTGATATGAAAAACCCTTACCTTGTACTTTTCCTTGGATGAGGGTAGTTTAACAACTTTTATAATGGTGAAATAATTGTTATTAAATTATACACAATCATATAAACTAATATGAAATCATATATGATCTTCTAACATTGCTTTGTTAAGAATATCTTATTATTATCATCATTTCGGGTGTTAACATACTCGTTTTATTTTATATGTTTTGTTACATAAGACATTTTTTTTATGGATAGGTTGTATCTTATTAATATTCAGAATGATATCAAGTCCTTAAACATTATTTTTAATCATAAAATGAGAATTATACTTTAATGGATACGATGTGGAATGAATCTCATCGCGTTCGTGGATACGGTTGTACGTACGTACGCACAAATGCTACTTACATTTCATTTTTCATTTTAAAAGGAATCAAAACCAAATTATATATAGTTATATTATTATTACAGTATAATATAATATCTTATATTTGTTCCTTAAGTTCATTAACACCATCTTTTATACATTCCATGTATGGTACGAACGAGTTATATCACTTTGAGGGGCGGTAGTCCGCACTTTCTCAAATGAAATTATCGTATATATAAACATCATGAAACAAATAATGGTATTCTATAAGAAGTATTTAAAGAATATTATATATAAAATAAATATCATTAATATAATATTTAATTATAGTTCCATCATAATGGCCACCATGAGAGGCAGTAGGAGATAATAGAACAATCATCGTTTCGTGAGGCATTTGGTTGCCATCTACAGAAACATTATGTTCTTCATCCATTAGATGGAGGTGTGTGTAATTGAAGTTCAAATACTTCCAATAAACATATCTTAGTATATTAGGATACGTGTTTTGTTACAAAAGAAAATAATAAGAATATTTTAGGGGTTGGATAATTAAAATGAATGAAAACAATCTTAGAGAAAGGGTTACCTCTAATTCGGGTAACTCTCTTTGGTTTGAACCAAAAAAACATTGAAGTTCCTTCTGCCTAAGTTAAGGCTTCTAGAAGGAGTAGAGGGATGTAGTTAGATTAATTGTGCAGAGTTTGGACGAGCAAAAAGGCTTGAGAGGTGTGAGGAATTGGTTAGAAATGGTGTCCTTTTATAAGGGGGAGGAGGGGCTCTTTAGGAAAAAACATAAATTATTAATTTATAATATATTCATATTCGGTTTATAATGGCCCCAAACTAGATTATTTAAAGTATAAGGTGGGTATGGGTCGAAAACCACTCAACCAATAGGTTTTAGACATGCTTGGGTCACTATTTTACACTTATCTTTTTATTTTAAATCATATTTAAATAGTTTGACATTTACCACGTCTCTTGGTATTTTTATATTATATGGTTTATAAACATATATAAACTACCAAGAGAACCCCCCCCCCCTCTGTGGTTCATTAATAACCTAACTATCATCATAATATTCCTTTGACTAAACCATATATTTTTAAGAATATTATATCATTTAATAATATAATATTTGTTTTAAAAAATCCTTTATGTCAATTTTGACACTATTTAAAAATTGATTTTTATAAAGTCATAATAAAATTATTAATTCGAAATAAACTCATTTATTCAATACTAACATGTCATATTAACCAATAAAATTCGTTGAATTCATTAAAAGTCTCAAATTACATTTATTCGGTTATTTATAATATCAATTATTTTAATATTTTACTAATAAGGTAATTATTGCATCATCATTGTGTCATAAATAAATTAAATTATTTAATTTCTAAAAATTATAAATAAAATAAAATTATGTAGGAAATATTTTTATATTTTTAATTAATATTTATAATCAATTTTATCTTATGTATTACCCTATATTAAAAATGTTTTAGTTATTAAACATTGATTTTAACTCTTTTAACTCTTCTTTGAATTAAATAATAATAAATGTCCTAATATAATCCATGTGGACCCAAATGGTTATTATTTTATTCCTAATGGTTTTTTTGTTCGAATTATACATAACCAATAGTATTAGGACATGTTTTAGGGTATTAATAATATCATTTTTACCCTTAATAACCATATTTATTTTTTACCGTGGTAAATAAATGTAAAAATTTACTATTCACCCAAAATTATTTTTATCTTATTGAGCCACATTTTACTCCTTGATATTAACCATGTCTTTGGGAGTTTCTAAATTCCACTCACAGAAGCGGTAAAAATATGTTTAATGTGAATTTGAAAATTCTCCTAGGAGGTGGGTAAAAGAGATGAAAAGTTCAATAAAATTTTTATATATCTAAAATTATAATAAAATGTCTCCAAGGAATTACATTGAAAAAATATAGGTATTATGTATCTATTTTTTAATAAAATATATTTAAATAAAATAAATAATTATTTAAATAAAAATTCGGTTTTAAACTATAACTCATTGTTTTTCACTATTCATCAAAAATTTAATGTTTTCAGAAAAATACCAAAAATTTTACCTAAGCTAATTTTGATATTAAAAAATCAATAATGATGTCTATTTTACCAAATTATAAAAATAGATGTTTAATTTGTTAATTTAAAATTAATTCACGCTATCAAAACCAAAAGGTGTATTTTTACGAAATAATTACTATCAAAAGTTTTACACTTGTTTATGTCCAATATCAAATTGAAATTATTTACAACGACCGTAATTATATTAAATGGTAAAAATATAATCTATTTACAATTAAAAACCATTAAAATGTATATGTTTACAGTATAAATTATTTTGATTAAAAAAGTTTTTTTAGTTAAAATATAGTATTTTTCACTATTCACCTAAATATGAAAGTTATCAAAAAAACACCAAAACATTATTGAAACTAAATTATTATGTACCAATTCTAAAGAAGAATTTTATTTTGTCAAATTTAATATATAAATGTTTCAAATATTGTATTTATAAAGGCTTCACCATTAAAAGGCCGTATATTTTCATTTTTTGAAAAATACCTCTTATCTGAAAAAATGTTTTTGTTCTTACATTATGTATAACAAACTCATAATATGGATTATAAAATTATAAGGATTATATAATGTTCAAAATTAAGTTAATACTATTCATAACTTCTTTTGACTATCTAGTTTGATAAGTCATGGTGTGCTAGAACTCGGTGTTGTGTGTAGTGCAAGTTATTGAACTACATTGAAGAAATAATGTTCTATGAAATCTCGGGGTGTTATATTCTTCCCTCCTACAATAAATTGCATCCTCGAAATTTGAAATTATTTTTTGAAAATAAAATGTTGAAAATTGAAAATACCTTTGGGAAAACCCACATAAAAAATTAGGTTAATAAAATTTAGTCTTAATAAGAGGAAAAGGGAAATGAAAGGGTCACCACCAAATTATGATCTTGATTAGGATAACATTGGTGGAAGTTAGAGACATATAATTCGTGGAAAAATGTAAATATTTATCGGTAGTGATTGAGGTCATCAATCACAAACAAGTGTAAAATTTAGGGCTTTAAATTCATCAATCTGTGATGATTTGAAATATCATTGGTTCAACAAAACATATGGTATTAGGATAATACATTTCTTGTTTTAAGATCCCTTCATTGATGTATATGAATTAATTTTTTCATAGAATAAGAGAAAAAGAAAAATATGTACTTATAAGTAGAGTCCCATCCTTTAACTAATTTCTACAACAAACTCATCTTTCACTCTAAAAGATAATAGAACTTAAAAATAATATTCTATTTATCATATTCATATAGGGTTCAATAAAAATTGATTTTATAATTCATGTACCAGAATTTTATTTTTTTTAAAAGGCTACATTATTCAATCGAGGACATAACATGGGCCAGTGGTAGGTGATACACCCTTGTCGCCCTTCGGTTGCGGGTTCAAGTCTCGCGGCCTGGCCAGACACGATGGGTTGTCACCCGACCTCCGGGTTGTCCTTTTATAGCAATCCAAAAATATTTTCAAACTAGAATTATCCAAAATATTTCTGTCCAAACTCACAGTCCAAAATTTATAAGGAATGTAAACACAATGAAGATCCATTTTGCCACATAATAACATGTGAACACCTTCATCATGTATTCTTTTAAAACATTGCAGCCTCCTGAATTACCATAAAACCTTATTTATTACATTCATGATCCCTTATTCCTTATAGAATACTGGATATACTCATTCTATTTGAAAATGTTGTAAACTCCATCCATGATGGCATATACAAATCATTAATCAGTTTTAAGGTAATCAAGAATATCAAATATAATTTATCCAAATCAATCATGTATTATTCCAAAATCACTACCTCTATATTAGAACCATATTATATTTATCTTTTACTCAACCATATATTTTTAAAAAAATTATCCTGATATTGAGTCACTTTTTTTGTTCCACACATTCTAAAGTCCTTAATGAAATAGTACTATAGTACAATCCTTATATACTCCATAATTAATATAACCAGTATATTGTTGATACAACACTAAAATGACATAATTCTCTAACAACAACATAAGAACTCCAATCATTCCTCCTCATCTGTGGTAGTATCATAACGTGATTATTATCCAATAGAATCATTTGGGGAATACTCTGATGATTTGGAAATTGGTTCACGTAGTGTCCCAAATCCTTTTAGATGAAGCATTGTACATTTGAAACCTTTTTTCATACGCTTGCAGTCATATACATGGTGTCCTTTTTCTCCACACTTATAACAAACTCTCATTCCCTTAAGACAAGTTCCAGGGTGTTTCTTCCCAAATTATCACAGAAGGGAAAATTCTTCTTTTCTCTCTTCCCTTTATCCATCTTTCTCTCTTCCATCCTTTTCTTCTCTTGCTTCCCTTAAAAGCCATAGGAATTAGAGAATTCTTTAGTTATCTTATTAACACATGGTATTATTTCTTCATATGTTGAGAATTCGTGGGAGACAATTTCCCTTCTAATTGATGGATTAATACCATGAATGATATGATCATTATTACTCATTGGATCATACGTAATGTTGAAGTTCACATTCCTTCTGTTGGTAACCATTTCGATAAAATAACATAAACTTGGTCAGTTTATGAATTGCAATGAGTATTTTCAAACTTTTAAAATACCTAACATAAATTTAATGATTTATGGATATAATCAATAATCATACAGATATTTTCATTTAGTAATTATATACTCATAAACCCTTCATAATGATTCGTCAATAAAACGAGAATTATCCTAAGCATATACCATGGAAGTGTCGTAATGAAGAGTGCCACAAGGCCCATTGTCATGCACCAGTTCCTGTTTGAGTCTAGCTCAAAACTGTGTTTTCATGTTTTACCCCTAGGTACATATTTGCAGGAGCCACCTCTACCTGCTCGTATCCAGACATGGATGTATTCCTCCGAAAACTCACAAAATCTCTACAATACCAAAATTCTAGAAAGTTCTTCTATACTAATCCTCAAATTATATCTTAGGTCTATGTGTTGTAATCAGAGTTTATCTAAATCTAGTTTCTATGGTTTGTACTAAACATTCTATGATACCAACTGTAATGCCCCACCCCCAGTTACCCAGAGTCGGTGCATTATTATATAACATTGTCATGATCACAAAAGATCATGTCTCGAAAGACTGATTAGTTTAGTAGCCTTGGAATAAATAGATACATTCATAATGTTTATATTACATCATAAAGTAAAAACTACAAAATCATCTTTTCTTCACACTCATATCCCCTTATACTATCCCTATAGGTCGTTCATAAAATACTTCTTCACATCCTGTAAAAAATAAAACATAGAAAGGGGTGAGCTCAGATGCTCAGTAGGGATAACAATATAACAGAAACTTTCATAAATAAGCATAAACATTTAAGGTAATTCATAACTAAAATAAAAGCCTTTTAAACATGAACTTCAGCATAATATGGAAAAAATAAAATTAAATAATTTCATTTACTTATTCAAATGGATATTCTATTATTTGAAAAATCATATGCAATATCAATAACCACCTTCATAATGACAGAATGCATAATGCCAGACTATCATAACCACATATTCAAGGCATTGTGACAAGACTACAAATAAGTTTTTGTCAAGGCCTTGTGCCAAGACACAATTTTGTCTCATGAGACCTACTAATGCATCGAGGAGCTATAGCAGGCTCCACCCATCACTTACTAAGTCCAATGCATTCCTCATATGAAATGGTTTAAACATAACATAAACATTCATATTAAAACTAGCATATGAAATGTCAATAATTTATCCATAAACCATGAATGGTATAAAAATAATACATCCACAGTAAAACATATCAAAAAACCTTCAATACTACATAGAATATTTGTTCCAAAATAAATTAACCTCAATAAAAAATAATATCTAGTAATGCATGCTGACATTGTTGAAAATGACGAGTAAGACTTTTTGAGAGAAATAATCATTTTGTAAAATTATTTAAAAGTCACAAATTTATAATGGAATTAATTTAAAAGAGATTTTTTAATCAAAGTGTCCCATACCACTTTGAAACTTATGAAATGAATTATCATTTCAAAACATTCATGTCCATATAAATAAATTCTAAAAATCATTTTGAAAACATGGAAAGTAATTAAAAATATTTAGAAAGATAAATCTTTAAAACATTTAAAATTTTGTTCTTGATATAGGGTAACTTTCACAAATCCTTAAAATATTCATTTTGAAATCATTTTTATGAGAAATGTACATTGATGATAAAAATGTCCCAGTAAATACTTACACATAAACAATCTCAGATATTAATGAGATTGAAGAATTAATCCTTACCAATTTGGTATCTTATGAAACATACACCCCATGAAAGAGGTATCATTCAATGAATATGTAAATACACATAAATTAATGTTTATTACACAAATAATACAATTATTAGAAGTACATACACCACAGAAATGGTAATAGTGGAAATATGGAATGAATCTCACTGGAATAAAGAGTGAGATAAAAAACACCTTACCTTGTAATTTTCCTTGGTTGAGGGTAGTATAACCTCCTGTATAATGGTGAAATAATTTTTATTAAATTATACAAGAAAGATATACGTTAATATGATTCATATATGTTCTTTTAACATTTTTTTTGTTAATAATATCTTAGTATTATCGTCGTTTTGGATGTAAACATACTAGTTTTATTTTATATGTTTTGTTACATAAGTCATGATTGTTATGAAAAGGTTGTATCTTATTCATATAAAGAACTATATCAAGTCCTTAAACATTATTTTCAATCAAAAAATTAGAATTATACTTCAATGGATATGATGGGGAATGAATCTCATCGCGTTCGTGGAGACGGTAGTCCGTACTTACACACGAACGCTACTTACATTGCATTTTTCATTTTAAAAGGAATCGAAACCAAATGATACATATGTATATTATTACTCTAGTATAATATAATATCTTATATATGTTACTTAATTTCATTATCCCCATATTTTATACGTTCCATTTATGGTATGAACGAGTCATATCACTTTGAGGGGGCAGTAGTACGCACTTCCTCAAATGAAATTATCATATATATATATATAACATGAAACGAATACTGGTGTGCTATAAAATGGAAAATAAATATCATAAATATAATATTTAATTATATTTTCATCATAATGGACACCATGAGAGGCGGTAGGAGATAATTGAACAATCATCGTTTCGTGAGGCGTTTGGTTTCCATCCACATAAACATTATGTTCTTCACCCATTAGATGGAGGTGTGTGTATGTGTAGTTCTAATAAATCTCATAACAATATCCTAGTATATTTAGTATACTGGTTTTTTTACAAAATACAAGAATCAGAAGAGTTTAGGGGTTGGATAAGTAAAATAAAGGAAAAGATGTGAACTGAAATCGTTACCTTTAATTTTGGTAACTCCATTTCGTTTGAACCAAAAAGGTCTATTTAAGTGCCTTCTGCCTATGGAAAGGCTTCTAGAAGAAGGATAGGGATTTAGGAAGATTAATTCGGTAGAGGATGGATGATCCAAAAGGCTTGAGAGGTGTGATGAATTGGTTATAAGTGGTGTCCTTTTATAAGGGGGAGGAGGGACTCTTTAGGACAGACTTAAAGTATTATTTTATAATAAATTCATATTCAGTTTATAATGGCCCAAAATTGGATTATTTAAAGTATATGGTGGGTATGGGTCTAAAACTAATCAAACAATAGTTTTTAGACATGTTTGGGTCAGTATTTTACCCTTATCGTTTTGATTTAACTCTTAGTTAAATAGTTTGACATTTACCATGTCTCTTTGTATTATTATATTATATGGTTTTTAAAATTACAATAAACTGCCAAGATAACCCCAAGTGGTTAATTAATGACATACCTATCATCATATAAGTCCTTTATCTGAGCATTATATTTTTAGGAATATTATATCAATTAATAATATAATATTTGTTTTAAAAACTCTTTTATGTCAATTTTGACATTATGTAATAATTTATTTTTGTTAAAGTCTTAATAACTTTATTAATTCAAAAAAAAAATTAAATCAATCCTAATATGTCATATTAACCAATAAAATTCGTGGAATTCATTAAAAGTCTCAAATTATATTTATTTGGGTATTTATAATATCAAATATTTTAATATTTTACTAATAAGGTAATTACTGCATCATAATTGTGTCATATATAAATTAAATTATATAATGTCTAAAAATTATAAAAAAAATAAAATTATTAAAGAAATATTTTTATATTTCTATTTAATATTTATAATTGAATTTTCATATGTATAACACTATATTAAAAATGTTTCAGTTCTTAAACTTTTATTTTAACTCTTTTAACTCTTCTTTGAATGAAATAATAATAAATGTCCAAATCTAATCCAAGTGGACCAAAGTGGTCCATATTTTATTCCTAAGGTTGTTTTTGGTCGAATTATAATTATCTAATAAAATTAGGACATGTGTTAGGGTATTAATTATATCATTTTTCCCTTAATTACCCTATTTACTTTTTATAATGGTAAATAAAAGTAAAAAGTTACTATTAACCAAAAATTATTTTTATCTTATTAAACCACATTTCACTCCTTGATATTAATAGTTTCTCTCAGATATTCAAAATTCCACTCACATAAGCGGTTAAATTTTGTTTTATGTGAATTTGAAAATTCTCCTAAGAGGTGGGTAAAAGACAGTGAAAATGTAAATAAAATTTATATATATATAAAATTATTATAAACTGAATCCAATGAATTACATTGAACATATATAGGTATTATGAATCTATTTTTTCATAAAATAAATTTAAATAAAATAAATAATTATTTAAATAGAAATTCGGTTTTAAAATATAACTCAGTTTTTTTACTATTCATCAAAAAGTAAAAGTTTTCAGAAAAATACCAAAAATTTACCTCAAGCTAATTTTGATATTCTGAATTAAATAATGAATTATATTTTACCAAATTCAACACATATAAGTTTCATTTATTAATTTAAAATTAATTCCCGCTGTCAAAAACAAAAGGCGTATTTTTAAGAAATAATAACTATCAAAAGTTTGACACTTTTTTATGTCCAATTTCAAATTGAAATTGTATACAATGACCATAATTGGATTAAATGGTAAAAATATAATCTATTTATTCTTCCGAACAATTAGAATGTATAAGTTAACACTATAAATTATTTTGATTAAAAAAGTTGTTTTCAGTTAAAATATAGTATGTTTTACTATTCACCCAAATATGAATGTTATCAGAAAAACACGAAAACAATATTGAAACTAAATTCTTATGTCCCAATTCTAGAGGATAAGTTTATTTTGTCTGATTGAATATATAAAAGTTTCAAATATTGGATTTAAAAATTCTTCTCCATTAAAAGGCAGTAAAATTGCATTTTTTAAAAATACATCATTTATCAGAAAAAAATTATTTATTCTTACATTATGTTTAAGAAACTCATAATTTGAATTCGTAAATAATAAGGATTATATAATGTTCAAAATACAGTTAATACTATTCATAACCACTTTTGAATGGCTAGTTAGGTAAGTCATGGTGCGCTAGAACTCAGTGTTGCATGTAGTGCATGTTATTGAATTACATTGAAGAAATAGCATACTACGAAATCATGGGGTGTTACAATAACAATTAAATAATTATACCAAAAACATAATTTTATAATGTAAAAAATGACCATAAAATTGAAATTATTTTTAAAAGAAAATTATTTTGTTCAATTAATATATATAAAAATGTATTATTTTAAATATAAGCACCTGTAATTTTGTTTTTAGTAATAAATATGTCACGAGTATCAAAACGATAGACATTATATGATGAAATAAATATAGTTTAAAAAAATCAATATATTACTTCATAAATATAAATTTTATTTCAAATTAATTTCATATACATTAATTTTTTTGTTTTATTTTATAAATAAATTTTTTTATTAATGTAAATATGTTATTTATTCATTTAAAAATTAATTATATTGATAAAAATATCCATAATTTATCATATTCAAATATTGTTATAACAAATCAATAAAATTTTGTTAATTTTTTCTGCATTCAAATTCAAAATATTATAAGTATAGTTTATGATTAAAATAATATATTATAATGAAAAACCCTCTTTTTAATTTTAAATTAAATTTCCAAATAGAATATTCCTTCCAACACTCGTACAAATGACTATCTAAATAAGTGTTATACAAATACTAATATGAAACATATTAAGTCATAATTAATCATATACATCATTAAATACAAAATAATGTCGAATAAGAAAAAATTTATTGAGAAGTTATCTTTCAAAAATATAAATTATTATATGAGACATTTTCAGAAAACTCAATGAATTTAATTACTATTAAATGTTACCATTATTTTTCGCTAATAAATATTTAATATATAATTTATTAATATTCATTGATACTTATAAAATAGATATGATTAAATCATCAAAAGTAAAATTTAATACAATATCATAATATACTATAATGGAAAATGGTGTTCCCCACATTTGATACCTAAACCAATTATAAAGTCCCAGCCAATTTCATGATTTGGGGCTCCTTATTTGTTATGAAGAATTGATTTAGGTCCTATATCTGTTCTTGGGTTGTAGATAAATATAAAATATTTTTTTATTTCTCAATTTTTTGAATGTGTTGCAACATATTATTGGTTGTAAATTAAATGTAATTTAATTTTTACCTATCATAATTTTATACATTCAAAAAGAACATTCATATGTTAGACGTTATTTTTCTGACATATATTTTTTTTGGGATCAATGGGAATATTTTCTTCTTTTCGTCGAGTTTTTAAATAATAGTTTTATCTATCCAATTTCTTTATGTATTATAATTACCCTGATGTAAACTAGTTATAATTAATATGCAATTTATTTTTTACTAATTATAGTATTATCTGATTAAAATGGGGTGTTAATGGTTTTTATTATGTGTTTTCATAAAATATGGGATGTGTGTAAGGTACAAAAAACAATTAATACTTGATATCAATGAACTGGGTACTATGCGGGGCTCTGAATTTTGCAATTGGATGTATTTGGTCCATAGTATATGCAGTGGTAGTATACTATGATCCAAATATATTATTTTGAAAATTTGATATTTTAATGATTATTTTGGATATTCCTCACCTTTAATTTAACATATAAATTCACAAAAAAAATGAATTGATTCAACTCAAATATATGACATGTTGATCTCTTTCATTATCACCCACTTCTCCCCTTCAACACACAAGTGTTTTTCATCACAACATCATATGAGAATCCTTATTTTTCCTTAGGTAATAATATTTATCATTATATTGTCACAAACATTTTCTTAATCCCCTCCAATATTTTTTTTCATTGTAGTAGGTTTACGCCCAAATCACATAAATATGGTGTTCATTTGACCATTTTGTTCTACACTTGATAATTCTAGTTTCATTTCATTAGAGGTTTATCAAGGACCTCCTTCGTGTATTTCTTTGACCTGATATATCAATTTCATTTACCTTATAAATAATGGAATTCTATATATTTATATGCTCGTTCTAGGATAATAATCTATTTATGTAGTATATTCATTTTTTTATTTATACCCATATGTATCTGATCAAAAGTATTTTTAATGTTAAAGCATCATTTTTTATCATTGAGGGTTTACGTGGAAATGTTTTAGGGATAAATGAATTAAAACGAATCAAGGAAATTTAAATTAATAAAAAAATACCGAAATTGGTTTATCAAATTCCTTATAAAGATTTTATTGATTTTAATTGTTTATATATTATATATTCTTGTATATTAGATAATAAATTACTCCATTACTTGTAATTGATAAATCATGTCATTAATGGTTTTCGAATGTTATTTTAATACTCATCATGATCTGTTTAATACATCTTACCCATCATCATAGGGTTATTTATTAGGTTTATTTCTCATAGGTCATATATATAATTTATTTTCAATTGTGTGGTTAATTCATTGAGATTTTATTTTGATAAATATTGTTTAAAATAAAGGTATATTATATTATTATTTTAATGGTTTTTAATTACTCATATTTTTAATAGACCTGTTAATGGAATAGGATGGTATATCTCAAATATTATCATGCAATCCAATATCCTGGAATAGGAATGCTAGCTAGGATATCCTGACTCAACTATAAAATTTGTATTTTCTCCAAAATAGGACACGTGGTTAACATTGGTTTCATTTATGGGTCATATATCATCTTGAGCTAAGAATGAATTTCGTTTTATTAGTGTAGACCCTCCTTTACCACGATGTTATTTAATATGTTTATAAATCATCTTCTTCAATGTGTGGTAACAATGTTGTTTATCCTACTTATCTATTCCTATAGTATTTTTATTTCTCTTTACTCATGGTATTGTATTAATTGGCCATGATGTGTGCTGACTAGAAATAAGGTAATTATATGTTCATACTTCATGATCCCCATTTTGGAATGTGTGTTGACTTGTTTTTTCCCAACCAACATTATGGTAATTCACATAATAATTGATGTCAAATGAACTTTTTTTATTAATCATTCAAGGATCATTTTTTATATGTTTTAAACTATGATAATGATATGCATGTGGTCAATCCATAAATTTCTTCATGAGGGACGTCAATTAGAATATCCTCCTTTTGTTTCTTTAGGGATCTTTTTTCATACCCACCAACTATATATCATGTTTTTTTATTTTAATATAATAAGTGTTATATATTCATATTTTATAGTAGTTTATTTGTATGTGGTTGTTAGTACTGATCATCATGAATCTAGTGTATAATTATTAATCTTATATTGTGCAACCATTGAGTTATAATATTTTTCATATTTTGGAATAATGTTTAGACATCCCACATTAGGCATAATATTTACTAATCATAAGTTATTATTCATAGGGAAAAACATATCCTATTTATAACTCCCTTAACCCTAGGGTTTTAGGATTGAGTAGGTATATTTTTGGATTTTCCTAAGGCTTTTTGGTGACCTTATGCACACAATACTGTTAATTTGGTTTGGATCATTTAAGAATAATATTAGAGAATGCATCAAGGGATGTTGTGTGTGAGACTATAGAGTCGGTAGGTAATAGGGATATTCAGACTCAGGAAGTACTGAATAAATATGAATTTATGTAATTATTTAGGAATCATGAGATAAAAGGAGATTTTCGGGATATGTATATCTATTATCATGGTCTTAGTTATAAATAATTATATTTTGTGAATTATACTTGGAATCAATAGCATAATACCTATATAAATCATCATAATGTGTATTTACCAATATTTGATATATTATGTATTGGATGAATTAGTCATCCTTATTAACTAATTCTCTAAAATTACATAAAATAATATTTCTTATATATTTATGCCTATAATATAGATCAATATGAGTCAATAATATGATTCACTAGTTGGAATATATATTGATCAAAATTATATTCAATTTAACTTTTGTTACATTAAAATGTTCATCATATTTCTACTAATTAAATATTAAAGAATAAAATATATTTAAATTTATATTAAGATCATTCGAGAATAAGTTAATCTTTCATTGGAATGTTTTTTTATAAATTAGAATAAAATGTTTTCTATAAAAAAATAATAAATGAAATAAATAGAGACGTGAATGGGTAATAAATATTATTATTAACCTTCATAAAAACATTGGTGTTATTAATTAACTAACTGGTATTGAAATATATTACTCCTTCAATATAGATTATGTATCCCAAATGACCACCTCCTACTATGTATTATGGGAGAGGGGAACATTCCACACCTTAATAAACTACGGTGTACTATTTAGACTTATTTGAGAATAAATTTTTTATTCATGTTATGGGTTATGGAGCACAGTGATTTGATCATACCACCAAAATAATTATTAATAATTTTAATATTCAATATCCCATTTCTTTTAGGGTGATATGTAACCATAAGATTTCAAATAATTGATTAAGCTTCACCCACAATTCGTTAAATGTAACATGAATAATTTTAATCATTGAGATCATATATCCAAATTTATGCATAAAGGGGAAGCTAACCAATGATGGGATGTCATTTTTTATGATAATAATGATCAAAGATAGACATGGAAGAACAAAAATAAGTCACATCTTTTGATGTTTTATCCTAATACCCTATATTTTATTAAGTAAAACTTATTCATAAACATTGAATAGGGTTAAATGAAAATAATTGATTATTCTATTAAATTTCTATATTTGCATCCTTAAATTATATTTTATTAGTGGTGATAAATATTATATGGCTCACATTATTATGGTATTCAAAGATGAATAAAAATGAAAATCATTCTAAAATGAAAGTATTATCAAAAATTTTGATGAATGCTGTTTTACTTAATATGGATGAAATATAGGATGCATAAAATGAAACACATTTCCCAACCTATAAAAAAATATATCATACAGTGTATATAAGTAGTGATGATATGTTACAATGTGGGGTACCACTAGCTAGGGGTTCTAGAGAAACATTCTACATGTCACTCCAAGTTTTCAAAATACATTTATGTGGTGTTACAATGGTGGGAATTAAATTCAAATTTTTCTGTATTAATCCTATGATGTGATGTAGTGTTACTTTTTTTTCTAGTATGTCAATCATTAGAGGTCACATCGATGTGACTCAATATTTATTGGGAGTCAATGATCTTATCCATCTAAGGCATTATCTATTTCATTATAAGATCTAATTAATAAATGAATCACAACATCATTCATGTATTTTTACTCAAGGATAGATATATTTTAAACATGTTAATGTGGATATATTATGATCATCAATGCAATTATTTTATTCTAAATATCAATATGATTCCAAAATAAATAGATATGTGGATTACAAATCTACCGCATATATTAGATTATTTATATTCACTATAAAAGAAATTATTCTCATATAATCTACATTGGTGTATTAATTCTTTGATAAATTTATATCTCATTTTCTTATTTCAATTTAATAGATATATCTTCTAGGAAGTAATGTAGAAGTTATAACCTAATAAATGTTTTTTATTCAGTTATTGGGAATTATATTGAATATAACATGACATTTATTTAATGCACCTTAATAATTACTTCATATAGGACTTTTGTGGATATCATGGTTATGTATATGTAATTATTTTAATAAATATTGTTTATATAATTACTAAATCAATTATGAGCTTCCAAAAAAATTATCTCTAAATGTTATCTTTATCATATCGCGTATTATATAATATTCAAGTTATGGAGAGATGAAAACCAATTCAAGATGAGAATATTTAAATCTAGTGTACCTGAGGGATATTATATTATAAATTATTAGTCTCATTCTCAAAAAAATATACCCTTATGTACATTATGATTGAACTCCACTACTGTATCTATAAAAATATGTACTCTCAGATGACATTTCATGAATACCACATTAGATATATTTTTAATTTATTGTCATTATTGTTCATGAAACTGAATCAGATTCCATTAAATGTAACCCAATGGATCCAAAATAATTTTAGAGAAGAAATGTTATTGGAGGAAATATGATACTATATTCATATAGAAGATAACACCTTTATTTAGTGGCATAGTTTAATTTTCTTGAAATCCAAAGAGTTGTTTGTGACTCAATACAATCTTGAAGAAGATAAATCAAATAAATATTTTAAATTGTTTCCATTTTACCATAATTGAATATACATTTGATCAAATAAATAGGGGAATATAGTTCTCTACTACTAATCATCCAATGAGAAATCATCAATATCATGTTTGAAAAAATTATATACCTCTTTCTATATTTACATGTGAATATATGTCTTTTTATTGTCTCATAATACTTTATTGTTGTTTAAATATCTATTCGTGTTCCTAGATTTGATGAATACAATCATTTATCTATTTTTTATTTATTTATCATGGTTAATTGTTATGATATTTCAATTCAAACTATGTCTCTAAAGGAATGTGACTAACTTTTTCGGATCATCTTGGAGACCTTATATGAACATTACTTATATGGGAACAATTCCAAAATCTCAATATGGATATAAGATGTCATATTATTTAATTATTCAAATTTTAATGTGGACATCAATGTTGATATTTATAATATGTAATTGGATAATTTGTTGAAAAATCAGTAGTATTTCATTAGGATTATATGTTTCCTCAATACCACCAAGTAATAATGACAATGTGATTTTTCTAGGATATATTCTCTAATTATGACTCAATCAAAAATGGGATATGTATATTTGATTTTATCTATTTAAATCTTCTTTTCATGAAATAAAACGGCTTTCATCCTATATTAATGTTCTTATACTACATGTAATAGGTGAGGTATTTGAGTTTTGGTGTGAGCAACCTCAGTGGGTATAGAATGTGATCAAATCTAGAATTTTTAATTATTGTCTTACTATTCCTGGGTAATTCATCATTATATGAATAACAACCCACCCCATGGTTTAAAATTACCTATGGTGTCTTAACCATTAAAATAAAGATAGAGTATATTATTTAATAATACAATTGTAAAATTCCAGTTTAATAATGAATATGATATATTCATATTTATTATTACCTATGAGTTAAACATTAATTTTCCATTAATGAGGATGCAATGTGTGATAGTGTACTAAACATGCAATAACAGGTTTCCATAAAATCTTATATAGCACAGAACATTGAGTTATACAGAAAAAATAATATAATAATATTATTATTTTAAATGGTAGTTAACACATAGTCATTGTATTGGAAGGAATGAACAGAACTAACTAATTTATTATTATACATGTTTTTACTTTTATCCAATAGATTTTAGAGGCTTAAAATAAGAAATAATCTGATTTTAAGAATTAAATACTATGTTATTCATTAAAAAGTTAGTTTTACAACCATTTGATGGAGAACCCTTTTTAAATCTAGTTTTATAACTTTTATATGTTCTATTAGACAAAATAATATTATTCTTTAGACTCGGGATGTCAAAATTTACACTACCTGAAATTTTGGTATTTTTTTGAAAATGTTTATTTTTTATTGAATAGTTCAAAATACTAATTTTAATTAAAAACTATTTTTTAATATAATTTCTTTATATGGTTATATTATCTATTTTGTTTTATTTAAAGTCAAATAAGAATAAAAATTTTCCATTTATTCCAATTTGGGTAATTATAAGTGGTTTCACTTTGATATTGGACATAATCAAAGATCAATCTTTTGATAGGTATTATTTCTTAAAAACAGTCTTTTTATTTTGACAATGGGAATTATTTTTAAATTATCTTCATCCACTTATATGATTTAAATTTGAAAAAATGGATTCAATATTTTTAATTAGGTGGTTCAAATTGTGTAAATAGGTAGATATTATGTTTAGAAATTATGAATATTTACTTTATTATATATTTAATTTTCCATGGTTAAAGGGTACATATGGTAAATAAGGTTAACAAAATATTAATATAACAATATTAAATTACCCTAACATCTTTCTTAATAATATTTGTTGATACATTTCTAACCATGGGAATCTTAGGGCTGATTTGGGGACCCCATTCAGCCACTTGTGACTGATAATTACACTTTATATTAATTAATTTAATGTAAGAAAAAAATAACATAAACATGTATCATTCAATTAAAAAAATTTATATTGTGTTATATAAGTTATATCTCCAACTAGGAATATTAATATTAAATATAATAATATTTCCTATATCATTGTATTTTATTTATAAATTTTAGACCTCAAATAAAAAAATTTATTTATGACATAATGATGATATAATGATATCCTCAATAATGAATGTTTTAAATAAATGAATTTATAAATGTTAATATAAACATATTTTGAAATATTTTAAGTAATCCACGAATTTTATGTATGATTATGACTTGTTATCTTTGAATAATTGTATGTGTATCGAAAGAATGACGTCTTTATAGATTTTTTAAAATCCTTCATATGAATAGTATTTATATTTAGATAAATTTGTTTTTAAATCAATAAATATTTTATTAAATGATATAATGGTCATAAAAATATAATATTCTACCAAATTAATTATATAAGGTTGATAATTTCATTAATGATCCACTTTTTGTTTGATTTTCATTTTATGGTAACTATACTAACCATAGAGTATGAATATATAATAGAACATCGTAAAATATAAAAAATTTAACAAATGGATAAATAAAACAAGATAAGGATTAAATATTATACAAAAAATGTCCAATTAATATTGGATGATTTAATTTTTACATATATTAACCTTATAATCTAATTAAATAACTTAATAACCTTTTGAAACTGAATTTATGTTTATAATAAAATAATATTTTAAAAATTTATTTAAGAGCCGCTCCTTCATCTTATAAAAGGACACCACCTCTAACCCACTACACACACATCTTGAGACCCTTGTCTCATCCAAACTATGATCAGAGAAGCTCCCAATATACCTCTATTACACCTATATGCCTAAACATATGTATAAGTCCCTTTAATAAAGACATTTAGTTCAAACCAAATAGAGTTGCCCGATTTAATGGTATCGTCTTCCCATAAGTTCAGTTTTTATACTACTTCATCACTCTCTATGATCATTTTATCCATTGTATACATAACAAAAATAGTGTCCTAAATATACTATGTTGTTTTTATGAGAATTATTTGAACTACACTTATACACACCTTCATCAAATGGTTGAAGAACATAATGATTCTGTGGAAGGCGAACTACTGCCTCACGAAACGATGCCAGTTAAATCTTCTCCTACCACCTCTTATGGTAGATATTATTATGGAAATGTAATTAGATATGATATATATGATATATATTTTAACTCAAAGGTTCTGTAATTCTATTTTATAACATACGTTGATATTTTTCATGTTGTTTATATATGATAATTTCATTTGAGGATGTACGGACTACCACCCCCTCAATGTTATATGACTCATTCATACCATAACTGGAACGTATAAAGGATGGTTTATATGAACATAAAAATCATATATTAAATAATATATTATACTATAATAATAATATACCTTTTTATAATTTGGATTTTATTCATTTTAATTTGAAAACAATGAAATGGAAGTCACGTTCATGTGTACGTAAATCATACCGTCTCCACGAACGGTGCATTTCATTTTCATATATACAAATGATATGAACTATTATAAAGAAATATATACTGGATATATATGATATATATGATATATAAATCATGAATATCATTATATAGATAATTAAATTTCAACCACATAGACTATTTATAATTATAACAAGTTCATGTTTAACTCAAGTTCTGAACATCGACAAAATGTCGGATATGAACAAAAATAATTAATTAATTTTTATAACCAGTTAATAAGTGATATAAAAGTAATAGTGAACTTGAAAATGGTTATTAGGAATGTATAAATTAACTTCTGTTTATTATTTAAGAAATTAAAAAACAAATGGGTCAATTCCGACACGATATAATGGACATCATCTCAATCTCCTTTAATTGATTCATGTTTTGATACTAAACATCTCCTTCATTTATTTGATATATAATAAACCCTTTTGACATTTAATTTCTATCAATTGGAATATTTTTTCTATGATTCTTTTTAGTAAATGGAAAAATGATTGTTTTTAATGTTTGCAGAGACAATGAATTCTTTGCCTTCATAATTTTCATTTGGATTCCCTTATATGACATGATGTTTCTATAAATTATAAAAGAAAACCCTATTCTGTTTTTGGGGTTTTTAGTTTTGAAAATAGTTTTTTAAATGGATTTATTATGTAAATATCTTTAAATTATTTCGTGTTATTGATAATGAGATTTTATTAGTGAAATGTTTTTTTTTCAGTATTTTATGTCTAATGATTTTATTATGGTATGTGGACATTTGATGGGTGGTTACATGATAAAACAAATGACGGTTGGTGTCGGGATAAACCAAGACTGGTGGTTACATGATAACCTCCAATTCATTAGGTATGTAAGTTGGCCATATGGAAATTCCATTTAGTGATATTTTTGGATTTCGACCTTATGGTTATTCCATTTAAGTATGTTTATGTCCCAAGTCTCCTTTATATGTTATATGTCATTTTTATGTGTTTTATGGTAATATTTATGTTAAAAAAGGGTAGTAAATGATATCTTATTATGTGAAGAGTATTTAATACTTCATAATGGTGAGAAGTATTACTTATGATAAATTATTCATTGTATACTTGCTGTTTGAAAACACTAATAGTTTTCCTTCTTTGTGTATCCCTTAATAATATTTTTATGCTCATCCCATGTTTTTGAAATGTTTTTCTCAGGATATAAAGATGACTATGGTCAAGTAGGAGATCACAAAAAAATCATGCAGTATAAAACATGGAACTAGACATGTTTATTTTTTTAAGAGTTTTTATTTTATGAAATAAATTGAAACTGAGTAAAAGTGTCTACATTGTAATTTTTAAATGTAATTCAATAGTTATAGAATAATTAGCTAAAATAATAAACCTAAAAAAGATCCTCAATGTGAATTATTATCGTGATTCAAGAAAATTTAATGTTTATGTTTGTGGACATGCAATTGGTATTACATGTATGTTTAGATAACTTTAGAGGCTAAGGTGTTATTTAAGCATAAGTTATATAACCATAATAGTAAGAATATTAGAAAGAGTCATAGTTATTTTAGATAAATTGAATGTGTTTATGATAACATGAATATGTCTATCTATGTATTTACCCTCCTTATAAGATTTTATATTATGATTTTACTGATATACTCATAGTTACTTTTTTTTAGTAAGTGGAGGATCTAGCATCACCAATGTAACAAATTATGTGATGATAACTATAAAAATTTTATGAATAAGAAACCGAATGAAGATGAAGATTCAATGAGAACCCTTTTATTTATTCTCAGCCAGTTATCTTGAGTAATTATTTACCACCTGAACCTTGGTGATTTTTATAAGGTATTGTATATGCAAGAAACAAATTCCTATGTATGTTTAGGTAATAATCATAAAAGTATGTATATTAAAAAAAATTGTCAAGGATGTGGAATGAAACACATAGGAAACTACTTCAAAGGTACAAGAAGATATTTCAGATGTGGTAATGCATGCTATAATGAAAAAACCTACCATAGAAAAAGGTATCATCTTTTTGACACTAGGGAGGGAAAATAAGTTCTTTCTGAAAGATCAATTGATTGTTTTAAATGTGTTTTCCATTGTGATTACAATAATTGTTGTCATACAAAGAATATTTAAGAATGGGATCAGTAGGAACATACAAATAAATGATTACCATTACATGATGGCATTATAATTGAAGATGAGGAAATTGAAAATGACCAATGAAAGATATGGATTTTTTCATAGCTCTTGTTTTGACATTAATGAAATCATATAACAATATTCATGATTTTTTTGCAGGAAATAAGTATAAAATAATATTATGGAAAATAGTGATAAAGGATCCAGTAGAATGCTTGATGATTAAGATTTCTACATATTAGGAATTGAAGAGTTATGATTGATCTATGGATGATGATATTTTTATATATATTATTGATATGATAAATGTGGAAGACTATTTCTATTATCTATAAACATGAAGTTTGATATGTGGAAATTTTATTCAAGGAAGAAATAACTTTTCTTTAATGGATATAGTTATAAATAAATATTTGGGATTATATAATCCTTGAATATGAGGAAATTATAGGTTAATACTTTTGGGATGAAATTTAGAGGTATGGGATATCATTTGTGGTTAAAATATTATATGGTTATCTTTTCGGAATTTATATAATTTTTGGAAATTTTATAAAATTATATAATTTTTGAAAATGGACAATATGAAGACTGTTTGACAACTAGTCGCATCGGACAGAGCTGTGGGAAATGAACCCACTACCAAAGTGTGAGTGTGATTTATCACTTTCCATTGGAATATGTGAATTCCATGGTTAGTATGACGAATTATATTTTGTTAAATAATTTTTTGGATCAATAATATTTTGATCTTGGAAAGAGATGTTTTATCAAAAGGATATTCTTTGTATAGGAAAATGGTTTGGTGATCTAGTTATAAAGGATATTTTGGAAGGCGTTCTCTCTTTTTGGGAAAAACTAATGGTGGAAATATTATAATGAAAAAATATATGTTTTATTGTGAAGATTTGGATATTATATTTATTAATTGAAATGGTTAACCTATCTTTTAGAATATGTGACTAGGTTATTTATCTTTCAAAAATAGACATTAAGAGTAACCAGTGTAATTTGGAGATAAATGTTATGATTTTTGTGGAAGACTATGTGATTAAATACTTATGAATTTTGGGATTCAATCTTATTTTGGATTATATTGAAAAATTTTAGGGACATTTTTTTATTTAACGGTATTTGTTGAAATTTTGGTATTTTTTGTCGAATTTTTGAGATTTAGAGTCATATTTCTTTTTATAAAGTATTATCCTTTTTGGGATAATCTTAACATGCATTAACCCTTTGGGATTTTGTAAATATATAAAGAGATAAGAAATATATAATTCATTTTTTTGGATTATGTGATTCCCTAGATGTTGAATCTATAAATTTAGGTGTGACCAATTCATTTTTAAAACACATTGATTGGAGAAAAGATTCATTTTTTAGAAACTTATTAAAGGATGAAACTCCACATGAAAAGTATGTATATTTCCTTATATTCCTAGTAAATATCATAAATAATTTCCTCATATTAATGAAAGATAACTTTAAACAAAAACATTGTATGTTAGCTTCTCATACTGGGTTATAAAATATCATTTAACCCATCACATGTTTATGGTTTTCAAATCGTTAACGTTCTCCTGATCATGTTTTATATAACTCTCCATTTGAACTAGACGGTCAGTTTCAATTCCATATACATGTTTTCTCACATGGAATCCAATTATGTGCTATATAGGGTGACCATTTTACATTTCAATCATTCTTTTAAGTGTTAGTTTTATTGTCGCTTTTCTGATCTAGGACTTTTAATGATGTTTCGGTGCCCAATTTTAAAATAGTGAGGATGCAATTTACAAAAGGGAGGAATGATGTCTCATCCTAGGTTAATAAATAATTTGAAATTTTCATATTTGTTTATATATATGAATTAAATATTAATTTAACTTTTAATGGGATCCTATGTCTGATAACGTACTCAACATGTAACACATGTTTCTTTGAAATCTTATGTTCCACACTACTTTGAGTTTTACTGAAAAATAAAAGAAAATAATTATTATTTTAAATGGTTGTTAACAAATAGCCATCATAATTGTAGGAATGAACAGAAACAACTAAATTATTATTATAAATGTTTTTACATTTATCCAATAAATTCTAGAGGCATGAAATAAAAAGGAATCTGATTTTAATCATGAAATACTCAAATATTATTTATAAGGTCATTTTTCCGCCTTCGGATGGAGATACATTTTTTAATCTAGTTATTATCAAATTTATATGTTCTATTTGAAAAAATAATATTCTTCTTTATAATCAGGAAATCATAATTTACTTTTGATGAAATTTTTTTATTTTTCTCATAAAGATCAATTTTTAATGAATAGTGAAAAATACTGCATTTTAATTCAAAACTGCTTTTTATTCCTATTTATTTATTTGTTTCTATTATATATTTAATTTTTTAAAGTGTAATTATATTATGTTTTAACCCTTTATTCCAATATTTTCATTAGATGTAATTTCACATTGAAATTGGACATAAACATAGGTCAATTTTTTATAGATATTATTTCATAAAAACACAGATTTTGTTTTGAATATAGACATTAATTTTAAATTAATTTCTATGACATCTGTGTTTTGAATTTGAAAAAACGGAGTCCATCTTTGGAATTAGGAGGTCAAACTTGTTTTAATAGGTTACTTTTATCTTTTTACATTATGAATACATACTGAAGTAAATATTTTATTTACCATGGTTAAAGGGTAAATCTAGTAAATAAGGGTAACAACATATTTTTATAATATTATAAAACTATCCTAATATGTTTCTTAAGTATATTTTATGACACATGTCTGACCTGTGGTATCCTTGGATGGATTTTGGGTCCCCATGGATCCATTGAAGAGTAATAATGTCAGGTTATATTAATTATTTTAAAGTAAGGATATAAATAGCATAATCATCTATTGTTTAGTAAAACAATTATGTGTGGTTATAAAAGTGATATCTTTGACTATAAATATTCATTTGAAATATAACACTATTTCCTACATCATGGTATTTTATTTATAATTTTTATACATAATATAAATAAATTTATGTATGAATCAACGATGTTGTAAGGATTACCTCATTATTGAATGTTTTAAATAAAAGAGATTATAAATGTTAAAATAAATTTATTTTGACATTTTTTTATGCCATATAAGAATATTAGAGATGATAATGACTTTTTATATTTTAATTATTGTAGTTTGTTAAAAAGAATAATGTTTTTATTGATTTTTTAAATGTCTTGATATGAATATTATTTAAATTGACATAAATGAGTTTTTAAATCAATCAATATTTTATTAAATGATATAATAATCTTAATGATCTATGATATAAGAAAATTACATATAAAAATTTTATAATGTCATTAATGAAACACATTTTCTTCGATTTTCAATTTATGGTAACTATATTAACCATATAGTATGAATATATAAGAGATCATGGTAAAAGTTAAATAAGTTAACAAAGGGTTAAATAAAAAATGTTAAAGATAAAAAATTATCCCAAACCTATATAATTTTTATTGGATGACTTTATTTTGACATATATGAGCCTTATATTCCAATTAAAAAAATTAGACCTTTTGGAACCAAAAATCTGTTTATTATAAAATAATATATTAAAACATTCGAAAAGATCCCCTCTTCCCCCTTATAAAAGGACACCACTTCTAACACATTACACACACCTCTCAAGGCCCTTGTCTCATCCTAAATCTTCTCTAAAGAAGCTTTTAGAATCCCTCAATTTCACTTATAAGCCTTACCTTAGGAATTAGGCTCTTCAATAATGCCTTTTGGTCAAACCAACATTAGTTACCCGATTTAAAGGTAACGTCTTCACTCATGTTCACTTATTTTATATTACATCATCACTCCCTATGATTTTTTTATCCATTAATTACCTAACCACACAATTATAGT
This sequence comes from Viscum album, assembly GCA_963277665.1. Lineage (NCBI taxonomy): Eukaryota > Viridiplantae > Streptophyta > Magnoliopsida > Santalales > Viscaceae > Viscum > Viscum album. The sequence continues at coordinate 1,013,915,305 of OY728152.1, read as the reverse complement.
CAATATACTAGGTTTTTTTGAGAGGGATTCAAACTACACTTATACACACATCCAACTAATGGGTATAGAACATAATGTTTCTGCCGATGGTGAAAAAATACCTCACAAAACGATGATTGTTCAATCATCTCCTTCGACCTCTTATAGTTGTCATTATGATGGAACTGTAATTATATATGATATTTATGATATTTATTTTTTCTCTATTCTGATGTAATTCTCTTTTATAACAAACCTTTATGCTTTTCATTATATATACATGATAATTATATATGAGGATGTGTGGACTACCGCCCCCTCAAAGTGATATGACTCGTTCATACAATACATGGAATGTATAAAGGATGGTCTTAATCAACATACTCAATGTGTATAAAATATGATATTATACACGAATAAAAATATACTTATGTATCGTTTTGTTTTCATTCCTTTTAAAAAGAGAATAAATGAAATGGAATTAGCGTACATGTGTATGTACGACTTACCGTCTCCATGAACGGTGCATTTCATTTTCTTATATTGAAAGGATATGGACTATTATAAATACATATATACTAGATATATATGATATATATGATATAAAAATCATGATTATACTTCTAGATATATTGGAATTTCGACCACATGGACAATTTCTATTTATAAAATGTTCATTTTTAACTCATGTTCCGAAGATCGACATAATGTAAGATATGACCTAAAATAGTTAAATAATTGTTATAAAAAGTTACTAAGTGATATTAATGGACTATTAAACATGATAATGTTTCAAAACCAATTAGAAGTTAACTTATGTTTATTATTCAAGAAATTAAAGAATGAATGGGTCATGACGAACATGTGGTATGAGAATTCATCTCAATCTCCTTTCATTGAGGCATATTTTTTTTAAAATACACTACCTTTTAAATGGTATATATGAAACCCCTTTGAATTTTAATTTCATTCAAAGGGAATGTTTTTTCTATGATGCATTTTACTAAATGAAAAAATGAATTTTTTCAATGTTTGTAGGGATAATGACATCTATGCCTCCGTAAATGTTATTTTCCTTCCTCAATAAGAATTATATTTTATGTAAAATGAAAAATGAAACATCGTATTCTGTGTTTTGGTGTTTTGGTATTTAATATGGTTTTTGAAGTGGATTTATTATTTCAATATCTTGAAATTATTTCTTGTGATTTCAAATGAAATGTTATTCATGAAATGATTATATTTTCAATATTTTTGGTGTTATGATTTTATAATGGTATATAGACATTTGACGGGTGGTTACGTGATAAACCAAATGAAGGGCAGTTGCGTAATAAACTAGGATGGGTGGTTACATTATGACTTCCAATTCATTTTTTATGGATGTCAGCCATATGGATATTACATTTTGTGATATCTATGGAAGTCGACTATATGGTTATTCCATTTATGTATGATTATGTACCAAATTACATTTATTTGTTATCTATTCTTTCTATGGGTTTTATAGTAATAATTTGAATACAAAAGGGTATGAAATGTTATGTACTTCATGAAATATTATTTAATACATCATAATGGTGAAAAGTATTTCTTATGATAATGTATTCATGGTTTACATTTTGTTTGGAAAAACTAATAGTTTTCCTTCTTTGTGTATCCCTTACTAATATTTTTTAACTCATCCCTAGTTTTTGAAATGTTTTTCACATGACATAAAGATGTATAGGGTCAAGGATGGGTTTAAGGAAAAGTCATGTTGTCTTGAACATGGAACTGACTTGTTTCTTTTTTTAACAGTTTTTATATTATGAAAAAAATGGAAACTAAGAAGAAGTATCTACTTTGTAATTTTTTAGAATTAATTTAATAGTTATGGCCTAATTCCCTAAAACTCTAAACCTGAAAACATCATCAATGTTATTAGTTATCATAATTCAGTATTATGTAATTTTTAAGGTCTGGGCCTTACTACCAAAGGGTATACACAAATCCTAAAAAAATAATTACATGTGTTATTTGAGAGATATTAAAATAAGGCTACATTATTTCATGAAGAATTTATATCCTATTTAAATTGATGTTTTTTATACTATTGGTATAGATAGTGTTTATTCAATTACCTATATAGGATAACTCACCCTCAAATGTTGATAGATGAAATCAATTAGTGGATAATGATGATGCACCATAATCAAAACAACAAGGCTATGGTTTAAAACTATATTATAGCATACTTTTTTCACATGAGTCAATTTTCAACCGTTGTAGAAGTAACCATGGAATCCTACATGACTAATTCATATTGAATCATTATTTTAAAAATTCATATTTGTTGGGAGGTCCCTAATATCTATATCAAAAATACCTATACCTTTCTTTTTATTTATATGAACATCATAATTCAATTTAGTACTATAGATAATGTGTTTAAGGAGTTCTATTAATCCATTTTTTCAAGATATTAAAAATGTGAATAAAATATATAGCGATATATATCACCATTTATGTGTTCATGTTGAAAATAATTATATTATGGGTTTTCTATCATGAAGCCTTACCTATCAGTAAATAAAAAAAGAACATTCAACTCCCACTGGTACCCTTTTGTCACTCACTTTTATAGTGTTAATATAGGATGAAATCATAATGACCATTATTAACCAACTATCTAGGTCCCCTAAATGAATGGATGTGTTTTGGGTGTGTGTGGATCTTCAAAAAAAAAGAGATAAAATATTATTCTGATCAAAGAGGGTTCTTTAGTTAAAGAACATGATAACTATATTTTATAATAATAATAATGATTAATGACTTCGCATATACTATTTCATGTGTCTAATAATTGGTGATCAAATTTAAAAACTAGAAAATAGAATTAAATGTGAATGGGTTCATTGGTGAAGAAATTTAAAAAATTTCAATAATTAATATTAGAATAAATCAACCACAATTGATTTATAAGCTATGATACAATCCTAAAATCAATGTTTTAGTGACTCTATTGTGAACCATCATTCGAAGATATTTTTTTCCAAAAAAATATATTAGAGTAATATATTCTTATAGTTAACTTCAAAGAATCATGTGTATGGTCATGTCATTCTCCATATTACATGATAAAAATAGAATAATCCTTATAGATGAAGCCTAATAATATTGAGAAGACTTTAAAAATGATAAACTATTTTGGAAAGGGATCTTGTGGTCTAAATGATCGCAGAAGTATTATCCTTATAATTATATGACACTGTTTTTATATAATTTTTCCTGAACATATCATTCTTTTTTTTCTATTTGGTTATGAAATTTTTTAAAATTTAATTTTCAGAAGTTTACCCTTAAATACATTCAACACAATAAAAATATTAATATATATAGTGGTCTTATAATAGTTATATTTACTGTTAACATTATTTAACATATATAACAACTTTCTAATTTATCAATTAAGAATGTATAAACCAAACCCCTCACACCTAATCATTCATTATAATATTTAGCTGGAGGATGATGAATTGATTTTAGGGAACCCATATTTAAGACTATATTTAAAATGTGATGTGAGTAATGATTATAAAAGACAATTGATTCAAATAGTATTATGATATAAATATATATGATACATGGTAGTGAGAATCTACAATTAAATAAATTAATGAGTTCTATCCATCTAAAAATTCCGTAAAACATATCCATGATTGGACGATTGGTGGTGGGTTTTTTTTGAATCACTATAACAATATGGGTAGCTAATAATGTATATATATATATATATATATTTCTTTGACCCATGTATTGTGTAAATAGGTTAAAAGTTTTTATTAATGGTGTAATGTACTGACCCAACTTAACATCATAATAGTAGCAATACCGATCACCACATGGCCTCAAGCATGTCCCCTCCTATGCTAGAGTATGACAACTAACATTGAGGGTCTCTGGTGGTGATAGTGGGGAGACAATACCCTCATATATGATTTTTCAAAGTAGTATAACTGTATATAAATATATTCCATCAAAAGTAATAGTAAACATATAACAGAGTAGTAGATGAAAAGAATGTTCAAATTAATAAAAATGTAGAACACCAATTTATACCAATGAATAATTCATGCCCTGGTGATGATACCTAATTTAATGTAGTAAAGATCTCAACATGCTTCACAATACACTAAAGAAATATGAAAAAATAGTCATTCCCCATTGGAGATCACTTTTAGAAGACCAAACTCCAACTTAGCCCTTTTCTCCAAACACCAGGTACACCGAACACATAAATCAACATAGCTCATGAAAATATAATGTCTACTCGGGTACCAATGGTACCTGAGCAGTGTGTAAGGAAAAAAAAATTCTATGCTGGAACCCAAAATGTTCTAGCCCCAAACTAGGAGTTGAATAATTGTTAAACAATGTGTAGTTATAGTGATGTAATAAAAAATTGAATAAATAAACAAGAACCCATCCAGGTTCCTATAGAATACCAGACAAAGATACTAGCATTGGCTCATTTTAGAAATAAGATTCTTTTTTTTCAATTATATATATATATAGTAATAGAGTATGAATTTTCATAAATAATAAAACACATTTAATAATGTATACTTTTTTACTTTTATCCAATTATCCTTTATTTCACCACTTATACCACCAGGTTACCTGGGAGACCTATATCTCAATACCATCCATGACCCATGACGGATTCTGATACATTTAACATATAAAATTCAAAATCATTATATCACATTGTATTTCATTATCCTTTTAATTAAATTCATATACGTCCAATTAGATCCATTTTAAAATGACAATAAATTGGTTTACAACGTCATGTGTAGTACCCTGTGAGTATTTAGAGCATCAGTCCCAATCTCAAAACATGATTATCAATAATTAACATATATATATATATAATTGTGGTATAATGATATATCTAGTACGATGTAAGTATTTGGATCATCTGAACCAATCTCACAACCCATTTTTCTATCAAACACACACACATACATATCATCATTGTTGAACGTCATGTCTAGTACCATTTGAGTATTTGGAGAATCAGTCTCTATCTCGCAACATTTTTTTGAATCATATATATATAATAGGTGTATAACACGATTTCTAGAAACACATGAGTATTTGGAGCATTGGCCTTTGTCTCACTACCTATTTATCAATCATACAAATATATATCACAAATATCACAATTTAACATAACGAAACATCATAGGGATTCCGAATTCACATTACATTGAAATTTCAACATATTAAGTTCAAAGAATTTCGCAAGTCCTCTCATTTATATCACACGCCATTTACAATTAACATTAAACAATTCAATTAACATCAAATTATTTATGTTCATAAAGAAGAGGTATAGACTAAACCATCCTAGATGTGTCGAGTTCACTAAATTCATTTCAACTATTTTAAGTCGTTCTTATTACATTATCCCAATGAATTTTCATAGCATCCCAATCCATTCTCTTACATGTTTTACCATTTAATCTATTCAATTTAGCAGAACTAACCATATAAATATATCCAATCATATAAACCATTCTATTTTATATCTGTAAACCTTCTCTTGTTGAAATTTAATATTTAAATGCATCCCAACGGATTACCAACTCATTTACACATTTTATATTCATGGAATATAATGATAATACACACTATTTATTCATCACTTGCATAATAATTTATATAACTCTCATAATGAATTTACTAATTCATTAATACCCATTCATAACCCATGCAACAAAAGAGTATACCTACACATTGTTATAGTTCACAATCTTTCCTATCACATGTGCATACCTACCCATTTATTTCCAATAACACTTATTCATTTCACTTGGGTTTACCCATCCATGAATCACATTATAGTTAATTAGAAAAAATTAATTCAATTGCTTAGACATGGAAAAGTGGAACTATGTCTCCTAAATAACAAAACCATATATCATTAATTAATCAAGTTTCCTCTAATTAGGAATGCATTGGAAATCCACACATCATCAAGATAAGAAAACATAAAATTTCTACTCACTATGTATTTATCTAGAGGCCAGCACACATCTGATGGGGGGGGGGGGTTTAATAACAAAAACATGATTCTGTCCTCTATAAAGTCAATTACAAAGAAATGTAGTTCATTCTTGAATTTATGTTTAATTTATCAAAGCTAGTAAATAAAAAATTTAATGTATTTTTAAATTAAAGGCTAGTTTGAGGACCCTTACTCAAATAATGGACATGACAATGCTTTCTAACCCAAACAACCTCGTGATCCCCCAAACACACACACACATATATATATATAAACATCCTAAATCCAATGAACGTATTACCTATGTAAGATCCCGGTTTTTTGGAAGGGTATGTTTCCGTTATGTTTTGGCAGAATCCCTTGTTTCGGGCTTCACGTGGTGTCTACTGGAAGTATGAGAGGTCTTGGGGGTGTTTCGGGGGCTCGGGACACGAAAGAAAGGAAAGATGGAAAAGACAAGCCTAGGCGCACGACCTGCGCATGGCCAGGGAAAACCGTGCAGCCTGCCCAGGTAAATTGTGCAACCCCTCCTTTTCCAGACAGTAGCATGTGCACAGTTTGCGCATAGTTTGTCAAACCGTGCGTCGAAATCGTGCGAAATCTTATTGTTTGGAAAAATTACAAAATTGCCATCCATGGATTTTATGTACCCACTCGGGATATCCTCTCTATTCCTCCCTCTTCACCCTAGGAACGAACCAAATCGCCCAAGAGCTCCAAGAGGACGATCTCCCTCATTTATAACGCGTTTTTGGTGTCGTTGGATGTAGATCGATGCTCCGGGTAAGGATAATCCCATCCTTTCTTCTCTTTTTGGTTTATGGTTGTATATTATCTCCCTCTTCTTCCAGATCTCTAAAACCCTATCTTTTGGGTGAGTTCTTGGTTGAAGCTCCAAAGGCAGGTCAGATTGAGGTCTAAGGACTCGATTGAGTGTGCATTCAACCACGGTTTTGATGTAGTTGGTCTACAAACGTTGTCCCATATATTTGTGGTGGATTTAAGCATGTGTGGATTTTCTCATGGTCTCCTTTTGATGATATTTGATCAACCTCAATGCGTTTGGTATAAATGATGCTTAAAAATGGTAAATGGGAACCGTCACGATCCCCAAGGGATGCAATGAGAATGACTTGACCTAATTGGGGCCATCCATGGGGTGTGACGGCTTTTCCCGGGCTTAGGTATTGTTATTAAACAAGTGACATTATTGTAATAAATGGTATATTCCTTAAATAATAAGTTGGAATGATTTGTTGAACATGGAAAAGATGTTAGGTGATGCACCTAGACTCCGAAATAACCTAAAGGTTATTTGGAAGGGGTAGAATGGATGATTCATGGAAATGATGAACGGGTTAAATGGGTTAATGTGTAAACTGATTAAAGACCATAATTGGATAGGTTATGGGTTCAGTGTTGAATGTTTAGTGAGATAGACATAACACATGGGAATTGGGTGAATGGTTAAATGAATCGAAATGGTAATGTCTTAATATGTTAAGGCATAATGTGAATTCTCATGTGGTTTGTTGTGAATGGTGTTTGTCAAATGGAATTGGTATCGTGGGTTGATGGTTACTTATATATATAAGCATGTTCATAGGGCTTGGTAGAGTGGGGTATGACTTGAGGATATACGCCCATGGGTCGAGTGAAGATTGATACTCTGAACTCCACCCTAAATGCATGGGTTTGGAATGGGGACTGAGGATTTATTCTCTTAACGGTTTCATCCACCCGGACTGAGGCATCGAGGTGATGATATGGTTTCTATGAGGGGGATAGTCCTAGTGAGATAGGATAACTATGTGTTTACCCTCTTGCATGTGATTGTTTGCCTTAGACCCATGTAACATAATGTATGAGATTAACACATGGAAATGTGATGAAATTTTAAGTGATGATAATTGGTGTGAAATGGATTTTAATAGAAGTGGAAATGGATTTTGCTCTGAACTAGTTAATTGCACCTTAAATAATTACTTGGAAATTATCATTCATATTCCATCTGCATGCACTACATGTTCATACTGAATATTTTGTAGACACCGTTGGTGGTAGCCTACTGAGTTGTACTCACACCCTGCTCAGGCCGCCATTGGGTACCCGAGCAGACTTCATGTTTGTAGGACAGGAGAAGGGAATGGGAATTTTCTAGACAGTTGAGTGGACATGGGTAGCACATGGTGGAGAATCCTGACTTGGATTCATGACCATTTTGGATATTTTTGCCGTTGTATTTATTTTAGGCTTTTGTTCACTATTGAACTTGTTGTAGGACATGGCATATATATTGTTGGAAATGGTTGTTATAAATATTCCTTATTTATTGATAATTATTTTTGCTAGTGGTTTATTTATTTTGTGTCTTACTCTGATAGAAATGGGGTATAGTCTCCCCACTTTACCACATAGACCCTCACTGCAAGTCGACTTCCTTTTTTTATATGAGGAGGCGCGCTTAAGGTTATGTAACTATCCAACTCAGAGAACCAGTTTAGTGGATTCCAGGTCGGGAATGTTACAAAGTGGTATCAAAGGTGGTCTTTCTTCTCCTTCTCCGATGACTTTTTATTTGGGATAGGTTTCCAAGGTTTAATATTTTTCGGGCCTCGGTAAATGAGATCGTGATTGGGAGTAGCTAACCCATGTATGAGTGAAAACCCAAGTCACCCTGGGTGGAAAAAGATGTTCGTGGTTGTGTGTTGTTACAGTTTGTGATATTTCACCGTTTGGTGACACACATGTGGTATGATGTGAATGTTTCATGATATTTGGCTCGTGGACTTAACGACACGAGGATTTTCATTCATGCATCATTTTAGGCACCTAGGGAGATATGTAACATGAATTGTGTTATGCACATGCACGGGGTGGGTGTGTGAGGCAGGAATATAGGGTGAATCATGCATTTCATGAGACCAAGAAATAATGAGAATAATGAAATAAAACAATTGGGTAAATGATGTCTAATGAAATATAAGGGTTTCAAATGAAGTGGAAAATGTTTTTGTAAAATGTGGTGTGATTTTGGTGGTAGTGCATGGTTGTTTACCCCATGTTGATTGTGGCCCGCAGTAGGGATGGTCGGGGTGGTGAATTTGAGGTGTTAATGTCATGGAATTAGTATATGAAATTGGGTTGTTGTAGTTAGTAAAGAGCTTTCTGATGATGTCTTGAATGTTTTATGGCATGCGTGGTAAATCTCATGCTTGAAAATGTAGATAGATGCCACCATGACGTCGGTTACTAGTTGGGAAACGAGAGGCTCTTTCTGAGAACACTCCTCCATTAGAAGAGCACGAAAATGTGGTGATCATTGAAGGTAGAGAAGACATGTTCTGGGATAACTTGTCTCACCTTATACAGATGATGTATAGGGACCCAGGGAGGGTTGCACTGAGTATGTTTGAGCTGACTATGGAGTTCCCGTTGCAGCACCCTCCGACCTTCACTAGAGAGGGTGGGCCTGAGGAAGTGGAGTTATGGTTAGAGTCTTTCCAAACGATACTGGATCATCTGGATACCCCTATTGAAATGTGAAAAAGCTGGCCGTTTATATGTTGCGGGGCCAGACAAGGCGTAGGTGGGACATTCAGGCTCAGACCGAGCAGGCTGATGGGATGTCGTGGAAGGTTTTCCAGGATAAGTTTATGAAGCATTTCTACCCAGACACATTGAGGTAGGCGCGGGCTGCAGTGTTTAAGATCCTGAATTAGGGATCGCGGTCGGTGATTGACTATGCGAGTCACTTCTCTAATTTACGACTCTTTGTCCTAGTGTTAGCAGGGGATGAGGCAGTAGTGGCAATGTGTTTCCTGGATGTGTTGAGATATGATATCAGGTCTCATGTAAATATATTCCGCTTGAAGAGGCTTGAAGAGGTGATGGATTTGGCACTCATCTCTAAAGGGAACCTTAAGGGAGATTTAGGTGGTGGGCTTGTCATGCCAGCTGGGCGGACAAGTGGTGCATCTTCTGAAGGATTGAAGCGTCATTTGGAATGTTTTCAGCAAGATGGTCAAAAGAGAGGGTAATCCTCTCAATGTGGGAACCAGGTGTTCTAGTATCAGTTTGGTTGGCTGGGGCATATGTGTGGTCAGTGTCCTCGACCTCCAGTTGAGTGCCATTTGTGCAGCGGTATGGGGCATGTGCAGAGGTTCTGCAGGAACCCTCAGCAGGCGGGTGAGCATGATGATGAAAAGAAGGTACTGGGTATGGGAAGGGGACCTATTTCCCCATATCATGCAGGAAGTTGAATCTCCATGCATCGCACTGGAAGGGGTTGTGGGCTTGGAACTCTTGGGAAAGACCGCTCAAGCCAGCAGGGTAGTGCAGCATAGGGTGCTCAGACTAGAGCTCATGGTAGAGGGGAAGTTCAGCTTCTGGAAGTTCAGTTTGCACCTGGTGATGGCAAGGTCTGACCATCAACTATTCGAGGTATAATCCTTGTATCTTCTACATTTTCTTGTGGGTTTTTTGACAAAGTATCCACACACTCTTTTGTTTCTTCTCAACTTGTGGTAGTGCTGGGTTTACCTACGGAGGGGGTGTGAGGAGTTATTTCAATTGACACCATGTTGCAGGTGTGGGTTAAGGATATCAACATTGTAAGGGATGTTCCATGGAAGTTGGTGGGTATCATTTTCTATCGGACTTGTTCATTTTTTAGATGTCAGGGTTTGACCTAATCTTGGGAATGGATTGGTTGGTGTTGTATCGGGTGCACATAGACTATTATCGTCGTAGAGTATCGTTCAGGTCACTTGAAGGTGATGCATATGTCCACCATGGTGAATGGGATGTTCAAGAAGGGTGTGCGGGGCCGTTTTGTCAATAGTTGAGTTGACTCAAGGATCAAGTGGCATGCCTCATGCATGATGATGATTATGCAGGGGAATAATCTAATTTTCCTCCCATGGAGGATCAGTTTCAGGATGATTTTCTTGAGTATTTCTCGGGGTTACCACCTTGAGGGATGTTGAGATCACGATCGAGTTGCTGCTGGGAGCAGAGCCAGTTCTTATTCCACCATACCGAATGGCACCAGAATAACTACAGGAACTGGAGGTTCATCTTGAGTTGTTGGAGTGTAAGAGGTTTATTCGTCCTAATACGTCTCCTTGGGGATCTCCTGTGCTTTTTTCCAATAAGTACAATGGTTCATTGAGGCTGTGTGTTAACTATCAAAAGTTGAATCAGATGATGATGAATGATAGGTACCCTATTCCTAGAATTTATGACCTTTTTGATCAGTTTATGGGTGCATCTGTGTTTTCTAATATTGATATGAGGTCAGGTTATCACCAGATGAGGGTGGGGTGTTTTGACGTACCACAAACAGCTTTCCTGAGTCAGTACGGGTTGTTTGAGTTTGTGGTAATGCCTTTCGGCTTGACTAATTCATCAGTAGTGCTTATGGATTTGATGAACCGAATCATTCACCCCTATCTAGATCAGTATGTGATTGTATTTATTGAAGATATCTTTGTGTACTCGAAAACACATGATGTTCATTCCCAACATATTGACATCACCTTGGGTATGCTAAGAGAGAATTAGTTACACGCCATGCTATCAAAGTGTCAATTCTGGATAGATGAGGTGCATTTTCTGGGTCACATCATCTCGGAGGCAGGTGTGTTAGTGGATCTAGAGAATTCACAGGCAGTTGTATCTTGGGAGCATCCTAAGAATGTTTCTAATGTTTGGAGTTTTCTGGGTTTGGATGGGTATTAACAAAGGTTCATTCGTGATTTCTCTCACGTGGAAGCACCACTCTCGGGCTTGACCAAGAAAGGAATCCAGTTCGAGTGGTCTATGGATTATGGAAATTCCTTCCAAGAGTTGATGAAGCGGTTGACGACCACACCTATCTTGATCTTACATGATTCAGGAATAAAGTACATCGCATTTTGTGATGCGTCCGGAGACGGACTCGGGGATGTGTTGATGCAGGATGAGCGGGTTGTGGCTTATGGGTCAAGCTAGTTGAGACCCCAGGAGCAGAACTATCCCACTCATGACCTTGAGTTGGCTGCAGTGGTGTACGCCTTGAAGTGAAGGAGGCACTATCTGTTGGGAGAACAGTTTACTGTGTTTACCGACCATAAGATTTTAATGTACATCTTCTCACAATGGGATCTGAACATTTAGCAGTGAAGATGGGTTGAATATCTCTAGTAATTTGACTTCGATTTGGTGTACATTCCGGTAAAGGGAAACATTTTTGGTGATGATCTGAGCAGGATGATTCAGAATCAGGTGGTTCAAGAGTCTAGCACCGAGTGGAAGGTGATGGATTTGATTGTAGAGATGCACTTGGAGGTGCAGGAGGAGTGTGTTCAGGCCACTCTTGTTTCCTTAATGATGGATTCGATACATTTGATTCGAGTTACGAAAGGTCAGCTTGATGATCATGACTGTTTGATCATGAAGTAAAATCTTAAAGGTGGGGAGCTACCTTCTCGTTGGGTCATCAGCGTGGAAGGAATTGTTCATGTTCTTGATTGTGTGGTTGTGATAAAGTGTGTGCGGGAATATTTGATGCATGATTTCAATGCATCAAAGTGGGAATTTCATCCTGGTTTGACCAAGATATATCGTGATCTCTGAAGGTAGTTTTGGTGGCCGGGAATGAAGAAGGAAGTTGCGGGCTTTGTGGCACGGTGCCTTACCTGTCAGCAGGAGAAGGCCAAGCATCAATGACTAGGTGGTTTGTTGCATCCATTACCCATTCCGGAATGGACTTGGGATGATGTAACAATAGATTTCTTCATGGGTCTTCCGAGGATGCCACAGAAGAATGATGCAATCTGGGTGGTTGTGGATCAGTTAACAAAAGTGGCTCATTTCATACCGATTCAGGAGACCTTTACAGTCGAACAGTTGGGTGAGATATATGTTCGAGAAATAGTGCAGTTTTATGGTGTTCTACGGACCATAGTTTCAGACCGAGATCCACGTTTCACGTCGCATTTATGGAAAGTGTTGTGGAAGGCGCTTGGTACACAGGTGTTTTTGAGTACGGCTTTCCACCCGCAGACGGACGGGCAGTCAGAGCGTATGATCCATGTGTTGGATGACATGTTAAGAGCCTGTGTCTTGGACATTGGTGCTTCTTGGGAGAGGCACCTATCATTAGTTGATTTTCCCTAGAACAACTGTTTTAAGGCTATGATTCAGATGGCACCATTTGAGGCACTCTACGAGAGGCCATGTAGATCTTCATTGTCTTGGCTAGAGTCCGGTGAATCTGAGTTGTTGGGGCCAATTCTCATGAATGAGACTTCAGAAAGAGTTAAGATGATCAGGAAGAAGGTGGCTATTACATAGAGTAGGCAGAAGTCATATGCAGATTGGAGGCGTAGACCTATTGAGTTTGCGATGGGTGATAATGTGTTCCTTCAAGTGTCACCAAGGTTGGGTCACCGTTGGATTCTAAAGAAGGTTAAGTTGGCTCCTAGATATGTGGGACCTTTTGAGATTGTGTAGAGAATTAGACTAGTGTCTTACATATTGGCTCTTAAATAATGGTATAGTAGGATGCATGATGTGTTCCATGTGTCACTGCTTCGACAGTATCACCATGACCCATCTCATGTGGTTGATGTGGAAGATGTGGAGCATAAGGCTGATGCATCCATTGAGGAGCATCTGGTTCATGTGGTGGATCGTAGTGAAAAGGTCTTGCAAGGAAAGTTTGTGCCATTAGTGAGAGTATTATGGCATCATGGGAATGTTCAAGAAGAAACTTCGGAGTGGGAATCAGATATACGTGCTCAGTGGCCCAAACTCTTCTCTTCAGTTGATCAATGAGGTTTGGAAACTCGGCTTGAGGATGAGCCGTTATAAGGAGGGGAGGTGGTAAGATCCTAGTTTATTGAAGGTATGTTTCCATTATGTTTTGGTTGAATCCCTTGTTTTGGGCTTCAAGGTATGTCATCTGGAAGTATGAGAGATCTTGGGGGAGTTTCGGGGGCTCGGGGAATGAAAGAATGGAAAGCTGGGAAAGACAAGCATAGGTGCATGGCCTCCGCACGGCCAGGGCAAACCATGTGGCATGCCTAGGTAAACCAAGCAAGCCCTCCTCCTCCAAATAGTAGCATGCGCATAGGTTTCACACGTTTTGTCAAACTGTGCGGCCAAACCATGCAACCTCTTAATGTTGGTAAAAATTACAAAATTTCCACTGTGATATTTTAAGAACCCACTCGGGATTTCCTCTCCATTCCTCTGTCTTCACCCTAGGAACGAACCAAATCGCCCAAGAGCTCTAAGAGGTCAATCAACCTCATATATAAGGCATTTTAGTGCTGTTGGACGCAGATCGAAGCTCTATGTAAGGCTAATCCCATCTTTACTTGCCTTTTTGGTTTAGGGTTGTATCTTCTATCCCTCTTGTTATGAAGCTATAATACCCTATCTTTTGGGTGACTTCTAGGTTGAAGCTCCAAAGCATGGTCGGATTGAGGTCTATGGACTCTATTGAGTGTGTGTTCAACCGTTGTTTCGATGTAGTTTGTCTAAAAACGTAATCCCATAGTTTTATGGTGGATTTATGCATGTGTGGATTTGTTCATGGTTTTCTTTTGACGAGCTTTGATCTACCTGGATGCATTTGGTATAAATTATTCTTAAAAAATGGTAAAGGGGAACCCTCATGATCCCCATTGGATGAGTTGAGAATGACATGACCTAATTGGGGCCATCCATGGGGTGTGCCGGATTTTTTCAGGCTTAGGAATTGTTATTAAACAAGTGACCTTGTTGTAATAAATGGTATTTCCCTTGATGAATATGGTGGCATGATTGGTTGAACTTGGAATAGAAGTTAGGTGATTCACCTAGACTTAGAAATAAACTAAAGGTTATTTGGAATGGGTTTAATGGTTGATTCATGGAAATGATTAATAGGTTAAATGGGTTAATGTGTAAACTTATTAAAGACCATAATGGGAGAGGTTATGGGTTAAGTGTTGAATGTTTAGTGAGATATGAATAACAAATGGGAATTGGGTGTATGGTTAAATTATGCTAAATGGTAATGTGTTAATGGTTTAAGGAATAATGTGAATTCTCATGTGGTTTGTTGGGAATGGTGTTTGTCAAATGGAAATGGTAAGGTGGGTTGATGGTTACTTATATAAATAAGCTTGGACACATGGCTTGGTAGAGTGGGGTATGACTTAAGGATATATGACCATGGGTTGAGTGAAGACGGATGCTCTGAACTCCACCATAAATGTAGGGGTTAGGAATGGGGGCAGAGGATCTATTCTCCTAACAGTTACATCCACCCGGACTGAGGAATCGAAGTGGGGATATGGTAGCTATAATGGGGTTAGTCCTTCTGATATAGGGTAATGATGTGTTTACCCTCTTACATGTGATTGTTGGCCTTATACCCACGTAACATAATGTATGTGATTTACCCATGAAAATGTGATGAAAAGGTAAGTGATGATAATTGGTTTGAAATGAATGGTAATGGAAGTGGAAACGGCTTTGGATTTGAACTGGTTAATGGAACCTTAAATAATTAATTGGAAATTATCAATTATATTTCTTCTGCATGCACTACCTTTTCATACTAGATATATTTTAGACAATGTTGGTGGTGGACTACTGGGTTGTACTCACACACTGCTTGTGCTGCCATTGGGTACCCGAGCAGAATTCATGTTTACAAGACAAGAGAAGGGAAAGGGTCCTTGCTAGATAGTTGAGTGGACATGGGTAGCACTTGGTGGAGGATCCAGACATGGAGTCAGGACCATTTTGGGGATTTTGATCGTTGTCTTTATTTTGGGCTTTTGTTCACTTCTGAACTTGTAGTAGGACGTGGCATATTAATTGATGGAAATGGTTGTTATACATGTTCAATGATTATTGATTATTGATTACGCTATTGGTTTATTTCTGTTGTATCTTACTCTGATTTAAAGGGGGTATAGTCTCACCACTTCACCACATAGACCCCCACTGCTAGTGGCCTGCCTTTGGCGTATGGGGAGGCGTGCTTAAGGTTATGAAATGACCCGGCTCAGAGCACCAGTTTAGTGGCTTCCGGGTCAGGAACATTAAAACCTATGCGACGAGGGAATATGTACATAGGGGAAATATATATTATATATAAAAACATAACATATATACATGTATAAACACCCTCAATATTTTATCAAAACCCACTGTAACATCAATAAGAACCCAGAATTAATGATTCTAGGACTATTGAACAAAAATTTAAATACCATGGACTCATAAAAACCAAAATTAAATGAATAGAATGATGGAAAAACAAGCTATAAGAATAATACCTCACCTTGGATTGTGGTGGTGAATCGAATCACTAGTGTAAAAAACGTTTTTAATGTCACCATATTTTACATCGGTTATATATAACCGACATGGAAATCTGTGATATGTGGTTTTTTACCTCGATTATTTTATAACCAACATAAAATATATTAGGAGTAATTTTTTTATGTCAGCTATTAAAATAACTGTCGTAAAAAATCCTAATCATTTTTTTTACATCCGTTATAATATAAATGACATAAAAAACCAACGCGTGGCATTTTTTATGTCGTTTATAAAAAACCGACCTAAAAAATGTGGCATTTGATTCCTTTTTGATGTCGGTTATTTGACAACTGACGTAAAACCCCAACCCCCAGAATTATTTACATCGGTTATATTATAACCGACATAAAATATAAACACATGACAGTTTTTACATTGGTTATAAAATAACCGACGTAAAAACAGTGGTTTCTGCTGTGTTTTTTGCATCGGTTATAGAATAACCGACGTAAAAACCAACATGCAGATTTTTTTAGGTTTTTATAAAATAACCGAAGTAAAAAATGCAATATCTGATACATTTATAACGTCAGTTATTATAATAACCGATGTTAAAAATTTAATAAAAAATATTTTATATAATCAGTTTTTAAATAAACGACGTTATAAAACATTTAAAAAATTTATCACACCCCGGGGAGTGTCATTTCTGAATTTTAGATTGATATACCGGCGGCTCGTCTCTCTCGTGTGAAAAACCTAGAATCGACTCTTCGATCTCATTTCGTTAAACTCTTTTTGAAAACATAATTTATCATCATTACTCTCCTCAGATCTATCATCTCAACACTCAGTAGTTTGGTAAGCCTCCCACGACATTTTTTCATTTGTATTTTTTCTGGAATAGTCTATATTTACGTTTTGTGAATTTTTTGTTTAAACTATGTAATATTCATCGATTTCAGACCCTCTTACCTTGTTTTTCCATTAGCATCTTATTTATTATCACTATATCTATTAGATGGATTCACAATATTCAATTAAGCCTTACCTACTTCTATTTTGTTTGTTTTTGTTTCCTGGATGCCCTACATTTATGGTAATATTTGTTGTCATTGACAACTAATGATCTCATTCACCTATATTACTTCAATTTATATCTACACCATTGTGATACACCCATTTCGTGCACCAATGTGATTTATTTTATAATCTTATATGGTTTTTCATTATGGAATGTTTGTTTTGGAACCTTGGATGTTTATATTTTGGGTGTCACTTTTTATTGTTCCATAAACTAGTTACGTCACATATTTTCGTGGACTATTATAAGTCTTCATATGCTATTAAAACGCAATTTATTGAACAAAACATCATTTTAGAATAGTATGAGATACAGTTCATGGTTCTCATTTTGAATAATGGAATGATACCAAAACGAGTAGTGTGTGGTTAAAATATCTAGATATGCCAAAACTAGTATCTTGAGGATAAAATATCATGGTTTTCGGGGGTTTTACAGAGGGTTGCAGGCTATCCAGTGGGTTGGGGGCTGTCCAGAGGGTTGGGGGTTGTCCAGAGGGTTCATGGGGCTGTCCGGAAGGTTCGGGTGGCTTTCTAGAGGGTTGGGGGATGTCCAGGGTGTCCATGGAGGTGGGGGGAGGGGGGGAGTCCATGGGTGTGTGTGTGTGTGGGGTGGGGGGGTCAAGGGGGTAGGGGTGTATAAGGGGGTGGGGGATGTCCAAGGGGGTGGGGGCATGTCCAGAGGGTTTGGGGTGTGTTCCGGGGGTGGGGGTTGTCCAGAGGGTTTGGGGTGTCTAGGGGGTGTCCAAGGGGGTAGGTGGTATGGGGTGGGGGTGTCCAAGGGGGTGGGGGTGTTGTCTAGAGGGGTGGGGGTTGGCCAGGGGTGGGGGCTATCCGGTGGGGTGGGGGCTGTCCAAAGGGGTTTCCAAGGGGTGGGGGTGGTGTCCAAGGGGGTCGGGGGCAGTCTAGAGGGTTGGCGAGTGTCCATGATATCCATGGTGGTGGGGGGCAGTCTAGGGGTGTGTGTGGTGGTGGGGGTCCAAGGGGGTGGGGTGTCTAAGGGGTTGGGTGTGTCCAAGGGGGTGGGGTCCTATCCAAAGGGTTTGGGAGTTGTTGGGGGGGGGGGCTATCCAGAGGGTTGTGGGTGTAAAAGGGGGTAGGAGGTCGGTGGTGGTGTATAGGAGGGGTGGTGGTGTCCAGGAGGGGTGGGGTGTCGGGGGGGGGGGGGGGGTGGTTTTCTAGGGGGTTGGGGGGTTGTCCAATGTTGCGGTGGTGTCCAGTGGGTGGGGTGGTGTCCAGGGGTGTGGGCTATCCAAGGGGGTGGTGGTGTCCTGGGGGTGTCCAAGGGGTTGGGGGTGGTGTCCCAGGGGTGAGGGGCTATCCAAGGTGTTGGTGGTGTCCAGTTGGTGTCCAAGGGGGTGGGGGTGGTGTCCAGGGGGTGGGGGATGTCCAAGGGGGTGGTGGCGTCCATGGGGTGTCCAAGGGGGTGAGGGGAGAACTGTCAGTTGGGATTGACTATTGCATTTTGGTTTGTGCGATTATGAAATGATGAGTGTATTGTTTCATGGATGTTAGTGTTGCAATATGATTCTATTTGGTTATATATATTTTGAATAGTCATCGACTATGAGAAAATTATGGGTTATGAGGGGGACCATGTCATGGTTTTCGAATATGCGTAGTTATCTTGACCCCATTGTGTTGTGATGCTTGGCGTTACATTGTGATTTTCTCCATCCGAGTTTTTATTTTAAATTTTATTTGATTTTCAGGTTTACTCCATTTTCTCCAATTTTCTATCAACCATTGGAGGCCCCATTGTTTTCTTTGATTCCATGGAATTTAAAACTGTTATATATATCATTTTTTTTAAATCATATTCAAGAATATTTTTTTAAATACACATAGATTTGTTTTATATTATAAAATTTTTTTACTTTCAAATTATGCTTTTTTCATATAAACATATATTTGTCTTAACATAAAAATATGTAAAATTTTAATATTTGTTATAGGTAATAATCAGTCAAAGTTGGATTACTGAACATCGAATGAGAAATGAATATGAGGAAGGTGTTGATGTCTTTTTGGAATTTTCTAAACGAAATGTCCCAAGTAGTGACATTTTTATCTATCCATGCCTGAAATGTTTGAATATAAAGATGTTGAAATGTAGAGATATAATATATCATATGATTTTTCATGGATTTAATCCAAGTTACAGACCTTGGATTTGGAATGGTGAAACTGGACAGAATGTCACTAATGATGATGATTGGCAAGATGGTAACTCTGATGGAATTGAAGAAATGATTCGCGATATTGCAGCAGAACAAATTGAGATAGAACCAACAGTTGCGCGTCTATATGGTGATGCTAAAAAACCATTATATCCTAGTTGTACAGATTTTACGGTTCTTTCATCGGTGTTATGATTGATTAACCTGAAGGTGAAACATGGATGGAGTGACAAAAGTTTTATAGAGCTGCTGAAATTGCTGAAAGACATTCTTCCAAAAGATAACGATCTTCCATATTCACATTATAAGGCCAAGAATATATTATGCCAGATGGGATTGGGATATATGAAAATACATTAATGTCCAAATAATTTTATGATATATAGGAAGGAATATTAATTTCTGTCAGAGTCTCCTAAATGTGGGACATCAGGGTATAAGGTGAAAGAATAATCACATGCTGATGTAGAGATTACAAATATCCCTTCAATGTTATTTTAGAATATTCCTATAATTCATCATTTCAAAAATTTATTTTCTAATTCACATGATGCAAAAAGGATAAGATGGCATGTTGATGAGCGGTTATGTGATGGAAAAATATGTCATCGAGCTGATTGTCCAAAATTGAAAAAAATTGATGAGTAGTATTCTACATTTGGAAATGAAATTAGAAATCTCAGAATAGGGTTGTGTACAGATGGAATGAATCCATACTGAACCCTCAACAACACACATAGTTCATGGCCTGTTTTATTGGTAATTTATAGCCTCTCTCATGAAGTTTGTATGAGGTTCAAATATTTCATGTTGAGTATAATGATCTCGGGTCTGGAGGAACCTATCAATGATATTGATGTTTACTTGTCATCGTTGATTGATGATTTGATACTTTTATGGGTGGATGGTATTAGGGTGAATGATTATTATAATATGGAATATTTTCAACTGCATGCAGTGCTTTTGTTCACAATAAATGACTTCCCAGGATATGGAAATTTTTAGGGATACAGTGTTAAAGGGAATAAAGCATGTCCAATTTGTGAACAACAGACGTCATATTGTCAATTGCATCATGGGAAGAAAACAATGTCCATGGGTCATCAAAAGTATTTTTCTATGGATCAATCTTATAGTAGACTAAAAAAGGAATTCAATGGCTCACATGGGTTTGATATTTTTCCAAAACCTTTATCCCATGATCTATATTTTGAGAGGGTGAAAACCCTTGATGTGACATTGGGAAAGACACAGAAATCTGGTATTGATAGACAGATTTGGAAGAAAAGGACAATAATTTTTGAGCTACCATATTAGAGATATCATGATGTTAAACATAATACTGATGTCATTCATGTGGAGAAGAATATCTATGATTGTATGGTCGGAAAATTGTTAGATATTAATGGAATGAAAAAAATATGGGTTGAATGCAAGATTGGACATACTATCAATGGGAATACATTTGGAGTTAGCTCCCACTACTAATGGAAGATGCTCAATTCTTCCCCCAGCTTTTCATACATTATCGAAGAGGGAGAAAATTTTCTTATGTCAGTGTCTTCATGATATAAAAGTGCCTCAAGGATATTCTTCAAATGTAAAAAACTTTGTCTCACTGAAGCTCTTGAAGTTGATAGGTATGAAATCTCATGATAGTCACGTCATGATGCAACAGCTTCTACTAGTTGCATTGCATGGAATATTTCCCATTCGTGTCAGAAAGTCTATAATGAAGTTGTTTTATTTTTTTCAATTCAATTTGTAAAAAAGGCAATTGATGAGAATGCTTTGAACATTTTGGAAAAGGATGCAATTTGTATACTTTGACAATTGGAAATGTATTTTTGTCTAACTTTTTTTGATATAATGGTGCATTTAATGATTCATCTGGTTTGAGAAATAGTGATTTGTGGACCTTTATATCTTCGTTGGATGTATCCTTTGGAATGGTATATGAAAATATTGAAGGGGTATGTTAAGAATCCATATCGACTTGAAGCCTCCATTATTGAAAAGTATATTTCTAAGGAGGTTGCAGAGTTTTGTACGAGCAACATGGTTGTAGCGTAGCACATAGGTTTTCCTCCATCTTTCCATGAACGTGTTAATAATGAGGGAAATGGGATTCGTGGCTTGAAAGTCAAATCTTTGTCAGCTGAACATATGAAAAAGTTAGAATCATACATCTTCAATAACAAAGCTGATGCTCAACCATATATCACATTTCATATTAATGAGTTGAAACAATGTCATCCAAAGAAGAATGAAATGTGGATTTTGAATGAACACAACGAAAAAAATTTGTCATGCTTTAAAAAGACCATTCTTGGTAGATCAGATGTATCAAAGACATTAAAATGGATAATGGGTGGTCTATGTTTAAATGTGATAACATGGTCTGGTTATGACATTAATGGATATACATTTCATACGGAAGATCAGGACAATAGAAGTGTAGTTCAGAATAGTGGTGTATTAGTGTTTACAGAAGCAATGCATTTTTTGAGTGTTAAGGACAAAAACCCAATTTCTGCATCAAGTGCATATTATGGAGTGATTGAATACATATGGTAGGTTTATTTATTTAAATTTAAGGTTCATGTTTTTAACTGTAAATGGTTTTTTTGGTAAAAACAGTGTCAGACACGATGAATTTGGAATAAAAATTATTAATCTAAATATATTGGAAGACACGTCTGATTCCTTTATACTGGAAACACATGAAAAACAAATTCTCTATGTATTAGATTAATCCGATATGCAGTGGGTTGTTGTTTTACAAGGGAAAAACAATATGTTGTTGAGGAAGAACTTGATGAAGATTCTGATTTATGTGGGATCCCTACTTCCATGGAAATATTATTAGAACATAATGATGAGCATGTTGAAGACATGGTTTGTTCCATAAGGAACGATCACCGCGATGGAATTTTGGAAAACAATCCATTTGTACATTCCTAAAATTACAGGTATCATTTGTTTATTTCTTGTTTACATTTATATTTTTCATAAAATATTAGATATTGTATGTTTTTTCTTCATTAAAACATTTATTAAAACAAAATAAGTAAAAGTTTTTGTTTGTTTTAAGTTTGTTTAGTTTAAATTATCATGTTTACCATTAAATAAATTATATATCTAATATTTTTGTTCAGTGAAAATTACTTTACCATGTTTTCAAGGTTTACTAGATTTACCATGATTACCATGTTTACCATCTTTGCCATCTTTACCATCTTTACCATTATTTAACATGCTTACCATATTAACCATGTTTATTGTTACGTAACGTAGTAAAATTTTCTATTTTCTAATTACAGTAGTATTAAAATATTTGAATTTGTATATTTGTGAACTAATGTTTGTTTTTTTTTATTTTAAGGATAATGACAGATCAATCAGTTGATCAACCACGTGATTCTAGAGATGATAATATTGGTCACACCTCTGGGGAGAAACATTCACATGCTCTTGTTTTTGTTCCCCAATCTTCCACATGTGCTCCTATTATGTCAAAGGGTTAAAGAGTTAGTAAACGTGGGTGCACACTATTACCAAAATTATCACTTTCCCGTATGCATGATCAGAGGACACTCATTGAGTTTGATGAGGATGATATTCCTAGATGTCTAAATGAAACATATTTTAAGCGTTTTGTATCAACTAAGGGTAAGAGCAAAGTTAGAATATTGTATGATGAGTGGAGAAGTCTAGATAAAGAGATAATCTCTCAGTTGTGGGAGACAATTTTGGTAAGATCTTTTGCTATTTTTTTCCTGTTCATTATATGTTTCTAGTATATATAATATGTTTAATCTATTATTTATCAAATGAAATTTCATATTCCTGACACTAGAGGAGTTAGGAAGAAATGATTATCGAAGGCTTCCAGGATATGGAGGGATTTCAAATCAACCATGTCATCTGATTTCATTTTTGGTCATAGGGGTCATGACAATCCATGTCTTATACAGCCTTTTATAGATAAAGACACATGGAGACAGTTTGTTGAAAGTATAATAAAAGAGTCATTTGTGGTAAGGAAAATGTAATATTTTATAAGATTTCTTATATAAATTATCATATTATTTTTTTGTTAATGATTTATTATTATTAATTTACAGCAAAAAAGGAAAGATCATTATGAGAGCTAGTCTAAAAATGTATACCCTCATAGTTTATCTCGGGGAGGTTATGCATTTTTGGAAGAACAAATGATGGTGGAAAATTTACAAAAACTAAGACCTAAGTCTTCAAGCTATAGAGAGGTGTCCCCTCCATCCCCTCTATCTTGAGATGAAAAATGGAAGAGAGCTCGGGTGGGAAAAAGGGAAATATCTTTCGGAAGAATCAAGAATCATAGGTGAGAGGATTGTAAGATATTTATTTTATTTATTTAAGTTAATTATTTTATACATATAATTTCAATCATTAAAAAAATTTCAATTAATTAATACTGGACTCTCTTGAGGAGCAGAGCTCACAGTGGGTATTTATGGCTGTCGGGAGGCAAGATATTTTATTTGCAGCATTGGGAAAGCCCGAACATCCTAGTCGTGTACGAGGATATCCGGCAGATGTATCGGTAAGAAAAGTGATTCCACGTTCTTTAACTTCTAACGTTGCGGGTGTTTATAAAAAAATAGAATCCTTATAGGCTAAATTTAATAATATTAATGTGACGATGGAGGAAAAGATTAGAACATCGATACAGTCTATGATTGCAGACATGCAAAGACAATTTCAGACTCCAGCTCCAACTCCTCCACCTCCCCCTGTAGACCCTATTATTTATCCTCCACCTCCGCCAGTAGCTCCCACTCCCCCACCTCAGCCTGCAGACCCCATTTTTTATCCTTCTCCTCTGTCGTAGCTTCCTACTTATTGTGAGTTGTATGTTGATGATCCTAATAATCATATAGTTGGATATGGGTTGGTATATTGTATATAAGATACAGTTCATCATCAAAAATTAGAGGTAGAGAATCAGAGGGTCACTGTACAGGATATTATAGATAGATCATCTTGAGTACCATTACCTACAGATGAGGTGATGACAGTTAGACATAGTATCGAACATTTTTTTTATTTGGCCATCCAAAATTCTTCGACTCATTACCATAGTGGTTTGTATGTTATATCATTTATTTTATATTTTTATCAAACATGTTTTATCATTTGAAAACTAATATATTTTTCAATTTATTTCTACAGGAATACTTCAATGGTAAAGAAATACTGTATAGACCACATCAAAGACAAGTGGCTATGACATCAGATACATATTCTTGTAGTCTTGACAGATTTTCAAGATATTCAAATTTGTTGGGAGGTCATTTTGAGTTTCCAATGGAAGCTCATTTTTGTGGATGTGCAATTACATGGGGTATTGTGAAAACTGATATCATGGATCTTGTTACTAGAGATAAGTTGGGCATCAATGTGGTGGAAATTTATTCCATGTAAGTATGAAAACCATTTCCCTATGTTTTATTTATTAAAAATCTATACTTATGACTGTTTTGTATTAGGTATCTTTGTAACATTTGTAAGAAGAATGAGAAGATAGTTGTATATAGATTCATGGAACCGCAATTGATTTCCCCTGAAGCAAGTGCATTGGATGAGGAACAAAAAATGCTTTATATTGCTGAAATACAAGAATAGAATATAGACACATAATGTTGGATGATGCCTTTTCGTTAGAGGTATGAAACACATCTCTCTCAAATATTTCATTATCTTTTAACAGAAAACCCCACTAGCCTTAAATTTTCTTTAATTTGTGATCATTTGATGATAAAGGCTTTTTGCCCAAGGGAGAAAATACTTTATTGGATATGCTCTGTCCATGGTGATGTGTGGGAATGTTTTAAGAAAATGTTAGAAAAGTATGTTTCAATTTCTCAATAGTTTTATATATTATAATGAATTTTACATTTACCCCATTCGTATTATTTTCTAATAGGGGACGGGATTACTTTCGAAAGAACACAAAGAAAAGGAGTGTGAAGATCAAATATTTAAATGTGAAGATAAATATTCATTTATAATTTGTACTTTTTTGAATTATTACATAAAAATAATATATTGAATTTACACTCATTCAAAAAGAATTGTCATGAACAACAAGGCGTCATCGAATGCGGATATTATATGTTAAGATTTATGTATAAAATAATGTCAACTAGGATAGTTGTAAACATTGACCTGGTATGATTTCCTTTTAAACTTTTCCATAATATTTCAATTTGATTTATTCATTATACACATTGACTAATATCCTTTTAATTTGTAGCTATATGATGACCCTCAACCCTATACTGCTCAAGACAACAAATACTTACAAGTGGAAAGGTCAAATTATTTTACAGGTTTGATTTAATTTTAGTTGTTTGTATTGTTAAATGTAATTTTGAATATTTTCATCGTAATTGTGTATTTGGTAGTAATTTGGGTTGGATTTGGTTTTTTTTATGTTGGCAGTGTATGTTTTTAATGTTATATATGTGAATGTTTAATTTTCTATACTTCTTGTTTTAGTCTACTTATGATGGTTTTTCTGGTATGGATTCTGGTCTAAGGGGGAGGGGTTCAAAGGGTGTGGGGGGTGTTCAGTGGGGGTGTATAGGGGTATGGGAGGTCTATTTGGTAGGGTGGGGGTCCTGGGTGTCCATGAGAGCGGGGGGTTATTCCAGGGGGAGTGAGCATTTCCAGGATGGTTGAAGGGCTATTAAGGGGAGTGGGAGGCTGTCCAGGGGGTGTCCAGAGGTGTGTGAGTGTCTTGTGGGGTGAGGGGGGTTTCCAAGGGTGTGGGAGGGATGTCCAGTGGGGGTAGGGGGGAGGTCTAGGGTGTCCATAGAGATGGGGACAGTCTAGGGGGTGGGAGAGGAGGCGCTAGCATCCCTCAGGGGGGGGGGGGGTGGGAACGGCACATGAAGGTTCTAATCACTCCCACATGTGAATAATTTTGAGAGATCAAGCATCGCATGTGGGAGTGATAAGTACCTTCCTGTGGTGTTCCCCCCAAGGGTGTGTCTCGGAGGGTGTCCTAGAGTGTGGGGGTGTCCAGGAGGGTTCGGGATAGTCCTGGGGGTGGGGGCAGTCCAGGGGTGTGTGGGGGTGTCCAAGAGGGTGGGGGTTGTCCAAGGTTGTGGGGGGATACTAGGGGGTGGGGGAATTCCTTGGGTTTGGGTGGTGTCCAGAAGGGTGGGGGCAGTCTCGGGGGTTGTTGCAGTCCAGGGGTGTGGGGGGTGTCTAGGGGTGGGGGTTTTCTAGGGGTGGGGCCTGTCCAGGGGTGTTTGGGAATGTCCAGGGGGTGGGGGCAGTCTAGGGGTGTGGGTGTCCAGGGGTGTGGTGGGGGCTGTCTAGTGGGGTGAGGGGGTTCTGGTCTGTTTTTGGTAACTTTTTGGTCTATTTTAGGGGTGTGGGAGGGCTTCCCAGGGGTGTGGGAGTTTTGTCCAGACGGTAGGAGGGTATACAGGAGGGTGGGGGGATGTTCATGGGTGGTGGGGATGTCCATAGGTATGTTGGGGGGGGGGGGGGGGTCCAGGTGTGTGGTGGGGGTAGTCTAGTGGGGTGAGGGGGTTCTGGTCTTTTTTGGTAACTTTTTGTTCTGTTTCAGGGGTGTGGGAGGGTTTTCTTGGGGTGTGGGAGTGTTGTCCAGGGGGTGGGGGTATACAATATGGTGGGGGGTTGTCCAGGGGTGTGGGGGCTGTCGAGGGGGTGGCAGGGATGTTCAAGGGTGTGGGGGCTGTCTAGGGGTCGAGGGGCATTCCAGGGGTGTGGGGGTGTCCCTGGGTGTGGTGGGGGCTGTCCATTGGGATGAGTGGGGTTGTACATGGAGTGGTGGGGCAGTCCAGGAGGGTGGGGGGTAATCCAGGGTTTTGGGCGTTGTCCAATAGGTGGGGTATTCTATGGGTGTGGGGGTGTCCAGGGGTGTGGTGGTGGGTGTCTAGTGGGATGAGGGGGGGTTTCCAGTGGGTGGTGGGGCAGTACAGGAGGGTGGTGGATGTCTAGGGGTGTTGGGGGATGTTCATGTGGTGGGGGTAGTCTAGGGATGCGGGGGTGTCCAGGGGTGTGGTGGGGGATAGTCCAGTGCGGTGAGGGGGTTCTGTTCTGTTTTTGGTAACTATTTGGTCTGTTTAGGGGTGTGGGAGGGCTGTCTAGGGGTGAGGGGGTGTTGTCCAGGGGTGGGGGTATACAGGATGGTGGGGGGGGGGGGGTCCAGTGTTTTGGGGGCTGTCCAGGGGGTGGTGGGGATGTCTAGGGGTGTGGGGCTGTCTAGGGGTTGGAGAGGTTGTCCATGAGTTTGGGGGTTGTCCAGGGGTGTGGTGGGGGCTGTCCAGTGGGGTGAGGGGGGCTTTCTAGGGGGTGGTGGGGTAGTCCAGGTGGTTGGGGGTTGTTAGTGGTCTTGGGGGTTGTCCTGGGGGTGGGGGGTAGTCCAGGGGTGTGGGGGTGTCCAGGGGTCTGGTGTGGGCTATCCAGGTGTGTCGGGGGCTGTCTAGTGGGTGGGGGACGTCTAGGGATGTGGGGGGTGTCCATGGGTGTGGTGGGGGTTTTACAGTGGGGTGAGGGGGTTCTGGTCTATTTTTGGTAACTTTTTGGTCTGTTTCAGGGGTGTGGGAGGGCTATCCAGGGGTTTGGGTTTTTTGTACAGGGGGTGGGGGCATACAGGAGGGTGGGGGGTTTTCCAGGGGTGTGGGGGAATTCAAGGGGGTTGTGGGGATGTCCATGGGTGTGGGGGGTCGTCCAGGGGTGGGGGCTGTCCAGGGGTGTGGGGGTGTCCAGCGGTGTGGTGGGGGTGGGGGGGTGTTCTGGACTATTTTATGTAAGCATTTTCTCTATTTCTGGTGATTGGGCTGGGCATTGTAGTGGTTCTGGTTTATTAAAAAAAATTACGTCAGTTATTTCATAACCGACGTAAAAAAGTCATTGGTATGGGTTATAACATCGATTATATGGAAACCGACATAAGAAAATCATTGCGGATGGTTTTTACATCAGTTATTTCATAACCGACCTAATACATTGAAATGGTTCGTTTTTTACGTCGGTTATTAAATAATCGACCTTGTAAATATGTTTTTACATCGGTTATATAATAACCGACATTGAAAACCGCTTGGAAAACATGTTTATCACGTCGGTTATTTATATAACCGATGTGATAACCACATTGGAAGTGTGCTTTATGAGGATGGTTATATAATAACCGACATGAAAGGGAATATATCACATCATTTATTAAATAACCAATGTAATAAAGCACTCCTCCGAAGCGTTTTCCATGTCAGTTTTTTATCAACCGACGTGAAAACCGCTTGTCAGAGCTTTAAGACATCATTTATTATATAACCGATGTTAAAGGGTGTATATCACCTCAGTTATTAAAGAACCAACGTCATAAATCACTCCTCTAAAATCATTTTCCACGTCGTTTTTTTATCAACCGACGTGAAAAACTGCTTGGCAAACAGGTTTATCACATTGGTTATTTTTATAACTGATGCGATAAATGCTTCAGAAGTGCTTTTTGACATCAGTTATTATATAACCGATGTGAAAGGGTATATATTACATCAGTTATTAAATAACCGATGTCATAAAGCACTCCTCCGAAGCATTTTTCACGTCGGTTTTTTATCAACTGACGTAAAAAATGCTTTGGATTTGTGTTTTTACATCGGTTGCAGAGTAACCGACGTAAAAAACATTTTTTATAACATCTCATATAATAATGTTGGCCAAAATAAAATGTTAAAAATTAAAAATAAATGTCGTAAAAAAAAATTTCTGCACTAGTAAATCAAC
The DNA here is from genome assembly GCA_963277665.1 of Viscum album. Classification (NCBI taxonomy): domain Eukaryota; kingdom Viridiplantae; phylum Streptophyta; class Magnoliopsida; order Santalales; family Viscaceae; genus Viscum; species Viscum album. The sequence goes on along the minus strand of OY728152.1, from coordinate 1,013,885,884 downwards.
CAAATTTGTGTCACCTATAGTAGTAGTTGTTTTAACATACACCAGCCCAACCTAAGAGGCTATTTCCACACCATTGTATCAAATAACACTGAATATATTGATTAAATCTTAACCTAGGGTTTCGTAGAATAATCCTACAGTGAAGGATATTCCAAAATTGGTCATATAGATATAGGATAATAGGAAGAAAATCCTTACATAGTGGAATCAATCCACATCCATGAAGAAATTATAAGAAATTAGTTTCAAAAGGAGCATCCACCAATGGGTGGTACATGCTATAGGGTTTTGGCAAGGGGATCCATTGTGCCTTAGGATGTTCATCCAAGTTCCTCACTGTAGGGGGTCTTTCCTAGGGAGCTTATGTAGAGGGATCCATGGTGGTGTTTGCATCTTTAATGGGGAGGGTTCAACCATGGGGTGCACTTGAAGGGGTTTTATTATATGCGAAATTGTTCTATGGAGTGAATAGTGAAGTAGAGTCCCCAGGTGGGTCTCTACAAAATAAAACTAATTAATAATAATTATAATTATTTTAAAAGAATTAATAATAATTATAATAATTTTGGAAAAATTATTATTACCATTAAAACCTTTATTGTTATTTTCCCATAAAATTTAAATTTTATTTATTTTCCAATTGTTCATAAATTTACTTAATTTAATTTATTTAAATGATGAAACATATTGCAATGTTCTGACTCTCAAAAAAATATCTTCTGGTACTGGGTTTCAAATTTGAGATGTTCATTAATAGTCCGAAGATTAAAAAACCCTCGTAAAATTATCATGGTACAAAACATGGGTTTCAATGATATACCCACATCAAAATTTCTCATCCCCAATAAGCTTTCAGTAAATAAAAAAACCAAATAATGGTTGTGTAAAAAAATTCATCCAAATAGAATTGTTTCATTTCCCACTCCAAAACAATCCGCAAGAATTTCATAATCCCAACAAACTTAAGCCTTGAAAACATGATCTAAAGAGTCAAATCCCATCCAAAATATCAATGCATCACCTGACTAATCCCACCCATCAAGAGACATGATCACATAATCATCAATTTACCCACACTCCCATTGGTAATTTTCCACTAATGTCTTAAGAAGATAACTGTAAATTCCAAATCGTGATTCTTTCAACATTGAAATTTACAAAGGGGATACATCCTAATAATTATAATGATTCTTATCAAGTGATTTCATCAACTAGGTGAACCTGATTGCGTGGGGGGTCATAACAGATACATCGTCAAAGAAAACATTCAAATCTCAATCAACCAACAATGATTGGCTACAAATTCTTTCCTCAAAATACATCAACATCCACCAAACCACGCTAACCCTTAAATTTGTGATGTGATCTTAAAATGATCAAATTATATAATCATACAATAATAAAAAATGGAAACAATTAAATCCATGTCTGACAAACCATTATAAAAAATTATGTAATTAGCATCTAACACATACAAAATAAACCGAAATTCCTTTCTTCACAATGAATTCACTAGGTAACACAAGCATATATAATTATTTACATACCAGACATCAATTGACAGTTCCAATAATAATACATCAGACGAATATTAAAAAACCACTGTTCATATTTACAAACAAAGGCATAACCAAATCAAATTCACATCTCGCCTATAACCCAGATAATAACCACACATCAATGTAAACGACTATTAATACATTATCCTGACATAAGACTACCGCCTTCTTATTTCCACTAGGAGGATTTCATGTTAGAGTACATGATTGTATCAATAATAGAGCACACTATGATTATTCCAATGATCCCAAAAAACTCAGTCGAAACATTATTGGTCAAATATTTACAAAAAACTCATTTTCACGTACCAATGTGTCATCAACAATACCCCTGATTCTAATCCCACACATGGAAATTGTGTTCCATCCAATCATTCCAATGAAACTCTTCTCAGAATAATGATGGTTAGACAATATGGTGCATTATATCAACCTCATTGAAGTCGTGCTTCTATGAAATCACTGACACATACACACCCACCGATGTGACAATACCCACCATTAGATTGTCCACGTCGTTGAAGAAAATACCAGTTCTCACAAGAATGGTAGCTCATACAAATATTAATTGCATGAGTAATGTTCCATGAACCATGTTCACAATGTCAATAATCTAGCATGAATGATGAAATTTAAATGAACGTGCATGTAAAAACACCTGAGTCGCAAAAATTCATCTCGAGTAGTCCGAAGAAATTACCTAATGACTCTATCACTATACTCTGGTGGTGACCAAAAAAAATCATCAACATTACAAGATCAATGACCAAACTAAATTCAACCTATTCAATACATCAATAACCACTCGATAGTTATCTCATATGATAGGACCCACAACCCCATGTTCAAAATATCCAATGTGACATCATCTCTTACAACCATTAACTCTGTTGATGATGAATTGAGTCCTCCATTAGTGAAGAAAATAGAGGATAAATGGACCACCTATGCAGTTGACCACTCTTTTGGAATGCATATCATGTTAAACCAATCATTCCTTGATGCTTGTTCCCATATCAAGAGTCAAGATACAACAACCACCCCTATGAACAAGGATATTTCATTAAATGCCCAAAATTTATACTAGGGACAATGACACAAAATGGACACCAATGTCAAAAGATCATAGAGGAAGAATGGAGTCTAAATATCATAGGGTTATACCTACCATAGATATCCACTTATGCAGAATACTTGTCGAACACCTCACATAAACATGAAAAATAGATTTTACTAAGCTCAATATCTCCATATAATTTTTTTCATTTCTAAAATAAATATTCTCTAGATAAACACTCATTTCATCATTTTAAGGAAACTCAATGAATCATTATCTACCCTTAAATGATTATCTTAAATAGAGGAAACTACTCTAAGTTCTATCTATAAGACCTTTATACTTAAATCCATTTGATAATAAATCTTGTACATGTTCTACAGTGGGACGGAAGGATGATCACGAGAGCGCTGCGGCGAAAAACCCTAAACCTGTCTTTGACCTAATCTTCATCGATGGATGTCTTCGATCCGCAATGGGAATCCCCCACTTTGCCCACTCTGGAGACCTCAGGTGTTGAATCCTCTAAAATCGAAGTGGGAAATCTAGAGGTTCCACTTTGAGCACTACCTGTTTCCTTCCGCGATGCACTTCAAGGCTCGGATCTCAACAGCGTGAAGGAGCATAAGCCTCCTCTTATCAAAAAGCTAGAGGATGGTGGATTCTCTGTTGAGGCAGATCTCGAAGCACTGAAGCAAAGGGAATCTCTGTGCAAATTATCAGTTCTTGGTCGTGTTGTTTACAGCACAGGTGATCGTCCCTGGTCTCTAACTGATCTCAAAGGGAGAATTGCACATTGCTGGAATTCTCCCAATTAGAAGATGATCCCCATCGGCAAAGGGTATTATCATATTATTCTCAATTCCCAAGAGCAACTTGAACAGGTTTGGAGACTAGGTAATATTCATCTTAAACCAGGTCTCCTTATAATTTCAGATTGGGATGTTTCTTTTAACCCCCACACTCACATGAACTCTATGGCACATGTCTGGATCCGAATTCATGGTCTTAACTGGTTTTTTTGGAACCCTAAGATCCTAAATGACATAGCCTCCTGTATAGGTTCCCCCATTAAAATTGACCATAGAACATTGAATGGAGACCTTGGATTGTTTGTTAGAATCATGGTTGAAGTAAATCTAGATTCTGAACTACCTTTGGTCATAAATTTTAATGCTCCCAATTATAGAACTGACATCAGGATAGAATATGAAAGGAAACCTCCTTTTTGCGAGGTCTGCAAATTGATAGGGCACAATGTTGCTAACTGTAGAGTGGTTAGAAGGCATGTTGACCCCTCTATTTCTAATGACTGGAAAGAAAACACACTTAGCAAGAAAGGTAAAGCTTTATTGGAGAAAACTGACCCTCCTAAGAAGAAACATGAAGAATGGGTCATGAAATCTAATAACTTTGCCTCCCTTGAGGGGAAATCATGGGGAAAATTAGTCGAAGAAGAAGAAAATATGGTGGCTGGATCTTCTAACACCTTCCAGGTAAATGGAGACAGCAATAAGCCTGCCACTCCCCCCCTTTTGACCTCTAATGATCCTGCACTTCTTGCCCCTGTTTCGAAGAAGAGCTCTTGCAGGAACATTGAGAACTCTAGAGCTGCACCTACACCAGATGGGACTGGGATAGACCTCAACAATCTGAATGCTCCAGGAAGTCGGCAAGAGGAACCCCCCCCAGTGATCCTGGTCCTCCTGGTAACATGCAAAAAACACCACAAAGAGGTAACTCAGTTATTTTTCCGCTTGATTCTGCTGATAACACCGGTACTATTACCTGTGGGAATTCTTTGACTGAGCAGACTGCAAATCCTGCTCCAAGCATGCAAATTGACCCAAATATCAACACTGCTTCTATGGTTTTAATCTCTGATTTGCATGCTCCTGCTCATGCTGATAATAGTATTACTAACCCCACTGTTGACATGCACATCATTGAGAATCACAACAATGTCCCAACTGAAACTCTCACTATTTTTCTTGATTATGTTTCTAAAACCCCTTCCACTGTCCCTGGAAAAAATAATATGTTTGAACAAGATGTAAATCCTGTTTTAAGCATGAAGACTGGGACAAATGTCATTATTGATTCTACTGTTTTAAACTCTGATTTGCATACTCCTGTCTCCCCTTCTCCTGATAACACTAAGTTCTCACCTAAATACAAATCAGACTCTACTGGTACTCTTAAACCTCATGCTGTTTCTGCTGAAAAAACAGATCTAGAGAACTCTCATATTTTCCCTTCTCAACCTTTAACTCCTGATGCTTCTGTGTCGGTTCATTTGAATGAGCCTCCTACGATCATCTCCTCAAATTCTGATATCAAATCAACTGAGAACAAATCAGAATCTACCTCCCCACCTCTTATTAGAAGATCTAAGAGGATGAAAAATTCTGGAAAATCCAAAAAAAAGGCTCTAACCCAAAACATAGGTAACAATGAATCTCCTATTTTGGAACTGCCAAGTCATTGCCAACAATGACACCTCCATGACACTTAGGAGGCTTATAAACAATCATAAACCTCAGCTTTTTGACATATCAGAACCCAAGGTCAACTTTAATTCTAGTTTTATGAGACTTAGCTCTCTTTATTATAACTTTTTAGGATCCTGCAAAAATGGTCCCTTGATGGACTCTATGTGGATCTTCTATCACTCCTCCCTTCAAAACATCAATGTCTTCAAAAATGCTGATCAACATTTCACTTGTGACTTTATCTGGAATGATCAGCACATCTTTTGCACGATGGTCTATGCTAATAACAGGTATCAACAAAGAAGAAATCTTTGGAAAGATCTTTTTGACATGGCTAACACTATTCAAGATCCGTGGGTGATTAGCGGTGACTTCAATGCTATTCTTTGTCCCACTGAAAAAATTGGACCCTCTCATCTTTCTATATCCACAAGAGAATTTAGATCTGCTATTGATGACTGTAGTCTCTCTGAAGTTAACCTCACTGGGGAGAAATACACTTGGTATAGAAGGCATTATAACAAAACTGTTGCCAGTAAGCTTGACAGGGCCTTTGTTAACATGAAGGCCCTGGACACCTGGGATAGTGTCTCTTGTATAACGCTCCCCAGACTTAACTCTGACCACCACCCCATTTTACTCAGCTCCCTCTCTAATGAACGCAGATCTCCCCTCCCTTTTAAATTTAATAATGCTTTGTCCCTTGACCCTGACTGTGTCAACTTGATTGATAATACTTGGAATTATATGAGCCATTCTCATGACCCTTTTGCCTGTATTTTCAAATTGAAAATTTTAAAACAAGCTCTCAAAGGCTGGTGTAAAACCAAGACCCTTCAAATGGATTATGTCATCACCTCTCTTGAAGATGAACTTAATCAAATCCAAATCCATAGTTCCAACTCTGATTTTAACCTCGACCCTCAGCTGGAGGTCGATACAGCTCTTAAGCTTAACACCTTACTCACCTTTAAGGATAAAATTCGGAAGCAAATGTTTAGGACCAAATGGCTAGCTGATGGTGATAGAAATAGTAAATTCTATAACTCTCTTCAAAGAACCAGAAAAGCCAATCGTCCTCTCACTAAACTGATTCACAATGATTTGATCATTGAATCTGAAGAAGCCATTGCGGATCATGTTGTCTCTTACTTTAATGACATTTTCAATGGCCCTGAGAGAAATATTGATCTCGATCCTAATATTATCCCCTTAATGGTGGATGAGCATGACAATGACTCCATCTTAGCTATTCCTTTGGATCATGAAATTAAAGACACTGTCTTTAGTCTAAATCCTGATAGTGCTCCTGGACCAGATGGTTTTAACAATGGTTTCTATCAAAATCACTGGGACACTCTTCGTTCAGATGTTTGTAAGCTGATAAGGTCTTTTTTCATTCACGGATCCCTCCCTCGGGGTATCAATGCTCAATTCCTCACCTTAATACCCAAAGTTGAAAATGCTTCTGAAATTCATCATTTTAGACCAATTGCTCTTATCAATACCCTTTACAAGATCATTACTAAAATCATTGCCAACAGATTGGCTCCAATTTGCAATAGAATTGTCTCATGGAATCAGTTTGGCTTCATTAAGAATAGATCCATCCAAGAATGCATTTGTCTCGCCTCAGAATATACCAACACCCTTAATAAAAATAATAGGGGGGGGGGGGTTGTGTGGCCATCAATATTGATATTAGAAAACCCTTTTATACCATTGATTGGGGTTTTATATTTAGAGTCTTGAAAAATTTTGGTTTTCATGAGACTTTTATCAAGAGAATCAAGACTTTATTTCAATCTGCTAGCATTTCCATATTAATTAATGGCACCCCTCGTGGCTTTTTTAAATGCTCTAAAGGTGTCAGACAGGGCGATCCCCTCTGGGCCATTCTGTTTGTTATTGCGGAAGACTACTTTAGCAGACTCATTCATAATCTGGTTGATCAAAGTAAACTTAAACCCATTCAGGCTGCTAGAAACCTTACTGTCCCCACTCACCTCCTCTATGCTGATGATATTATTTTTTTTCTTAAGGGAGATCAAAGAAATATTCAATGTCTTAAACAAGCTATCTCTCATTACAAGGACCTTTCTGGACAATCTATTTCCTGGAACAAATCTCACATTTTCTTCGGTAAAAATTTTCATGTTAGAAGAAAATCCATTATCACAAATAATCTTGGAATTAAGGAAGGCTCTTTTCGCTTCACGTACTTGGGCATCCCGATTTTCTTGGGACATCATAAATCCTCTTATTTCTCTAATATCACGGATCAAATTATTAATCAACTTTCTACTTGGAAGGGGAAATCCCTCTCCATGGATGGTAGAATTTTTCTTGTCAAATCTACCATTGTCTCTAAGCTGGTCTACTCGCTCATGATTTATAAATGGCCCATAGGTACTTTCAAGAAAGTCAATACCTTTATAAAAAATTTCATCTGGACGGGAAGTATCTTTGAAAGGATACTTGTTACAATCCCATGGAAGACATGTTGTAAACCTCTTGATAATGGAGGCATTGGCATCAAAAACTTAAAATTGTTCAACGATGCCCTGCAAGTGAGATTCACTTGGCGCCTTATTAATAACAACTCTAAAGCCACTGACTTTTTAAAATATATATTTTTAAATAAAATTTTAAAAGGAAATCTTAATTTCATCAACTCTTCAATCTGGCCCTCTATTAGAAACTCTTATCAGAAGATTATGGCTAATTCCAGGTGGATGGTCAGCGTTGACTCTAACATTAAATTCTGGTGTGACAACTGGATAGGTACTCCTTTAATTTCCATGCTGCCTCCTAATAACACTTCTATAAACACCACCCACACTATTAAAGATGTTATGCATCTTCATAAGAATTTTCTCCCCAACGACATTGCTCAAATTATTGAAAATTATACCTTATCCACTTCTGGGGACTTCCTTGTTTGGGAACCTGCTCCCAATGGCATACTTGATTCAAAAAATTTCTACATGCACAATTTTTCTGACAATGAATATAATTATAATTGGATGAGTACTTTCAATAAGTCTTGGATTAAACCCTCCAGGTTAACCCTTATTTGGCGTATTGCTCACAATAGATTGCCCACTGAAAATCGGCTTCAAGCCTCTGGCATTCAACTTTGCTCAAAATGACATTTATGTAATCAACACAGAGAGGATTCTGATCATCTCTTCTTCTCTTGTGCTACGACCACGACTTTATGGAACTATATTTTTGAGCTTTTTAATTCTTCATGGTCCTTATCTGACCCGATTTGTTTGCTTTTGAAGAAATGTACTAAATATGGCGCCTCTCGGCAAGTCAAAAACATTTTTCTTACAGCAGTGGCTGAACTTCTTCATGAAATCTGGTTTGCAAGAAATGATCATATCCATAATAATCACTCTTTTAGTCTTAATGCAGGAAAAGCTCGAATTCTCATTGCGATTCATGAAGCTGCATCAATTCAAAAAGATTGTTGTAGCAATCATATTGGAGACTTCAAGATCCTTAGACGTATCCGTGTCCCGGGTATTTTCCCGAAGCTCAAGCAACCCTTTGAAGTTTTCTGGAAACCTCTGATGCCGGGTTGGATCAAAGTGAATGTCGACGGCGCCTCAAAAGGCAATCCTGGACCTGCTAGTTGTGGGGCCATTTACAGAGACTCTGATGACCAGTGTCATGGTTGCTTTTACGGTGGTTGTGGGATCGCCTCTTCTATTGAAGCAGAGATGCTTGGAGTCATCCATGCTGTTGATTTTGCACTGCAAAGAGGTTGGCGTAAACTTTGGATTGAAAGTGATTCTACCACCATTGTTCAAGCAATTTGGAACGGAGTCATTCATCGAGCCTGGCCGCTTACTATGCGCTGGATGAACAGCTTGAATTCGCTTCAGAAGATCGACTACATTGCTACACATGCCTACCGTGAAGCAAATGCAGTTGCTGATGCCCTTGCCAATAAAGGTGTCCACCAGAACATGACTTGGCTGGATGCGCTGCCAGCTGATTTTCTTCACCTCTATGAAAGAGATTGTAATAAAATTCATTCCTTTCGCTTCATGTAATCTTTTGTTTTCTTTTATTATGCATGGGTTCTTTTAAAAAAAATGTACATGTTCTACAGTCCAATCTTATGGGTAGCCATATAACAATCCCTAAATAACCCATACACATTAGCTGTGGAATTTTTCTTCCCTTTATTTCCAATCGATAATTTTTTTGAAAATAAACCAATTTCAAGTCCAACAAGTTATCATGTCACTAGAAGTTTATAACAGAGGGAAAAATGTTGTAATCACAAAATAATAATATTTTAATAATTGATACATGATAATAAACATGTAAACATGAAACAATAAAACATTCAACAAACATTCTTCATAAAAACATGATATCATGCTAAATATATCACTAAAACATGGTATCTAAATAGGCCTACTAATATACATAACAACATGTTATGGAATTCATGTCACAGAATCATATCAGCTGTAAACTTAGGAATATTGATACATGGAATGATATATCCATGACATGTGAATCTGTATGTGCAAGTTTTGATTCATAATATGATTCATCCATGTAATAATATGCCATGTGTAAAATAACATAGACTCCATAAATTTATAAACAATGAGAATTACACAAATCACTCTTGGGGGAATCATATCATTTGTAATATTGTAAGCCATGAACATTAATTCGTATCCCTAGCCACTTGGTCATTGCTCGTATGTGGGATGATCAATCCCAATAATGGATATTGTCAAACCATTCAAAAATTTCAAGTTTCATATCTACTAAAACAAAAGAGAATGATAATGGAATTTTTTTTAGTACCACTTCATAAGATCCTATCCAGGCATACAATCGAACTGGTTACTAGAACGATCACTACATGGCCTCAAGTGTATCAGCCCATATGCTAGAGGCTACCGACTACAAATGAGGTTCTCAAGAAGTGATAGTGGAAATACTATACCCTTATATCCAATTTTTCACATTATTATAATTGTATATATGTTTTTTCCAACAGTTGAAGTAGTAATTAAATATCCGAGCAGAGAAAGAAAAGTTTGTTCAAAATAAAAAATTATGTATAAATATTTTATACATTAGATGAATCCATGTAATCATGATGATTAATAATTGAAAGAAGTAAAAAATTAATCATGATTCACAATGTGTAAAAAATAAGAAAAATTATGGTGTGTGATAAAAACTACATTTGCCGAATCAAATTGGTTTCTATACCTAAACTAGGGGATGAAGAATAATTAAAAAGTATGAAGGTATGGAGATGTAATAACAAAATTGAAAAAAATTCATCTATGTTTCTAAAGGACACCTAATAGCGATACCGTCTTTGGCTCATTGCCGAAATAAGAGTCATATTTTTTAACTATGTATATATGTACTAATATTTCATGATGTTTTATAAATAATAAAACATAGGTAATAAATTATTTAGTTTTACATTTATTAAATTATCCATTATTAAACCGCATATACCCCCAGGTTCCCCTGGACACCAGTATCTCAATACCATCCTCGGCCCATGACGGAGTCTTAACCATTTCTCATATTCAATTCACAATCATTAGGCCATATCAAAATTCATTATACTTATAATTAAATTCATATATGACCAAATGGACACATTTTCCAATGGAAACTAATTGGGGTGGAAGGCCATTTCTAACACCCCAAGAGTATTTGGAGCATTAATCCCTATCTCACATCCTATTTATCAATCCTTCAGATATTTATATATATCATGGGTGAAGAACATCATGTCTAGCACCAAATGAGTATCTTGAGGATCATTTCATTTTTCATAACCCATTTATCAACCATATATATATATATATATCATGTGCGTAAACATTAGTTTTGCACCACACGAGTATTTTGGGAATCCGTCTCTACCTACCAACATGTTTATCAATAAATCAAATATATATATATATCAAAAATATTAAATCATAACATTAGGAATCATCTTATGGATTCACAAATTACATTACCTTGACATGGTCACATATTCGATACAAAGCATGAAGAAAGGCCTCTCTTGATTATCACATTCCATTTCCAATTGCATTAAAAAATTTCAATTGAGGTAATGTAATTTATGATCATAAATAAAAGGAATGAAATCAACCATCCTAGATGTTTTATGTTCACTAAATTCATTTCAAATCTCTTAAGTCATGTATATTACATTAACCTATGGCATAGTCAACCGGTCCAAATATGTTCCCTATCATGTTTAACAATTTAATCTAAACAACTTAACAAAACAACCCATAGGAATATACCGACTCATATTAACCATTACATTTAATATGAGTATACCCTCTCATGTAGACATTTAGTATTTAAATACATGAGAGTATTTTACCAAATAATTTACCCATTTTCCATTCAAGGTATATAATGACTATACCCACTTGTTATCCATCGCTCTCTTAAAAATGCATTTAACTACCATAATGAATTTTCTAAATCATTAATCTCCATTAATAACCCAGGAAACCAAAAAGTATACCCATTTATTTTACTATTTATCATTCATTAATATCACATTGGCATACAAACCCATTTATTTACGTCAACTCTTATTAATTTCACATGGATTTACACAGTCATGAATCCAATTTTATTTCATTAGATCCATTTAATTCAAGTGCATCAACATGAAATGGAGGAAGTAAATCTCTTAGATAACCAAACTATACTCCTTTAATTATTAAAGAATCGTATAATTAGGAATGAAAGGGATTATAACACATCATCAAGCTATGAAAACAAAAATATTCTCCTAACTCAGCTATAAGAAAGAAGGTAGCAGACCACCGATTGAGGGGTTCAATTACAAAAACATTATTATGTAATCTAAAAAATAATTTAGAAAAAAAATTAAATTTATTCTAGAATATTATGTCTATTTTTCAATGGTATTATAATATAAATATTTTGAGTTTTTAATTTAAATGCATGGATTATGACACTACCTCATAGAATGACCATGCCAATCATTGTAACTAAAATTTCCTTCCTCTCTCTCACACACACACATCTATATACATACGTCCTCAATAATATACATGCATTCCCAATTCCATGAGGAAATAGGTATATAGAGGACATATATATTATATATATACATACCTTATGTACAACTATGTGTGGCTTCAATCATTGATCAAACCCCCAATAACATATATAGTGACACAAAATATATTCGTCTCAGGATATCACACCTCAAATTAAATACAAGGGTCTATTAAACCCCAAAAGAGTCAAAATATTGTGGTTAAAAACTAGGAAACAAGTATAATTGCACACATTAGATAGGGATGGAAAATTGAAACAACCCGATGAGCTACACCTATAGTGTCTGTTATCGGAACAGGGACCAACACCACCAGAGAGGTCCTTTTCACAACACTATAATCGACGAACACTGAAAATTCATATTAAACCATATCCTCATGATTATGTTGAGTATCATAGGGGTATGAATTGGCCAAAATAATCAAATTGGATGTAGGTGAAAAAGTGATATTTCCTTACAATGATGAATCAGACCGCATCTATGGAAGATCTAGAAGAAATCAATCCTTGAAGGAGGGGCCACGAAATTGAGGCATGTACTGATTAATCTAGTGGATCATTCATGACTTAGGGTATTAAGGCAAGGGGACCACTACAGGAGGTCTGTCCAAGGGAGCTTGTGAGGAGGGAGTAGGGGTGTAGCTTTCATTTCTAGGGGAGAGGGTTTGGCTGAGGGGTACATTTTAGGGGGTGAGCATGCTACATAATCATTCCATGGGGAGATGGTGAAGTATAGAGACCTTGTTAGTGTCTATAATAATAATGATGAAGATGATAATAATAATAACAATAATAATAAATGTAATAATAAACACAATAATAATAATGGAAAATTTATTATTCTCATTATGACATTTAATATTATTTTCCCATTTAATTTTCATTTAATTTATTTTCACATTTAACATGAAACTAATTAACATAATTTATTGAAATAAGTACACAAATAATTTTGTTCTTGCTATTAGAAAAAAAATTATGATTATTGGATTCAAAATTATCCCATTAAGTAATTGTCAAAATTTCAAAAACCTATGTAAATATCACATAGTCCAAAACATAGGTTTCTAGAAAAGGGAATCAAGGGGGAGGATGAAAAATGGAGACAAGGATGATGTGTTGTAAGAACCAAGTAATAGATGTCTTAGTACAATTTATATTGTTGGGAAATACATGTAACATATTGATCTATCAAGGGAATTTTGTATTTTGAATAAATTTACTAGGAACACAACTTCATTCTATAAAAAAATCAATTGATAAGAGATATTTTTCACTTTTTTGAACCTATATTTAACTTTAAATGTCATCAAAACATAGATATTCCACTCATTTATTACTTGTTGGAATCTCATTAAAGGTATTCCTCCTCATCCCATCACCCCTCATATATTCTTCATCTATACACAATCTTGAATGAATTTTTATCATATAATGTTGAAATGCTTTATAGAAAATTGGTATATTACATTAATATAGTAATGGTTTATAGGTATCCCGAATTAAAATGGATAATTGTTATAATGGTATCAGATCGCATTACAGATATTATATTATGTTGACTGTCCTTATATTTTAATGGGATGGTCATCTAATATATGAATAATATATTATACAAGGTTCCAATTTCCCAATATATTATGGGTGGTTCACCTAATCATGTGTTATAATTATCTAAAATATAAGATCATCAAAAAAGTTGTTTTGTCATGTATGAATCATCTATATATATTGAATAATTTCTTCTTATTATAAAAAAAATAAAATAATCCCTAATATGTATTTTCAATATTTATCTATTCTTCTACCCATTATCTATTATACCATACAGATTATTTCATGAATGGTGGTATGGGATGATTGGTGACTACATAATACATATGTCATACTAACACCATGCACGTGCCCTTCCCAGGATGTGTGAATTTCCATGTTTGTATGATCAAGTTAAAAGAAATATTTTTGGTGAATGAGAGTTAGTAAAAATATATTTTGATCCCTAGAAAGAAAATTTTACATCTTTATTATTGTTGCAATGGGATATATTGATACGGATTTCATCAAATTTCATCATAGGGGATAACACATAGTAGATCCTTCATTTGTTTCCTCAAGCCTAAATTTGATTACCCATTAATTTTATGTTATTTAATTATTTAATATCACTTATTTATGTTTTATATTAATGTTTTTTGAAGGATATTATATTTATTGTTTTATATAGAAACCATACAAAATCTTATTAAATTTTGATTATCATGGATTATTTTTTTATTGAATGTATAATTTTTTATAGTCCCATATACCATTTTGTTATGTAACATTATGTGTAGACCCTATGTAGTTAATGTTAATATAAATATTGAAAAATGTGAACCATATTTATATAACATAATACCCAATAAATATTCTATCATATAGAAATAAAGTGGTTCTATTGTGGGGGTGTTACGACCAATCCATATAGTGTTATGGTAATTAGGTCACAATTTTAACATGTATCCATTTAAATCACTCCATATCATGCCTTGATGTTCCCTTATATAGGGGATATAATTTAGTATGTCATAATACATCGGTACGATCATCCTTCAATATATAATTCATTAAGTATAACTAATATCCAAACTATTAATAATTTCAATTTTTTAAAAAATAATATACATATAGTTTTTAGGGAATTTTTGAATTTGATATAAATGATTATGAACTTCCCTGAATTTTACCACAACCCTTAAGGATAGGTAGCAGTAGAAAATTTACTCCATGATTTATTAGTGCATTTGAAATCAAATAGTATACTAGAAAAACCAATAATAAATTAATTATACCTCATCATTTCAGTAATATGTATAATGATTTATATTTTCATCAACTATGAATATATATACCTGAACCTTCTCATGAGAACCACATTAAGTATTTAATGTCTAAAAGATATTAATTCCTTATATAGGAAGAAATATAATTCATTCATCACTATGAGAACATTCTATTATGGAAGTATATAATATTTTTTAGTATAAAGGTAACTTGGAAAATATAATGATGAATATCTATTGATGTAGGCTATAATAAAAGAACTATCGATTTGATTATTCACTATTCAATCTCGTTGACTATTCTAAGGGATGAGATACCAGATCCTGGGGATTTTATCATGACCCATGAAATTCAATTATAATAAATACATTAAATTATTATATTCACTCCATTAATAAAAAAATTAGGAGTTTAAGAGGTTATAGATATAAGTGGAATTCAGGGTAATGGAATGAATATATATTTCAGTTGAAAATTGGAACAACATAGATTGTTTCTTAGTGACATGTCCCATATGAAATTTCATGGGTGTAATTTTTCCCCTAGTTCTGATAATGAAAACTAGTTTCTCTAAATCACACTAATAATTGGTGAACTGAGTTGATATTAAATATTAATGATTACTCAATGGGTGTCTTAGTTGTTTTTTAATGATTTATAAAATGATAAATTCATTTTATAAATACTATACTCATTTAATGGTTTGCTTAATTGTTTTCAACCATATATCACTTGTATCAATATATAATGTGTAAGTTGACATTATAAAGTATTCCATAAGTGTACATCATTTGATATTGATCATTATCCATGGAATTCATTAAAATTTTCAATATTATTGGTTTTTTATTAATAAGAAACAAACCACTTATTTTATTTCATACTATTTATTTTATAGAAGTATATCCCTAAATCCCCATACTCTAGGTATATCTAATCCATCAGACAGTAAAATATTTTCTTATATCATGTTTTATATTGGGGTTGAACAATATAATTAGTGGGTTACCACCTCTAACATAACATTATTATAGTATTTTGGTTATCCACAATATAAAATAAATTTAAAATAAAAAAATAACCACAAAATTTGATTTCAAGATGGTTTTTATATATTTATATATTTATATATTTATCCTCATGATAGAAATGTTTGTTTTCACCATGTTAATAGTAAATCATTATTGGACGAATGATTATGTAATATTAATTTGGCTATTGAGGTACATGGTGTTTGTTAATTTAATTACTTAAAAATATTATTGATTTCCTATTATTATTATTTTTGTTTGGGTGAGCATATATATATATATATATTATCAGTATATAACACAAATGATGATGGTCATGGCTGATTATAAATAAATGTCTAGGGAAACAAGATCGGGTTCTCAAATATATATTATTTTAATAAAAAAGAATAGTTTTTACCATCTTTATATAGGTATTATTAATAAAAATGAAACAATTTCTCCCATATTTGACCTCTAATATGGGTTCCATGAATTTCATTACGCCCTTATGTTTAATTTTAATAGTGGATCTATTTTCACGTGAAAATTTACACCAAATGTAATTAAATTAATATAATTACACAAATAAGATGCAATCAGTTTTCATTCATCAAAATTATAAAAAACATAAAAATTTTGAGATATACTGGGGTGTTATTATTTATCATCTTCCTTAAATATATATTTTACCCGTGATTGTATGAAGAAACAAAAAAATTATAAGTAAAAAATGAAAACAATGATTCTAGTTTTGAAGAAAAAATTAAAAAATATATAATGTTATTTAGTTGATTACAAAGGGATATACCCAAGGATAATGTACATGATATAGTTTGTATACTCCCAAAATAAGTAGAATATTTAAGTGATTAAATGATTTAACTGAGGATTAAATCTAATCTAGTGATATTACCCTAATCATCATATATTTACATTATATAAATGTAGTGAATTTAAATATAGATGAATATAGATTTATATCACATATAAAATGAAAATATTAATCAATTCACATTAAATATTTTTTCCCCTCTTAATCATTAATCACTAGTCAAATAAAAATTTATAATTATATGATAAACTGAAAAACATACTAATATAATATTGAATATTTATTATCTCCATATATAATCCCAAAATTATAACTCTTTTAATTCATTTAATATTCTTATTGTTGTTAATTCAATTTGATCATCGAAATTTTATCTCCATTACATACCACGTTTACCATATAAATTAATTAAAAAATCCCCAAAAATGATGAATTAAACTTTCAAATAAAATGAAATCCTTTTATATTTAAATTTATATGTTTTTTCTTAATATTATAAATCATGGAAATAATACATCTATCTTATCATAATATATATTTTATACTCAGTCTTTAATAAATAAAGGACACATATAAATTTAAAACTAAAAAAAGATTGATTTGTTCTTAATTACCTATAGTAGATTCATTATGTTTTAATAGTGCATGTTATATAACATGACTAAACATTTTATCACATTAAAAAATTAAATATTATTGTAAAATAAGGGCAATATGATAAAAACCAATATAATTTTCCTTATATCGTTCCATTTTTTCATGATAATTATGGAACCCCACAAAGCTCAAACAATCACTTCATTTTAACATATATCATAGAACAATTCCATTTTATTGAACTCTCACTATTTAATACTACTTTAAATTAACACTAATAAATATTTGACAACAAATATATTTATATAAATCATCACTATATTTTTAGTATTACCAATACTATTCGTTTATTAGAATAACTATTTTTTATAACAATGTATGAAAATATATTTAAAATTAATTTATTCACACAATATCATTTGATTTAATTTAAATAATATTAACCTAATTGACATCACCTCATATTTTCTACAATTTCTATTGGATTCATAAATAAATTTTAATAAAATGTACATTTTATGTGAATCAATTAAATAATAAGCCAACTACCAGTCTATGACTAAATGAGAATGGAAATGTGTAAATAATAAGAAGTCAATATATAATTCAATTTCTTATTCTAAACATCAAATCATTAACTACAACAAATAAATTTTATTTCACTGAATTTTCATAACTCCGTATATTTTTATTAATTCATTGATTCTTATCCCCATTTACATTATCTTCTATTTCATATATTCAAAATACAATCAAACTAGATATAATTAGGATCTCCCAATGACCTGATAATTCTACATTGATTTTACATGATAAATGATAAATTGTAAACACACTGTTTCATTTCATTACAAATATCACTTATTCTCCCCCCTTAAAATGGAACATAATTTTAATTTTAATTTAAATATTGAACATAATATTTTGAAAATATATACATATATTTATAGGGTACAAATTCAATAATAAATTTTCACAAACCAACATAGATATTATAGTACTCAAATACGTGAGAAAATTCGGACCTGGCCCAGAGGGAGTTCCCAATCCCCATGGGTTGGTGACTAGAACCTAGCATCAAACATGATAAAACTAGGTACAATTGTTTCCACATAAACAGAACAAGAAACATATACATATCAGTAAGTTATAAGAAAACCTCAAAAGGAGACTGTACAATAAGTAAAACAAGTATAACAAACCCAAAAATTACATCATCAATGGACTAGTACCACATTACATACCATCTATAGCCCAATAGACACAACACTCAAATCATCAATGAATCAATAATAACCACAGCCTATAATTTGTGTTTCCTAATTTCTAAAAACAAGTAGAAGGAAAGCTATAATAGTCCAATTGAAAAGGAGGGTTATGAGCTAAAATCATTGTAGGGCCTTACCATATGTTCCATAATATGATTCCATAACTAATTACCCAAATCGTGCTTTAGATTTATAAAAAAACATTAATGATGTTAAAAACGAATATTTAGAACAACAAATGTTTTCATTCAATAGAAGGAGAAATTTCAGTGAATGGTTTCAGAAAATATTTTATATAAAATGGATTATATAAATCTCTGGGTATGAGTTAACAATTTCACAAAAAAATCCATATATATATATATATATCAATGTAATATGAAAAAAAACAGGTCATCTTTCAGGAGGTATGAATGTTATATACTTTGTAAAACTCACACATATCATATCAGTGGTTATGCCATTATGTGTATAAATGTACCTCAGGCACTTGCCAAATACGAATCATCATTATCTAATCATAGAAAGAATCTTCCAAAATAGGTTTGTATTATTGTTGTAAAGGATCATTCAATTTCTATGGAATTACAAACATATTTTTTTGTACCAAATAATAATCTAACTATCTATGAATGTATGATATCAACAAATTAATCAATAATTAGAAATTTATTCCAAAATAATTTAATATACAATCTCCCCAGTTCATGTTTCAATATTCCAATTTCCATTTAAAGACAATAATAGTGTGTTTTAATCAATTAATTCATTTTCAAATATAAAAGAAAACATATATTCTAATCAAAATAATTTTATCCATTTTTTTAAAATCAATACAAAAATCAATTACACAATTCCATCAATTTAAAATAAATCTAAAAATTATAATTCCTATGTAAGTTGGGTTTTTTAAAATAATTCATTCCAATTAAATTCAATTCCTAGTCCCCATAGATTTGGGGTTTTTATAAGTCAACTAAATAAAATTAATATTAATCATTAAAATTGGGGGAATATAACATGGATAATATAAATCGAACCACCAAATATTATCATAGAAAATATGTTACACAACACCCACAGAGAGAAATTTAGACAAAGAACGATGAAAATTGAGATCTTTTAATCATTCCAGGATTCAAGATCCAAAAAAGGAGTTTATATCCATATAAAAAATTATTATCAAAAATAATATATGGTGGAAGGATTTATAGATAAGGATTTAATAAAAATGGTTTGATCTTTTATTAGATATTAATTGAATTGTGTTCGACAAGATTCAATCTGAATGCGAAGGGGTTGGGAAGAGCCAAAATAGATTCTTCTGAGTTATCACAAACATATAAATCGAGATATGTTGAGATAGATTATATTGGGTGTTTTTACATTATTTGGATATTTATTTAATATTTTTTTATTAATAAATATAACTCAAACACTTTTCCACATAGGGGTGAATGGTTTTCCCAAAAGAGAGCCCTAATTACGTTCCCATGCAATAGGGTCCATGGGTTATCTTTGTTGTTATCTGTGTTTTTTAATAAGTTTGGAAACCATTTAGAATACTAATATTTATGTTTGCAATATTTACACTCGGTTGGAAGAAAATTTGGGAAACCCAATCTCCAACCATACTAAGAAGATGGGTAGATAGTTTTTTCAAAAACACATCTGAAGCACCCTTATAGGAGAACCATCCCATTGTTGAAAATTTATTGTTTAAGATTACCTGAAAATAGTAACATGATGTTACATCATTCCCATCATAGAAGCATTATATCCCCAAAAATCTTATTAAGAAGATTCTATATCAATAAGACGATCAAACAACTCTCTCTTTAACACCTCTCATTATCTCCCAAATATCATTAGTTCTAGAACCATGATTTAATGGAATTGAAACCAAAGGTATTAACCTCAAACAATGTACCATGGTTATTGAATAAACTATCATCAATGGATGATCAGTCTAGGATAAATCACGAACAATACATTGATCACATTAAATAAGAACCTGATATGGATCATAAATATGCTTTCATAACTTTAATTCATGGAACATGTTATGTATCGACGTCAACCATATATAATGTAATAAAGCGTAAGGAACTATCCCCAAATTCTCAATAACTTCAAAAGGATACAAAAAATAAGGATAATAATTTTCATTCATCTCAATATGTCGATGCCCGAAATGATGAAAAACATTTATGAATGCCTGATCACAGACAAAAAATTCAAATTTTCTACAATGAAAATAAAAAAAGAGTTATAAAAGCTCTATTTCATCAACATTATATGTAAAATAAACAATATTTTGTTGTTGTATCTTAACCATGCTCATTACAATAAAATACCAATGACATATCTCTGACCAAAGTATATTATAATTATAGGTACTTCCTTACAAGGACTCAATTAGATCCATTCTAATCTCAGAATTTAGAGAAATGTTATTGAAAAACGCAAAAGTGTCAAATGATCCTCCGAAGAACCACCAAAATCAAGGATGCATGTATGAAGTATATACACACGAATCATAATTTCTCTCTTATTCTGGTCATCCATCAATGGATTTTATATCATACTCCAATAAACCTGAGTACCCATATCTTCCAGATGGCTATCAAAAATAGTGAAATAAAAAAGCGATCTATATCATAGACTAATCCAGATGATACTCTGTGAAAATTAACTTTCTCATTCACAAAGAAATTTCCCATATCCACAACATCGTTTTTATCACGAATAAGTAAAACATGATCATATTTAGCCAGTCGATCGATAACAACCCATATCGAATTCTTCCAGTAATGGGTGTGACTCATCCTAACCACAAATTCCATAGAGGTCTAATCACACATACAATTATGTAATAGATGTGGAAGAATAAAACCTAATGGTCATTGGTGCTCTACCATGACATATTTGAATGTATAATAATGAGAAATAAACTAGTAAGGTCTCATCACTTACCCACCCACCATAATCTTCATTGTACAAAATAAATAATCATTGTGGTTTCTTAATGCATAACCCAATGTTATTTTTGTAAATCCATCATCAAAAGTTCTCTCAATATAAAAGATACAACATAAAAGTTCTGAAAAAAATGATACCATCAATGGACAACAATTACTCGAAAACTATTTCCCCACCATAAATAGAGTTTTTAAATCTATAGAATTCATCGTCCAAAAGCTGTTTTGGAATAATTTTCATAAAAATATATAGGGTAAATTGAAAATTTCCCAAAAAAACATAGATCCCAATTTAACGAATAAAAATATAATATAATGAAAAACTATCCATCTGGTTACACTCTTTGGATGATTCATTCTTGACTTGGGTCATACGTGTCCTTCTCATCCCAGCTACGATAAAAACTAATGTACCTATAGTATAAGTGATATTGCATTTTAGGGATTAAATGTATTTCATCCAATTCCTATGGTCGAGTTTAAAATATATTTGATTGAATATATTAATTAATACATTGTGGGTAGAAAATTACATAAATCATTCTATGAAAATGTAATATCAAAAACTATTAAGTAGATACATCCTGGATGTGAGTTCTTGAGCATTGGTTGATTAATTATTTTCATGTTTCATGCGTTTACTATATCGATAAGAAATTTTGTGATATCCCTAAATAAGAATAATAACTAAACCCAAACCTGATGTGTCACAAAGGAATACATAGCATTGAAATTCCAATAGAAGATTCAAGACTTATTTTGATGTAAAAAACGTTTTATCTAAAAAAAATATCATAAATTTTTCATCATAATAAAATATCACTCCATATGATGTTAGGGTAGTCACTAGATAATCAAACATTAATAAATCCATTATGGACCATTGATAATACCAAAATAAACCCATGAAGATCTGAATCTGAAAAACATTATGTGGTTTCAACTAGTTCATAATAGATGTCACCTTATTAGGATCAATCTTAATACCATTTTACAATACTACATCTCCAAATTACTCAACATATTAAATCTGTAAATAAAATTTTCATATATATGAATAATTTATTTGATTTCTCAAAAATTATAGAACTTCTCATAGGTGAGGAAAATGATCCTCCTCAAACATTGAGTTAAAGAGTATTTCGTCCATAATTAACAAAGAAAATGTATCGAGATACTCATAGAATATGTTATTAATAAAATACGTAAATACTACAGGAGAATTAGTCAGACCCAACAGAATGACTAGATACTTGTAATAGCCATATGTTCCTTAAATATATTTCCATAAAAATCATATTCTTTTATAATAAAATAGTGATAATTAAATATCAAACCAACCTTCATGATCTATTTAACCCGTAAAAAAGATAATTACTCTATGGTCACAAAATACATGTTCTTTAACATAACCAGAATGAGTTTCTATAAGTTAACACAAAAGTGAAGTTTTCCACTGGCATTTGTAGAATAGAGGGAATACAAAATCCACGGTGACACAATTGGAGGTATAAATCCTTTATCTAAAATATAATACAACTATTTTGTCATCTCATTAATTTTGGATGATACCACATAGTATAATGAAATATACTCTAGCTGATTAATAGGTATTAAATCCATAAATTAATCTTGCTCTAATATTATGGAAAACAACATATGTAAAAATAAAAATTATTTTGAAAATCAATTAATACATGATTTAAATTATTACTCATGGATTACCTATCCAAATCAAAATAAAATAATGGTATTACTTTACATTTTATTTGATTAGATGGTATGGCACTCCATAACCTCAAGGATCAATATCCATGAACAAAATTGTACTCACCATCATGAAAAATTATAGTAACCTATTATAGAATATAAAAAATTTAGGATTTACAATTTTTTACTAAATCCATCCTAAAAATGATGACATTTTGTTTGATATGGAGAACCAAAAAATTCCAAGCAATCCTGATATTTTAATATGATTAAATACAAGTTTAATAATGAAGAAAAATATCTCTAATCATTTATAGGGGTGAATTATTATCCTTCTCATAAGGTAAAATATTCATATCGATAATTATTATTTTTTAAAAATTAAAATTGAAAACTGAGAAGAACCATTATTAAATAAATAATTCTATAATGATGAACATATTATGATGGTGTAACGCCCGACCCTAGATGCCCAGAGTCGGTGCATTATTTTAATTCATAGGCATGACTATAAGGAAACAAATCTCAAAAGACCAAGTAGTTTTGTAGTTTTGGAAAACCATATACATACATAGTATAAACATTACCACTTGAATGAAAAAAACCATATAAAAGATTTATTGATAACATCCAAAACTCTATTTTTATCTTTGTAAGTCATTCATAATAAACATATTCATGTACTGAGAAAATGAAATATAAGAAATGGGTGATCTAAAATGCTCAGTGGAGGTAAGAAATATAGAGGATTATATCGTATCATAAACATTATGGATGATGAATAAATACAGACATATGTCCTTAACAAAAACATGAACAAATTTGTCACAACCCGACATCCCCAAAAGGAGGGAACGGTCATCATATTTCAACGCCCTTCCTTATTTTCGTTGAAGGAGAGATAATGAACCCGAGACCCACCTTCAATAGGTCCCGGTGTTGCGACTAGCACCAATGGTATAGAAATTACATAGACATGGAAGGCATTACCCCTTTTTGTTTTATAGGATCAGGATATAAGATGATGATACCCAACAACACCAAAACTAGAAGAAAAGTAAAGACAAAAGGTAAACCATTCCCACATTCATGTTCCATAAAGTAAAATCCACAAAGTACAAGAAGTAACTAAAAAGGTAAGTACCAAAGGAAGAAAAACATCAACTGCAACTGCCCCAAAGGTCCAAGCTAGTATTGTCCTGCGTGATCCCCGAAGTCCTCCTCGAAACCTGAAAGCAATTTTATATACATAGGGTGAGCATACAAGTACACTCAGTAGGGAAAACCAAAGACTCTCGTGCACAAGTGGGGAAACGTACTAATGTCCCATGAGAAAAGGAGTAAACCAAACACCTATGAAGTTAAATTATCCACCCAAGTCTCACCAAGGCACACTCCCCAAATAATGCAATTCAAGTAATATATATAATAAGAAAATATTGATTTTTGGGTACCATGCGCCACTTTCCCACTGGTTATTGAGACATCCTATGCATCGAACCAATCCCGCCATTTTGTCACCGCAGTCCCACTACCACACCCGCTCGCACACACCTGGGCCACAACCGCACGCAGTCCCACTGCCGAATCCCACCCGCAATCACCTGGGTCGCAGTCGCACATAACCACGCCTACAAACTCCTAGGCCAGAACAACCACCACCACATCTGAAGACACTTGGGCTAAATGATCCACTGCCACGCCTGAAGACACCCGTGCCTCATTCCGAAGACACATGGGAATCCACCTGCCGCATACACCTGGCCAACGACCACACTACCCCGCCCCGAAGGTTCTTGGGATAATAATGAACCTCAGGACATCATAGCCTACCCGAAGATACTTGGGATATCCGGGAAAGGAAGTGGAAAAGGAGCTAATAACCAGCCACTAATAATAGTGTTGGAAAAAAGACCCTCCCCCATGAAATGGGGGTGATCGGCACTAAGTTCTCATCTTGGGTGGGGCGCGAATAAGAAACACAAAACTACAAATATATATATAGGTAACAGGAACTCACCCAAAGTTTAGGTTTTTCTTCACCACTCATAAAGAGAATAAACATCACTACGTCCAAGTCACAACTCACTCCAAACCAAAACCCATTTATCCCATCCTTGTTCTTATGTTCAGTAGAAATATTTAATTAAGTTCTGCACCTACTTGGGAAACTAGTAAACATGGGAACAAGTCCAGGAAAGTAAACAGTCAAGCATCAACCATAACACCCACACTCGGTTCTCTCGTAAAGCCACATCAACTAAAGAGAACCCTAAGTTACAGCCCCATGCCCAATATCCAGGAGAAAAAAGGGGCTTCTCAACAACAGAGGATCCCACCCCAATTCGTGATATAAACAAGGTAACCACTCAGTCTCAAAACTCACAACCACTGAAACCATAAAAACAGGGGATCCCATCCCCCCCATATCTCCTGTAATCATCCCGTAAAAGAAAAAAACCAAACCACTACCACCAACACAAGGTTGGTCCATGCCTGTATTTTCAGATTTATAAGATTTAACACAGTCCATGATTTCAATTCCATGTCTTGATCGGGGTTATCAGAGAAGGGATTGATCCTGGTTCTTTCAATTTATTCAGTCGGGTATACGTGATTAACCAATTTAATTTTCACAGCAGGAGTTTATAATTACCAAACAAGCCATTTAAAACACCACGAGGGGTTCATTAGTGCACAGACAACGACCACCAACGGCCTCGATTATCAGAAGGTGTAAGCCAGCACAACTCAGAAATATGATCATAATATAAACAACATCAACGATCACAGCCCCTCCTTCATTCTTTATAGAATCCGTTCATTATCTTTATTTAAGTCTGGTTTATCAAATTATATAGTTTCAAAACCACACCCACCCCCCATGATACAAAAAAGGGAGAGAAGAAGGAGAAAAATTCCCTACTTGTTGATCGACGATCGACGCTTAGGTCGGGCGCGGAACATTACGCATAACGATGCGACTCGCCCGATGCACGAAAATCAGCTCGTTGGGATTAGAGTACTCCTCTCCGAGGATGATCTAGAAAAGAAGAAACCCAGGGTGAACCCTTTAGTTATAAGGGCCACAGATGGTTGAGATAAGAATGTGAAACCGCGTAAGGTGTGGGGTCGTGGGTTGACCACGCGGCCCCACACGTTATTAAAGGGGTTGGCTGGTTTAAACCGACGTAAATACCAGGTTAATTCATTAAATAATTAATTAAAGTATTTATGGGCATTACCGGGCTTTAAAACACACATAAAAGTTTCAAAATAGGCTTTACACCCCAATTTGCGCAAAAAGGAGCGCTACTGGAAGGAACCCGCTTGGTAGGCCAGAGCCATCGGTAGCTGAGGGCAACCGACGGGTGATAGCTATCTGTAGCCGAGCTACCGGTAGGCTGCAGCTACAGGTAGGCCGAGATACCGGTAGGCTGCAACCACTGGTAGATGAAGCTATCGGCAGGCTGTAGCTACTGGTAGACCAAGCTACAGGTAGGCCACAGCTCCCGGTAGACCGAGCTACCGGTAGACAGAGCCACTGGTAGCTGCTGCTACCGATAGACCGGGCAACCGGTAGATCGAGCTACCGGTGGGGTACAGATACTGGTAGACCATGCTACCGGTAGGCCTGCTACCGATAGGCTAAGGCTACCAGTAGGCCTACCATTATGCCAAACTCCACCGAGATTCCCAAACCAGAATACCCAACACCAGATTTTCACAAAGTAATGGACCCAAAAAACCATGCCATTACATTAGATACCTCTTAATCGATTCTCATCCTCGAGAATCAAAACAAACCAAAAGGAAAGATAGGGTCTGAACAACCACCTCGAAAGATACCTCTTAGGAGTGTACTCATGCTAACTAAAAACACTTCCAACATACCATGCCAGACTGCACAGGCATGTGGGTTGGGGAGTCTCCTCCCCCATGTCGAGATATTATCCGCTTTGGGCGGCACTGACTCGCCCAAACAGGTTTTAATCGCATCCACCTTAATGCGTCTTAATTAGGGGTCAAGTTCTCTCCACCCCCATATCTAGGGCATTTCACACACATTCAAAGGAAAGAAACCAGTACATTTCATAGCCAAAAAGACAAAACGTTCTACCACAACAGGTACAACAAAGAACAAAACTCAAAACAACTTCGGGTACTGGGTACACATCTATTATTCCCTCTCCAACGTACTCTCCTAAAGCCCACCATGTCTCCACAACACACGAACCAAGGGAATGGTTCGCCCACGAAGCACCTTCTCCTTGCGATCCTCAATCATCACCGGTCTCTCCACAAAAGTCAAGTCGTCCTTGATGTCCAGCTCACCCCAATCAAGGACGTTTGAATAGTCGTGCAGATACCGACGGAGCTGGGACACATGGAAGACATCATGTATCCTCAGTAGTTATGGTGGTAATTCTACCTGATAAGCCACTTCGCCGACCCGCCGCAAAACTTCGAAGGGTCTGATGAACTTGGGAGAAAGCTTACTCCCCTTGCCGAACATCCGCTTCCCACACCGAGGGGAGACCTTCAAGAACATGTGGTCTCCAAACTCAAACTACAAGGGCCTCCTCCTGGTATTAGCATATGATTTATGTCGGTCCTGGTCCTCCTGCATCCTTTCCCGTTTGAGCTGTACATTTTCTGTCTTGCTTTGCACCACTTCTGGGCCAAGGATGCTTGCCTCTCCTACTTCGGTCCAACACACAGTTGAACGGCATGGCCTCCCACACAAGGATTCAAACGGGGCCATACCAATGGTAGAGTGGTAGCTATTATTGTAGGAAAACTCTACCAGGGGAAAGTATCGCACCCATGATCCCCCTAAGTCCAGAACAAATTCCTACAGCATATCCTCCCAGGTCTGGATGGTGCGCTCTTTTTGTCCATATGTTTGGGGGTGGAATGCAGTGCTAAGATGCAGATGGGTGCCAAAAGAATGTTTCATTCCTCTCCATACTCGCAAGGTAAAACATGCATCCCTATCCGAGACTATATACCTCGGAATCCCATGAAACCACACCACCTCATCCACGTATCTTCGCGCCAAAGAATCCACTGCATAGACTCCCTCATCGCTAGAAAGTGAGACGATTTCGTCATCCTGTCCACTGCCACCCAGATGGAATTGTATCCCCCTTGGACCTTAGGTAGTCTCGTGATGAAATCCATCAAGATTTCATCCCACTTCTACTCGGGGACATCTCGAGGCTGCAGTAGGCCGCCGAGAACTCGGTGTTCATCCTTCACTTGCTGACACACTAAGCACTTGGCCACAAACTATGCCACCTCTCGATTAACTTCAGGCCACCAAAACTGCATCTTTAGTCCCTGGTACATCTTGGAAAATCCTCGGTGTACCGCCAGGGGTGAGTTGTGGAACTCACTGAGAACCTTGTCGTGCATCGCCCTCGGAACAAACAACTTTCCCTGGAAAAGAATCTGATTCTGATCATCCTCTATCCATTCTTCTGGAGTATTTCCCTGGTCAACTCGGTCATGCATCACTTCGCACTCTGGGTCTCCCCACTGAGACTCCTCCACTTACTGAAAAAGAGATGAATGTACTTTCATATGATATATTCAACCTCTACCACTATCCATATTCGTATCCAGGCGTAAGGCAGCCAACTCCTCCATGGCCTTCTAGGTGTCCGCCGACTCTCGTACTGCATCCTTCTACGTCCTCCTGCTCAAGGAATCGGCCACTACATTTCCCTTGACCTAAGAATAAGAGATCTAGAAGTCGTAATCCTGGAGGAACTCCACCCATATCCATTTTCGCATGTTTAGGTCCCGCTGGGAGAAGATATACCTCAAGATTTTGTGATTTGAGAAGACCACAAAGCGTTCTCTGATGAGGTAGTTCCACCATAACTTTAGCAAAAAAATGACCGCTACAAGCTCCATGTCGTGGGTGGCGTAATTACACTCATGAGGGCATAGCTGCCTGGACCCATAAGAGATCACCCCTTGTCTCTGCATCCACACACATCCCATGCCCTATCCTGAAGCATCACAGAACACCTCATAAGTCTCCCCTTCTTCTGGTAATCTTAGCACTGGGGCACTAACCAACTTCTCCTTCAGATAGCTGACGGCTGACTCACACTGCTCACTCCACATGAAAACCTGGTCATTCTTAGTCAGGGCCGTCAAAGGGGCCGCTACTCCGGAGAAGTTGGGTATGAACCTACGATAGTAACCTGCCAGCCCGATGAAACTATATACCTCTTCCACATTCTTGGGTGCTTCCGAAGAATCAAATGCCTCAAAATTTGAAGGGTCCACTGATACTCGCTGCTCGGACACCACGTGCCCAAGGAAGTGCACTTCTCGTGTCCATCACTTGCATTTTGATAACTTCCCATAGAGCTGATGATGTCAGAGGACCTCCAAAACTATCCTCAGGTGCTCTTCATGGTCCTCATATGACCTCGAATAGATCAGGATATCTTCGATGAACACAACCACGAACTGATCCAAGTACTCCCGGAAGACGGAGTTCATAAGCCCCATGAACACAGCTGGGGCGTTCGTAACGCCGAAGGGCATAACTATGAACTTGAAGTGTCCATATCTACACCTGAACTCCATCTTCGAAATGCCACTTTCCTTGACTCTTAGCTGGTGATACCCAGAACGTAGATTGATCTTCGATAACCATCATGCCACTTTCAGCAGGTCGAAAAGATCGTCTATCCTCGGAAGAGGGTAGTGATTCTTGATCGTCACCTGATTCAGCCTCCTGTAGTCTATACACAACCTGAGACCACCATCTTCCTTCATGGAGAACAAGACTGGAGTACCCCATGGTGACGCACTCGGTCGAACATAACCCCTCTTCATCAGATCATCAATTTGGATTTGCAACTCCCGCAGCTCTAAAGGTTCCATTTGGTAAGTTGCAATCGAGATCGGATGAGCACTGGTCTACAGGTCTATCCTGAAATCAATATCACGTCGAGGGGGTAGAGTCTTCACCTCCTTAGGGAAGACATCCATAAGCTGACGGACGATCTCTGGAACTTCCACCATTTCATCATCTACTGACCCTACTGACAGCTCAGCTAACAAGGAGAGGAGGGGTTCCTCTTGACTGTCGCCCTTCTGACTACCCTGAACACCGGTGAAAACAACAAGCTGACTGACTATGTTTGAGAACACGACCCTTATTCAAAATCAGTCGATGATGGAACATACAGGTAATCACTAGTCGATGCCTAGGACGACATCTTATGGTTGTATCTGTAGCATAAGAAGATCCCTAACTGACGGATGTGGCCTTATCATCAGTCTGCATCCCCGAAAAACAAAAAAAAAGTCGTTCTGACCCCCCAACTGGTGTACTCAACACCAGGGGCCCTGGGAGTCTCTCAGAATCTTGACGCAAAGCACGGTCCAGACTTGGTGCAACAAAGGAGTGCCAAGCTCTGGTATCGAACAAGGCATAAGAAAGGGATCCAAACAAACTGATCGTACCTCAAACAACCTCCGTCCCTGCTGGAACTATTGCCTCTACAACGTGTAACTATCCATGCCCAACTCCTATTCCCCTCGGCTATTGGCCACCTCCCTGACCATGCCCCGGTCGAGGTCCCTGAGGAGTTCCCTGAGGTCGGCCTCCTCCTCCTACGTCTGCCCTCGGAGGAGAGGGAGCTCGCTGTCCCTGCTGCTGCTGTTGGAAAGGCCTGGCTGGAAGCTACTGCTGGGGCGGGTGGTGGAGTTGTCCGCCACCGCCGTACTATACCCGGTCTGAGCACTGACTCTGGATATTTCCAGGGCTCCCACATAAAATTCACCGCGGTCCTGGGCCCGAAGGAAATGGGCGAGGACCAGGGGATCGAAACTGAAACTGCTGTGGCCTGCTCCCTGTCGGTCGGAACATGGAGGGTCCTGACGCTGGAGGCCTGGTGCTGACAGACTTCCCCTTCGATGGTCCCAGCTGGATCCCCTCTCGTCACACTCCTCCTGGATCATGCATCCTCTCCACCACTCGGCCTTCTTCGGGACCTCCATGTACGTCGGAAGGGTAAAGGGGGTAACAGCATACTGGAGGGAGGGTCAGAGTGCCTCCTCCAAACGTCTTTCCTGATACTCCTCATCGGGAAAGAGGTCCGGAGAAAAACGTAGGAGGTCCTTGAACTTGATCCCTAGCTCCCTCACGGACATACTCCCCTGTTGGAGGGAGATTAGCTCCTGTCTCTTTTCCGCCTTCATCATCGAAGAGATGAATTCCGCTCAAAACTCCCTCTAGAAATCAGCCCATGCCACTACAGCCTCTCTCCTCTCCCGCAGGTAAAGCGTCCACCACTGATTTACTACTCCCCGTATCTGGATGATGGCCAAAGGAACCCAGTACTGGGTCGGGGCCCGAATCAGGCTGAAAGCTATCACTAGCTCCTCTATCCAGCCTTCCGTCTTCATGTCAGAGGTGGTGGCCTCATACCTCTCGAGGGTCTGTCACTGGAAGGCCCGAAGAGTCCTCTTCCACTAGTCTTCCTCCTCTTCTCGGTCAGCTCCCTTCCAATCGGCCAAGGTAGTCTGTGGGGCCTCGATCTCCTGTACCACACACGGTCACCTCCCAGGTGCCATAGCTTCAAGGTAAATAAGGAATGCCTAAGCCCAAGTAGTGAAGAATATTGTCTTTAAAACGTCTTAAACTTTTCATTTATTCTTAATTATAAAAACACCACATAAACACATGAACATAAGTCATTATGATTCGTGTACCTTTCATAGGGTCTCTACCCTGCAATTACCGTGGCATGACTTGGTCGTTAGGTAGGTCTAGATACCTTGCGTCAGATCATGGGGGGCCCTAAAATCTCTTGTCCTTCCTGGTCTTCCCTGGCCTAATTCATGCACCGAGGTCACTCAACCCTGTTTCCCTACCATCCCATGCAATCCTTACTATGCCTAACTCCAGTCTCCATCCTATCTCTCAACCATCACTTCTAATACCATTCTGTCACGACCCGCCTTCACCCAAAGGAGGGAAGGGTCAGCTGATTGCCATGCCCTTTCTTCTTTATGTTGATGGAGATATAATGAATCCTAAGACCCGCCTTCAATTGGTCCCGGAGTGGCGACTAGCACCAAGGGAATAGAAATTACACACAAATGGAAGGCATTACCCCTTTATTGTTTTATATGGTCGGGAGATAAGATAATGAAACTCAACAACACCAAAACTATAAGAAAAGTAAATCCAAAAAGTAAATCCTTCCCACATGCATGCTCCAAAAAGTAAAATCCACAAAGTACAAGAAGTGACTACAAAGGTAAGTACCAAATGAAGAAAAACAGAAACTGCAACTGCCCTAAAGGTCCGAGCTAGTATGGTCCTGCGTAATCCCCGAAATCCACCTGGAAACCTGAAAGAAGTTTTATATACGTAGGGTTAGCATACAAGTACACTCAGTAGGTAAAACCAAAGACTGTCATGCAAAAGTGGGGAAACGTACTAATGCCCCATGAGAAAAGGAGTAAACCAAACACCTATCAAGGTAAACTATCCACCCAAGCCTCACCAAGGAACACTCCCCAAATAACTAATGTCAAGAAATATATATAATAAGAACACATCGATGTTTGGGTACCCCGCGCCACTTTCCCACTGGTTATTGAGACGTCCTATGCGTCGAACCAATCCCGCCATTATGTCACCGTAGTCCCACTACCACACCCACCCGCACACACCTGGGCCACAACCACACGCAGTCCCACTTCCGAATCCCACCTGCAAACACATGGGCCACAGTCGCACGTAACCACGCCTACAAACACCTAGGCCAGAACTAACACCACCATGCCCGAAGACACTTGGGCTACAAGATCCACTGCCACGCCTGAAGACACCTGGGCCTCATCCCAAAGACACTTGGGAAACCACCTGCCACACACACCTGACCAACCACCACACTACCCCGCCCGAAGGTTCTTGGGATAATAATGTTCATCAGGCCATCACTGCCTGCCCGAAGATACTTAGGCTATCCGGGAAAGGGAGCAGAAAAGGAGCTAATAACTAGCCACTATTAATAGTGTTGGGAAAAACACCCTCCCCCATGAAATGGGGTTCTTCGGCACTAAGTGCTCAACATGGGTGGGGCATAAATAAAAATAACAAAACTAAAAAATATATATATAGGTAATAAGAACTCACCCACTGTTTAGGTTTTTCATCAGCCCTACTAAAGAGCACAAACAACACTACGTCCAAGTCACAACTCACGCCAAACCAAAACCCATTTATCCCATCAGTGTTCTTATGTTCAGTTGCAATAGTTAATTAAGTTCTGCACCTACTTGGGCAACTAGTAAACATGGGCACAAGTCTATGTATGTAAACAGTCAAGCATCAACCATAATAACCACACCCGGTTCTCTCGTAAAGCCACATAAACTAAAGAGAACCCTAAGTTACAGCCCCATGCCCAATATCCGGGAGCAAAAATGGGCTTCTCAACAACAGACAATCCCACCCCAATTCATGATATAAACAAGGTAACCACCCGGTCATAAAACTCACAACCACCGAACACATAAAAACAGGGGATCCCATCCCCCCCCCCCCACATCTCCAGCAATCAGCCCATAAAAGAAAACAACCAAACCACTACCACCAACACAAGGTAGGGTCATGCTTGTATTTTTGGATTTATAAGTTATAACACACTCCCTGATTTCAATTTCATGTCTTGACCGGGGTTTTTACAGAAGGGATTGATCATGGTGCGTTCAATTTATTCATCTGGGTATACGTGATTAACCAGTTTACTTTTCACAGCAGGAGTTTACAATTACAAAACAAGCCATTTAAAACCCCAAGAGGGGTTCATTAGTGCACAGACAACGACCACCAATAGCCTCAATTTTTTAGAAGGCGTGAGCCATCACAACTCAGAAATATGATCATAATATAAACAACATCAATGATTACAGCCCCTCCTTCATTCTTTATAGAATCCGTTCATTATCTTTATTTAGGTCTGGTTTATCCAATTCTATAGAATCAAATTCCCGCCCACCTCGCATGATACACAAAAGGGAGAGACGAAGTAGAAAAATTCCCTACTTGTTGATTGACGATCGATGCTTAGGCCGGGCGCAGAAGATTATGTATAACAATGCGGCTCGCCTGATGCATGAAAATCAGCTCAGCGGGACGAAAGTACTCCTCGATGAGGGTGATCAAGAAAATAAGAAACCCAGGGCGAACCCTTTAATTATAAGGGCCGCAGACGGTTGAGATATGAATGCAAAACCGCGTAAGGCGCGGGGTTGTGGGTTGACCACACGGCCCCACACATTATTATAGGGGTCGGGTGGTTTAAACTGATGCACATACCAGGGTAATTCATTAAATAATTAATTAAAACATTTATGGGAATTACCGGGCTTTAAAACACGCTTAAAAGAGTCAAAATAGGGTTTAAAACCCAATTTGCGCAAAAAAAAAAAGAGCGCTACTGGAAAGAACCCACATGGTAGGCCAAAGCCACCAGTAGCTGAGAGCTACCAGTGGGTGACAGCTACCAGTAGTCAAGCTACCGGTAGGCTCCAGCTCCCGGTAGGCTGCGACTACCTATAGGCCGAGCTACCAGTAGGCCGCAGCTACCAGTAGACCGAGCTACAGGTATGCTGCGGCTACCGGTAGACCGAGCTACCGGTATGCCTGCTACCGGTAGGCTAGGACTACCAGTAGGCCAACCATTACGCCAAACATCACAGAGATTCCCAGACCAGAAGACCCAGCACGAGATTTTCACAAATTAATGGACCCCACAAACTCGGGCCATTACGAAATTATTGCCGGAATAAGTGCTAAATAAATAACACCATAATCATGGGTATTCTTCTAGTCAAATACCATCATGAACCATCAATACTATTTTCATAATGGTAGGATTCATAATTCAGGACATCATATCTAATCCATCAAGGACTCATCTGAATACCATAAATAATCCTTTTTTCAAGGCCTTGTGCCAATACCGTAGCCTGTTTCATTAGACCTACTAATGAACCAAGGGGCTAATGTGGGCCCCACTAGAGATTTAATTATTTCCAATGTATTACTCACATGAACTGGTACAAAAAATAAATAACTTATACATTCATATTGATACCAATATATGAAATGTAAATAACATTCCACGAACATTAAGCATAAGCACTAACAATTTACATTAAATGTTCATGAATTAGAAGTGATAAAAAATACTGAGTGTTATATATAACTATTTAGCCTAACTGAAACTTAGAAAAAATATAATACCAAATAATTATGATATTCTAAATTTATATCATAGGATTTCAGTGTCCAATAAATAATAATCATCATAAATGAATAACATTTATAAAAACAATAATATAATTTGAATAAATATATTTCTGATAGAAAATGTTAAATGGTAATTATATACACCATATTAATGAAATAATTTTTGAATAAATTAAGCATCCCAAGGAAAAAAATGGTGATATGAAAATTCATTACTATGGTCCTTCCATTAAATGATAATTATTTTAAATAGATGTATAATGTTATGAATAATATCAATAAATTATATGGGATGCTTATTAATATTTATTATATAATATATGATCCTCTTGTATCATCTAATCACTTATTTGCTAATAATATTCCTATCTACCCCTGTTTCAAATGATAATTGCTTAAATTTTATATTCTTGTTTTATCATGTCTTATCCCAGTTAATTTTCAAAGGTTATATTAAAATCATACCCATTATTATATAATTATATAATATATCTTATATTTTCATTATATGTATTTTTATTATTATTAATTTATGGTATACATAGATAATCAATCAAGTCACCTCAGGGAGATGGTATGTTTTACGTACCCATGATTGATGATTTAATTTTTAAATGGTTTAATGGTCATAGAAGTTGAAAATATATTAAATTTATATAATATATTTATTTTCATTATTAAAATATATATCGATTATTTTTTATCATTATATAAATATATGTAAAGTGGTTACCAAAAAATGAATTACACTGCTACCTGGAGACGATACGTTATACATACGCACGCACAATGATTTCATTTTTCATTTGTAAGATAAAAGGCAGAATACTATTTTTTCATAAACATTATAAGGTCTTTGTATATTTATTATAATATAATTATTATATTACAATTGGAACAACACATGAATATGTCATAGAAGAATAAATAAATTTGAATGAGTTGGTAAAGAGGATTTCATCTTAATTAAAAAACTTCCTTTAGTTCCCTTCTTAGTGAAACTATGGATGATCTTATTGAATGAAAATAGACATCTATAACATGTATAATTATTTTTATAATATAAATACATGTGGATGTTTAGGATATAAGGATCTATGTAGTTTCAACTAGTGAATTAATGCTTACACTTTTACAATTGATGTTAGGGGAACATTAAGAATTTAATAAAATATGAAATTAAAATAAATTAATTATCAATTATAAATGGAATCTAAATTATTAAATTATAAGATATTATTATTATGTGTCCAAATCCTATCATACAATAATATTTTGATATGGTATCATTAAAATTATTC
The DNA here is from genome assembly GCA_963277665.1 of Viscum album. NCBI lineage: Eukaryota > Viridiplantae > Streptophyta > Magnoliopsida > Santalales > Viscaceae > Viscum > Viscum album. The sequence continues at coordinate 1,013,848,828 of OY728152.1, read as the reverse complement.
TCTTATATTTTCTAATTTCACCCTTATTTAACCACATTATGATGGATATCAGCCAACGTATTTGACAGAATATCTATCTAAATCCATGTTTATTTGGGAAACGTTTCATCCATGTATTTTAAATTGGATGGTAAATTAGACAATGAAATTATCTTCATCTTACCCTCATATATGACATATTCTAGATCTGAATTTTGTGAGGTAATCATTCCCTCTTTTGTCAAGTGGGATTCGATCAGGGCTGGTCCTATTTATCTCTTAGTGAAACCTATTTATGGGAGAGTGGATGAGAATAATGATAAGAATCAATTGTATGTGTAAGTAGATAAGTTATTCTCTTCTTCATATATTTTTCCTATACAGAGTCATATCATGGAAAACAGTGTCCGTACTCTAGTTCAAGTGAGTTAAAAATTCATTGATGATTTGATCATGGAATGAAAAAATTACATTATCATGTATCATGAAGCTTTTTTGTGGAATAATTAATTTAAATTTGAATATATATAAGAAATATTATACTCTATAATTATGGGTTTGATGTATGGCACTTGGGTTGTATAGCTATGGGATATTTTTACGTCACCTTTCCATTTCATAAGCATAAATTGAAAGCATAGAGATAGAACATTTTGAACATCAATCCAAGAGTCTTTTGATTCCATGATTGGGACACCTAGTTATATCCATAAAAGGAAGTTAATAAAATGGACATTTCATGAATCTCCATTATTGGGTTGAATTGGTATTTCTAGAACACATATATCTAACGGGATATTATATCTATTATGGGTACACTTATTAAGATTGAACAAGTTTCCAATTTTGATACATATGTGAACAATTACAGAGTCTTGATTGAATATGATGTCATATCTACTATGTTTAATATTTTATTCTTGGTTATAATAGAGTTCATGTTTGTATTGGGTAATGATTTGGAGTATGTTCAAGATTTTATCTCTAACTTTAAATCAATTGGGACTGGTTGAAGACTTTTTTGATTGGGTTTATGGGGGACTTTTTATAGAAACCATTTCCACCGTGTTGATGATTAATGTTTTATAATAACTATTTATAATGGTCCTAATTTCAGAGTGGTGGTTTCATTACGGAATATGTATGTTGATGGAGCTTATGGAGGTCATTGAATGCTCTATTTTGTGGATGTGGCTTCAACCCCTCTTCCAAGCTTAACAGGGACGATCAAATGGACATTGATTCCACTAATGTTGCCCTAAATCGAAATAATATAGTGAATATAGATTTTTAGATTCATGTTGGTGTTCTAAATTACCAATCTGTGTTACAATGAGAGAAAAATTCAATGGTTCTAGTTTCTTTATATGTATCTCTAGGCCAAAAACTCATGTTAGTTTTTAATCAGGGTCACATGTTTTAGTATTTCAAGACAACATTAAGGGTTCAATGATCTGATCCATGATAATGGATAATGGTTTGATATATGGTGTTGAATATTTTAAGATTCATCTATGCATGAAACATAAGATAATAATATTACTCACGAATAAATGATAGCCTCAATAGTTAGTAAGTGTTGGAACTAGTAAACACATCCATGTAATTCACCGAGTGATTCCAAATATGATCCCCGAGCATATCTTGTTCTGCAAGCTTCGATTTGACTGGTCATGGAACCCAAATGGAGTTTCGAATCAAGAGTTATGGCTGTTCAAAGTCGGGCTGCTATAAATGGCCATGCAGGATGGTTTGGGGGCAAAGAATGATTATGCGTGTAAAAAGGGAATATTGCATGCAAAAATGGAATATTTCATGTAAAAACAGAATCATGTGCATTAAAACAGAATCTTACGTCTAAAAATGTAATCTTGCGCATAAAAATGGAATCTTGCACGTAAAAAAGGTATCTTGCGTGTAAAATGGCTTTTTGTGGAAAATTGGAATGGAATTTTACTCGCACAGACATTCAATGCATCACCTATAAATACAAGTTCACCCCCTTCATTCAAAAGAGGCCACGGAGGTCAGCTGCCGCTCTAATGCGCGTAAGTATGCATTTTCTGTGCCTGCACGTAAAACCCCCCATCTTGCACGCAAAACATTTTTGCACGTAATGTGCGATACATGCCCAACTTTGGGGCTAAGCATTAATTTTTTCATGCAACATTTCCATTATGCCCAATTTTTCGTGCACTAATGGTGAACCTATGCAATTGTGTGCACACCTCCCCTATTGCATGCAATTCCTCCCCTATTGTGCGCAATTCCCTCCCTATTACCTGCACGACTTCCCATTCCTCAAAAAACTCATCCAAACCACGTCACTTGGTTCATATGATAGGTTGAACAAGAAAGGGTCGACCTTGTGTAAGACCCAACACAAGCCATTTCTAGCCTCCTTATGCCTAATAGTCTTATCTACATGACTATTAACTCTAGTACACCCTATGTTCCAATCATAGGATACCTATTGCTCTAAGAAAGAGAAGCCTTAGCCTCTAAGAATGAGATTACAATAGTCCTAACTACAAGACTATAAAATATATTACACCCTATGTTCCAATCATATGATAGCTCTTTCTCTAATCAAGAGATTTCTTGTGTTCCAAGCATTAGATGCCAACAGTCTTATCTACATGACTATAATCTATAGTTCACCCTATGTTCCAAACAAAGGACACCTATTGCTCCAAACAAGAGATGCATTATGCTCCAAGAATAAGATTATAATATTCCTATCGACATGTCTATAAACTTATCATTACTTATCATTCAATAATAGGATTCCCTCTATTCCAAATAAGAGATTCCTTGTGCTGCATACATAAGATGCATAATTCCATGATTACTGTGGCGTAAATTCAAGAGTGTTGGAATCCGTTCAAACATTCAATCACTCCACCTCATGCATTGTGTGTCCTTCATTCAAATCATCATCCTATTCCTTGTCTGAAAGGACCCCCAAACGACTTCATCTCATGCTGCCTCAGTACACCTAAAGTCCTGGGACAATGCCTTAGAAGACTTTTGATGACAATTTGAGTCAGGTCCTGTGTTTCGAACATGTTCAACAGTCGACCCTATTTTGTTTGTCCCCATTCCAGGCGAACGCTATATGTATTTTGTGTTTCAAACACAATAAACAGTTGTCCTCTGTCGTCATGACACCCTCACCACGTTCCGAATGTCCGGCATGTGATTCACACTTTTCATCTCCCTTTTATTGGACTGATTACAATGACCCATGGCGTTTTCCCGCTAGTGAACTAGCACATAGGTGTAGGCCTCAATCATATTCCTTCACCCCCCAGTGATTTGGGATGCCCTCATGGCTATACATAATGAAGAAATTATAGGCATATTCCATGTGTAAGCCCCATGCACCATCGCATCTCCTTAACAACACCTAGGCACGCTAACGACTATTAATTCATCACATAGACACACTAACATGGACCCCCAATGGAATCACCTCATGAAACTCTATATTTTTTGTGTTTCTGGTGCCTTCCATTCAAAAAGGTGTAGAGGGTGTCAGTTATGTAGGTCCTAGGGGTGTGGAGTGAACCCGCCTCATCCGAGATGCAAAATGTTAAAGTTCCAAGAACCGTCGTCCTCCGCACATGACGTTAAATTGTGAACTTTCCCTAGGCCTTGCACATGGGGTGCCCTGTCTCAGACATTCTCTACACCCACTAGTCTCCACGATAGTGAAATCATTCCTCCCATGGAATGAGATCCTTTTTATCGGAGTAGCATATGTCCGTGGGGAAAGGGAAACCACCCTGGTGTAAACCCCTAGTTTTCCTTGCAGGAGGTGAAACCCCTGGTCCTTCTATCTTCTTAGGTGATAAATCCCTCTCCCATTGGGCTTTGTCACCACTCGGGCCTCCCTATCAAAGGATGTCCCAATCTCCATCAGTTGGGTTGTTAACCATGTACAGGACCATGTTCCATCTTTGGGAGGCTAACTACACGTGGCCCCAGTCTGATTCCCACGGATGCACCTTTCATGACGTGATTGTAAGGTCCTTTATATCTCTTGTTTCTGACACCGATCATTACTCATGTGGGCTTAGAGAAAGTGTCGACCATGGTATCCTATCCAGGCAGTCTAGAGTGTAATCCCCACAACCCTACACCTGAACTATGTTGGCTTTGATCCTTGCCAAGGCGAGGTACATAAGAAGCCTCTTTGAGGTTCAATCCCACATCCCATTGGTCCCGACCATCTTGGCATTGGTTCACCAAACACCCCATGAACTACGAGGTATTTTATCCTTACCAAGGTAGGTAATGTAGGAAGCCTCTAAGAGGTTTAATCCCACCATCTATCTGGGCCCCACGTCCTCCTTCATGTCGGTTCACCCTAGTCCTGCATGATGTTAAACTATGGACCTCAATCAGCCGTAATCCATGGTTCCCCAAGTCAGTGGTAAGAAGTTGAACCCACCTGAACTAAGTGGACATTGACCCTTTCCAAGGAAAGGTACATAGGAAGCCTCCCTTAGGTTCAATCCCAACACCCGCTCGCTCCAATATATTTCACGTCGTTTCTCTAACTCCACATGAACTATGTAGACTTTGATCCTTGTCAATGAGTGGTACGTAGGGAGCCTCCCTGCCGTTCAAGCCCAAAAACTATTCGCTCAGACCTCCTTCATGTCGGTTCTCCCACTCCACCAGAACTACGATGTCATTGATCCCTGACAAGGCATGGTACATAAGAATCCTCTACGAGGTTCAATCCCACCATCTATTTGGAACCCATTTCCTCATTCACATTGGTCCACCGACCCCCATCCCATATGAACTAAAATTTTTTAATCCTTGTCTCATATATAGGGTACATAGGAATCTTCCATGACGATCATCCATGTCTACCAGTAATCCACTGTGACCTCAATCAGTAGTAATCCGTAGTGACCCCTTCCAGAGGTAAGCCATTGTGACCCTATCCAGCTGTAAACCATTGTGACCTCAATCAGTGGTATGACATTGTGTCTCCTATTCAGAAAAAATCCGTTGTAATCCCCTTTGTTGGGACCCTCATCTTTTTCCTTTCCTAGTGGTATCAGACTATCTTGGGCTGCTAACCATGTATGAGCCCCATACACATCATCGGGTTGTCATCCTATCTGTACGCCCCAATTTAAGTCCATTTCCTGGTCATCCCTCCGAGCCTATGTGTTTTGGGATAGTCATTCCCCAACCCAGAGGTTCCACTTCTTCCAGGTCCAATACATGTGTCCATTATCATAGAGCAGCTTCTTAGGCGTCCCTTCTCCCTACCGATCTATGCGTGCATTGATTCCCTACCACGGGGATACATAGGAAGTCTCCTCGAGACTCAATCCCAAAATTACCATCGTCCTCACAGCAGTTCCATCCCATTCACCATCCACATCATACAAACACTCCATAATCCATCATGATTATTACAGAGTCCACCACATCCCGGTGTGGTCATGACAGCTCACCCCTCAACATCAGTGTTCCCTCCAGAGGTTGCACCCATCTTATCAACTCTAATCAGTGTTCTTATCAGTCCAATCCATCTCCATTATACGTTATACTCAAGGAATACCCTATTTTAAACATGGGATGCTAAGGAAACCCTCAAAGACATGATTATGCTATATGATTCCCTGCATTCGACTTGGGATACCTCGGGATTACCCACCCTCAAGACGCCTTATAATAAGGGGAAGAAAACCAGACGCGCTAGTGTCCCACCGTCCAGACAAGCCAGTGATGTCCAACGTGACTAATCCCCTGGCCGACGGTTTCTACCCTGACCGGACCATTTTTAATGTCCTGACAGAAGTAGTGTAATTAACTGGGGTCTTTGAAGATATGACACTAGGAATAGTTTCATAAAAAACGTCTTAAATCTATAAGGGTGACCCGAACTAGGTAAAGAGTTCTGAGGAGGAATACACGGAAGGAAGAACTGACATCCCATCATATCGTTTCGATCAAGGAGAAACAATTCTTGAACAGGGAATGGATGCCAAGCGCTATTGGAGAGCGGGAATGCGGGGCAATAAACAATATCGACATCCCCCAAAATGACAGACGTGCATGCCCCGATGAAAACATCAGAAATAGAAATGGTGAACCTGATGTGAATATCTTCTCCTCAACATAGATAGTAGTCGTGTTTCAACCATCAATGGATTAGCATGTCACTGGATCCAATTATCCAGCGCCGGGTCCCACCACGCAATGAGGAGGCCTAGCATGAAACTGACCAGAAGTTGGGGCAGTAGAGCGTTGGACATTCCAATTTGTGACATTTTCAGTGTGGACCCCACATACCAGCCATTGAAGATGGGACGACGCTGGGTCACTGGTCTTCAATTACTTTTTTCTTTTAGCACTAATGAGTTAATATCCCTACATTCGAGAAACATGTTGCTGCACCCGGAACCCATTCATTGCCTACCCACCGACGTAGGGGTTGGGTTACAAACAACGTGGTAGTCCCACGCGGCTCCAACTCATACCCATCGACCTCTACACCCATGAACATGGGGATCCCACTTACCATATCTTCATCCGAGGTTGTTCAGCGGTGGCTGGTCACTGAACTCATACGCTGATACGTGGAGGAGAGGATAATCCCTACGAGAAATATGGACTTCATTGATTTAGTGGAGTCTACGTCTCATCATAATAATCTCCCCCCGAGGGCCACATAAGGAGCCACTACTCCACAATACAACATATAACAGTTTCGGGAGCTTGTCTCTGGAATTCCTCGACAAATCGCTGCCATACGCCAACGAGTTAGGGGATGTCCAGGCTAGACTGGTCAGAGTCCCATTCTAGGGACTCCCCGCGAGGGCCACCACCCAGTCGTGTTAGCACCACCATCCAATCTTACTAGACGACGAGAATATAATCCACGTACCTGCACCATGGCTCCAGTTCATTTATCCTGACGCCAGCATCAGGCGTAAGTCGAAGGGGAAGTCTGCCAAGGGGCATCAACGTCAGCAGCTACTATGGCCTGGGACACCACTGACACACATCACCAACTCCCTGTATACACTGAGCAGGGAAATTCATATACCCAACCTAGATCGAGTCCCCAACCACCCCACATGCATGCTGGGTCAACACTCTTGGTCTCCAGCATATGAAGTGGTTGTTGCGGACTATCCCGCACTAATGCCACCCAGTACGAATGACCTCCCCGTATAGCTAACATGGATAACACTAGCCTTCCCCACTTCCAAGATTTACATGAGGTCCTCCTTGTTCCACCTTCAATCCAAATTAGGGTACTCCCCACGATAGTGACGCTAAGAAAAGAAGTTTCTCCTTTTCCCACTACATCGGATATGTAGTTAATCATCCCAAAACAGACCGTTGGTATGGGGATGTTGCACATCCGGTCGCTCTCCAATGTGGGGACCCTCCTCGTGTCCTCGTAGATGCTGTAGAAGGTCCTCCTCTCCCTAGAAATTATAGGAGTGTGGGTCGGCTTCAAATCACCAGCGCACAACATAGAGGTCCTACACATGTTCAGATCGACCAATACGAGGACCTTCGTCACATTGATGTCACCAGGGGAAACACCCATGGAGGTCCTCCCCATGCAAATACCAATTTCAATGGAGGTCTTACCTACTCCAGCGCTACCCGTTGGGGACCTCCCCATGCCCCCTTTGATATTTTTCCTATTTATCCTCGCACCATGGCTTACTAAGGTGGATACCCACTCCTCCCCAGCTCCAGTATGGCCAAAGGACCTCCACGTTTTAGAAATCTACCCTCTCTTAAAGAGCCATCTAGGGGTAAGAAGGCAGGTCATCGCTTCCATATGGGGAATTATGGGATGGTTCGGATATAGATCGACCTAGTCTGCTTCCTAATTATATGATGTAGATTACGACTCACCAAAGGGACCCTCCCCTCGCTCCTACGAGTCATGGGCTATGGTAGGAAAAAAGGTGCATCAGCATAGTACTCCCAGAATGCTTGGTATATCAGATTCCCTCCTCCCTTCATAGGTATATCCACAATGAAGAAAAATTGGAAACCTGTAGGTTACGGTCATGTAATCACCATCGTCATCACTAGAAGCACTCTCTAGCTCAACTAGAGATCATTGAGAGCTATTCTGGGGACCAAGGGCAGGAGAACAACAGTGCGGCCCATCACAAGTAGCCCGAGCCCCCGCGCTAGGAACTGTGGCTGTCAACCCATCCTACCGCGATGTGGTGGCCAAGTCGCTACACTATTCGGATGACAAGATGAGATGTTGTTGTTTTTCAGCTCGCTCTCCATACTCCCCAACGGCCATCCAACCATCCTAGTAGTCTAATTTTGTACTGCTACTGGTTCCTCAGCTTCCTCCAATTTACGAGTGGGTTAATGAAGGGATAGACCCTGAATATGATCCAAGAAGCATATGGAATATCCTCATAGGAGACCACATCCCCAATATGTTTTGGCCTGTGGTAGTGCTGAATTTCTACACACCGGAATCCCTCACCCATGGGGAACTTAGGTGTTTTCATCAAACCCACTGGGTGACACACTTTCACCTTCATCATCTGCGAGTGGTTTATCCTAGGATCCATTGTAATTTTGAAGACATTGTGGAGAAATGTTATCTAGTTGATTTGGCTACACTCCCTGTGGCCCAGCTCCATGAGTCACTAGGTTTCCATAGGACCCTACAACTACAATGCATTCAGAGTTTCAAGGTACACCCCAAGATTATCTAGGAGGAATCCCCCGACCTATAGATATGTGGCTAGGGGAAATATGATGCCCTTCTCTTTAGTCCAATTCGACGGAAACCCGAATCGCTTGGAAACATTGAGGACATGCCCCAAGGTAGAGTCACGGTCAACATGGACACCCTATTAGGAGAGGAAATTGAGCTGGAGTTCCAGGATGTGGACCTCACCCTGAAGGCGTGCCGAGCTACTTGACCCCTCTCAGATGGTTACTTGTCAACTGAGGAGCCTAGTAGTCTCCCTACACCCACCGATCCATTAATACATATCCAAAATCATGGTAAGGGTAAAGAGCATTTAGTATCTTCTAAACACTCCAACCCATATGGGTCCATGGAGAAGATATAGAAAGACCTCGAAAAAACCGTGATCCGTCAGCAACTTGTCGAACAGAAGAAGTTGTTCGATGACCTCCTGGCTGAACAAGCTATAGAGTGACAGCCAGACTACGACAATCCAATGCTAGAATAGTAGGGGCAAGAAAAACATCCCCTCGGCGAGCTGCCTCTAGGAGACGATGACCATCATGCCCCCGCAGACAGGGTTGAAGTCGGAACTTACGGAAAGAGGGCATGGTATGTCTCATGAAACACTCCAGAACGGCGCGGCAATCCAAGGGACCTAGCTCGGGTTCCCCCAGCTTCCCCAAGGGTAATTCCAGCTGTCGCTCCACGTGCCTCTTGGCCTACATACCATGTTTAAGAACCCAACAATGCACTCGTGGTTAGGGATCTCCATCAAGACAGGGACCCCCGTCCAGATGATCCAACGACGACACTCATCACCCACCTCGAGGCATTTAAAATGCGGCACGTGGTAAGCCCACCTGATGGAAATCCATATCAGGTGTGGGTGGATGATATGCTAGCACCCCCGGGTTTCAGAAATCCACCTTCTCCAACTTTAATGGGACGGGTGACCCCCTGCTACCTCTAGAACACTTTATTTCAAGGTGTGGGCCCATGTTTGGAACCCCGGCGCAGTACGATGCCGCCAAGCTCCGATGTTTTGTACAGACATTGGAAGGGCCTACATCTGTCTGGTATGGCCTACTCCCCATCTGGTCAATAGCGGGATGGTAGGATCTTCATAGGAAGTTTCTTTACGAGTTCATCTCGGCCACTCAGAAGATGAATATTGCATACCTCTTCAAGTAGAAACAGAGGCCTGATGAGCATGTCATAGACTTTATCCCCCAGTTGAAAGGTCTTACATACTCCAATGAGGATTAAAATAATTTCACATTATTGGGGTTTTAAAAATGTATTTATATTTATATGAATTTCACACAAGAGATAATTGTTGTGTTAAGAATTTTAATGGTTTAACATTAATAATAGTCTTGTTATATGTTTTTCCCACAGGAGTTATCCTTTTTTGGCCTTATATTAGTTTATTCTACATGTGGTGGTTATTATGTAAATTCTGCCAATGTGAATTGTTTATGTAAAGGCCCTGTGATAGTATAATTCACATGTGTTTGTTCAGTTATGAATTTTGAAATTGATTTAAATGATTAAAGGGTTAAATTTATGTGAGAAAGAAAATTTATCGGTAAAAAGAAATGGCCAGAATCATGTGAATAATTTCATATTTTATACCATGGTTGAACCATTGTCTTAGATAAAAGATATTGAATGGGACTAAGAGGATTGTTATAAAATGGTTATGAGTAAGCCATGGATATTTTAGTTAGGATAATTGAGTCTTATTTTGAAATGCTAAGAAAACCTAGTATCCAATAAGGAATAAATAGTCCGGGACTTTTGGGAAAATAGTAAATTATTATTATGTCACGAATTGATGGCTAATTATATATAGGGGTTATCTATCGTATGTTAGACTTCGAAACATTATAAAATTAATGAAACATGAATAATGAAATGGATTACTTATGATGTGTATTCCAAGTCAAAGAACAATCTTGGATTTGTACATCTCTTGTACAAGTTTACCATTTTATTTTGAGTCATTTATTGTTTTTTACTTTTGAGGACCTACATTTTAGTAATTTCACTATTGTACATTGCATGTTATATATATATTCACTAAAAAAGTGGCACATACCATTAGTTCATTACTTATTGGAATTAGTGTCACACCCTATTTAGGTTATGAGTTAGGCCCATACAAATTATGTGATTATAGGTATTTATCAGTTCCTGCACCCGGCAATTGGTACATGACGTGCTGTTTAGGATTCAGAGGGCATAATATTTAGATGAGGCATTTGATGCTTTGTAGTATGTTTTTGTTTTCCTTGTCATTTTTTGACTTATATTGTGTATTATTACAAGGTACTTTTTTGTCTATTTTTCTAGAACATGTTAAATACTAAATCATTTTTTTGTATGATGCTTGGTTTTTTAGATTATCAGTATTATGTTATTCATTTCCGTTATATGTTGTGTACAACTTCTTCTATTGTTTTTTATTATTAAATTATATTACAATCTTCCAACAAGGTCATAGATTCCCCACTATCACACCCTTGTCCCTCGCTGTTAGTTTTTAGCCTCTAAGTGTTTGGGAAAATGTACATGAGCTCATTGAGCCAACCAGGTAATGGGTACCGTTTGGTTGGCATCTGATTCCGGGATGTCATATAGTGGTATCAGTGTATTTCATTTCGAGTTTGATTTATTGTTTGGAAACAATATAAAGTAAATGTAATTTAGTAATTTTTTGTGCATAAGATTAGATAGCATGTGTTGAGGGAAACAACAAATTACCTCAAATTGAACTATGATTTTGTGATTTGGTGTCTTTACAGTTTACATGATTTCAGCACTGGGTGAAACATTTGTTTTGTGCTGTTATTATTGATATTAATGTGGTTCTATTTGGTAGAAACCTAAATTAACTAGGGTATTCTTTATCATTTATCATATACGAACTTATTAGAAATCACATTCCTTGCATTGTTTCTATTCCATTTACATATCCTTACTGATTTAATGATATTGTGATAGATATAAATCTAAAAATTCATGTTTTTGTGATAGGTACCGTGATATATATGCATGTTTTGGTGATAAGTGTACTGGTACGTGTAATGGTCAAATTGGATGGTTGCTAATCATTGATCCATTAAGAGTATGTGCCCTCTTGAATCGGAATTTGGGGGATCATGTTTCAGCAATGAGTTATAAATTGTGTGTTATATGCTATATGTGGATGAAAAGATTCTATTTAGGGGGAATATGGGCCCCCATTAAGCCAAATTTTTCCCATTGTTTCTTTCTTATGAAAACCCATGGGTTTTGGGGATGTTTCTAAGGCTTACTGTCTGGAAACCCAGAAAACATGGTGTTTTGTCCAATAAACGCAAGCCATTTGTTCTTCTGTTCATGAAGAAAAGTACATTCCCATGTACATGTCATGTACACTAAGTACACAATGTCTGGTAAATGGTAGTGTCACCATCCATGTGGAATAAAACATGGGGTATTGAGTTTTTTTATGAACATGTCGTGTACCTAATGTACACCCCTTGTAGTTTAAATAGGCAATCCTATGTAGCTCTGTCAATTTAAAGGTACATTGACCAGATAGAATACCTATGTACACATCATTTACTCAACTAAATGTCGTGTACCTAGGGTGTCTACAAAACCAGGATACCAGGACTACATGACCATGTTTGAACATAAGTGTACACACCGTGTATAGTCCCTACACGTCGTGTACCTGGGTGTTTACACACCCATGTCGGTTGTAGTACATGGTAATGTATGAGCTTAAGTGTACACACCATTTATGGTTCCTATACACCATGTAATATGCCTTTGTTAACACTTAAGAATTTTATTCTCCTATTTAGTACTATCAATCACGAACTGCGTTCTATGATGAATAAGATTTTGCTGACGAGTTGTTTTTGAATTCATAGAGCAATTCCACCACAACAATCTCTAGTTGTACCCTAGGAGTGTAGTGATGATCATACCCAGGAGGTGGTAGGCCATGTGCTACCAGTGGACCCCCAAGACATGCTAGTTGAGGAACCAACTATTATACCAAATGTAGGTGATGATGTACATTTCTTGTGGAAGATTTATGAGGTTCATGCAGACCATTCAGGGAGTACCACAATATGCCACGTATATGGAAGAACTGACATGAGTGTTCCTGCAGTAGCATCATCCAATGTTTTCTATGGAAGGAGGGACAAATGCAGCAGAGTCATTAATATAGGCCATGTTATTTATTTTCAACCATCTTGAGATGCCTCTGGAGATTAGGGTAATGCTCACGACTTAGATGCTGCGTGATTCCACCAATATTTTGTGGGATGTTTCCACATAGGAAGAGTGTGAGTGGGACATGGCATGGGGAGACTTTCAGACAATATTGTATTACTATTTATATTTCATGATGTTGAGGGCTGAAAACTATCGTGAGTTTATGAATATGGAAAAGGGAACTCAATGAGTTGGGGATTACTCTGCCTACATTACTAAGCCTAGTGATTAACACATATTATGATGGTTGGCGATCTATCATGGGACAAGCGACTTGAGGGTGATATCATGTAAGAAATTCACTCGTAGGTAAATATATTTCACATGAATACTTTATTTTGTATTGTCAATTAGGTACTAATTACTGAATTGAATTAGAGAGAATTTGAAGCCACAATCCAGGGCAGTTCAACATGGACATCTCGTACTATTTTAACTAGTAACTGGAAATGGCATATGGAGTATACACATGGAGAATATATTAATCAGAATTTATCTTACTATTTCTAGGTGATGTGCTTCCAGTGTGGAAGAATTGGAAATACTAGACCTCAGTGCCAGATACACACATTAGAGTTCTCATATTGCGGTAATATGGGCCCTATACAACGTTTTTGTCATACCTTTCCACTAGCACCTACTGAGAATGTTATGCACCGACTCCAAGTTCCGGAGCATGGTCTATACCATCTCACATGTTAGGGAACAATAATGTTTTAGGCAACTCAGGCTGAGTTACTGGTCTGGGTCATGGTAGTCAGACCCTAGTATCTCAGCAACAGTAGGGAGGGTAACCTCAGGGTTTTCAGGTAGTGTCTCAGGGAAATTCTATAGGCCATACATAAGAAATGGAATATATCTAGCATGTTTAAGATCTTGGTCCTTCTAATATCAGAGGTATTATTCATTTCATCTATATTTTAGCTTCTCCACTCATTGATATAGGTTATTCATTTAGTTTCATATATGTTCCCATTGTGTATAAACTAGGGTTCCATGATAATAAATCTATTGACATTATGAAAGTAGACACATTATTAGGTATTAAAAGCACAAGTGTGTGACAGTGCAAGGATTTAACCCATGAAATTGGTGGGTTTCACTTTGTTTGTGATCTCTATGACTTAGATATGAAATGAAATGATTTCATACTCATAATGGACATGTTATTATCCTTTCAAGACATCATCGATTCTTATATCCACATGGTGGATTTAGTTCACCAAAAGGAGGATCGTTTCTATATCTGGGAGAGTGGAATGTCTTGGGAAGCTGAGTAGGACCCATGTACCTTGTGTTTAGTGGGTTGATAGTACATGTTTCCAGTTTTTTTTCTAGGCAATCGGGCAAAACATCAGATAGATTTCCATCCAATGTTTGACTATTTAGGGGATGTTTTCCTAGATGGTTTCCTGGTTTACCAGTGACAAGATAGGTAGGGTTATCAATCGAGCTAGTTCCATGAGCTTCACCAGTATCAATTCCATCTTTTAGGATGGTTAGGATGTCGTTTCAAGAGCTCAAGAGGATGCTAGAGTATTTGGAGGGTAAGGGTTTCATATGTCCCAGTACAACTTCATGGGGTAACTAGTACTTTTTATCGATAAAGAGGATTGTACCCTTAGGATATGTGTGGATTATTGGAAAATGAACTAGCAGATAGTTAAAAACCGATATCCCATTCCACGGATAAAAGACATTTTTTACCATCATTGAGGAGCTAGGGTGTTCTTGAAAATCTAATTGAGGTCCACATAACACCTGGTACATGTTTATCCATCAATTATACCCTATACCATGTTTTGTAGAAGGTATGACCTATATGTGTATATGGTTATGCCGTTCATTCTCATGAATGCACTAGAAAGTTTCATAGAACTGATGAACTGAGTGTTATATCTTTACTTGGATTATTTTTAGGGGTTTTGTGGATGACATCTTGGCATATTATCACAACCGAGATGACCATGCTGCAGATATTGACATCATTTTGAGTACAATGAGATAACATCAGTTATATGATAATCTATCAAAGTGCCACATCTTGTTGGATCAGATACATTTCCTAGGTCATGTCATCTCAAAGATATGAGTATCATTGGACCCAAATATGGTAAGTGCAGTAGAGACCTTGGAATATCCCACAAACATCTATGTGGTGCTGAGTTTTCAAGTGATGTCTTGTTACTATAATAATTTCATATAGGAAATATCATTCATAGTAGTGTTGATAAAAGGCATGAAAAATATGAGTGTGAATTAAGTATGGTTAGACTCATGGGAGCCAAAATTTTAGGAGATAAAAGGGAAATTAATGTCATAAAAAATATTGATTTTTCCATAGCCAGACATGAGTCCACTATGTTCTGTGATGCTTTAATAATCGAGTTGGGAGAAGTTCTTATGCAAGGGGATCGAGTCATTGAATATGTGTATCGTAAGTTGAGGGCACAAAAGAGGAACTATCCGATGAAAAATCAATAGTTAACCGTGGTTGTTGATGCTTTATGTTGTTGGAGACATTACATATTGGGTGAGTATTTAAGGTTTACACAGACCAAAAAATTATCAAGTACATCTTTACATTTAATTTATTAAATATGAGGCTATGAAGGTGGGTATATTAGATACAGTCATTCGACATCATGTTGGCCCACATTCATAGAAAATGAAATGCAGTGCATGATGCACTATGTAAGTGTATTCAGATGTAGGCAGTATAGGAGGCCAGTAGTTAGTAAAAGGATATGGAATTGTTCTCTGAGATACACATGGTGGTCCATGACAGTCAGTGATACCCATTACATCATTCATTAGTTGGGACTTCTACCTTCCATGACATAGTGAGGATAAGATGACTATCAAATTCTGAAGGCCTCATCATGTGGGAGAGTACAGTAGGTGAGCATACACATCCTGGTTGGAAGTTATGTGATTATGAGGTAATTTGGATCCATGGATGTTTGGGGTTCTAGTGGGCCTACGTGAGGAGTTGATGTGGTTGTATCATACCTCATGATGGAAAATTAATCCTATAGTTACCATGATGTACATTTATTTTCATCGTCAGTACTAGTGGATGGGTATGAAGACAAAGGTTTCTAAATTTGTTACGTGGTCTTCCACCTATCAAAAGGTGAAGGCGGAACATCAGTGGCCAGATAGATTTTTACAGCAGTTACCTATTACATAGTAGAAATGGGTTGATGCCACGATGAATTTGGTGATGGGTACACCGAGGTCTTCCTATGGTAATGATGTTGGGTGGTTGGTTTTTGATTGACTCACGAAGTATGACCACTTCATGATGATCAAGGAGACCTTTAGTGTTGATGATAATGGGAAGTTGTATATTTGTGAGTTAATATGACTTTATGGGTTCTATAGTTCTATTGTTTATGATAGGTACTACCATGTTTCTTCTCTTATATGGTATATTTTTTAGATGGTTATTTGTACATAGGTGCCTTTGAACATATGATACAACCCTCAAATAGATGGCCACTCATAGGGTTCGATACAGGTGCTGAAGGAAATGATGCCATCTTGCATCCTAGACTTTGGGGTTCTTGGTAGAATCATATTACCTAGGATAAATTTTACATTAATACCAGTTTCCCAGAAACAATAGAGATTTCAACATATGAGTCGTTTTATGGTAGGCCTCTTCATTCAAACATATGCTAGTTGGTGGTGGGTGAGGTAGCTTTACTGGGACCACGTGTCACTAATGAGACTTCTAAGAAGATCTGGTCAATTTAAAAGTGGTTGTGAACTATGAAATCACATTAGAAATATTATACTTATCTCCACATTCATTATCTACTATTTATGGTTAGGGAACTTGTTTTCATACGTGTTCCACCGAGGTTGGGACACAAGATAATCATAGGACAAGTAAATATTTCACCAAGATACATCGTTCTGTATGAGATTCTGGAGATGGTCGGCCCGATTTCCTATAAATTTTAGTTACCATATATGTATGTGGAAATGCATTATATCTTTAAAATTTATCAGCAGTGATGTTACTTTTAAGACACACCTCACACATTACTCCCTATAGAAGTGCAGTTGTAGGAAGATGTGTCAATTGAGGAGCATCTCATTCATATTGAGGATAATTTCACAAAGGTTCTCTGTGGCCGGTTTGTTTTTTTTTGATATAAGTGATATGGCTGCATGACCAAGTGATAATGATACATGGGAGAGTGAGGTTTAATTACAATCATATTGGTTGGTGTTTTTCTTAGATATTTTTTCATCACCCTTGGAAGAGAAATTCAGGGACATATGTCTTTATGAGGGGATTTTTTATGATCCTAGTTCATAATTTGAGGTAAAAAACCTTCATTTTTAGTTTATAATTTATAATATAGAGTAATATATGTGAGGGGGATATCTGAAGGCCTATTACATGATGTGGCTAGGAACTAAATGTCTTGTACATATAGTTACACACCGTGTATGGAATGATACACCTCATTTAATCCTTGAACACGACCATGTAACAGTCAGGCTAGGAATCAATACAGAAATGGGATATAATCCCAATTTCTCACCATGTACATTTTATTTATTATTAAATTATACAATAGATTCATTTTTCATTAGATAAATAGAAGGCTAGTCGGGGGTCACGAACCGTAGTGCTGAAAGCTATTTTCATCCTTGATTGACCATTTCAACCCTGTTTCCTTCGCCATCTATTGTGTTTGAACTAGATCGATGAGCTAGAGGTTAATAATAATAATTGTTTCCTAATTTTTTTAATTTATTGATTTGTCATTGGTTGAGATGTTTTTCATGTTCTGTTAATCTACCCCTTTAATGGTTGAATCAAAGGTCAATTCTCGACAAAAGAGTCGTACTATGATGAGGTTGGTGGTTTTTGTGCCTTTTATGAATTGTGTTGATGTTTATATGGTCTGGAGTTACATGTTCCCACTTTTAGAGTCTCACTTGATTGAATAACTAACCTTGATATTTCTTATTGATGAATATGTAATTTATTAAATGAATTTAATGCATGTTTAGGGTTGTGCGCATTGAGTTAGGGCCACCCAATGGGTTTGTTTCCCTTGGATAGTTATGTCGCTGATAATGACCATGAGGTTTGACTTAAATTCTAATTAATGGGGTTTTAAAAATATATATATCTCATTATATGAATTTCCCGTATGAGATATTTGTTTTATAATCCTTTTAGTTGTTTAAATTACATAAAATGATTGTTATATATTTTTTCCACACGAGTTATCCTTGATTGAAAATGTAATTATTTAATTTACATGAGTTGTCTATTATTAAACCTATTCCCATGTGATTTTTTAGGTCAAATACATTTCATCATTTAATTCGCATGGGTTACTTATGTGATGGAATTTTAAATTCAATTAATTGATAAAAATAGGTAAGTAGAAGTGGTTGATCAACTATCTCTATAAAAATAAAAGGTCTAGATCTTTTGACTAATCGCATCTTATATAACATGGGTTAAACATTGTATTTGATGAAAGATAATGGACTAGATTATGAGTCAAATTACAATATTTCCTTAAGAGAGCCAGAGATAGGGTGGTTGGGCTCATTGAGTTTTACTTTAAAATCCTGATCGAACCTAGGATCTATTGAGTGGTACCCAGACCTAGATCTGTTGAAAAATGATAAAATGATCATTATGTCATGAGTTAATGGTTACATATACACATGGGTTCATCAAAACTAAGAGAGACCTAAAGACATCATAGTATTCAATGAACATGAATAATGAAATGGATGACTTATGACGTGTCAGCCAAGCTATAGAACACACATGGATTTAGTTTTCACTTATACCTTTTTACCATTATCATAAGATACATTTGTTGTGCTTACATTTGAGTACCAAATATTTAATACTTTCACTATTTTACATGGACTTATATATATATTAACTTATAGAATGGAAAATACTTTTTGTGGATACCTACTAGGATATAGTCTTAAACCCTATTTGGGTCATGCTTTCGGCTCAAATAGATTATATGATAACATGAATTGATCAGGTCAAGAGGCCCGCAACATGTACATGATGTGCTACATAAGAGTTCAAGGGTATGGGACCTACCCAAGGCTTATGATGCTTCCTAGTCACTTGTTGTTTCCCTTGTGATGTTGTGACTTATACTGTGTAATACATCAGTATACATGTTTGGTAGTTTTTCTAGAACATGTGACATGTTTCTTCAAAAATGGTGTTGATCGGTACTTAGTTTTTTATCTTATCTGTCCTATATTGTTTCTTTTAGGTATATACGTTTTATGATTTCCATTATGTTTTATTATTATGATGATGTGTTACAGTCTCCCAGTGTGGGCATATTTTACCCACTATCACACCCTAAGCCCTCACTTCTAGTCGGCAACCTCTAGTTATGGGGGAAATGCGGTTGATTCCATGTGGATAATCGGGTATGAGGCACCACCAGATTGGAATACGGATCTAGGATGTTACATGCAATCATTATGAAATGAAGACTCATAATAAGAGATGTTATTTTTTCATGAATGAATGATGACCATATATTTAAGATCATTTTTTTTGTTTCAAAAAACTATAATGTGTATATATACCAACATATTTATTTAATTGAATCCAAAAATATTAAAAAAAATTATTATAATAAATCCTATGAATGTATGAATAGAGAATATATTCTATTTTACCCATAATTATAGATTTTTATGAAATATGAGATGTAATAGTTTATATTAGAGAAACAATTTTTATAATTTAATTTCTTTTAATGATGCTTAAATTTTTTTTAAATAGATTTTATTTTTATTATAATGACGACAAGGATTTTAATAATTACCAGTTTCATCATGTCATTCATGTGTACTAATAATGATTATTATAGAAGGAACATTTTAAATTATGTAGGAAGGAGTCAAGATGACATTATGCTTCCAAATCACAAGCCATAAATGGATAGAGATAGAGTATAATAGATTATTTCTATATTAGAACAATTAATGAATCATATTAATAGAATAACCAATGTAAAATATAAATTGAATTATTTATAGTGGAATATTTTTAAATTAGGTCATTCTATACACAAAAACCCTATGTATTTTTGTATATATTTTGACTGGATGAAATATGAATGATGGGTAAATTCATTGGAGAATATATTCAATGTTTTTGGATCTTCAACCAATCATATGGTAACGATTTCAACATATTGTTTGGATACTGATGTCTATTAGGGGAATTATTTTATTAATACGTTAAAAGGAGATATAATTTTTTTACCAAGGATTTATTATTCTTTAACTTTATTTTTCTTAATAAATATTTACATAATTCACTTTTAAATGAAAAAATGTTTTAATTTTTACATGTGGACCATAGTGAGGAGGAATTAATTGGCATGAAATGAAAAATATTTGACTACATCATCTATGAATAAAACCGTTTTTTTCATGAAAACAAATTTTTTATATTTTACATAGTCTTGAAACAATGTTTTCAAATATATTTATCCTCCAATGAATTTAATATATATTATGATATTTTTATTTGTGGTGAGAAGGTTGATATAGTGTTTTCTGACACATATGTACCTCATGAAAAAATTATTAATAGACTAGGGTAGAAGAATTGGATAACCAGTCAATAAAAAATTTATGATTCTAATCCTCCAAAATGTTATAGATAAGGATATATATATTTATTAAGGAAATATGGATAGGCCTAGAATAATTTTATCTATATGGTATGTTATGTATGACACCTCAATATTGTAAGGAAAAAAAATCTCTTTATAAAAAAATGATAAAAAATATAGTATGTTATTATTGACATTTCTTAACTCTGATATGTTTGAAATTATTTAAATAGGTATCAAAATATAGTTAAATATTTTTTGAATCATTATTACCATAACAACAATGTTATGAAAATGACATTTTATACAAAAAATTATAGGTATTTAACCCTAAAATTATATTATTACAGTTATATTACTTGTTAAATGAAATTATTTCATAGTATTTTTTTTCATGATCTAAAGATGAATTTATTTCAAGGAAAATTTAATGTAATATAGAAATATCTCCTCTTGTAATAAACATAAAATGTTGGCTAAAAATATCCACATGATTTATTATGTAAAAAATAATTTATAGGTATTATCGTAATATTATTTAGGTATTGTTTTTTCACGAAAAAAATTTCTTTTCCATCCTTTTGGAGTTGGATGTTAATTTGGGTATTGATTTTGTTTTATTTTATGAATCTTAGATACATTTAATATTGAAAAAATTTATATTCAGTTCATAGAGTTAGTTTGAATTTATATACAATAATGAATTAATACCAATGATGGCATATCATGAATTAGAGAATATTTCTAAAGATAAGGGTTAATGATATGTAACATGTGTCATTTAAAATACTTATTTTTTCATCTTAGAGATATTACTATAGTAAATGAGTATTTAGATGTATCTATAGATGATAATCTTGGTGTTATAATGACCAAGAGGCAAATTTTATAATGGAATTTTTTTATATACCTTGAAAATTTTGAAATCTCATTATTAAATTGATTAAATAGAGCTAATTGTAACACAACAAGATTTTTTAAGAAAAATATTATTTTTCATATCGTATACGACAAAATATAGAAAGAATAAAAAAATAATGATTTCTTATTATGGAAAATAAAACCTAGTTTTTGAATTCGTGTGTATGATTAGGTATTTTTAAATTATGAAATATATATAATTGTACCACACATTATTAAGGTATTTATATATTATTATGAAATAATATAATATTTTTTACAATGTTATATTCTGTTTCCAATATTAATTTCCATCAAAATTAATTTTTATTACTTTTTAAGAAAATAATATATTTAATTCAAGTTAATTTATAATATATACAGTTTGAAAAATTAAACCGCATTTTTATAATAACAATATCAAAATTCCTAGTGGTTTTATTTTTTTACTTTTCTAAATAGGATTGAATTCTCAATTAAGATTGGAAAATAATGATTTTTTATGAATAATATATATTTTTAAGGAATTTACAAATAATTTTAATCATTAAAATTATTTAAAAGAAAACTAGGTTATTTATATTATAAATACTTCAATTATGTTCACTCAAATAAATTTTATTTATTAATTTATTATAAAATCATTTTTATAAAAAAATAATTTTTATTGAATACCATTTATATGTGTCTAATATGTTTTTATCATAATAAATAAAATTGATGAATATTTAGAAATGATATTAATTAATTTTTTATATTCTATATTTGGCCGATTTTTATCATTAAACTGAAATTTTTGTATTCATGGTTTAATAAATAATATAGTTATATTATTTATGAAATATTTTTCTAAAAAATATAATTTCATCAAATTTTGCATGAATTTTTTTGAAAATAATTTCATCAGCTTATTCCTATTGAATTTTCTTAAATTGATTATATATTTTTAATCATGATCATAGTTTTTTTTAAATTTTCCACTTTTATTATTATGTGTTACTAATTGTATCCATCATATAATTTATCATTTTGGGAAAGGGTAAATCCCATAATCCAAGGGTAAAACAAAGGGACATGTCAATAATAATCATAAAAAATCATCTACTATGAATGAAATTTTACACTCATATCTTTAGTCTTTATTTTTCATTTTCTAACAGATAATTATTTATGAAAATGACATATATAAAATTTAATATATTGAATTTTAGAAAATGTATGACTCTTATTTTTAAGTAACATTTACATGTTTTTATATGAAAAAATAAGGTTATTAGACAATATAAATTTATATACTATAAGTGATGAAATTATATTAAATTATTATAAATTATTTATTATTTTTAGTGACTATATAATTCCCATAAATTCTTGTGCAATACTAATTTTATATTTTTCAATTATTAGAAAAATAAAATTAATTATATGAAATATAATTAATGTAAAAATATTTCAATGACATAGATTTTGTTAGTAATGTTTTAGATATATAAACAATAATAATTTTTTATAATATTATAATATAATTGTAACATGACTTTATGAAATTTAATTTTTAATTAATGATTAGTGTAAAAAATAAATTAATTATATTTTATCATAATAATATTTTATTTCATTTATATGAAAACTAAAAATAATATTGAAATATGAAATGATGTTTATGATATAAACTATAATTTTTACCCTATGATATTTATAAACTAGTTGATATCATATATTTTAATTTATATATCATAAAGACTAAAAAAATTACACTGATATTGTGAAAAATTGACAACTATTCAATTAATAATAAAGGGATGGTTCCAAATGACACCTAAACATACCCAAATATTATAGTTTGATATACTTATATCCACTCCCAATAATATTAATCAAAATGTGTCCAATTTGGATCATTTTTTATACAATTTATCTATTATTAAGAAAGCTTTGGCAAAATTTTATATGTTACCCACATCTCTATTATAAAATGGAACCTATAAATTATCATCTTAAAACCACATTTATCCTTATATTTAAATAAATGTTGACATGAAAACTTACCAAATTTAAATGGATTAATTGGTTTCTTGTAGAATATCATGGGTTATCGAAACATTAGTGACCTAAGATGAAGCCTCTAGGAACAAGCATTATATGGGGTCATTATTCTATGAAGTGGAAAAATTGGGATTTAAATGAGTTGATAATTAAATATTTTTATTTTATCAAGTGAATTATATTTAATGTAATGAGTTGATACTAGGATATAACTTGGGGTTGATTGGATGAATTACTTTTACAATTATTTTAATTTTGTTAACTCAAAAATAATTCATTTTCTAAAATAAATTTAACTTGATAACATACTAATTTAACAAAATCACATACATATAAAAGTAACATACACACATGTAGAATAATCTACATGATCCATCCTTCTTAAAGGATCTTAGTAACACATGAAAGGTGAAGACATAAAATTTAATAAGTGGGAGGAAGAAACAAAATCATTGAAATAAAAATCAAAAAATAAATAAATTATGAAACATTTATAGATAAATAAGACAACAAATCCAATTTATACTACAATGGATCAAACCATAATCGAGTTATCCTTAAATTTATGATATAATATCGATTAATTCATTAATTAAACTCCTTAGGGTGGAATTGAAGAAGAAAAATAGCAAAATAAGGATAAATCTACAGTAATGTGAAACATTTACCAAAAAATAATTATAATATATTCATAAAATTTGATATTTTTATAAATTTGAAATTAATAATTAATGAATAATGGAATATTTAGAACTTTTATTGACAAATGATTGTTATTCGACAACTTATATGAGATAAATTGATGATGTTATTGAAAAATTAAATAGAAAAATTATAATTGATAGAATTAAATTTCTACTCCAAATTCATGTACTAACACACCCAAAATAGGTATTCTTATTTCCAGGGTTTTATCTCTAATAAATAAATACCATCTTATTTAATTATGATAGTAATAGGTGGGAGCAAGTTTAATGGAAATTGGATATTAAAATGAAGATATGAAAAATCAAATCATATTCATCCACCTTTTGTGTTTGAAAATATGACAAATAAGATGGAATAATTTCAGATTAGAAAAGAAGATAAATATTATCTTAATGGTTTCCTTTGATATCATACAATATTTAATTCCAATTGGACCATACATTATATTTTTATTTTATAATGGGGGTTTATTTTTTTGGTCTATTGAATCTTTCCAATAATTCAATCCTCAACTTGGTCTCCCTAGATCTCTTTTAAAAAAATAAAAATTAGCTCTTTCCATATTTTAATAAAATAATAACATTATCTTTATCTATGAAAATATAATATATGAGATTAATAAGTCTTTAAAAGAGGGATCAAATTTTATTTGATGGGCCGAATTCCCATTATTCATTGATCCGAAATTTCTACATCATTGGAAAAAAATTCCATATTCCCTTGGGATTAAACCATTGATCCGAAAAAGAGAAAATATTAAAATAAAACTACTATAATGTATCCTTATTATATAAATTAAAAATAATCAATATAATTAATTCCATAAATATGAAAACTAATTGTTTCCAAATTCATGCACATTAGACATGAATTTCATAATGAGCTGAAATAAAGTTGAATTTATAAAATTATCTAAAACTAGTGTATACAATCATTGAAGAAAAATAATATTAAAATATAATCAATTAATATTATCCTCATTCAGTGGATAATCAATCCCCTAACATTAGTTTTTCTATCCCCAAACCAAAAGTATCTCAAATTATTAAATTGAATTATAGTTTTTCATAAACAATATAATATACAATTAAAATAAAAAAATATGTTTGAAATGAATTGTGAAACATATCATAATAAATTAAAACATGGTTGTTTCATAACCACATACTAATGCCATGACCATTCCTTATATTTATCACCAAATTTCATCTGATTTCAATTAATCATGATGATGTGTTGTGCATTAAAAAGTGCATGTTTCATATTTTTTTTGTTCAATGGGGGAATGGATGTTTTAGGTTGGAATAATATTTTACCATAACAATAGAATATTAAATTTAATTTTAATTGTTTCCTTTTTTCCTTTTGTTGTTTATAAACAAAAATAGAGATAAAAAAGATAACTCTAGGAAAGAAAACAATGAGGTCATGACACCTATGGGAAGAATTTCTCACATATAATCACCTAAATGGTCAAAAATTTATATTTAATGGAAATCAATGTTCAAGACAATAGGGGGGGTCAAGGGATCCAATAGTCGGACACCACACATTTAGAAAAATGTTGTTGTATGTGATATATATATATATATTCATTTTCTATAGCATACATAAATTAAACTAAAAGTGGCCTCAAACCCTATGATATGATGAAACATACAGAACAACTCAATCATACACCCAAAACAAATTTGAAATGCATTGTGGAATATTTATTAAAATCATGAAACAATAACCTCTAGAAAATCAAATTGTACAAGTGTTCGTTCCAAAAACTATTCTCATAAACATATATATGCATTAAAATAATAAAATTGGAATTCAGAATCATTTTTTAGTAATATATCATGTTACAATGAGAAAAATAAAACATTTAATTATTATGAATTTAAATATTTCAAAAATAAATTATTAATCTATCTACACTCCCCCAAACATAGAATGAGAGTACCGTAAATGTTTTAAATAGAAGAGATGATTTATTTCATAATTTGGAATAATGAGAGGGTGGTGATTTAATAGAAATCAAGGAACTATATCACCTAGTTTTATATTAATTAACAACCAATGATAAATTGATAACCTTGGATTTGGGTCACAAGTTGACTCCATAGTGTTTATTTAACGATGCACTTTACCTCAACATGTTTTTTGATTCATTTGAAAATAACAAACTGATTGAGCAAATAAATATCTAACATAAGAAAACATTAGATCCCATTTGAAACCCAAAGGGGTTCCCTTAATAATTTATCACAATATAAGAAAAATTAAAACCAACACATAATCCTTCTTTCTTTTCGGAGAGTTCTTTGTTTAAAGTCATTAGCTCAAATTCAACCTCCTAACATACCCAATTCTATCATTCAATATTTTAAGGACCATGTGTTATCCCATTTATTCTATATTTATTTCTATTCATTAAATAATATTTGTATCATGTACAGTCATATATTCTAATATGATTTGAAAAATATAAGGAATATTTTATATGGTTGATTCATTTTCATTCGTACCCTTTCCTATGACAAAAAGGATCATTCCCGCTTTTTGGTTTCAAGAGGAAAATGAATTACAAATTAAAGGCAATGTTATAATCTATGAATGGATACATATTAGGGGATGTAAGAATTAAATGTTTAGTTTTCTTAGATTAAAATTTTTATTATACAATTAGAAATTTTAATTATTATCAATATATTTTTCAAATAGTTTAGTAATAATTGGTTCTTTATAAAAATTTGATTCAACCCAAAATTTTTACTATCAAATATCATAAATGGATATGTATTTGATATTAATAATCCCACATAATGCTTTACTGGTCATTTTTCATATAAAATCTTCTTCGGTCCTATATTCATAATATTTAATCCATGGAGTCAGGTATCACTCTTGTGAATATAAAAAAAATTCTTCTTGATTTATATACACTTATACAAAGACTTTATATCTATAACCTATCCAAAATAAAATTTTTTGTTCTTAAAAAATTTTATGATTGGTTAGTGAGATGTAAAATTATTCTATCATTGAGTATGAAGGGGAAACTTGAGTGGTAATGGGTTCAATAACTTGTTAAATGCCTTATATTTGTAATCTCAATAAATAAAATTCTTAATTAATTTAATCAATAATTTAAAAAAAATCATGATATTTTGTAGTATTAAGTTGAATATAATATTGCATATTATGAAATTAACTATGGTTGATAACTTCAACCATCATTTTTAGGGAATATAATTTATCTTTTAAAAATTCATCATAAAAATGAATGTATATTCCCATTAGTATAGGGTAAACATTCATGGGTTTCTCTAAAAAATTCCCTATGATAGGGGTATCCCAATATTGGTTAATCATTTTATTATAGAATTGTGTTATGATTGTTTAATGTGAAATATAATCTATTGGAGTATGTTTAAAAATGAAGTTTAAATTCTTAGGACTCATACTAAAATAAAGATGAAATAATTAGGGAAATACGGTGAGAATAAATAATTTGGGGTGAGGAAATGAATCTAGTTTCTGAGAAAACCTACTGAGGTCCACATAAAATACTCCAAAATTGGGTGACCACCAAATTTAACAATCTTATATTTTTTATGTGGTCCCATGTTGAACAACAAGGGTTATCTAATCATCAATCTCCTAAGATTAATCCTAAGAAAGTAGATATTCTATAAGGTCATATGGATATGAATTGGCCAACATGGGTTTTATTTAAGTGGATAACTGACTAGTATTATGTACATAAAAAAGTTATATTTATGATAATGAGTTGATCCATGGTTATCACATGTGATGGAATCGATGAATTCCTTTTTAAATTATTTTTATTTTTTTTACTCAATAATAATTCATTTAATGATATAAATTTGACCTTAAAACTTATTATTTTAACACCATTACATTCATATAATAATCACATATCAACTTGTAGGATCATTTTCATGAGATATTCAAGGAAAAGGATCTTATTAGAACATTAAATGTGTGGTGAAAAAAATCAATAAATAAAAGGAATAAATAATATCAATTTATGAAAAACAAAACAAATGAAATTATTAATAATTATTCAAATGTGAAATAACATCCAATCAAACACCTTTATAATTCCTAGAATCATTCAATTTGAGTATTACTCCTCAATCAATGAGATTATATAAATAGATGTTGTAAGTAGACATATGAGGGTATAATTGAGGAAGAAAAATTGTGAAATAATGATCACTCCATCATTGACTGAATAATTTTAAGAAAGATAATGTGAATAGGTACACTATGTATGAAATCATTATCAAAATGTTTTTAATGAAAATATATTAACTTAAAATGGCCTTTTTATAAAAAAACAATTGAGTCAAACAACTTACATGAATGAAATTGAATATATGATTGCAAAATGAAAAGGAAAATTTTCTTTTTATAGAATAAAAAATATAGTCCCAATTTTTCACCACAAGATATTAAATATGAATTTTGTGTCATATATTTTATCTCACATAAATAAATTTCACCTCATATAGTTAGGATAGTAAAAGGTGGGTTGGAAAATAAAGGAAGTAGGACATTTCATTATTGACCAGAAAATCTGGATCAGTAAAATCCCCCATATTAGTGTAAAAATCTCACATATATGATGGATGAAAATGGGATTATTATACAAGAGAAATATATTATTTAATTTATCATCTAATAACAATGAATATGTCATTCTAATTAGATCTTCCATTAAGTTTTTAGGGAATACATGTTTGGTTTTCCTTATGGACACTGCATTTTGGAATGTAATTTAATCCTTAAAAAGGTCTCCATGGATTGCAATGAAACATAAAAATTATCTCCAGCCATATTTCAATGAAAATGTTCCTATAATATTATCTATTATAAGATAAAATTTTAGTTTCATTAGTATTAAATGTGGGATCTACATTAATGTGATAGTCTTAAGGCCCATTATTCTTTGACAATGAATTTCGTCATTAATAGAAAAAAATGTAAATCTTCCCTTGTAATTATTCCATTGGTTACAAAAAATCCCATCCAAGTAAGAAATCATATAACATAATATCAATTTAAAATAATAAAAATAATTATTTTCTAAATATAATGATTAATTGGTCCTAAATATGCACTAATCAGACATGAATTTGTTAATGATGTGATATAATTTAAATTTATAAAATTAACTAAAACAATTGTTTAATGAAATAAAAAACATAATTTAAAAAAATAAATGAATATTAGTCACTTATAGTGGATAATAAATCACACCCAAATGATATATCTTGTCAACATCCCATGTTACAATATTTATTTTTTGTCCTCTATATTTTACTATTTTAGTGTATATATGTTATTTTATAAATGATTTTTAATGAATTGGAACACCCCCTAAATGTTCACAATATTTTAAATTCAAATTATACCTCTATTGAATCGGTTATATAATTCTGAAAATAGTTCAATCCCTTTCATAAATATAAATAAATTATATTATGGTTATTAAAAAACCATTATTCACACACATTACATCAAATTATATGTGAACGTATCACTTGCGCATATATATGTAATTATATATCCATGTAGAGATACAATTAATTTTCCATCACCATATTTCATGGATTGCTTTTATTGATGGGACAAATTATATATATGATATCAATGACATAATTATAAATATTAATCTATAATATCATATCTATATTGTTAAATTTAATCCCATAAAAATGATAATGTCGCTCACGACTATGTGTGGATTAACACATCCATGAGGCAATGTGATTCATTTTTTTCATTTCATAATATCATTGATATTAATAATGGTCAATTTCAATAATAGAAATAATATATATTATTAAAAAATTATTCAAGAAATGTGAATTATTATTTTTTATTATGTCACTTTATCTATTAAAATGTGAAGGCATCATTCATGTCTTCATACTATTACCTACCTCTATAAATGGTTTAATTTATTTTTAAATCTATAATTATTATAGAAGAATATATATATATATATATATTATTAGTATGTATTATATTTATATCATTATTAATATTCATGAATTAATGAAACATAAAAATTGTACAAGTATCGGGACTACCGATCATAAGAATTCTTGATAAATGAAGTAAATATCCACTAGAATAATGATTTTAACAAAAATTAATTAATAAATGAGATATAAGATGTCATAAGTAAATAATAATTTTTATCATTGATAATATAATGGTAATTTATAAAATATATAATTAATCTATATTTTTATATTCTAGAGTTTTTCATATTTATGATGGAATTCAGTCCTTATGTTACATATATATTTCTAACCATTATTTATATGAGCTGCAATCTATATTAACCAATTTATTGTTTTATGTGGAGTATATAATTCCTTTTAAATTTTTATGAGGTATTTTTTATGTTATAGATAATTACATATTTATCTATGGTTTTTTCATGGGTCTTATGAATAAAATTGTACCAAAGCGGTAAGGGTTTTTTATTATAGTCTCATTAATTATTTATAAGGATCATTATTAAATTCATGATGATTAATTATTAAGTTATTATTACCATATAACTCATTAATTTTATTCCAATATATTTATTTCCTGATAATAAATGTTTTCATTCTATTTTTCTCACTATAAATACCCATGAAAACAAGAATTTATTTTTAAGGAAAATCAATATTCATTATCTCTTAGGATGGGAATCAATATTCTCCCATATTCATATTTTCAAAAAATTATTTTATTAAGGATTTACAATTACACTCTGATTTTTTAATTTAATATTATTAATTATTGTATTGTTTATTTTTTAAATAGAATAATTCTTTAATGTTTTAATGAGTTAATTTTCTACTTTTTCAATAAAAGTGTGACACGATTTCATAATTTTAATTAATATGTAATGACTATAAATTTCTAATTTCGTAAAAAATTAATTATTTTAATTATACATTAATTTATTTAAATTTTATAATCATTGATATTTTTTCATAATATTTTGAAAATATTAACACATTATTAATGGTATTTGAATGTGAAAAGGTATTTTTATCTTGAAATTTTATAGTTTTCCATTGAATGAATTTTTAATCTATTATAAAAATATTTTATTTAACTTATTAATTACTAATGATAAGATCTCAAGATGAAATCCAAATTCAATATATATTTGGAGGGTGATTATGATGATGATATTTTTATGAAACAAATATTTGTTCCATGGGTTAATTTATAATATTATGATTTCTGATCATGTAGAATTTACATGGATGAATTAAGATTATGTGAATGTTGAGTCCGTTAAATCCCAATACTCTATTGGGTAAATATTTATAGATCGTGAAGTAAATATTAAATATTTCAACATTACTTAATACTTAAAATTTTATGCATTGATATATATTTATTATTCATATGATTACCTATAGTCTTTATTTTCATTTCAATAACATTATTCATGGACCTTGATTCCATGCCTAAATGATTACTCAAAAACCTAGTTTTCATATCGATATGTTTACAAATAGACCAAGATATGATTCCCAGAATATTATATGTGGACATATTTTCATGCATATAATTTATTATTAGAGCATGATTTCACGTCATTAATTAAATATGGCATATATTCTTCATTATAAATTTTCTCAGTGATATAATTTTATAATTATCGACAAATATATGTATTATTCAAATGTAATTCTCTCTTGAATAATGTTACATAATTACTTTATGACTCAAATTCCAGGAAACTCTATGAAATATTCCAGTACTCATGATTATGATCGTCTATATATAGGTTATGGGTTTTATATGTTAATATATTATTTTCAAAACATTAATGTCTTGGTGTAGTCAAATGATCATTGATATTTTTTTAAACCTTACCAAGAATCTGATATAACCCTTTCTAATTCTTCTCCTTACTTGTTTATGAAAAATATTATTAAGTATAACATGTATATGAATGGTTTCAAAGATAAAAATAACATGGGATGTAATTTATTTAATTTATGACCAAGGTTTATATGTTTCCATGTTCCCAATGATATTAGATCTATTTTATTTTCTAAAAGATCATTACATTATCTAAATAATATTAAACAATTAATATGGTGCATCTATATAAGAAATTATTGGGTTGGTATAGTTGGTATCAAAGAAACGATTAGTTAAAATTCCGAAACTATGATGAGAAGAATATAATGGTAACCCTATGGATATAACTAATTATAGGATAAAAAAATAGATTTGAAAATTTTCATGATTTAATCAATTAATCCTAAATTTTAATATAACTTTTGATGGTTTATTACTTTATAAAACTAATAATTTATTTTTCAGAAATTTATGGTTACACACTGTGAATATTGTTGTTCGCATTGGTATTTATTTTATAGTTAATCTATGGAATCGTGAGGATTCATGTCATTTATTATTGAAAATGGAATAATTTTATTAATTTAAAATTAAATGACAAGGGAGATTGAATATGATGAAATTGGATTATAACATAAGAGATATCCAATTATATAGTTATTAACATATACATGGGTGAGTTTCTTAACACAAATAGTTTGATAATGATGGAGTTTCTACATTTCCATTAGTGAAATATGATTCATCTTTCTATTTGTCGATAATGTTTGAAGAATAGCGCAATTGAAGTCATCAAATAAAAATGTAATTTTGATATGTTTTTAAATGAAGGACATAGGTAAATTAAATGTTTAGGAAAGATGAAAATTTATATGTATTAAATTTTAGAATATCATAAGGTACTATTTATAGGTCAATGAGTTAAGTGTGGTGACGATGAGAATTATATGTGAGAAAGACCAAATATATTGTTTAAATCTTTGACCAATGAAAGACCTATGATATAACATTCATATATGTGAAATTTAAAAAGTGATTAGGTATTATAATTCAAAAAATATATGGATTATACAATGGATATAATAATCTTTAAGAAACTAAAGAGTGTTAAAAATTACATGTCGTAATGAATTTGAAAACATATGTTGAATGGTAATTATAACCGTGAAATTGGGAAACATTAATTTGGGATAAAGATATGATTTAATTTAATGGGATATTATCATAGACACAGAAATCGTAATGTGATTTTATAATAAAATGATAATCATTGTTGATGTTTATTGAATGCATGTTATTATGGGCTATATTAAATGGTCTATGATTGTATTGAAGGGATGCATTTTTTTAAATTTATTAAACCCTATATTTTCTAAGGTGATATTAATGTTGCATATATGGATAACACAATTGGTTCATAGGATTATTGGTGATCAAAATTTAGATTAAACCCCACTTTATAATGGTCTATGATATGAGATTTTGAGGTTATTGAAATCCTTTAGCAGGTTTATAGATGAATACCCAATTAATGATTATATAAGACATTGTGTAATTATATGATTTTATAATTTTTTATCTATCATCTATTTGATACTAGGAAATATAAAAACATGATGGGTGAAAATTAATTCATTAACAAGATGATATTTACAGAGATATTTATTGCAATGTAATTGATTAAAATCATTAAAAGAATATAAATTATATTTGATATAATTTTGGAATTTCACGTCATTAAAAAAAATATGATTTATCATTATAATAAATGTTATTATGGGAGGTTATACATCTAGTTGAGTAATATGCGAACATTTATATTATGAACTAAAAATGTGGGAAGAATTCGGTTAAAATTTTAGAGATATAATCTAAAAAGTATAAGATCAACATTGAGGTCTAAAAATTCAATAATTTTTAGTTTTTTTTTAAATTTTGATTTAGGTATTCTTATTAAATGATATAAGTGGATAATTTTTTATTCATGAAATATTTGTTTTTAATGTATTATTTAAATGTCTAATAATATTGGGTATTATGTTAATAATTTATAACTATTTGTTTTTCGAATAATGCCTATTATTGAGAGGAATATCATGATATACCGTACAATCAATTATATGTTTATGTTTGAGCAACTATCATTAAAAATTCATCCTGAATACCCATTCTGTGAGTAAATAAATACATTATGGTGGGAATAGTTAATGGCTTAAATTATAGATGTGATTTATGTGAATTTATTTACCATATAAGTCTTAAAAGTAGTGGAAATCATGAAATATGGGACTATTATCAAAAAATAATTTTTCCTTATTACCTTTAATTAAATGATATTTTTGTCTTTTTCACAACCCATAAAATGATTGTGTTTGGTAATTTACTCTCTCATGATCCTTAAATGATTTTTGATCAGTATTCTTAGTAAAAATCTATCATTATATGGACAAAATTCTTTCATCCAATGTCAAATTTTCCACTTAGTACTAATGTTTTACTATCTTAAGTCCCATTATGATATGATTATAAATTTCTTCATCAATAGACAGAAATGTACATTTTCTCATTTGATTATTCCATTGGTCAAAAAATAAATAAATAATCCACTACAAGTGAAAAATCATTTCACAATATATCAATATACAAAAATAAAAATAATGATTTTCCTAATATAAATATTACATGTTCCCAAATATACACTCTTTATACATGAATTGGTTAATTATTTGATAAAAAATAAATTTATAAAATTTATTATTACCATTTTCTAATGATAAAAAAATTCTGAATAAAAATATAATAAATGAATATTAGTCTCTTATATTGGATATAAATCATTCCCAAATGATATATCTTCTCCAAAACCCATGTTTCGTTATATATGTTTTTTCCTTGTTAGGATACTATTCTAGGGTCTATAGGAGATTATATAAATGTTTTGATTCATAGAAGTGGAAATCCCCTTAAATGATTGCAATATTTTAAATTCAAATTATACCTACGTTGAATCTATTATATTACTATAAAAATAGTGAAATCCATTTAATAAATATAAATAAATTATATTATTGTTATTAAGTAAAATTTATTCTCACACATTATATAAAATTATATTTGAATGTATTGATTGTGCTTCTGTATGTTATTCAATTTCTATGTAGCGATACAATTCATTTTCTATCATCATATTTCCCCGATGGTTTTTATTATTGGATAAATTATATATATGATATCTATGTCATAATGATAAATATTTCTCTGTAATATCATATCATAATTTTAACATTTAAAACCCATATAATTGATAATGTATCTCATTCCTATGTGTGGATAAACACATCCATGAGGTGATGTGAATAATTTTTTTCATTTCATAATTACATTAATTGTAATAAATATTAATTTGAATAATATATGTGAGATATATTAATAAATAATTATTCAATAAATGTGAATTATTATTTATATTTCTTTCACTTCATCTATTGAAATGTGAAGGAATCATTCATGTTTTCATACTGTTTTCTATATCCATAAATGGTTTAATTGATTTTTTTATCTAAATAATTTGTATAAGAATATAAATATATATATTTATATTATTAATAATTATAATATTTATATCATTATTAAAATTCTTTACATTATAGAAACATAAAAATTGTATAGGTATTGGGACTACCGATCCAAAACATGCTTTATAAATGAAACAAATATCAACTAGAATGATGATTTTTAAAAAAATTAATTAATAAATGAGATATAATATGTCATAATTTATTAATAACTGTTATTATTGATAATATAATGGTTGTTTTTAAAAAATATCATTAATTTATATTTTTTTATACTAGAGGTTCATATATTATTAAATGAATTCATTCATCATGTTAGATATATTTTTCTAACACTTATTTCTATGATCCAAAATCTATATTAACCAATTGAAAAATATATGTGTTGTATATATTTTTTATTAATATATTATATATGGATTCCTTATTATTTTATTGGGAATTACATATTCACCTATGGTTGTTTTTTAAATGGGTCTTAAGAATAAAATTTTACCAAACCGGTAAGGGTTGTTTATTATAGTCTCATTAATTATTGACAATGATCATTATTAAACAAATGAGGATAAAATATAATGTAATGATTTCCTATAAAATCGTTAATTTTATTAAAATGTAGTTATTTCATGATAATAAATGATTTAATTATAATTTTCTCATTGTAAGTACCCATGATATCAAAAAATAAAATTTTAATGGAATTCAATATTATTTCTCATATTGGCTATAAATCCATATTCTCCCATATTTATATATTCGAAAAATTATTTTAGTATCGCTTTATTTGTGACGAACGGTCCTCCGGACCTGTTCTGTGACTACCCCAAACCAGCCTCCCATAGGCCAGGGGTTGGTGACTAGAACCAAAGGTGTAAATCCTAAAGATGGTAAGGCATTGCCTTTATAAAAGTAAACACACACAATCAGAGTACACAACTGGAGGAAAAACACTAAGCAATATTGTATATAGAAGAAGTGCTGGAAAGTAAAAGGGGTCGAAAATACAATCCCAATAGTAAAATATAGGTACAACTGAAAGCAAGTACAACTAAAAAATGGACAAATAGTTGATAGGTAAAGAGCAGCTCGTAGATCATCCTATGGGGTTCCTAGTAGAAGGGAAAGAACATATGACCACCTCAGTACTCCAAAACTTTCAGAATCCTCTGTGTACCAACTCATTGTATGGTCCACCTCCGGGTACCATCCAGTCCTGGCGCTCTTGGCCTCCGTCAGCGTTGTCTGTCATCTGTATCCAACACAACAAGGTACGAGCATAGCCTCGTGCATTGGTGAGTATAACGATACTCATTAGGGACCCTGAGACCCTCAAGGTCTCAAAAAATAAAAAAACAATAAACCACAAAATAAGATACAATCACAAAGTGTCAACCATCCCTACGTGGGTATATACCCATACATAAACCTGAGTTACCAATCATAGTCTGGCTCAAACACTTGATCCCATGCACTACCCATTCCATAATGGATGTAAAGTCAATCATCTCGATGATAACGAATGAAAGTCAAGAGTCAGATCACACAAGTATACTACTAATGTAGAGGGGTAGAGATGATTAGTTGTAGAAACTAAATCATCTCCTCTATCAAACCCACGTAGGATCCTGGAACAGTATTAGTGCTGTCAAACCCACATAGGATCTTGGTACAGAAGTCGTCACTGTTAAACCCACAGAGGATCCTAGTAGAGTTGTCACCGCTGTCAAACCCACAGAGGATCCCAGTAGCGAAGTCAACGCTGTCGAACCCACGAAGGATCCTGGTACAGCAGTCACCGCTGTCAAACCCACAGAGGATCCTGGTACAGAAGTCATCATTGTCAAACCCATAGAGGATCCTGGTACAATATCATCATTGTCGAACCCACGGAGGATCCTTTCATCGATCGGACACCCATAGCCCAAGATATGGGTGAAAATGTGTAATTTTCCGTAGTATGTACGGGTCTGGTCCGACCCAGTCAGACCGACACGGCCTGACCAGGTCCGAACCTGGGTCTGAACTCGTCCACGAGTCCGACCTGGTCCCTGGGGTAGGCCCGACCTGAGGGGGTGCCCCGGTCCCAGGGGGCTGCCCGACCCGAGGGGGTGGCCCGGCCCGAAGGCGGGGCCCCACCAGAGGGCGGCCCGACCTGTGGGCGGCCCGACCCGAGGCGAACCGGCCCGTGCTAGGCCGCCCATGGTGGCCTAGCCCGAGGCGGCCCAACCCGAGGCGTCCTGGCTCGAGGTGGCCTGGCCTATGGTGGCCCAGCCCATGGCAGCCCATCCGGCCTGTCTGCGTGGTGGGAGGCAGACGCCAGCCGAAGCCAGCGGTGGCAGCGCGGGGGTGGTCAGCGCCCCCCTTTCTCTGTAACAAACAACACATGGTGTCGGCCCGATGACTGCGGGACCCGAGGGTTCCCACCATTGGAGCGTGCCCTCGCAGCCTGCTAAGTCGGCCTCCCTTCTCATATGTCGTAGCCTTTGGCCACGGGTCCTCTCCAGCACGGTGCGACGACGCCGCGTCATTTTCGTCCGCCGCGGCCCGCATGGCCACGACCCCCTTCCTCCGACGCAGTGCGACGACACCGTATCCCTTCAACACCGCCATGACCCACCTAGACGAGGCCCAGTTCTTTGAATGACGTGACGACGCTGCGCCCCATCGGCGACCCATTGGTTCTTGCACCACCGATTCCTCTCACGAACGACCTGTCGCCGGCCGCCGATGCTCCACCGCAGTTCTCACTTCTGATGGCGTCTTTGCACCACTGCAGTCATCCACCAAAAAAGAACCAACGGAGGGACGTTGGGCCATGTTTGTTTGGCCCGCGCCCTCTGTGTTAGGTGATAATGATTTTCCAAAAAATAAACTAAGGTTTGAATGACGAAGAACAAGGAAATAATTCAACTCAAACCCCTACCTCGATTGCTGATGATCTTTGACGAATTCACGGGGAGGCTTCATCATTCCGTTGACATTGGGAGGAGATGAAGTCGTCGTTGGTGACACTCTTCGCGGGCGTAGTCATCCCTTTCTTTCCCCATTTGGAGAGGTAGAAGACGACGTCGTCATTCCTTGGTGGAGACGGGCGTTATTCGTTGATAGGATATTCTCTCAATCCTTCCAAGGCTCCACCACAAGATTATTCCAACCCAAAAATAATAAAATAAAACTTCTTATTATATTGTTGCCTTAATTAATTCTAAATGATTCAAATTCATTAGGTTACATCACTTAATTAAAAGGTGGTGTTGGCTCATTAATTTGGAGGGGGAAGATGAAGAGGCTCCAAAAATTTATGGGGGAAGTCAAGAGTTCACCCTCCTTAATTGGGGGTTCAAGGGGAGCTAGAGTGGTCAGGTGGCCCCCACCTAATAATCCTCCAAGGGAGGTTATGTGGGGATGGGACCCACCATCATAACCTCTCATGGGAGGTTATGGTGTGGTGGCCACCACCTCCAACCACCACTTGGTGGTTTTAACCACCACTAATAAAATAAAGTGAATACTTTATTTTATTTGATTTAATTAAAACCTACAAAAATTATCATCCACTCACGATAAAATGCAACAATGGCGAAGGTCTCACTATGAAATCAACGACGCTGTGAGTTCAACGGTGCCCTTGGATTTCATTTTCGAGCACCGGTTCAAAAACTATAAAACACCACTCACATGTTAACTGAACGTACCCAAAAAAAAGTTTATAAAATTATTAACAGCCACCCTCGACCCTCTACGGTCGATTTTAGGCTCTTCCTAGGTGAAACACACCCCAAAGAACCCAACGGTACCCTCAGATCTCCAATCCGAGTT
Organism: Viscum album; assembly: GCA_963277665.1. Lineage (NCBI taxonomy): Eukaryota > Viridiplantae > Streptophyta > Magnoliopsida > Santalales > Viscaceae > Viscum > Viscum album. The sequence continues at coordinate 1,013,809,238 of OY728152.1, read as the reverse complement.
ACCGTTTAAAAGTTATTAATTTTACAATAAAATAATTGTCACTTAATTATTTTATTTGCGGCCAAAAACAAACATTCTCTAGTGGCCCTCGCCGACCCAAGTTGGTATCTAAATAAAAAAGAAAACCCTAATGAGTTCTATGGTGGTTTTATATTTTTAATCCGAGTTAGAGTTTGAGAGTTATAAGTATTTTAAAAATAAAATAACATTATTTTATTATTTTATTTACACTTATGCCATTTTCTTGTTTTCTCACAAGAGGCTAGTGCCGACTAAAATTAAGTCACCCCTAGGGTAAACCGGCCATCCTGAGCGCAATGGTGGCCTTAGATTTATGAAATGAGTAACACATTAAGAGTTATTCCACCTTTTTAGGAATACTACATATACACGTTAATTTAAGTTTAACAAATCTTCGACAGATCATTTCGGGCACCCTGAACCTCAGAATTGCGCGCCGTCAAAATTTGCAGACTCGTAAAATTCCCAAGTAAGGAAAAAAATTCCCATGGAAGTACTAGGTCTTTAAATAATTATTCCCTTATAATTTTTAATATAATTATACCAATTATTGTATCTTTAATTTTTTTTGGATTCTTCCTTTCCAGTTTTTAATGAGGTAATTTTTTACTTTTCATATAATAGAGTGACAAGATTTCATTATATTAATGCATATGGAATGAATGGAATTTTTCATTAACATAATAAATTAATGATTTTAATAATCCATTTATTTATTTATAAGATATCATCATTGATATTTTTTTGTAATATTTTGAAAATATTAACACATTATAAATGTTATTTTACTGTGGAATGGTTAATTTTAAAATGAAATTTTATAGTTGTCCTTTGAAGTAATTTTAATCTATGATAACATAATTTTTTGTATGTTATTCATTAATGATAATAATATCCCATGATAAAATCCATATTAAATATCTATTTGGATTGTGATTACGATGATGAGATGTTTATGAAACAAATTTATGTTCCATGGGTTATGTTATAAGGTTATGATTTATGATCTTGTGGAATTTATAAGATGAAATTATGATTATGTGAAGGTTGAGTTTGTTAAATCCCTATATTATAATGGGTAAATATTGAAAAATCATGAAGTAAATGTTATATATTTGACCCATCCTTAATACATAATATTTAATACATTGATCAATATTACTTCTCTATATAATTTCATATAGACCTAGTTTTCCTTTCAAACACATTATTCTTGGACCTAGATTCCAATTCCAAATGATTACTCAAGAACCTAGTTTTAATATCAGTATGTTTACAAATGGACCAAGACTATCTTCCCATAATATTATATGTGGAACCATTTTCATGCCTATTATTTTTTTAGAGCATGACTTCATTTTAGTAACTGAATAAGGGATATATTTTTTTATGTATTATCTCAATGATATAAGATTATATGTATCCCAAAAATATTTGTATTTTTCCAATGTTATTCCCCCACGACTCATGTTACTTTTTTACATTATGATTCATATCTCATGAAATACCATAAAATATTTCATTACTTTGTATTATGATCATCTATATGTAGGGTATGAGTTTTGGATGTTAAGATCGTGTTCTCACACACTTAATGTCATGTTGATGCCATGATATACTTAATATAATTTTAACCATTACTTAGAATCTGATCCCACCATTTATAATTCCTAAAATTCCCCATTTAATGAAGAATTTTTTTAAGTATAACATTTTTATGAATGATTATAGAAATGAAAAACTCTATGGGATTTGATTTAGTAAATTTATGATCCAGGTTATTATGTTTCTCTATTCTTGATGATATTAGACCTATTTTATTTTCATATAGATCATTATGTTATATAAATAATATTAAACAATAAATATAGTGTATCTATGTATGAAATTTTTGGATTGGTATAGTCGATATAAATGAAATTCTTAAATATCATTTGGAAACAATGATGAGAGAACTATATTGGGAACCCAATGGATATAACTAATTATAGGATAAAAAATTGTTTTGGTAATAATCATGAATGATTTATTTAATCCTAACTTCTTATATATTTTTCTGATGGATTCTTACATTATATATCCAATAATTGATTTCTCAAAAATATATGGTTAACCACTCTAAATATTATTTCTCAAATTGTTATTTTTTATAGCCAAAGGATGGAACCATGATGATTCATTTCATTAATGATTTATAGTGGGATGATTTTATTAAAGTGAAATTAACTGACATGGGAGATGGTATATGGAGAAATTTGATTATTCCTAATGAAATATCCAATTATGTGGTAATTAACATATACATGGGTGAGTTTCATAACACAAATAATTAGATAAGGAAGGAGATTCTATATATACATTTGGGAAGTAAAATTTATCTTTCTATTTTTTTTAAATGTTGGATGAAGAAATAAATTGAATGTATCAAATAAACATGTAAATATTTTATATTTTGAAATTAAAGATGTTGGTAAATTAAATGTTTAGGAAAAATGTACCTTAGGATGTAAGAGATTTTTGAATATAATAAGGTACCATTTATAGATAAATGTGTTATGTGTGGAGAATATGAGAATTATCAAAGATAAAGACCTAATCCATTAGTCAAATCATAGACCAAGGAATGACCGATGTTATATCATTCATAGAATTGATATTAATTTTTTATATATATTATAATTCATGAATTATATAAATGATACATTGGATATATTAATCTTGAGTAAACTAAAGAGTATTCCAAATTATATTTCTTAATGAATATGAAAACATATGATTAAAGGTAATGATACATGTGATAATTGAATTTTTTTTGGTATGAATATATGATTGAATTTAATGGGATTGTATTAGAGACATTAAAATTTTAATGTGTTTTTGTGACAAAATAATAATCATTATTTATTTTTATTAAATACTTGGAATTATGGGCTATATTAAATGGTCTATGATTATATTGAAGGAAGAAGAAATTTTTTAATTTATTTAGTCCTATATATTCTAAGGTGATGTAAACTAAGGATATGTGGATACCATAATTTGTTTATAGGTTTATGATTGATCATATGTATTATTAAACACCACTTCATAAAGGATTATGGTATGAGATTTTTTAGTGATTGGAATTGTTTACCATGTTTATAGATGAAAACCCAATTGATGATTATAAAATTCTTTTGTGTTAGTATATGATATTATAATTTTTTATTTAAGATATATTTGACACTAGGAAATAGAACTACATAATGAATGAAAATTGATTCATTGAAAAGATACTATTTCTAGAGATATTTATAGGAATGTAAGGGTTTATCATTATTTTAAGAAAATAAATTATATTTAGACAAATATTGTGAAGGTCACTATAATAAAAAAAATTATAGTGATTTATCATTATCATAAATGGTATTAGGATAGGATATTCATTAGTTGAGGAATATTAAACCATTAAGATTAAAAATTGAATATATTGGATGAATTTATTTAAAATTTCATATATGTATCCTGAAAGGATTGAGATCACCATTGATGTTAAAAAATTTAATAATGTTTCGGTTATTTTTTTGAATTTGGATTTACAGTTTCTTTTTAAAATATATAAGTGGATAATTTCATTTATTCATGAAATGTCAGTGTAAATCATATTATTATAATGATTAATAATTTTGGGTATTGATATATATATTTATAACCATTTCATTTTGGAATAATGTCTATTATTGATAGGAATATCATGATATACTTTACGATCTATTATATTTTTATTTTTGTGTCTATTTTCATTAAAAATTAATCTCGAATAACCAATTTTTGAGTAAATAAATTACATTATGGTGGGAATAGATGAAGGCTTAAATTATATATTTGGTTTAAGTGAATTTATTTATGATATAAGTCTAAATGGTAGTTAACTTATTGAAATATAGGACAATTATCATAAAATAATTTTTTTTGCTTATAACCATTAATTATAATGATTTTATGGTCTTTTCCAAAACTCATAAATTCATGGTATTGGGGTTAATTACACTCTCATGATAATTTAAATCTTATTAATTAGTGTTATAATATACTATCAATCATTATAAAAACATTATTCTTTCAACCCATTTTCATATTTACACTTCTTAAAAATTTTATTAATCATTTACTCTATAAATGTGTTATTATATTTAAGCATTTAATTTTTCTTTCCCTCATTTAAAGATTATTTTTTTAACTCTGTTCAATATGTGGGGTTTCAATAAAAGAAATCTTGAATATCAATCTATTGATTACAGATTCGAAATTAAAATTTTGTGGTTATAATTTATTAATGTGGTGGGGGGATTTAGCTTTATGAGAATTTAAAATCATAAAATTATGTTAAATATATGATAAGACACAAAACACTAATAATAAATGACCCTAATTAGTTTTTATTACTTTTAATAAATAGTAATTTACTTAGTGGGTATGAATTATAATAAAGAAATTATGTAATATATTATATAGTTCTATAAAACCATGATATATATATATATATATATATTAAAAGTAAACATAATCCATTGGTTAACTTATGATGTAGGGAAACCAATGTTTAGACAATCATTGATATAAATAATAATATCTAAATCTCACCATAAAACCTATAATTTAAAAATATATGTATGATGTAATGTCTTCTATTTGGTTTCACTGACACAGTGGCCTGATCTGGTTCACCACATAACCGCATGCGCACCACCCCATATGCTAAAGGACTTTGACATGTAGTGAGAAAATATTATTGATAATAGGGAGAATGTACCTTCTTTTTTATTTTATTAGAGTATTAACTAGTGGCAATAAAAAATATAGAAAACATAAGTCCAAAAAAATACCAACATCTCATTGTATCAATGCATGAATTGTGTTATAAAACATTAACAATAAATATGTAACACTAATGTATATGAAAACATTCATATTCACAAAAAAGTTGTGATATTGAGAACTCCCAATATGGCCCTGAACCATATTTGGTTCCATCATCCATGCTCCATCCCAAACAGGCACCTGAAATATAGCCTTTTCCATTTAAATTTACAATAGTAGTGTAATCTATTCGGGTAATGATTAAGCATCTCGAGTAGAGGGTGAGTACAACATAGAATTCCACAACCAATGTTGTATAAAAAAAATATAATCAACGAATGATTAATGTATTTTAATAAATAAATAATTAAAATTATTTAGTAAAAAATTAATCCATTATCAATAAATCATTTTTTAACCACATAATCTCTTTATTTCTCAAAGACACACTAACCAAAATACCGTCTTCAGTCCATGCCTAATTCTAATATATTCCTAATTAATATCAAATATTAATTTTCATTTAACATTATTAATAATTGAAAAAATTTCCACTTTACCCTTCATGATTTAATAACACATAATTAAATGAGCATGTTACTATTCATTAATACTTTGTTGAATTCCCATGTAACCATTCAGTATTTAAAAATGAATTTTGGAATGAAAATTTAATATTCATAACATCACACATTAGAATGACCATGTTACCATTATTTATTTCTCAACTAAGTGACCATTTTTCCATTCATCAAATCATAATTAATTCAATAATTAATTATCCCCACTAATGCCATTTCAAATTCAAAAATTAGTTAAACATAAAAATTACATTAGTTAACTAAAAAATTACTTAATAACATCAATAAAAATAATTAATTTTAAAATTAATTAATGATATTAAATTTTATCATTAAGTTGATAATTAATTAATCAAAACAATTATTATAGTTAATTCAAAAATTAACTAACCTCATCAATAATAATAATTAATTTGACAATTAACTAACCACATCCAAGACATTAATTAATTCAATAATTAATTAATCACTTGAATTATATTATTCAATTAAAAAATTAACTAAACACGTCAATAAAACTAGTAAATTCAACAATATTCTCATTATAAATATATTATCAATTAATTTGAATATTAATTAATCAGATCAAATAAATTAGTTAATTCAATAATCAATTAATCACTTTAACTATATTAGTCAAATCCGAAATTAACTACACACATCAATTATTCTTGTTAATTCAGTGATTAACTTATCAAATAAATAGAATCACGTTAATTTTCAATTAAATAATCAAATAAAATAAATTAATTGATTTAACAATTAATTAATCACATCAATTCAATTCGTTAATTCAATAATTAACAAAATAGATCAATTAATATTTTTAATTAAATAAATAACTAATAACATCTATAGTTTTATATAATTGTACAATTAATTAATCACATGAAATATATTAATTAATTCAAAAATTAATATGTCCCAACAATTCTATTTGTCAATTACACAGTTAACTACAAAAAGAAATTACTCTAGTAAATTCAACAATTGTCTAATCAGATAAATAATATTAATTAATTTTAAAAATAAGTTATAAAATAAAATATGTTAATCATCACAAAAATTATTTAATCACCTAAATTCTACTATTCTATTCCACAATTAACTAATAACTCAAATTTCATTAATAATTCGAATATAAGTTGGTTAAATAATTCAACTTAATAATTCCCACCAATAGGTAAGTATGTCAATCCCATTAATTAATTTATAATTTAATTAATCAATAAACACAATCTCAATATCCCATAATTAATCATGTAATTAATTATCTAATTAAAAAACTAAATATTTCAAAATGATGTCCATATTTAAATATATCAATTCTCAAATATCACTAACTCTTAATTAATTCATCAATTTATTATATGTCAATATAAATGACAAATAAATTACCATTTATTAAATAACTTATTAATTAATTTATCTCATTCAGTTTAATTAACAAAAAAATCCACAACACATTATTTTCTAATTAATTATTCTAACTCATTAAATTGTATTAACACAACAATATCAATTAAACAATATTAAAATCAATAAATATTACTCATTTGAATCTGTTAACATAATAATCCCCATTAATTAATTTTCTAATTAATTAATCTAACCCATTCAATTGGATAAACACAAAAATACCCAAAAAATAATTAACCAATTAATTTTTCCAACACATTAGATTATATTAACATAGTAGTTACCATTCATTATCTCCTTAATTAATTAATCACCTTAAATCACTTAAATAAATTGAAAAATAAATTGTTCAAATTACCATTATTAGATAATTCAAAAATATTTAATCACAATACATACTTTAATTAATTCATCAATTAATTATTCCCATTAGTGACATTATTTAATTCAATAATTAATTAATAACATTACTCACATTAACTAATTCACATGTAATGAATATGTTCAATCACATTATTTAATTCAAAAATTATATAATCACATTACTCACATTTATTAATTCATAAATTAATTAATCACATTTTTCAATTATACAATTAAATAATTATAACTAAAATTACCTAATATTATAAATAATTAACCAATTAATTATCTCAGATTATAATAATGATATTTCCCAATTAATCATCCAATGAATTATCTCTCTTTATATCATCAATATGAAATAAATAATGTGTTATTAATTACCTCAATCCAAGATATCAATACATCATAATTAAACTACCATTAACTATCTAAATTCATGAACTACATATACAGTAATTAATCTTCCATTAATTTTCTCAATTTAGGACATAATTGTCATATAATTAATTAGAACAACCCAGGCCCTTCCAAAATAATATTTTATTCTTTGTGAAATGAAATAGTTAGATCATTTACAAATGAATAATGATAGAAGTGTCATTTTAAGGAATCTTTTATGATGAAATAGTAACGTGAGCTTATAAATAGTAATTTGACCCTTATGAATTGTAAATCATCCAATAGAATAGTAACCACATGAATGAGAGTATTAAAATATTTCTATTTCTTACAAGTGGAAATATTATATATTTATATCTTGTAATAAGTATATAAGTGCTTTTGAAAATGATAAAATAAGTGTTTTTATTTTTTTAAACATAAATATTTACTTACAATTTTATAATTAATATAATGATTTAGAAGAAAATATATTTTCATATAATTGATTCATGATTTAAATTTTTATTATCCTATAATTATATGATAATTCTATGAGAACATAATTAATTTTTCAAATTGTTATAAAATTAGCTGTGGTTTTCAAACAAGTATTTTTCATATAAATTATGATTTTAGTTATAAATTAAATTTCTCATATTAAGAATTTTATTTTCAAAAATTTGTGTACATTTTTTAATTATAAATTATAAAAAAATTATGGACAATTTTTGATATTTTTAAGAAATACTAGAATTTTATGTGAATAATAAAATACTATAATTTAAAAATAATTTAATACATGAATTATTGTGTCGTGGATGAAGTTATGAAAATTTAAGAACCCTTCCTTAGAATACACATAAACTAATTACTATATTTTTTCAAAATAACCATCACTATTTATTGTTTTGGAATAAATAATATGACAATTATTAATATAATGGTAACACCATACTATCCACGACTATATATACAACCCCTCATACATGTTTCTTATAACACATATCAAAGATTGATCATTATCAAAATTCTACCCAAAACTCTTACCACACCTCTTTACCACATCCAAGACCTTCCTGTACCACCAAAAGTCAAAACCCATGGGCTTTAAAGAGGTTCTCAAGGATGAGAATTCAAGAGGTAAAAATCCTCTTTTATTTTATTTTTTATCTATTGAATTATTTTTATGTCCTTATACAATATTAACCTCCACATATACAAGACGCTTGAGAAATAATTTGTATCATATATAATATAATATTTTAATTTTTATGGAAAAAATTATTATCATAATTCTTTCCCTATCCATTTTATTCTATATATAAAAACATTTTCCATGATCTGTCAATTTATTGACATTGTTGATGATATGTTTTCAATTTTAATTAATCACATAATGGAAGACCATATAATATTTTTATTTGATTAAAATATAACTAAAATGAATTATATAATAGATTTTCTATTTTTTTTAATTTACATATATTCATAATATTGAATTATATAATGAAAATAGTTTACGATGATCATGGAACTGCATAACTAATTTAAATAAACATCATTAATGTTTTACCAAATGAATATTTCTCCCATATAAAAATAAAAAAATATTTTTATAATATAATGTTCTACAAACATTTAAATACCATTTCATTCCACTACTGGATTTTCCATTCCTTTCGAAAATATATTCCATAACGAACTGACAAGGGAAACCATGTTAAGACCGCACGTGAAACATTGGAAATAATAAATCATTAATAATTAATTGGTGTAATTTTTTTATAAAATAATATAACATATTATAAATATGAATATGGTTCAATAATATATTAATAACACTCTTTTAACAATTATACAGGTGGTTTGGACACATTTAATGTAAGTAAATCCTTATATAGGGGAATTTTTAAACGAATTTCCATTCTTTGGTTTAACCAGATACTTCATTGATTATTTCATTATATGATTATTTATAAATTTAAATTTGATTATATTATGTTTTAAAATTTTATTTTACAATTAATATACAAATTCCATTCATTTGATTAATTCTTGCATTAATGATGTGGTATTTGTAAAGGAATTTCCTTTCAAAATCCATTTAAATTCCACATTTATGAAATTAAAAAAGATTTTTCTTTATTAAATGTCATTATAATTTTATTATAATTTAATGATATTTTATTACTATATTTTTCATTTTTGAAAAATATTATATCATTATTATGTTCATAGTTTTTAGTTTTAAATGTTTTATTAAATTTTTTTTTTGGAAATATGAATGTGTTTTTCAAAATTTTATAAATTAGGGATCTATTGTATAATTTTATTATGCTTTCCTTGTACATTGATTTTGTCGGTTTGATTTGTTTATAGCTCAATATATGATGGGTTGATCCCCAATATATCTCAGGATATGCTCGGTTGATCCCATTATACATCATGATATGACAAGTGTTCCCATTATAAAACTCTGTTGAATTAGGTAATCTATATATAAAATATGATTGAACGGATATTACATTTATAAGGGTGAATATAAGAGTGATATATAAAAATTTTCAAAGGAAATTACATTATCATTATATGCATTATATTGAGTTCTTATGAAATCAAATTTAATTGTTTTTATGTTATCAGTTGAATAAAAATTTACTTCTTTAAAACCCTTATGGATATTTTCAGCTCATACGCTGTTTTTAGTTGTCTTAACCATGTTATATGTATGTTTAAGACAATGGAGGATGTAAATATAAATTTTATGATGTTTTTTTCAACGAATTCATTTTTTATTTTTAATGTTTTATATTTTGGAAGAAATTGGTATTGTTTAGTATTACCCACTTTTTAATAATGTAAAATGTTATGTATGTATTATGTCCTAATTCTAAAAGAATGTAAACATAAAAATATCCTAGAAGTGATAGAAATTACGTTCTTGACTAAAATTTATGATTATATACTGTTTTAAGCATTGATCCATATATTAATTATATAATTTATTTTCTCTACTTATATATCAATATCTCATAATTTATGCCTCAATTAATTATATAAATCATAATACCCAAATATCACAATTAATCCCCCAATTAATTATATAATTCAAAATCCCCAAATCTCATGACTAATCCTTCAATTTATTATCTTTTTCAAATATAATTCAACTAATCGATTGGAAACATTAATTATGAAAAATTAGGAATTGAAATTTCAATTTAATTATAAATATTCTACAATTTAAAATACCTAATCCCAATCATGACTATGGTAATCGAAGATTATACCACATACCTCAATTCATCTATGAAAAATCACCTAATGGAAATCCCTAATCATTGAGTGGCACTATAACTTATACCAAAATCCGAATATAAATAACCTAAATCAAAATAAAACAAATTGAAGACATGAAAAATATAAATTTGTTTATAGATTAATATATATAGATCTCACAAAATAGAAATTTGTCTATCCAATATATTGGATTATATTAAAGAAATGATGTGAAAATAATGGGGGGGAGAATTAGAGAATAATGGGAGAAGAATTCACTTACAATGAGTAATGATTCCTTCTATCTAGGATTCTATTTGAAAATATAATGGTCATGAGGGTATAAAATTTTCCCATAGATCTGCTAAACATGAGATTCCTCTAAGGATCATATTGGGGTTTTAAATATGTGATTAATTTATCTTAGGGAAGAAATATAAATAATTTTCAATCCAAAAAAATAGCATGCACAGTTTCTTGGGTACGGGCGCAATGTTTTCTCTAAACGTTCGCCAACCATATGCCTATTATTATAGGGGATCAAAGTTTCTCCATTTAGGGTGAATGGTTTAATAATCAATGTGCCAACCATAGTAAGCCCCACTATCAAGGGATATAATGTTTCCCAGGACGGGGTGCACAGTTCAATTTAAAAGTGAGCCAAATATAAAATATGTTGTTTCCTTCAATTTTCCCAAAATTATCACAAAATCGCACTCAGGAAAACCCCAATTTTGAAGAAAATTATACTAGGAAAAATAATACCTATAAATGAGAATGATACAAATACATATAATATTATGATCTTACAATCTCCCCACCTTATAACATCTCATCCTCGAGCTACACTCCATAGCTTCTCTATGATTTTGATCCAAAAGGATCAGTCCATTAACACCATTAATCTTCATCCATCTTATATGCTTCTTCGTACTCACATAACTTTTTCCACCAGACACTAACTAATAGCATAGTTTTTCTCTGCATCACATTCTCTATGGGAACCGAAACACATATCAGATTCTCAAGGGACGCATCAGTCTCAATATTACATCAACAACATACGCAATGTGTTTCCTAGCTCACAGAACCAAAAAACCATAGGAACAACATATAACATTAACACCCTTCCATGCCATCAAAAAATAACATAGAAAATATGTACCTCCACCACCTCACTGGCCCATATGAAATTTCTCCAATGAATGTAACTTGCACCTTATAGGTTCCAAATTGCCTTTTTAATTTGATAGTCCCCACCCCATTATCTCCATCCTTGCACCATCTTCTGTTATATCTCACCTCACATTACAATATTCATTAACACATCATTGTCAAGATACTCACCAACCACGATATTCATAAACCTCAAGTCCCTCCTATGAACCTCATCCATAAACTGCTTATGGTGTACCTCCCATAATCCAGCTGCACATATAAACTTTATAAGTGAACCCTCTAAGTGGCCCCATACACTACCAAAACAATTAATTTAGGTAATCATAAATAAAAAAAATCATTAATGTTCATGTGATGATTTCAGGATAGGATACATGATCATTACCCATTAAATATAGTCTATTAATTCATCAATGAATACCACCACAAATCTCCCCATTATTGCTGTTACGTCCCACTACAAAAACACCATAATATATAAAATTTCTCAAGCTTCCATTTCCACTCACATCTCACAAAACTGACCTGAAACTAGGAAATCCCTCTTAGAACTCATAATCGAGTTATCATACTCTGGAATTATCACTAACCAAACTACCCAAAACAAGGAAAAAATAAACAAAAAGTATTTTTTAATTGAAAAACTTTAACACATTTTACAAGGGGGTATTACAAAAAACCATAACATGTCCTTCCCCCTTTTTTCCAAAACATGGTAAAACCATGCCACCATCTCTACAATTAAATATCCTACATCTAGGTCCCATAATACAATGGAGAAACATTATCATTTTTAAATTTTCAGATTTACACACTCTTTTATTCACATATTTCATTATTTTATAATTTCTCTCAATTCAAATTATGTAAAATTTCATTTTAATTTAAAATGAAATGAAAAATATTTCATGCTCAATATCCTACCAAAAACCAATTTTTGTGCATTTTTAAATGGATGAATGTTAATAAATAAACCTCATTGTCTAAAATTGTGTTTTCATTATCAAATATCCTTTCATACATGTACATGAGTTATAAGTCAAGAAATATAAAAACAATTTATGGAAGTATATTAACATCACACAAAATTAGATTCCCTAAAGGTGAAATATTAATCATCTTCAACAACATAAAACAATAACAGAAACCCCAACCTGTGTAGATGGATCCATCCCATTTCATGGGTTAACTACTCCCATGAACGAGTTCTTAATTGATGCTTAAATCTTCAAAGTCTCAAGTCAACCATTCCTAAATGGTAATAAAAAAGAATAGGAAAATAATATTGGACCATTATTACCAATTTTTATCATCTTGGCCTGGGTGCCACATGCTTGTGCCTCGAGTTGGTATTCCACATAACCTAAAATTTTTATCCCCATATGCTAGAGGATTTGTACTAAAGATGTCGGTCTATAATTTATTTTGTGATAACTCACCCCTATTTTATTCATTTATCAGTGTAGTATATCAGTAAAATAAATAAATAATTGTAAAAAACATATAACCAAAATTAGTTTCAATATTTCATGATAACCAGAGAATTTATTATAATATAAAAACTGAACAATAAATATTTCATGCTAATCTACGTGTCATGTGTCAATTTCCACTCAAAAGTAAATACACTGTCAACTCCCAGGAGGGTCTCAACCCAACTCTTTTTCCCTCATTCATGGTCCATATCAAAAAACCATATTACATAGAGAATTTTCCATAACCTATCCAAAAATCATGTAATCTATTTGGATACTGATCAGGCGGCCCATGTTATGTGTCAGAACAACTAAGTAGGCAACCACAAACAGTGTTTAAAATTAATCTAGTTAATAAAATATTTAAGTAGTTTTAAAAAAATTACAATGAATAAATAATTAGTTATAAAATTATCATTAATTATATATTTAAACACATAAATGCTGGGGTTCCTGAGGAAATTGGATCCTCGATAACATATTCTGCCAATGTTAGAGTTTTATCTATTCCCAAGGAATGATATGTTTGAATGTTAATGTTACCATTCATAATACTAGGCTAAATTTCCATTGTTCCATTAACTATTTGATAACAAATAATTGAATGAGAAAGCTACCATTCATAAAAAAATGGTTGAATATCCATGATACCATTCACCATTTAAGAATACATTATTATATAATCATGTTACAATTCATAACATCACACATTAGAATGACCATGTTGTCGTGCTTTATTTCCTGACTAAATGACCACGTTACCAGTCATAACATCAAAATTGAATTACCATGTTATAATTCATCAACACATAATTAATATATCAATTAATTATCCACACCAATTCCATTACTAATTCAAAAAAATATTTAGACACAAAAATTCAATTAGTTATCTTAATAATTAACTAATCACATCAATAACATTAATTACTTAAATAATTAAATATTTACATTAATTTATATAGTTAATTATAAATTCACCAATCACATTAGTTGAACTATTTTATTCATATAATATATAATAACATCAATATTATTAATTAATTTGATAAATAATTAATCACATAAAATAAATTAATTTATTCAACAATTATTTAATCAAAACAATTCTATTAATCAATTCAACCATCAAGTGAACACATTAACTACACTAGTTTTTTATCTTATAGTGTACCACATTAAGAGTAAAAATTATTTTTACAAATAATTATTCACTAAAAATAAATTAATAAATTAAAAAGTAAATAATCACATCAATTCCATTAGTCAATTCAATAATTACCTAAACACATCAATTACTCTATTTAATTTAATGATTAACTAATTTCATTAATTATATTAATTAAATAATTAACTAATTAAAAACATAAATTTAATTAATCAATTAAAATATTAATTAATATAATCAATAATTCTAGTTAATTCAACAATTAACTAATCACATCTGTCACACATGGGTTTTCTTGTATTTGTTTTGATCTTGTTCATTGGAAATCTGGATTATTTTCTTGGGTTATGGGAGATATGAATGTTGAGTTTTGAAGTTTAATATATTTCTAATCAGCCAACCTTGGGTTCCCGATTGAATTTTTGGGAGTTTTTACATAAAGGTATGTTACTTAATGATTTGGTCCAAACCATAAGCCCATTTATAGGTTTTCAAAAAAAATTTAATAACCCCATTTTTATTCATACTATTTCAACCATTAAACATCTTATAGTGCCTCCCCTGACATATAAAAACCAAAATATCATTTTATACCCCCTTAAGAATTCATATTCATGGTAAATTTGGGTTACTTATTTAGGTATTAGGCCAACCTATGGGCCTATTTCCAATATTTTTTTAAATAACATGATTCTTTTATATATTTTTTAATTATTAGTAATTTTCGATGATTCAAACTACAACCCATAACCAAATTCCATATCCCCACCCCAATCATATTTTTTTTCTCTTTCAAGCTCATTTGAATCACATATAAGGGCTAATGTTATCAGGGTTCCTTAACTAGTCCATATTTGAGAAGGTAAATTATTTTATCTATAAGTTATTCATATGTTACTATTTTCCAAGCTGATTTTTTTGAACTGGTTCGTACATACCTATTGAAAACCTCCTCTATGTTTCATTCCATTCTCTCTTCTCTATGTGTGTGTATTTAAATGAAGATGATTTTTTTCTTGTTTCGATAGTGTTATTCCTACTCCTTCATCCCCCCTCTTCCTCCAATTTCAATTACTTCATTGTTATTTCATCTCCCATGGACATTACTGACCTAGGATTAAGTTTTTTCATCGTTTTTATTGGGTTCATATTCATTTATAGATGTTCTTCATATTTTAAGGGTTTATAAACATAAAATGGATGATTTCAATTGTGCGTTTCAATTTCTCCAAGTATTATAGGTAGGTTTCTCATTTAAATTGACCTTTTTATTTAAGATTCATCTATTTAATTGTGTTTTTATCTAACTTGTAATCTAAAAATTGTAATTTATTCATTGTATAATTTTTTTTGTGTTCCAAGTAGAGGTTAAAACCTTGTTTTTATTAAAGTGGGGAAGTTTTATTTAAAATGGATCACACCGTGTGTTTTTTAAAATGATTTAATATCATCCACAAATGGTTTATGTTATTTTAAATATGGTTTAGTAGAATAAATAAATTTATGGAATTCCATTTATGTTTTATTCATTTTCAAGGGCATAATGTTTTATTGTAAACAAAAATTGATGCCATGTGTTTGGTACGTTTATCAGTTGGCATTTATGTGTTCAGTGTGGTTTAAAATGATTGGAATGGATTTATAATAATAAATAAAGAAGAATAAATATAATTGGGTTATATATGTGGATTCCAAGAAGGATTTCATTTTTACAGAAGGTGCATTGGTTTTACGTATTTATACATGTGTGGTTAATAGAAGTCCTATTTTGAACTTTTATAAGCAGGGCTGTGTAGTGGAAAATGAATCTGAATATTTTCATGGTGGTTAACAATGTTTTTAATCTTTATATGGTCAGTTTTAACATCCTTATTAAATTTTTTTATTGACTTTGAAAATTTTCTGGTTGGTAAAAATGTTTAAAGTCCCATTTGGCCTTTCCTAAAAAATCGAGAATGAGTGTTTTTCATGTATATACCATGTTTGGTTAATTGGTATATTATTATGGTCCATGAAATGATTTTATTAAATGTTTTTAGGTATTAAAAATATGCTTGGTCCTTGTTTTTTGTGCGCTTATCCTTAAAAGAGTGTCTTTAATGTGTTTTATGTGCAATGCCTCACTACACTCTTTGAAATTGTTTTATTAAAATATTAAGTGGTTTATTGATCTTTGAATGAAATGTGAGGCTTGTTTGTGGGATGTTTGTGTGTTTTATAGTTTTGGAAATAAATTTTCATGTTGAAAATGAATTTTCATGTTGAAAATGAATTTGATAATATAGGTAACATGAATGAGAACAAAAGGTAATCTCGGGTATCTAGGTGGGCCAACATGTAATAATATGCTAGTGATCTCGTAAGGTTTGGCCACTTTTTCATGTTGCAAGTTTTATGATTACAAAAAAAAACTAAACTATCATGATTATGATGTTGGATGACCACTAGGTTATGGTAATTCTGTCACGACCTGTCCTCGGGGCCCGTGTCGTGACAACCCCAATCCCGCCTTCATAGGCCAAGGGCTGGCGACTAGCACCAAATGCACAAATACCGATAACTGGGAAGGCATTGCCTTTATAAAAGTAAACAAACACCATAGAGTACAAGTAGAAGTAATACAATAAGTTCGAAAGAAAGTGCTGAAAAGTAAGTGAGCCAGAATACAAACCCAACTGAAAGTACAGCTACAACTGAACGAAAGTACAACAGGAAAGACAAATAGATTGAAGAAAAATAGCAGCAGCTCCTGGGTCTTCCACCTCGGATCCTACCTAAAGGGTAGGTACAAATAATACAGATCCTGGATCGTCCGCTAGGGATCCTACCTGGAGGGTAGATACCGATAGCCTCCACAACGCTCTTGCCCATCATCCTCCTCCAAGTATTGTCTCATTGTGAATTCCACCTCCGAATACTGACTCGTCGTGAGGTCCACCTCCGGGTATGGTCCAGTCCCCGAGCACTCGGCCTCTGTCAGTGTTTCCCATCATTTGCATCCAACACAACGAGGTGTGGGTATAGCCCGTGAAGGGGTGAGTATACGATACTCAGTAGGGACCCCGAGACCCTCAAGGTCTCACTAAATCCAACAAGGAAAACCACAAAGAATAATCTCAACAGAAAACCCTTACTTAGGTATAAGCCCATACTTATACCTAAGTTATCAAGTAACCCATCTCAATCATGTGGTAAGCACAAAGGTTATTTAATCAATGGATAACCACCACTAAGGTATTTTCCCATACATATACGTAAGTTATCAAGTGACCCATCTTAATCATGAGGTAAACACAAAGGTCATAGACTCAACTCAGACAAGGATTTTCATTACCGAAATCGTAACTTCTGAAGAGCCACGTCTCTTGCGAGTACATTGATCCTGTCACGACTCTGAAGTACTTCTCACTAACCTAAGACTACTGAGGTACTCCTCCTGTCGAGTACCATGGGCCAGCCACCCAAACACAGTAGTGCTTCCCACCGGGGTCTACCACCCAAACACAGTAGTTCACCCCCCCCCCCTTATAGCCTGCAGAGGTACTACTTCTGTCGAGTACCACGGGTCTGCCACCCAAACACAGTACTGCTCCCCATCGTGGGTCTGCCACCCAAACACAGTAGTGCTCCCCACTGGGCTATACAAGTCACTCCGACTCGAGTCGGACAAGCAGTCTTCAGGTCTCAGCCAGCTACACGGTCCCCGTACTATGTATGGTCGGCTTCGGGAGGGTCCGCTCCACGAGGTACAAGTCGATACTCCAAGTATCACAAAGTCCCATGAATAAGTATCTCAAAGGACTGCCTTGTCATAGGGGTCTCAACGCAACAGACGGCGCATCAATCAGACGCCTGGTCTGTGTGTTATTAGCCTTTTCGTCCCAGGGGCCCGGTTGGTTTTGTGTACGATCCAACCCGGCCGTATCTCAAATATACCATGAACTCTCCTAGGTTATACTCATAGGGACCTTTTCTCAACAGGATCTCCAACGGCACTGACGGTTCTTCAAACAGACGTCCTGTCTGAAAGTTATCAGCATTTCCGTTCTAGGGGACCGGTTGGATTCCAGGTACAATCCAATCGGGCCACTATCCAACTGCTTCCAAATCTCAAGAGAAGTATTCCAAAAGTTCCATCTCATCAAGAGGAGTCCAACAAAGTCGACAGAACGTCAATCATACATCTGGATCTCAAGTTATAAGCATTTCCGCTCCGAAGGGCCGGTTGGTTTCGTGTTCGAACCAACCCGGCTGTACAAAAACTTCTCCTAAAATTGAGTGTAATATGTCGAATCGACCGTCTCAATCCAAGGATCACATTTCAGATGACGGTGCGTCAATCGGAGGTCTTGAGCCCATGTTATGGGCGTTTGAACGAAAACATCCCGAAAATAGGGGGTTCGGGCCCGGTCCGACCTAGCCCGAGACCTCCTGGGTCCGGGTCCGGCCCACTAGGGCATGACCCGGCCCGGCCTGGGCAGGCGCGACCCGCATGGCCAGACAGCTCAGCTCGGCCGAGTTGTCGCGAAAGGGGGGGGGGCTGATTGACAACCACGGCCCCCGCACATGGGGGCCGCTTTTCTCTCCAGCTGGGGGTTACGACCCCCGGTCTCCCCATGGTCCCGCGCGGCCATGGGACTGGCGCCTTCCGCTGCGGCATCAGCTGCGGCGTGTCGGGCGCAGCCCCCTCTTAGCGGCCGGCCGGTGCTGGCTGCCGCCTCCGGCCGCCGGTGCCGCCGTGCCGGTGTGGCGTGTCGACATGCCGTTCAAAGGACCACCAGACGCACTCCGGTGGTCCGTTTTGCCTGCGGTCTTCGCCAACGGTCCTCCCGGGACCGGCTCTTCACTGCGAAGTCTTCAAATTGACTTTGTGGCCCCATTGGTCATCGCCCATCAGTCCGCGCACAACGATCAACCAGCGGAGTCTTCGAATTGCCTCCGCAGCCCCGACTCCGGCCGTGGTTTTGTTCGGCCTCAACAGTGCGGCGCGACGGCGCTTCACTTCTTCGTCGCATTCTTTCATGTTTCCGCGTGGTGCCATTGCACCGTGCCGCATTTGTTTGAGCCGAAAAGAACAAAACATCATGGGGGAGGAGAGTCGGTCATGTTTGTGCGGTCCGACCTCCTCCTGTTATAATGATAGAATGAGGCCAACAAATATCAACAATATTTGTTAAATAAACTTGAACGAAGGTTAAACCCCTACCTTGATAACGAGTTGATGTTCGAAGAGCGTTGCAAAAAGAGGCGTCACAGGGCGTGGTTCCGTAGACATCGACGGAGAGCATCTAATGAGATGTCGTCTTCTCTTTATCATGAAGAGAAGAGGATAATTACGTGTCGTTGCAGAACTCCCGCGTCGATCTCTCTTCCCTTGTCGGGGAGGAGAAAGAGAATGGAGATATCAGAGTCACTGAGTAGTTATTCGTTGAAGAGATGATGTTCATCGCGGAAGGATTGAAGCTCTTCACGGGAGGATGATGTTCTTCCCCAGAGAAAAGAGTTCTATCTCCCCAATCTCCTCACACAACAACAAACCCTCTCAAATAAAATAAGACTTATTTTATCTAATTTCATCAAGCCAAGCATTTCAATTTTTAAAAATCAAACACATAACTCACTTAATAAATTAAGTGAGCTGGCATGATTTAAGAAGAGTGAGGGGGAGGTGAGTGGTCACACATTAAGGGGGGGGTATGAAGTTAAGGAATATGACTAGTTGGGCTCATGTGGGCCCCATCCCACCTTTATCCTCTCATGGTTGGTTAATAACATGTGGGTCCCACCCCTAACTCCCTTTCTTAGGTTATAACTACCTAGTGGAAAATAAATAAAATTGTAATATAATTTTATTTATTCCTCACCTAAACCACAAAATTAACAACTCCTCCCAAGAAAACACACCTTTGGAAAAGGTGCTCTTAAGCAATTACCGGCACTGCGGTTTCATCGATGCCATCAGATTTCGATTTCGAGCACCGTTTCAAATGTTAGGAAAACCCTCTCATTCGTTCACTGAACGTACCCGAGCTAAACTTCAGAAAATGATTCGGGCACACCGGGCCTCAGAATCAGGTGCCGTAAAAACGGCGTACTTGTAAAATTCCATAGAAATTAAGAAAAAAAATTCCTTGAAATTCCCGGGTCATTACATAACTCCCACCTCAGGGCCTTACATCCCCGTAAAGCTATAACACAAACTAGGGAAAACAAAAGTGGTACTGATCATGCACCTGAGCCTTCCGCTCCCATGTGCTCACATGGAGGTTCCCATATTGCTAGTGAAAGTGCACCCAAGGAATCCACCTTCATCGTAGGATCCACTCTTCTCGATCCTCAACCTCTATTGGAAACCCAAAAAAGTCACCCCATCGCCAAAGTCCTGTTCTGCATGGTCGATGACATGTGTTGGGTCAAGCACGTATCTCCTCAGTTCAGATACGTGGAAGTCTTCGTGCACCTGGTGCAACTGAGGTGGATGGGTCAAGCGGTAAACCACCTCGCCTACCCTGGTGAGGACCTAGAAAGGTTCGTCAAACCTCGGAGATAACTTATCGCCTTGGCCACATCTCCGTAAACCTCATCGAGGTGAGACCCTTTTAAGGACGCGATCTCCATCCTCTAACTCTAGAGGCCTCCACTTCCTGATTAGATTTGAAACTCAAAACTCATGCTAACGCGAGGGTAAGGTTGGTCGACCCAAGAGTGATCAACCAAACCCTCCTATGCATGAGTTCATCCAATGCTGCTTGTGGCTTCCTTTTCTCCGACCAAGGAAAACCTATCCCGACGTTGTAGTTAGACCACAAGCTTTTTGCCTAATAAATTCAATCTGAGCATGAAATATGAATCCAATATGTACCAAGACCAATGTCGTAAGGCCTCGACGCTACCACCAATAGATTCCAACTGAAACTCTCACCTCAGGGGTCAGACCACACTGTTGGCATATGTGTGATTATCGAGTCTCCTCCCAAGGTATCTCCAGACGTGAGGGTCAAGTCCACGGATTACCGGAAACTCTAGGTCTGGGACAAGATTCGTGTATGGAATGAATGATTCATATCAACGTCTGTTACTATGACAACTAGTAGTGGACATAGACTGTCCCTTGAATCATTTTTAGAGACATTGGGTCTCACTCCTTGACCACATGCAGCTACTCTCTTCCCCTTCCCTCCAGCTCCCTGAGCCTGGAGGGGACAACAAAGGCGGGTGGTTGTAACTTGTTGAAATGTACACCACCTCATGTTGTTCTCCTAGATATGCCTCCACGTCTTCTGCTCTGCAGATTTATCTGTCCTTAACATTTCTTCTTCTTGAAACATTCACACTCCCAAGTCTCTGAGACTGGCACCAGCTCGCTGCGTTCCAACTTCTAACATTCTCTATCTGAATTTGTTCAGCCAAAGAACATTCAACCTCAAGGTTCTCTCTAGCACCCTAACGTGAGTAGGAATTCATAGAGGAAAAATTGATGGCTCGAATATCCTTAAACACACCACGCTCAGAGGTACTAGATCTATAACACTTATCAAATCGTATTCATCGAGTACCCGGAATGTTTGGTATGCCACGATGAATTCTCAGCTACCGACATGTTGTCATGTCGTTGCTTTATAAGCTCTATAAAACTCGCATCCACCTCCTCAAACTAGTCCTCAGCCGCCTGTGAGTCAGGTTTGCCTCAGAACATGAGGGTATCTGATGTTAGAGCATGTTTAAGGTAGTAAGCCTACATGTGTCATCTACCGGTACCGCCGGTTGTAACTCCTGACCAACATGTAGTGATGTATAGCTGACACACTACCCGACGGCACTTTCTCAGGAATCGGTCTACATACCGAAGCCTCATCACAATACGGACCATCCACATGGTCATTCACTGGAAAACACTAGTAGCCAAGTCTACCATCCACTCTACTGATGTCTCAGCTAGGCGGAAAACTCTAACAATCTCCTCCAGCCAGTGCTCTGCTGTCTGGTAATCTGCCTCACCTCGTAACCTTGGAGGCCTCTACTACTGGAACTCATGCAAGGTGCTCTGCTAGCATGCACAGTTCGCTAGTATGGCTGGTGGAATCTGCTGCCCAACAGGTGGTGGTGCTGCTAGTACACCACCCGAGGGTGCCAACATAGTAAAAAGGGCCCTGCACCAGAGCCTCGTCACTCAGTGAGCCGTCATCGAGTACTCTCTTAGAAACTCCAACTGACTGTCTGTGTGGAGACATCCTGAACAGATGCGACATGGTCAAATGATTTATACCTGTTGAGCTGACCTGGTTTGAGCTGACTTTTAAACTTTTGGGAAACACACACACAATCAGTGTTTTAGTGCACAAAGTCGGAAATCAGTAGTCAGGGTCCTGGTGTATGGATACGTCGTTCGCCGCACCATCACTGGACTCCCCGAACTGAAGACCACACTCGATACCCTTAACACTATTGCTTCATAGAAAAGAAACATCAGAGTCCTATGTTCTGCGGTTGGACCGACTCCTTTGATACCAATTTGTCACGACCTGTCCTCGGGGCCCATGTCGCGACTACCCCAAGCCCGCCTTCATAGGCCAGGGGCTAATGACTAGCACCGAAGGCGTAAATCCTGATAATTGGGAAGGCATTAACTTTATAAAAATAAACAAACACCATAGAGTATAAGAAGAAGTAATACATTAAGTACAATAGAAAGTGCTGAAAAGTAAGTGCGCCAGAATACAAACCCAACTGAAAGTACAACTACAACTAAATGAAAGTACTATAGGAAAGACAAACAGTTGGAAGAAAAATAGCAGCAGCTCCTAGGTCGTCCACCTCGGATCCTACCTGAAGGGTAGGTACAAATAGCACAGCTCCTAGATCGTCCTCCACGGATCCTACCTGAAGGGTAGGTACAGATAGCCTCCACAATGCTCTTTCCTGTCACCCTCCTCCGAGTATCGTCTCGTCGCGAAGTCAACCTTCAGATACTGACACGTCGTGAGGTCCACCTCTATGTACCGTCCCGTCCCCGAACACATAGCCTCTGTCAGTCCATCCCGTCGTCTGCAACCAACAAAACGAGGTGAGGGCATATCCTATGTAGGGGTAAGTATAAGATACTCAGTAGGGACCCTGATACCCTCAAGGTCTCACTAAATCCAACAAGGATAACCAAAAAGAATAATCTCAACAGATAACCCTTACTTAAGTATAAGCCCATACTTATACCTAAGTTATCAAGTAACCCATATCAATCATAAGGTAAACACAAAGGTAATGAAATCAACGGATAACCACCACCCAGGTATATGCCCATACATATACCTAAGTTATCAAGTGACCCATCTCAATCATGAGGTAAACACAAAGGTCATAGACTCAGCTTAAACCAGGATTTTCATTATCGAAACTGTAACTGCTGAAGAGCCCCGTCTCTGGTGAGTACAGTGATCCTGTCACGACTTTGAGGTACTGCTCACTAACATAAGACTGCTGAGGTACTCCTCCTGTCGAGTACCGAGGGCCAGCCACCCAAACATAGTAGTGCTTCCTGCCGGGGTCTGCCACCCAAACACAATAGTGAACCCCCCCCCCTAATAGCCTGCATAGGTACTCCTTCAGTCGAGTACCATGGGTCCGCCACCCAAACACAGTAGTGCTCCCTGCCGTGGTTTTTCCACCCAAACCCAGTAGTGCTCTAAACTGGGCTATACAAGTCACTCCAACTTGAGTCGGACAAGCAGTCTTCAGGTCTCAGCCAGCTACACGGTCTATGTACTCCGTATGCTCGTCTCCGGGAGGGTCCTCTCCTTGAGCTATAGGTAGATACTCCATGTATCACAAATTCCCACTAATAAATATCTCAAAGGACCTCCTCGACATAGGGGTCTCAACGCAATAGACGGTGCGTCAATCGGACGCCCGATCTGTGAGTTATTAGCCTTTTCGTCCTAGGGGCCCGGTTGGTTTCGTGTGCAAACCAACCCAGCTGTATCTAAAGTGTACCCAAAACACTCATAGGGTATACTCATAGTGACCTCTTCTCAACGTGATCACTAACGCCGCTGACGGTTTGTCAAACGGACGTCCAGTCTGAAAGTTATCAGCTTTTCCGTTCTAGGGGCCCGGTTAGATTTCGGGGACAATCCAACCCGACCACTATCCAACTGCATCCAAATTACAGGGGAAGTATTCCAAAAGTTATGTCTCATCAAGAGGAATCCAACAAAGTCGACAACACATCAATCGAACATCTGGAGCTGAAGTTATAAGCGTTTCCGCTCCGAAGGCCCAGTTGGTTTCGTGTTCGAACCAACCCGGCCATACATAAACTACTCCGAAACATTGAGTGTAATATACCGAATCGACCACCTCGATCCAAGGATCACATCGCAACTACCGGTGCGTCGATCGGAAGTCTGTAGCCCATGTTATTGGAATTTGAACGAAAAATTCCTGAAAATAGGGGGTTCGGGCCCGTTCCGACCTGGCCCGAGACCCCCTGGGTCGGCCCGAATCGGGTCCGGCCCACTAGGGCATGTCCCGACCCAGATGGCATGGCCGAGCAGTCTCGGAATGGTGGGGGGGGGGCGCTGCCCCCCTGATTGACAACCGCACCCCCCCCCAGGTGGGGGCCACTCTTCTCTCCAGCCGGGGGTTACGACCCTCGGTCTCCCCATGGTACCGTGCGGCCGCGGTTGAAGCTGCGGCGGACCCTCATGGCGGCGTGCCAGGCACTGCCGCCTCCTAGCGGCTGGCCAGTGCTGGCCGCCGCCTCCAGGCGCTGGTGCCGCCCTGCTGGCGTGGGACACCGACAGGCCCTTTCACGGACCCCCGGACGCACTCCGGTGGTCCGTTTTGCCTACGGTCTTCGCCAGCGGTCCTCCAGGGACCGACTCTTCGTTTTGATGACTTCAAATTGACTTTTCGGTCCCGTTTGTCGTCGCCCGTCAATCCGCGCACAATGACCAACCAGCGGAGTATTTGAATCGCCTCCACAGCCCCGACTCCAGCCGCGGTTTCATTCGGCCTCAATGGCGCGGTGCGACGGCACCACGCTTCTTCATCGCGTTCTTTCTTGTTTCCATGTGGTGTCGTTGCACCGCGCCGCCTTTGTTCGAGCCGCAACGAACAAAACATCAAGGGGGAGGATAGTCATTTGTGTTTTTTCGGTCCGACCTCCTCCCATTATAATGATAACAAGCGGCCAACAAATATCAACGATGTTCGTTAAATAAACTTGAACAAAGATTAAACACCTACCTTGATAATGAGTTGATGTTCGAAGAGTGTCGTGGAAAGAGGCGTCGTGGGGCATGGTTCCATAGACGTCGACGAAGAGCGTCTGAGGAGACGTCATCTTCTCTTTATCACGAAGAGAAGAGGATGATTACGTGTCATTGGAGAAATCCCCGGTCAGTGTCTCTTCCCTTGTTGCGGAGGAGAAAGGGAATGGAGATACTGGAGTCACTGAGTCATTCTTCGTTGAAGAGATGACATTCTTCGCGGAAGGATTGAAGCTCTTCGCGGGAGGATGAATTTCTTCCCCAAAGAAAAGAGTTCTATCTCCCCAATCTCCTCACACAACAACCAACCCTCTCAAATAAAACAAGACTTATCTTATTTAATTAAATCAAGCCAAGCGTTTCAATTTTTAAAAATTAAACACATAACTCACTTAATTAATTAAGTGAGTTTGCATGATTTAAGAAGAGAGAGGGGGAGGTGAGTGGTCTCACATTAAAGGGGGGGGGGGGGGTTATGGATTTAAGGAAAATGAGGGGTTGGGCTCGTGTGGGCCCCACCCCACCTTTATCCTCTCATGGTTGGTTAAAAACATGTGGGCCCCATCCCTAACTCCCTTACTTCGGTTATAACTACCTAGAAGAAAATAAATAAAATTGTAATATAATTTTATTTATTCCTCGACTAAACCTCAAAATTAACAACTCCTCCCGAGAAAACGCACCTTCGAAAAGGTGCTCCTAAGCAATTACTGGCACTGCGGTTTTATCGGTGCCATCAGATTTCAATTCCGAGCACTGGTTAAAATGTTAGGAAAACCCGCTCGTTTGTTCACTGAACATACCCGAGCTAACGTTCAGAAAATGATTCTGGGCACACCGGGCCTCGTAATCAGGTGCTGTCAGAAACTTCGTACTCGTAAAATTCCAAAGAAATTAAGAAAAAAATTTCCTTCAAATATCCGGGTCTTTACAAATTCTCCCTAGTAGTGGCTCGTGTCCACGAGCACAGATATTTGTTATGGTTAACTACACCGTGATACGAGGTACCTGGGGATCACAACTAACTAGTCCCTAGGGGTGTTTTCGTTACATATGCTCATTGGATATTTTGTACACACTGTTAGTATATGGTGTATATGGTTGGTAAATTAAACATTCGGTATGATTTATTTAAATGTGTACATTTATTAAATCATCCCTCTTGAAAACTATTTTCATTTTGATGTTTGACATCTTTGAAAATTGTTACTGGATTTGTTGTTTATGAAACATTTTATTTTTTAATGGTAATTTTTTTATAGCATGGTTCCTCATTGTGAAAAAATACATTTACATATTGTATTTGAAACCTAAAATTTATGTTTGTTTTATTTTAATGTAAGTTCATTGGGAATATAATTTGGGGAAAAACTATTGAGTTTTAATACTCACGCCTATATTCTTTTTCTGTTTTTAGACCTTATGATGGTTTCATCTTGAGTTCGATCACCATGGGTAACATGTGATCATTGTGTTGGAGAGTGACCAGAGGGGTCACATAGTGTTTTTTGGTTTTCATGTTTGGTCATATTAGATGTTGGAGTATTTGTAATTTCAGTTTCATGTAAAAATAATGGTCAGTGCAATTTTTATGAAAATGGATTGCGGGCTGTTTGTTTCATTCCATTGTTTGTTTGATAGTTTATATTTGGGAAAAAAAAATCTCTTGTGTAATATTTTTATGCCCTCAGTGATTGCCTCTATCCTGCGAGGAACGAGAAGGCCTCTCGAGACATGTCGTGGGTTGCCATGCGTGACCGATTCCGGGTTGACTTGGGATAGTTCAGGAAAAAATGGTTTCAAAGGATGCTGAATCTTAGTAGTCCAATATTTTTAGAGATAAATTTTTATTTGGTGAATATCATGGTGGATGGAGTACTATTATTGGGCCATGAGGGGTTAGTGATGGAATAATGTCATGAACTCTTTCTCATTCTGATCATAAAATTTCCACATGCTATGTAGTTTTAATTGTGCAATTTGTTCTTGTAGATTATTTGGTGTTGGGATAAGGCAAGGGGGTCTGACTAATGGACCTCATGAGCTCACAATTCCAAGAAAGACATGTGGATATGGGGAATTGACATTTAAGTCCCTCTGTGTTTGTGTCCTATTTTTCATATTACCTCTAATCATATGGTCAAGTAACCCACCAACACTAGTTCCCTATTTTGGGTTTTTTGATCATTCATAAATTATGAATTTTGGTTTTGAAAATTCTTGTGTGAGAATTGTGGATATGATTTTTAAAAGAAGGATTTTATTTTTAAAATTGGTAAATGGGGTTTTAAAAAATTAATTATAAGAATAGCTTTGGATGGTTGTGTTTCTGTGAAACAATTTATTATGGAGGTAGTGGAAATGATTTAATGGGAATGGATTATCGCTAATCTAAACATGTGGATTGTTGGAATAAAATGTTTTGAATGTGTGATTAATTTTAAGGTGATTTTGAATCATTGTTCTAAATGGTGTGTCTTGGTATGTTGAAAAGTGTTTGAATATGATGAATTGGTTTTGGAAATTGGTTTTAAGCGGTAGGTGGTTTCCTAGAAATGGTATTGGTCTCAGTGGCCATCATATTATGAAATGATAACTTTCTAAATTTTAGAAAATAGGAAGTTGTTGTTTGGAATACAATGGTAGATTTGAATGATATAAAAATAAAACGGGGTAGGTTATCACGAAAATGGTTTTTGATGATGTTTGGTTTGTTTTTTGAAATATAAAAAGGGTTTTGACTTGGTGGTTAGTGTTCTTGTGGAAGGTACAAGTTTTTCGGAATGATATCTTTTTAGCTGTCAGGGTTTTCATGGGTTCTTACATTCATGGTCTTACAGATACCTCGAAGGATGGATTATAAGGCATGGTGGTTGGGTGCATGGGGTGGCAAGGAAATGTGCATGTGAGTGAGACTTGACGAATCACCACTGGTTAATGTGAAGTTCCACCATGTTAGATTTTTTTTTTCAATGTGTTTCAAGATGAAACATTGTGGAATTTATTTATCATCTGATAGTTTTGTGGCAAGTTTTTTCAATGACTTGAAAGCGTTGATTATTTAGTATGCTTATTATTGATCTAGAAGTCATACTATTGTTGTTTCTTGAGATGGCATCTTATTGGTGTCTCTGTTTTGGAGTAATGTTATGTGGGTTTCAAAATACGTGTTGGTTATTGTCCAGTGGAAATGGACAGTTCTCCATTGAAAAAAATTCCTACTGAATGTCCTAATGATTCATTTAAAATGTTAAATACCCCTATTCAGGAGATGCCTCATCATATTTGGTGAAAAGAGGGATGTTTGGGATTTATTTAAAGTGCTTTTTAGTCATGAATTTTTTTTGGACATAGTAGTTTTGGTTCGTGATGTTTATGTATTTCTCCATATTCCTTGTCAATTCTACTGCTCGTTCAGAGTGAGAGAGAATTGATCAATGTATCTATGAGTAAGTATTTAGATGAAGGTGTGTTGTTGAAAATGTGATTTTTATTTGAGTGGTGTGATCCTTAACACCTGACAGAAATGTAGTAGATGCTTCACGAATATGGGCTCTAGCCATAGTCATCAAAGTGTATCTTTTCACATAGTCAGTAAATCACCATAGGCATGGATTGATCAACTAACCTCATGCTTCCACCATTTTGGATAGATAGTCTCTACTCTATTGGGGTTCCTCATCTTTTTTAATTTCCCTTTTCCTAATGAGAGTTTTTAACATACTCCTCACATAGTGTCTATGGTTATAACATCATGGATGTGGATTTATGATTATAGGCCTTGTGTGGACCGCCTGTGTAAATAGGATGTGGTCATGGTTTTAACTATTCATATGTGGATATTGTTGGGTATTTCATTTGTTTCTTTTGTGATTTTAGTGGCCTTATGATTGGGTTACCTTCCCTCCCTTCCCTTAGTGATGGAGGTATGCATCAATGAAGAATGTTTTGGACAAGTTCTTATCCCCTCCATTCAGGAGTGGGTGTTTTAGGTTTGTCCATGTGTGGAAGGAATGAAATTTTTGTGGGTTAATGAATTAACAATAATGAAACCTATAATATTTAGTGTTTATATATTAAGGATTTAGATCACTAAATAGATTAATTCACCAAGTGTGATGTGAATATTCCCCAGAAGAAGCTATCAAATCATGGAAATTATTTTCTTTTAATATAATGTAAGTGGATTGATTATGTTTTATTTATATTTGGATTAAAATTATAGTTTTTATATTTAATTATAATATTTAATTATTATTATAAGAATAACTGATCCTCTTAGGGTTGTGTTAGTATTTTAAAAACATATTTCTTAACTTATGAATAAATTAAGAGTAATTGATACAATCTAAGGATTATGAGATTAATATTGATCATAATTTCAATGTCCTAGAGAACCCTTTTTTATGTTCTATATGATGGTATTTTATTTTGACTAATGAAATTTTGGGAAATTTTTAATTCGAATGGGTTATATTAGCCTCATAGGATTATCATGAAATAATAGTTAATGAATAATGATCAGTTTATAAGTATAATATAATTGAGAAACATTATATTTTATATGACCATAGATGGTTAGGTTTTTTTGAACGATATTTCTCATATTTTCGAGGATGTTATAGGTACTATATTAATATATTTTTGGATAAAGGATAATTTTCATCCTATGTGATGATGATTCACATCTAATAAGGCCATGATTCGTGAACCACAATTGTTGGGTAATAAGAGTGAAGTTACTACCACTATCCTACATGTTCTACTAATGAGTATAAAATTGTTATTATACTAATTATTATTCTAATATATATTTATAAAGTTGATTAAGTTGTTTTTTTGGGTGTTTCAATATTGGTTTATAGATTAATGGATTATTTTAGATAACACGTGCAAACCATTATGATTTATTTAAACATCTAGGGACATCATGATATAATTTTCACTCATATATGAATCTTAATTTTATTTCTTTGAGAATAAAAAAATGATATTGGTTATTCGTTTCTCCCATGAAGAAATGATTTGAATATGGAATGAAGAACAATAAAATGGAGAAATTTTGATTATAAAAAATAAAAAATATATCATGAATGTATTATATCTAATTTTTACTGATATTATAGTAAATGAATCACCTTTATCTTCTAAAAATTATATTGAAACAAATATTATACCATATTGCACTCATTTTTGATGAATAGATGGTCTGTTCACCCATTAATATTTATTGTTTTGTTGTTTTTTTAATTAGTATTATCATTCACTTTCATGTGAACATGGATCTCTATAACCCTCCATAATTATGTGGAAACTATTATTTTCATATGCATCCATATGTTAACATCCAAAAAAATTTCTCCAACATGTAATCCAAGTTATGTATTATTCCTTACAACAATTTGTATTCATTCCCCATTGTTAGAGTAAAATTTATTAACCATTTTTCTGATGTGGGTATATTAAAAAAGAATTATAATATAAAAATTTATTAATTTTTAACCCAGATATTAAATTGGAATAATTAAATTTACAAAAGGTGGGGAGAATGTAACAAACTAAGAAGTTATGAAATACATTTTTAAAGTTACCATGATATCTTTCATAACTTTTGATACATATAATCCTATGTTTAAATAAACCTACATAAAAATTATATTATCTAAATATGATAATAATAAATTATGTAATAAAACTTGATATATGAATCAGAATAATCGTAAACTAAAATTTGTTAGAACTTTTTTATTTAATGAAAATATAACTTCAAGTGAAGTATTTATATGTATCAATATAATTTTTTTGATGAAAATTATTTTTATTCCTCTATGTTAGAAGACAATATAAATAATTTTCAACATGTTTAAAAAATTTATTTTAAATAATTACCATTAATTTTTTTAAAAATTTTCATAGAAAATTTATTTAAATGATATTTTTTTGACAATGTTCTAAAAATAATAATTTTTCAATGAATAGTAACAAATACTAGATTTTTAAAAATATTTATTTCATTTAAAACATTTAAAATTTTAGATTTTAGTATATATTATGATAAAAGTATCAATACAACTATATTTTAATAAATAAAATAAAGGAAATTTAAATTTAATTAATCATCAACTATTATATAATAATATTCATTACATATATTTATTTTCCTCTAGGAAAACAACATTTTCATCACGTTTGATGGTTTATTTAAAAATAAAATGTTTCCACTTCTATGAAAGGATTAAAAAAATAGTATTCTATATATGAATATAGATTAAATAATATGATATAATGTTTTATAATGTTTTTTAATAATAAATTGTTCAAAAATAAATAATTATTTATAATAGTTGATGTTAAATATAGTTTACCTCTGGTTAAAATACAATCATGACTATTAATATGACCTAAAAACCAATTGGATATTTATTTTTTAGTTACATTTACAAATTATCTTATCCATGGATCTATAATGAGACATTTTTTATCGACATGTCATTTGAAATATTTTTTATCACTTTTTCTTCAAAAAAATTCCACATTCCTCATTCTCTCACATATAAAATGAAACCCTCTTTCCTTCCCACTTCACACACTCATATTGTATTTTATAAGAAATTACTATCTACATATATTCAATTCATCCCACCCCGAATCAAAGGTTCATTTTATTTATTAGTATTAATATCTAGAATTTAATATGCTATAAACACGATAAGGTTTTCTGAAGAAGTGGTAATGTTCCTATTGATCCATTTTATTTTTTATTTCTTCACCAAACTCAGTAAAATCATATTTATGTATGATAATATATTTAAAATATTATTTCTTATATAATTATATTTCATTATGTTAATGGAATAACTAATATCAATAACCTCTTCCACCATATTGGAAATTAAACTATCGATTGCATCTATATATGACTGTCACCTCGATAAGTAATATAATTTTATTTCCATCATCGCCTCACATGGATATATATAATGATTTATTCTAAAAAAATTTATCTAATATTGATGAAATTATTATAAATATTTAATTATAACATCACATAAAACATCTTTCCATATAATTTACTTGAAAACAATATCTTTTCAATTGTGTATATTTGAACTACAGCCTCTACATAGTGATGTGAAATAATTCTCATTTTATTTTGAAATACATGGTTATAATAATATATTTAATCAATATAAATTTTATAATGGATTTAATAATAGTTTTATTAAGGTGGGATATTTTTTTATCATTCTTATTTACAAACTTTTGGAATAATAGAAATTGTGTTTATGCATACGTATGTCATACCCTCTATATGTATGGTTTAATGCATTTTACAATCTCTATGTTTTTTGGGAAATTTTAAATTATTATATATGATATTTAAATCAAGGTTTATATTATATATATTATGTAACAATGATTAAAGGAAGATTATTTAAATTATTGAATGAATATATACATTATAAATAAAAGAATATTCAATTGAAACATTGATTTTAAGAAATAATTATTAATAAATGGTTCATAAAAGACTATTTTTATCTTTTATGGAATTTAATATATTATTATGTATTATTAATAGTTTTATAATAAATATATATTTTTCATACAGTATTTATGAATGTTTATGAATGAAAATATGATTGTGTTAATGCTTTCTTGTCCCACATTTACATTTGTGAGATGTATTACTTAGTTTTTACTATGATCATTTTTGTGGTGTATATACATCCAATTGGATACGATATATCAATAATAAATTTATGATAAATTTATTTTATATTTTTTTTATTTTATTTATTTCATGGGGAATATGGATCATAATTTACTGATGATGAAATCGATTGTAATAAAATATTTTTTATTATCGAGGTTTTTAATAATTATTTATAATGTGATGAAAAATTTTGAAGTATGTTTTATAAAATAGAATTATTTTCTTCTAATATGGTTATTTCTATATATTACATATTTTACTCTAATTTTCCTAACTATAATTATGAATGTGACAAATTTAATGGTTTTAAATAAAAATTGCTTCATTTATATTTTTTTCCAGAACCCCATTTTCATTTAAATCAATGTATTTAAAAATGTTTTCAACAATTTATCAATGATTTCCAAATGATTTATGAAGTATATTTTAAAAAATACAATTAAAAATATTTTATTAATTGAATAATGAATACATTTTCCAATAATGATCTTTTTACCATTTATATAATAATGTGAAATTATTTTTTTAACCAATAAGACCTATAAATAATTACCGAACATCATGACCACTCATTATTTCGAATAATCAATTATATATTTAAAATATAATTTATAAATAAAATAGTTTCCCAAAAATTCTATAGATTTCTTATTTTTAATGTTATTTTGAATATATAAAATTTTATTTTCTTTAAAACTATTTTAATTGAAATTTTATAGAGTTTATATTCATTGACGACAATAATCCATATTTTAAATATAACCCATTGAGAATATTTTAAATAGATATTGAACATATTATATCATCATAAGGTTTAATACAGGTATGAATTGGAATGTAATATATTAAAACCATTCTTAATATCACACTTAATTATTTATGGTTATGTAAATTGATTGGGGAAAATATTAAAATTTCATATTTTAGTTATTAAATATGAATGTTTTTTTGAATTAGGTTCACCCTTTCATAGGAGGAATTCATTATATATTATGTGTGATTAGTGTCACCCGCTATAGCCCCATGATGAATCTCTAGGTCCCATGAGATAAAAGATCTTGGGTATTTGGATGGGGGTTTACCAATTTATTTATTTTTTCATGGCATGAATCCTTGGTGGAATAATTATGTGTAACGTCCCCGACCCAAAATGTACTGAACTAGTGCTCTGAGCCGGGACATCCCATTAGCTCATGCATCCTCCCCATACGCCAGAGGATTTCAACTAGGAGCAAGGGTCTAATGAGTCACGTGGGCAGAATACAACCACTTTACAAGAGTAATCCACAACAGACCATAAGATAAATAAAGGAATCAAAATGAAATACCAATTAAACAGTCATAACCAAGAATTTCCCAAACAGGGTACTAACCAGTAATCAAATACCACTATGCCATGCCATACTTGTAGTGTAATGTGTAAGAATCCCAAAATAAAACAAACAGTCAAAACCCCAAAAGGTCCTGACTCCAAGTACAGGACATACTCCATGTGCATCATGAGCCCATATCAACATCTCAAAGTAGGGCCTTTTCCCTTGTCCTGACCTGCAACCAATAAATCATCTTGGGTACCCAGTGGTGACACGAGCAAGGTGTGAGTAAAAAAATCTGTTGGCCACCACCAAGAGCATCTAAAAGATATAAAGTCTAATATATCGTGTATGAATGTACAAAATAAATGGTATGTAAGTAACATACAGTTCATGTGCCATTAGATAAAAAGGCTCATTTAATTCATGACTAGAATATATGCCAATTTATATTTCTTATACCATCTTCATTACATAATCCATATTGATCACATGTTCTATGGTTTAGGAATTAATATCATATACACATGGTCTAAGGAAAACATTCAAAATATATAGAGAAAAAAATCATGTCCCTATCTCACTAGGGATCCACATATCACATCAACACATTTTCCTCGCATAGAAGACTCAGTACTGGTGGATTGACATCAATACAATAACCTAACCTTGGATCCTTAGTCTAGGTTGAATGGAATCAATAAAATAACCTCACCTTGGATCCTTATTCTAGTTTGAATGACAACTATATCCTCACCTCAAAGAATCAGTCCAGGTGGCTGCATCCGATAGGGAACCAATGCATCAGTCTTATCTCTACCACGTGCATTAGGGGTGGTGTTTAGAGCCTCAGTCCAACTCGACATATTGGCGTAGAACCTCAGTAAATACCCCACACAACCAAGCTAGGGGCACATTTTATAGATATATGTAACCAATAACCATTTGCACAGCATCAAAACCATTTCCCCAGGAAAACATAAACCATAACAATAATATGAGTGTTAAAACCATGCATTAACCCATTAACACATTTAATACATTTAACCTCATTTATCCATTTAATCCCATATCATTTTTGTTATGCTTATCTCACTAATCATTTATTCATTGTGCATATCTCACTCAAAATTATGCATTATTCCTAACTCACTTGGCATCATTACCGTGTTCATAATACATTTTGTCATGGTCTCTAGTCATTTCCCCTTAATAAAAAATTTACAAAATTTCCAAATACAATTCATATCCATGGATCCAAATTCCCATTTCTATATCTAACCCATTAGGCGTATTAAACCACACATTTTCCATAGAAAAATTCATCATTGACCATTCATTAACCAATTTATCCCATTTAACACTTCACATACATTTACCAACTTATGCATTACAAACACAATTATCATATCACATAACTCAATCCCATTATTACATTCAATCATTTAGGGGCACCACCTTATTCTCATGTGTTAACCCATTCAAAAATTCATCCCCAATTTTTATTTTCCCATGCTAATCTCACTAATGATAATCAGGTATAAAACAAACCGCTTATCTTTTTCCATTGTCTCACTTAACCCTTTTTTAATTCCTCCAACACCCACATAGGTCACCACCCAACCCTTGTGTGCTATTAGGACTCCCATTCACATCCTTAAAACTTATTATCATGGTCACCATGGGATTTATGTTTTCACACAACATCCTTACATTTACTTAGCTAATCTCCTAGTCTGGGAATGTGGTCACACCCCATGGGTGGCCCTAACATATGTTGCATCATCCTCCATGCTTCCCACAAGGATCATTAGGGATCCATTTTTTGTTTTAGAAACCCTAAACATCACATCAAGAAAATGGCGTCACAGAGTCTTCAGAAGTGGGTATAAATCAAATTACAACATGCACAATTATTAAAAAAACTCATGGGATAAAACATGTAGACCACATACCTCGATTCCAATGATGAACACCCTCTAAATCGAGGCGATATACTCCAATCCAACTCGCCATTGAAGCCTAAACCTAGATATCACCCAAAAAATTAGGTTTTAGATATCCGAAAGTAGATTGAAGAAACCAAAATCCCTAATCCTCAAAATAGAAGGAAGGAGAGGATTAGACTTACCCAGAGCTTCTATCTAAAACTGACAATTCTCCAAACAACCAATAAATGAGGAGGATTGATCCATGAATGCTCATGAGTTCCTGTGGGTGTCACTAGGGCTTGAGGATGTAGAATGGAGTAGAAACCCTAATTGGGTCATAAAATCATGGTGTGACATTTTTTTTAATTTTTCCAACCTCACTGGGATGGATGGTTTAACCGCACGGTTTTCCAAACCGTGCACAAAATGTGTGGGGGATATTGTCTAGGAGAGGCTAGCCTACACAAAATCCTGGTAATCCCACATGGTTTTCCCTAATCATGATGAGGGAGTTCTTAGTCTATTGTTTGAGGATGGATGTTCTGCACGGTCTACCTATATGGTTACACCTAACCGTGCACAGACCGTGTGCCTAACACTACTTGGACTAATTTATCTACTCTTTGTACCTCGAGCCCCCATGGCCCCCCTAAACCCACAACTGATTGTGGGAAACAATTTTCTAAAAAAATAGAATAGGCCAAACGAAAACATAGAAAAAACATACCTTGAAAATATCTGGGATCATAAAACCTCCAAAACTTATAACGTCTCGTCCTAGAGCTAGTTTTTCAAGCATCACTAACTCCAATATCAAGTGATCATGCCACAAGGTCTACCTATCCAATCCAACATTCCATGTTTCTGGTTTCACATCACAGGGGCATTGAACATGGTTCATGGGCATAGGATTTCTCCACAAGACTTCCTCACTATAACCACAACACATGTCGAACACTCCTCAATGGTCCATCCACTTCAACCATTCTCACCAAAAGAACATCTTGGGGAACATTGATGTCAACACCTAACCCACGACACAAGGAACTTAAAACATAACATTGTATCGCAAAATAGGGACTAATCAGCACATCATTGGCCGGATTCCTCCGTAATTCTCATGATTCAAATCACATGGAAACCTTTTCCAGTTCACCCAACTCTAACAGTGAAAAACCTAGTATCACACAAAGAAATAAACACCATCCTTCCAACCACATTTCCTGACGATTCCACTCCACAATTGTAAACCAAATTCCACCCAAAACATGTTGGTACTAGACCAACTAAAATATACACAAGGAACACTATAAGGGCTAAAACACCGGAATGGTGACCACTCGAGTCCTTGCAACCCGAAACTCTGATCACGTCATTAAACAACCATTTATCAAGTATGGTACTTTCCAAGATTTCTGATTTCTTGGAACCTCCTCCATCGATGAATGATGATTAGAAATAAACCCATCCTTCCCATTCCGTAACACGTTCCAACTTACTGGTCCCAATTATCCATAAGAGCATTACCCTAACTTGTCATCCTGTCACACCATCCCATCCATTGAGAAGACATCCCTAAACCATCAATTCAAGGACTAAGACCATCTGAAACTCACTTATGTACAACCTAATTTTTAAAAATATTCTTTTATCTATAATAAAAAATGAGCGGTGGTTACTCTCACCTCACCCATTCATGATTACCATCGAAGGTCAGAACGCCTTCGACTAGTTTCCCCCAAAACACCCACCTTCCACTGATGGTACACTACCCCTTTTTCTATCCTTCCCAATGTGCTCATCCACATTAAGCATATCATTAACATCCAACGCACCCACTGATGTCATTCCTAGAATTATAGTAGAATTACACCATCATTCCATTACCGCCCTCCACACCATTATTGGCTTCACCCTTGGAATGAAACCACATAACATGTCTATGGTTCACCCAACTTCACAATTTCCTAAAACCACATTACGAAAAAAAATTGACCTAAGTCTATCCCCTATCTCCATTGGCATTACAAGACCCAAAATTATTTTTCCATAACATACTTTCATATCCAACCACACCCTCATATGACCTAGCACAGGTATCACAAACATCACTTCGTACCACCCTGATCTCAAGTCAACACATGGAACATTTTTCACCTCATCGAAGTCGCACATGCATCTCCAAGGAACCTGACACACACCTCATTGATTCCTCATTGTTAACCTGGTGCCATTATGTCATATCAATGTCACCTTTCCCACATCCAATGCTAATTTTTAAATCCCCACCTTAGGTGTTTCAATACATTTTCTCACCATCAGGGATGCCAACCACCGTATCTTAAAACCGATCACAAAATAAATCCCAAACTAAGATATGGCCGTCCAGTTTTATTCTAAAACAATTGAACAAACATCACCCAATTCTCGTTATTGGATTCTATTAATGGAACCCATGGAATATATTGACATTCAACCCCTCTCGAGGTCCTCACCACACAAAATTGATGGCATATATCTTATCATCAAACTTCACACATATCCCTTCCTTTTGTGTATTCTCCATGATGTACCTCATCCAACAAAACAAATCCATGTCTTTCGGTGAGATCTAGAGATTCTCAACATACTTGGGATGATATCATGATGTTGGGAATTCTCATAACTTGCAGTGGGACACTATGAATTCATCGATGAACACCTCCACCAAATTATATGTTTCTGATGTTAATCTATGAGACATCATGACCTTCCAGGAATCTCAGGCTTCTCTGCGAAACGTTCCACATCAACACTTAACCATCACCACTCATGTTTGATTTCTAACCAGGTTCAACAATCTCTACATAAAAAAACCATTCATACAAACATGATCAACCACATGACCTCTCATACATCAGGTGTCACCATCGAGCGAATGTAAATAACCACATATTAGCCACTGATATCTTATTTGATAAAACAACAGCCAGACCTATCTTGTAGGTCACCATGAATGTCGAACAAAACCAAATCCCTTGAACAGAGTCAAAAATAGGATAATCCATTGTCCCACTCTCTATACCAAAATTATTAGGACACGAACAAAGAAATGTTTGTGAATGTAACTGTCACAATCTGTCCTTGGGGCCCGTGACGTGACTACCCCAAGCCCGCCTCCCATAGGCCAGGGGCTGGAGACTAGCACCAAGGCATAATTCCTGGTAAAAAGGAAAGGCATTTCCTTTGTAATGTAAACAAACACCACGGAGCATGCAAGCGGTAGAAGTAAACACTAAGTAAAACTGAGTACAACAGTATGTGCAGAAAAGTATGTGGGCCAGTATACAAACCCAAACTGAAAGTAACGTACAACTGGAAGGGAAAACAACAACTGAAAAGTAATGTCTCAACGTAGAGTTGTCCACTATAAATCCCACCTGATGGGTGGGTACAGAAATCCTCCACTGCTCCTCGGGTCCAACCGACTGCTCCGAGTACGTCCCGCCCAGTGGTCCACCTCCAGGTACCGTCCTTCTCTGCAAGCCTCAACCACGATCAGCGTTGTCCATCGTCTAAAACCAACACAACGTAGTGCGGACATAGCCCGTGAAGGGGTGAGTATAAGATACTCATTAGGGACCCCGAGACCCCCGAAGGTCTCCCAAAATCCACAAAGGATAATCCAAAAAGGGAAGATGCAATTACGAAGTAACATCCGACACTGCTTAGGTATATGCCCATACATATACCTAAGTCATCAATTCTTGTTCAGCTCCAACATCCGAGCCCAAGTACAACCCAGTCCACACAGGAAAGCAATACTTAAATCCACACAAGATAGCACAACACAATCCACATAGGAAAGAAAAACGTAAATCCACGCAGGATAGCACAACACAAGTACACTTCTCCATTTGACGATAGAGATGATCAGATATTGCCACTGAATCATCTAAGCCGTCGGACCCACAAAAGATCGACAGGTACTAACCTCCACAATGACCCACAAAGGATCTCACCCACAAAAGATTGATAGGTAACTAACCCCCACAATGACCCACAAAGGATCTGACCCACACAGGATCGATAGGTAACTAACCCATGCAAAGACCCACATAGGATCGGACCCACACAGGATCTGTAGGCGCTGGCCCACATAGGACCGCTGAGCACTGACCCACACAGGATCAGACCCACACAGGATCGGTAGCACTGATCCACAAAGGATCGCTGAGTGCTGTAATCGTCGTCGAATCCACTGAGGATCTCTGCACAGTTGTCGTCGGCATCGTAGTCGTAGTCGCAGCCAGCACTAGGGTTCCCGCGCACAGCAAGCTCGTTCGGGAGGGTCCGCTCCACGAGCCGAGAGTCTAATACATAAACTAA
Source organism: Viscum album (assembly GCA_963277665.1). Classification (NCBI taxonomy): domain Eukaryota; kingdom Viridiplantae; phylum Streptophyta; class Magnoliopsida; order Santalales; family Viscaceae; genus Viscum; species Viscum album. The sequence goes on along the minus strand of OY728152.1, from coordinate 1,013,767,934 downwards.
CACATTGTCCAGAGTTTATGTATCCAAAAGTTCCGTATCGTCAACAGGAACTCAACGTCGCAGACGACACGTCAATCGGACGCCCGGTCTAAGAGTTATTGGCTTTTTCGTCCCAGGGGCCCGGTTGGTTTTTAAGTCAAAACCAACCCGACCATACTGCACCTGCATCATAACCACTGGCGGAGTAAGACAAATGATCCGTCTCACTAAAAGGAATCCAACAAAGTTGACGGCACGTCAATCGGACATCCGTAGCTCAAGATATGAGTGTTTCCGCTCGGAGGGCCCGGTTGGTTTCGTGTACGAACCAACCCGGATAAATCCAAAATATTCTGAAACCTTGAGTGCGATATACCTAAACGACCTTCTCAATCCAAGGATCTCATCGCAACTGACGGTGCATCGATTGGTGGCCTGTAGCACAAGTTATGGCCTTCCGACCGAAAAAGATTCGGTATTAAGGGGTTTGGGCATAGTTCGACCCGGCCCGATACCCCCAGGGTCGGCCCGAGCCGGGTCGACCCGAACCGGGCCCGAGTCCGTCCCTCTTATGCGCGGCCCGACTCGGTCTGGCCCGGCCTGGGCGCAGCGAGTCCAGCGCGCTGGCTAGGCGCTCGGCCAAACGGCCGAGCCGTTTGGAGTGGGGGGCGCCTGCCCCCCTGGTTGTAACCGCATCCCCCCATTAAGGGGCCGTTGTGCTAGCCGGCCGGGGGTTTGAACCCCTGGCTGCTCACCTGTCCGGCCGGCCCGCACCGGTCGGCCGATTTCAGCATCCACGGGACCGGCGACGGCCGGTCCCCCTTTCTCCAATGCCGGCGGCCCGGTACCGGACGCCGGTCTCCTTGCTCCGCCGCGGCCCGGAACCGGCCGCATCCTTGATTCATCCGGTGCGGCGCAATGACACCTCAACCCTCCATCGCGGCCCCGCTCCGGCCGTGGTGTTTTTTCGGTTCTCCGGCGCGGCGCGACGGCGCCGTGACTTGGTTCAATTTCACGACGCGACATGAGGGCGCCGCGCATTACTTACCGCACGATTCCGCACGGTGCGACAGTACCACGCCATTCCATTCCAATCCGCAAGAAAAACAACATCAATAATGGAGGAGGGTCGGCCGTGTTTGTGCGGTCCGGCCCCCTCTCGTTAGTCATTAGAAAAAGGTTGTATTTTCACGATGAACGACAAGGTAAAATTCACGAACAAAATAAATAAATAAACCCCTACATCGTGCGAGCTTGAACGGAGGTTCATCGAACGATGATTCATCGTGGAAAAACCGTTGCGGAAAGAGACGTCATAGAAGGAGGACGTCGCGTTGGCATCGCGGTACACATCATCATGTAATCGGTTTCTGAGAACTCGGCGTTCTTTGTCAGAGACTGATGTGTTCTTCGCGTTCTTCATCGAAGACGAAGAAGTTCCTCAAGTCCTTAGTATTTTCTCCCAAAAACTCCACCACAAGGTTCCAACCCCAAATAAAATAAGCTCACCTCTTATTTTATTAACATAACATTACATTTGAATTTCAAGAGTTTGAAATTCAAACATCCACACTTAACTCACTTAATTAATAACATATGTTATTAACACATATGTTATCAAAATTAAAACATGAGTTGAGGGAGTTGAAGAATATGAAGGGGTGGGGTTCATGTGGGCCCCACCACCCTCATAACCTCCCTTGGGAAGTTTTTTAGTTTCCCAAATTCCACCCTAAGCCTTAAACCACTTAAAGAAAATAAAAATGGTAGTTTAATTGTAAATTAAACTTCTATAATTTTTATCAACTTCTCTCAAGAAAACACAACTCCGGAATAGGTGTTCCTAAGCAATTATCGGCGCTGCGGTTCCATCGGTGCCCTCAGAATTCGATTTCGAGCACCGGTTAAAAAGATAGGAATTCCCGCTTGTTATTTCACTGAACGTAACCGAGATAAATTCGGATTGAAATTCCGGGCACACCGGGCCTCGGAATCAAGTGCCTTCAGAAACTGCATTCATGTAAAATCCAAAAGCAAATTAATTAAAAAAAATTCCTTGATTTTTACGGGTCTTTACATTACTCCCATCTCAGGGCTTTACGTCCCCATAAATATACATCATAAAGTAGGGAAAAAAATTCGGGTACTGAGCACGCATCTGAGCTTCCTACTCCCAAGTGCTCTCCTGGAGGTTCCCATGATGCCATCTGATGCGCACCAGAGGAATCGACCGTCCACGTAGGACCGACTCCTGTCGATCTTCGATTCCCATCGGAACCTCCACGAATGTCTCCCCATCCACAACGTCTAGCTCCCAATGGTCAATGATATGCGTCCGGTCGTGCACGTATCTCCTCAGCTGAGATACGTGGAAGAAGTCGTGCACCCGGTGCAACTGAGGTGGTAGAGTCAGGCGATAAGCCACCTCACCAATCCTGCTGAGGACCTGGATGGGTCTGATGAAGCGTGGAGACAACTTGCGGCCTCGGCCAAAACATCGTAATCCACGTCGAGGTGAGACACGTAAGAAGACGTGGTATCCATCCTCAAACACTGGTGGCCTATGCCTCCTATCAGCATAAGACTTCTACCAGCTCTATGTTGTCCTCATCCACTCCTGGATGACCCGGACCTTCTATGTCGTGGCCTGGACCATCTCCGGTCCCACAGGTGCTGACTCCCCAGGGTCTATCCAACACAAAGGAGATATGCAAGGTCGGCCGTACAACACCTCGTATGGTGCCATCCCAACACCACTCCACCAAGGGTAGGTGGTCCTCCCAGCTATGACCAAAGTCGAGGACACATGCGTGGAGCATGTCCTTGAGAGTCTGAATGGTCCTCTTCGTCTGACCATCCGTCTGAGGGTGAAAGGCAGTGCTCAGCCATAGCTGCGTCCCAAACGCCTCCTGCAACCCCTTCCAAAGCTGGGAGGTAAAGCGAGAATCTCGATCGGAGATGATAGATGATGGCAAACCGTGAAGCCGCACAATCTCTTGAACATAAAGTTGTCCCACGCTCTCCACTGATCCCTTCTCCCTGATGGGTAAGAAGTGTGCCGACTTGGTGAGACGGTCGACAATCTCCCAAATGGAGTCATGACCTCTAGAAGTGCATGGATGTCCAGTCACGAAGTCCATAGATATCCCATCCCACTTCCATTCTGGGACCTCTAATGGCTGTACCATGCCTGCTGGTACCTAGTGCTCTGACTTCACCTACTGGTAAGTGAGGCATTGAGAAATGAACCCTGTCACATCATTCTTCATGTCCGGCCACCAGTGCTATCATCTGATATCCTACTACATCTTCCCCACTCCAGGATGTACCGCCAAAGGAGAAGTGTGAAACTCCTTCAGCACCTCCTCCTGTAAAGCAACTAGTACCAAGGTACGTCCTCTGAAAAGGATGTTGTGCTCTGCTCCAAAGGAGAAACCATCAGGTGCCTATCCTGAGGATATCTGTGCACGCCGCGTCTCATTGTCAGCGTCCCCATACTGTGCCTCTCTGACCCGCTGCAGTAGTGGAGGGGTGACTGTGAGAGACTGAAGGAAGGATGCTCCATCTCTATCCATGAAGGATATCTGCAAAGAGGCTAGTTGCTCTGTCTCCTCCTCAAGTAGCTGAATTCCCATCCTCCTGGTGAGAGCATCGGCTACCACGTTCCCCTTCCCAGGAGTATAGACTATCTCAAAGTCATAGTCCTAGAGGAACTCAAGCCATCGTCACTATCTCAGATTCAGGTCCTTCTGAGAGAAGATGTACCTGAGACTCTGATGGTCAGAAAAGACTATAAAGCGCTCACCCATCAGGTAGTGTTTCCATGTCTTCAGAGCGAAGACCACTGCTGCTAACTCAAGGTCATGGGTATCGTAGTTATGCTCATGCATCCTCAATTGACGTGATCCATAGGTGATAACGGCCTGCTGCTGAATCAGGAATCATCCGAGTCTGGTCCCTGATGCATCACAGTAGACTACGAACCCTAATCATTCCTCAGGCAACCTCAAGATAGGTGCACTGGTCAATCTCTGTCTCAGCTCCTAGAAGCTCTGCTGACATCTGTATGACCACACGAATGGTTTCCCCTTCCTCATTAACGTTCCGCAAAGCTGCAATGATTTCTCCTTTTCCGAAAAGGGAAATCCGGTCTCATCCCCTGGATGAACCATGTTCCATGCATAATACAGTAATCCCCATCATGATTAGTTAATTCATGGCACGGATGACGTCGTAAGGCCTCGACGCTGCAACCAAGAGATCCAACTGTTACTCTCGCTTCTAAGGGTTAAGTAACACTGTCGGCATCAGTGTGTGGTCACTGGGTCTCCTCCAGTAAGAATCTTGCAAGTGAGGGTTAAGTCAACCATTTTTTAACCGGCACCGCTTAGTAATAACAAACAAAATACAAGAAAGAATACGTCACCATTGAAAGTGTCTTTTATTACTTCAACTCAAAGTACAAGGACACAAGGAAACACAAACTACGAAGATAGTGGCATTATGGGTGAAGGCTTCTATGCCTGGAGCTAGTCCCGCACTAGTCCACCCGCTTCCGGAGCTCCATGATCGTAGGATTCAGCTGCCTGAAGTTGTGCTCTCCCCTGAGGTCGGGGTGGACCTCCTGGTGGTGGTGGTGGTAGAGCCTCAAAACGTCGTCCACCACCTGCCGCTCGACCAGCTCCTCGGCCTCGTCCACCTTCTCCCTGCGGACCACCATGGTCAAACCTCTGCCTCTGCCAAGGTGGTTCCTCAACCGTCTGCTGCTCCTCTGCATGGCGGGTCGGGCAGTCACCAGCCATGTGGCCCTGCCCGCCGCATGCATAGCACTGTCTTCCACTCATAATACTGGTTCTGCTTCGTGTTCCCTGCACCTCCGAGCCAGTATCCTCTGGCCGTCTGCCCGTGGGGCTATCCCGCTTGGACCTCTGCGACATTTGTCTACTGCCGACTGCAGAAGACTCTGCCACGTGTCTCCCTGTGGTACTTCTCGCCTCTAGTGTAGACTCAGCAAGAAAATACTCAATGAGAAGAGCTCGCTCCAGTACTCCTGCTTGAGTCGGAATGCTGAGGGAGATCAGTGATACCCTGATCTCATGCTTCAATCCCTGCTCAAAGGTCCCGGCCCGGAAGAATGGGTCCCGTACCATGTCTGTCGAGTAGGGCGAAAGATCGGTAAATCTCGTCGAGTACTGGGTGACTGTCAACCAGCCCTGCCGTAGTTGATGAAGCTCATGGTGGGCACCACACGAATGGTGGCTGGGACGAACTCTGAGTGGAAGAGGATCTCAATGTCCGTCCAGAGGAGAGATGTGTCATCGTGCACCTGGAGCATCAAGCTCCACCATCTTCTTGCAACTGCATGCAGTAGGCTCACTACGAGGATCACCATGAGGTCTGCTGGTGTCCTCACTAACCTGAAAACTCTCACCACTGCCTCCAGCCAATCCCCATCTGCCTGGGGGTCCATCTCCCCACATAACCTGGGTGGTCACTGGCGCTATGCAGTGCAATAAGGTGACGTGCATCGTCAGCTGCTGGGGATGGAAGCATCGGTGGCTCGGTGGGTAGAGCTACCGCCGGTGCCTCTACTGACAAAGGGCCCTGCACCGAGGCCTCGTCACTCTGTGGGCTGTCATCATGTACAACTCTCGGAACCGTAGCTGGCTGCCGTCGTGGGGCCATACTGAAAAGGAACAGGTGCGCCACGGTGAAAACAGTATACCTGGTGAGATGACACAAAGTAATAATATAGCAAACTTGAAACACACATGTAATCAATGTTTCCGTGCGTTAAGTTGGAAATCAGAAGTCATGGTCCTGGTGTACGGATACATCGGCCACTGCACTAACACTGGACTCCCTGGACTGATAACCACACCCAATACGCTTAACACTATCGCTTCACAGAGAAAAAGATCAGAGTCCCAAGTTTTGTGGTAGAACCGAACTCCTGTGATACCAATTTGTCACGACCCGTCCTCGGGGCCCGTGCCGTGACTACCCCAATCTCGCCTTCCATAGGCTAGGGGCTGGAGACTAGCTCCAAGGCGTAATTCTCTTCAAAAAGGGAAGTCATTGACTTTGTAAATTAAACAAACACCCTAGATCAAGCAAGAGGTAGAAGTAAACACTAAGTAAAACTGAGTACAACAGTATGTGCGGAAAAGTAAGTGGGCCAGTATACATACCCAAACTGAATGTAAAGTACAAATGGAAGGGAAAATAGAAACTGAAAAGAAAAGCTGCAACGTCGAGCTGTCCATTGGAAATCCCACCTGAAGGGTGGGTACAAATAGCCACCACTACTCCTCCGGTCCAGCCGACCGCTCTGAGTACGTCCCGCCCAATGGTCCACCTCCAGGTACCGTCCTGCTCTGCATGCCTCAACCATGATCAGCACTGTCTGTCGTCTACAACCAACACAACGTAGTGCGGGTATAGGACGTGAAGGGGTGAGTATAAGCTACTCAGTAGGGACACCGAGACCCCCGAAGGTCTCCCACAATCCACAAAGGATAATCCACAAATGAAAGATTCAATCACGAAGTAACATCCAACATTGCTTAGGTATATGCCCATACATATACCTAAGTCATCAATTCTCGTTCGGCTCTAACATCTGAGCGCATGTACAACCCAGTCCAAACAGAAAAGCAAAATGTAAATCCACACAGGATAGAAAAAACAAAATCCACATAGGAAAGCAAAACGTAAATCCACACATGATATCACAACACAAGTACACTTCTTCGTATGATGATAGAGATGATCAGATATTACCATTGAATCATCTAAGCCGTCGGACGCACAAAGGATCGATAGGTACTAACCCCCACAATGACCCACAAAGGATCTAACCCAAAAAGGATCGATAGGTAACTAACCCCCACAATGACCCACAAAGGATCTGACCCACACATGATCGATAGGTAACTAACCCCCTCAAAGACCCATAGAGGATCTGTAGGCGCTGGCCCACACATGACCACTGAGCGCTAACCCACACAGGATCAAACCCCACATAGGATCGGTAGCACTAATCCACAAAGGATCTCTGAGTGCTGTAATCATAGTCGAATCCACCGAGGATCTCTACACAGTCGTCGTCGTCATCGTACTGGGAGTCGCAGCCAACACTAGGGTTCCCGCACTCAGCAAGATCGTTCAGGAGGGTCCTCTCCATGAGCCGAGAGGCTGATACATCAACTGAAACATAGTATAGAGTTGATGTATCCAAAGTTCCATATCATCAACAGGAACTCAACGTCGCAGACGGCACGTCAATCAGACGCCTGGTCTGAGAGTTATTGGTGTTTTCGTTCCAGGGGCCCAGTTGGTTTTTAAGGAAAATCCAACCCAACCATACTCCACCTTCATCATAACCTTGGGAGGAGTAAGCCATAATATACGTCTCACTAAGAGGAATCCAATAATGTCGATGGCACGTCAATCGAACGTTCGTTGCTCAAGATATGAGCGTTTCCGCTCTGAGGGCCCGGTTGGTTTCGTGTACGAACCAACCCGGCCAAATCCAAAGTATTCTGAAACCTTGAGTGCGATATACTGAAACGACTGACTCGATCCAAGGATCGCATCGCAACTGACGGTGCATCGATCGGAGGCCCGTAGCACAAGTTATGGGCGTCCGACCGGAAAAGATTCGGTATTAAGGGGTTCGGGCCCGGTCCGACCCGGCCCGATACACCCAGGGTCGGCCCCAACCGGGTCGAGCGGAACCTGGCCCGGTTCCGGCCCCCTTGGGCACGGCCCGGCCCGGCCTGGGTGCAGCGCGCCTATCGCACTGGCCAGGCGCTCGGCCAAACGGCCGCGCCGTTTGGAGTGGGGGGCGCCTGCCCCCCTGGTTGTAACCGCGACCCCCCATTAAAGGGGCCGTTGTGCTGGCCAGCCGGGGGTTTGAACCCCCGGCTTCTCACCTGTCTGGCCGGCCCGCCCCAGCCGGCCGGTTTTTGCCTCCACGGGACCGACGGTGGCCGGTCCCCCCTGCTCTGACGCCGACGGCCCGGTACCGGCCGCCGGTCTCCTTGCTCCGCCGCGGCCCGGAACCTTCCGTAGCCTTGATTCGTCCGGTGTGGCGCAACGACGCCGCACCCCTCCACCGCGGACCCACTCCGATCGCAGTGTTTTGCAGATCTCCGGCGCGGCGCGACGGCACATTGACTTGGTTCAATTTCATGGCGCGACGCGACGGCACCGCACATTACTTACCACACAATTCCGCGCGGTGCAACGGTCCCACGCCATTCCATTCCAATCCGCAATAAAAACAACATCAATAAAGGAGGAGGGTCGGCTATGTTTGTGCGGTCCGGTCCCCCCTCGTTAGTCGTTAGCAAAAGGTCATATTTTCATGAAGAACGACAAAGTAAAATTCACGAACAAAATAAATAAATAAACCCCTACCTTGAGAAAGCTTGAACGGAGGTTCTTCGAACGAGGATTCGTCGTGGAAAACCCGTCATGGAAAGAGACATTGTGGAAGGAGGAAGTCACGTTGGCGTCGCGGTACACGGCGTCGCGTAATCGGTTTCCGAGAACTCAGCGTTCTTCGTCGGAGACCGATGTGTTCTTCGCGTTCTTCGTCGAAGATGAAGAAGTTCCACAAGTCCATAGAATTTTTTCCCAAAAACACCACCACAAGGTTCCAACCCTAAATAAAATAAGCTCACCTCTTATTTTATTAACATAACATAACTTTTGAATTTCAAGAGTTTGAAATTCAAACATCCACACTTAACTCAGTTAATTAATAACATATGTTATTAATACTGAAGTTATCAAAATTAAAACATGAGTTGAGGGAGTTGAAGAATATGAAGGGGTGGGGTTCCTGTGGGCCCCACCACCCTGATAACCTCCCTTGGGAAGTTGGGTAGTTACCCAACTTCCTCCCAAATCCTTAAACCACTTAAATATAATAAAAATTGTAGTTTAATTATAAATTAAACTTCCACAATTTTTGTCAACTTCTCTCGAGCAAACACAACTTCGGAATAGGTGTTCCTAAGCAATTACCGGCGATGCTGTTCCATTGGTGCCCTCAAAATTCGATTCCAAGCCCCGGTTCAAAATATAGGAATTCTCGCTCGTTCGTTCACTAAACGTACCCGAGATAAACTTCGAATAGAAATTCTGTGCACACTGGGCCTCATAATGAAGTGTCGTCACAAACATCCTTCATGTAAAATCCCAAAGAAAATTAATTCAAAAATTTTCCTTGAATTTTACGGGTATTTATAGTAACTCCCACTCTTGTTATAACAGGCACTATGCTTTGGGTACCAAACTACCATATTCTATAGGTTCCACACCCAAGGTGTACACATTCATTGACCCTTCGAAAAATCATACTCCTAGAATTTGAGTCACAACTCACAAGGTATCTAATCAAATGGACACCATGACCTACCTAGGCATCATCCATAGGGTCCATCATGCACTTCGTACAGTCACGAACCACGAGAGTTGCCTCATTCACATGACCAATCAACTCCTCACAACCCAAATCCCAAAACCCTTCCAAGGGATTCCTAAACACACCAATTAGGCCATAACATTATAAGAAAGGCCTCCCAATCCAATACCAAAATCACTACTAGGGAAATATCACTTCACAAATCAATGCATACAAGTGTCAAACTAACAACACCAAGGATACCAACTTTTGATCCAAAAAATTCTCATCCCTTACATGTCATTCACTCGACCCATCGAAGAATAACTGAAAAAATTTATCCACAGTTGGAAAAATTCACACACTATCATTCTTAAACAAATCATTATTTATTCTCTATCCCAATGGTTATTGTCACACTTGGAACACTACCCCTTCCATACCTACCATGGTCATTATCAACATGGGGTACAAACATACTCAAACATAACTATTTCATCAACACATATTCAATACAATTATTATTTTAACAACATGATCATTTCCTATTAAGAATATTTTCCATTTCCTAACTAGTTAAATCATCATTTTTAACACATTTACACCTTTCATTAGGAAAAATTCATTAATAAAATTTACCGTTATCATGAATCCCCCATTTTTGGACACTGAATCAACCATACAATTTATAACCACCAAAAACATTAACCTAGTCACAACATTTCTTTATAAATTATATTTCTTAACTCTTCATTTAAATTTATTCAAATATTCCATTTTCATTACCATTATTATGCATCATTTTCATCATATTTATCAATGAAGTAAAATTCATTCATCTCTACATGCCCCGCACACCCATCCCATGTGTGTGCCTATAAATATGCATGCCAACTATATCTTGAGGTGTCTAAAATGATGCATGGATATACATAACTATACAATTATGGAAATGAGATAAATATCATAAATCAGTCGAATCACACAATATATGAATCCCCCAATTGTGAAATATCATTCAACCGTAACAACACCCATCAAGAAGGACGATTCCCACCTTGGGTGACTTGGATTTTCTCTTGTACATCAGTTAGCTAATTCCATGTACAAGCTCATTACCACAGCCTGACACTATCCTAATCTCATGTCTATTATCCCAAAATTTAATAAAGTGAAAATAACTCCATAGATTTCACATTGTAACGTCCCAGACCTAGAATCCAGGGAACCAGTGGTCCATGTTGGGTCATCACATGACCTCAAGCATGCCTCGTCATACACCATAGGATGTAGACTAGAAGCAAGGGTCTAATGAGCCATGTGGGGGTACTATACCCTCTTTACTTGAGTAAGCCACAATAGAACAATAGATAAATAATTTACTCAAAATGAACTACCAATTAAACGAGAAAAACCAAGATTTTCCAAAATAAGATACAAACCACAAATCAAATACAACCATTCCATTCCATACAAGTATTGAAAAGTGGAATTATCCCAAAATAAAACATATTAAAAAATCCCAAAAGGGTCTCAACTCCATGTTTGGGTACTACTCCTTATACATCCCGAGCCCAACTCAACATCTCACAGTAGGGCCTCTCCTCTTGTCCTAACATGCAATTAATAGACCTTCTTGGGAACCCAACAGATTTATGAGAAGGGTGGGGGTACAAAACATAGTAGGCCGCCACCAATAACATCTAAAAAATATCTAGTCTAGTCGATATTTCATGAAATTAAAATATAATTGGTAAAATTTAAAATGATAATTCAGGTTTCATTACTTAACAACGTCCATTTAATTCATGACTATCATTTATACCAATTCTATTTCTTATACCATATTCATTACATCAGATATATTGATCACATGTTCTATGGGTTTTGCATAAATATCATCAACAAATGGTCTAAGGAAAACATTCACAATGTATAGATAAATCAACAAATTTATATATCCTCAATAGGGAACCACATATAACATCAACACATTTTCCTCACCTTGAAGCCTTAGTACATGTGGAATGAAATCAATAAAATAACCTCACCTTGGTGCCTCAGTCCTAGTTGAATGACATAATTACAATAACCTCTCCATAGAGCCTCACTCCATGTGGAATGACAACCATATCATCACCTCGAAAAAGCTGTCCATGTGGATGAAACTGATAGGGAAATAGAGAATCATTCCAAACCCTTCCATGTGCATTAGTGGTGGTGTTTAGAGCTTAAGAACCACTCGACCTAGGGGTGTAGAACCTCATTCAATACCCCACACTACCAAGATATGCAAACATGCTAAATATATATGTAACCATTAACCATTTTCACAATATCACAACCATTTCCAATTAAAAAATAATCCATAACTATAACATGAGGTTTAACACCATTCCTTACCCCATTAACTCATTTACTACATTTCACATCATTTATCCATTTAATACCAAATCAAATTTATTATCCTTATCTCACTAAGAATTAATTCATTGTTCCAATATCACTATTATTATTTCATTATACCTAACTCATTAGGCTTCATTTCCATGTTCATAATCTATTCAATCACGGTCTCTATTAATTTCAACATAATAACACATTCACAAAATTTCCGAATAAAAATCAAATCTATTTACCCAAATTCCCATTTATGTACCTTAACCCATTATGTGTCATCAACCACCCCTTTTCCATTTCCAAATCCATCATTGAACATTCATTAACCCATTTATCCCATTTATAATTTCATAATAATTTACACACATATGCATTCCAACCACAATTATCCTATAACATAACATAGTACCTTTGTTACATTCAATAATTTAGGTTCACAACTTAATTCTCATGTGTTGCCTCATTCCAAGACCCATCCCCTATTTTCATTTCTCATGCTTATATCACTATAAAAATTCATGAATAAAAATAAACCCTTAAATTTTCCATTTATCTCAATTAACCCATTTTTATGCCCACTGACACCCACATAGGTCACCACCCAACCAATGTTTATTAATATCACTCCCATTGACAAAATCAAAACTTAATATCACATTACCCCTGGGCTTTATGTGCTCACTTAATGTCCATACATTTACATAGCAAAACTCTATGTTTGAGAATGTGGGACAACCCATGGGTCTTCGAAACATTGGTCATATCATCCTCTATGCATCATGCGAGGATCATGAGTGTTCAATCTGGTTGTTTAGACAATGTAAACATCACATAATAATAATGGAATGATGGACTCTTCACAAGATAGTATGAATAAAAGCACTACATGCACAAATATCTGTAATACTCAATGGATAATACTTGTAGTCCACCTACCTCGAATCCATTGATGAACGTCCTCTCAATAGAGGTCGTATATCCCAATCTAGCACACCTTTGAAGAATAATCCTAGATCACACCTGAAAAAGAGGGTTTTAGAGCTCCAGAAGTATTTAGAAGAAACCAAAAACACTATCCTCAAAAGAGAAGGAAGGAGAGCATTAGACATACATGGAGCATCGATTTGCAACTAACAACGCACTAAATGAACAAGAAATGCTGGAGATTGATCCATGAGTGCTCTTTATGTCCTTGGGTCATCATAAGGGCTTGAGAATTTAGTATAGAGTAGAATCCATAATTCGGTGTTAAAATAACATGGTGGATTTTTTGTAAATTTTACAACTTCTCTAGGTTGTACGGTTTACCCGCATGATTTTCCAAACTGTCTGAAAACCATGAGCGAGATACTGTCCGTGAGAAGCCATCCTGAACGACTTCTTGGGAATCATACATTTTTTTCCCTAACCATGTGGAGACCATGCACGATCTACTATTTGACGATGGCTCGTCTTCCATGTCTACCCGCATAGTTACCCCTAACTGTGTGTAGACCGTGCGCCAAGCACTGCTTGGCCTGATTACTATACTCTTTGCACCCAAATCCCATAGGGCACCACAGAGCCCCCACCTTAAGAAGGGAAACACTTCTCTACGCAATATAAGAGGACCAACCAAAACTTAAAAAAACATACCTTAAAAAGATCAGGGATCATACATTATGATTTCTCAAATTACGCATACACTAATTATGAGATTAGTTTTTGATATCCATATAACTATTCAATTTCATAAAATATCCTATGATAATATTTTAAAATATAAAATTATTTATTTAATATTAATTTACCATTTTTTATTCCGAAAATATTATTCTTTTTGTACCAGTGATTGATTAAATTGAATGCGTGTCAATTACATATTCTCAAACATTGATTTTTTAATATTCACTCGTGATAGCTTCCCATATATGCATATTTTTTATAATAATTTTACTTAACCATTATTATTTTTCATTTACATATTTTATGAGGATTTGTATTATGATTGATATATTGGGATAATCCAATGACAATTATATGTTTATCAATGAAAATTTTATGTTTCATTTTATGTTTTCAATAGTAATATGATATTGAAGTATATATGTGGATTTTGAAAATTATTAAACATTACCATCATTCACATTGTAAGGAATTGTATCTATTTCCATTTAAATAAATAAAGAACATACTATGAAATTTTAGGTTTGAGGTTGTTGTAGGTCCAAATAAATAACATTTTATTAAGTAATTGACAATAAACAAACATTCAATTTTTACTGAAGTTATGTTGTATTTTAAAAATAAGTTCCTTTAAATAGGGATTTGTATAATTTTTAATAATATAATATATTTCTTCCAATTTAATAATATATATTAAAAAATCAAAAACATTATTAAATCATCATATCAAAATAAGAACTATTTGATTTTTTTATAATTATGTAATAATATTATTCTTTTAAAGAAAATTGAAATACCCTTTATTTAAATGAATAAAATATTTTATAAATGGATTTAAAAATTTCAATATTTTATTAAAATGAATATATATAATAAATAGTTCTATTATATTATTATAATAATATTATGTTTATTTGAATAAATATTAATATATAATTTAATATAAAAAGTTTCTATACATAAAAGCCATTTTTATAAACCATTTATTTTATGAGTTCACAGTGTTTATATCTTCATAAATGAAATAAATAACTACTTGTGAATGAATTTAGTGAAAATTATATATCATATATTTGTTAATATTTATTAATATTAATGTATCGTTTTATCAGGCACAGTATAAGAATAAATATAGTTTTATTATTAAAATAATAATCCCAAAAAATAGAGGTTTTTATTTCATCCCATGAAAAAAATTATAAAAAACATTTCAGCATATAATTATTTAATTTGATTAAATCGATTCCATATAAGGAATAGTTATGTAGAAAATTTTTAAGTATGACCCTTTAATTATTAGACATTATGAAATGTGATCATGGTAAAATATATCATCGTGGTAAAAGGTAAACTAGGTTAATCATGGTTTTAACTAAATGACGAGACAATAATTTTACTCATAATATTTTTTTAATACTGGAAATTCTACCATTACATATTTTGGCTCTAAATTGATATATTTATAGAAATATTCACATTAAAATGAATAAATATTATTTAAAGCAATGAATGTAGAAAAATTTCATTCTCATAGTTTGACATATATTTTTGCATCCCCATTTGGAAAAAATAATTTTATAAATGAATATAAAATTTCATATAAGGGAATAATGAAATTATATTAATTTTGGTATTTTAGTTGTAATTTAATTACATTAAATTCATTCCCAGTAGTTATACATTATTTATTCAATTAATAAAATATAAACAATTTATAAAAACTAACTATATTTTAATTTGACTGAGTTATTGAACTCCAAAAATTAATAAGATAAATATTAAATAGTATATATTTTTAAATGTATTATATTCTAATTTTAAATTTTTCTTTGTTTCCTTAATGTCAATTTAAATTAATAGTGTATGAAATGACATTATTTATATTTTATCAAAATATAATTTTATAAAATTACCATAAAACAATAAAATACTGATAAATGAAGTAAAGGATAAGATATGATTTAAAATATTATCCCTTGTACATTTATGAACCATTTTTAACATATATGTTGAATTATTATCCATTATGAGTAAAGAATATGTTACAATGGTTGGTGTTAAAATTAATTAACCAAGAGATTATGTAAAGAATATAGTTTAAAATGAAACCAAAATCCATATAATTTATTATTTTCTTTTATGAAATCCATATGCAATATTATATTAGAATATATATTCATTTGGAAGTATTTATATTAAAAATTTAATTTTTATTAATTAATATTTTTAGAAAATATGAAACTTCCCTACACCTCAATTATTATAGGTAACCCAACATTTAAATACATTAGAAAACATTATGCCTTCTAGATAAAACCCCTACCCAAATATAATAACCACATATATGGAAACATTTATGTTGTTTTTTTCTTCCCAAAACCAACATTGTGGTCATTTATAGATGATATAAAAGAGTTGTTTTAAAGAATATGTAATTAAAATAACATATCACATAATTTTTAAATATTTTTTTGACTTCATAAAATATATTTTATTCTTCATAAAATAATTAAATCATTACACAAAACATTTTTAATGTATGTCTCCCCAATCTGTCACTCTTTGACATGGTTGAAACATGTTGGTTATGAGACATCAAACATGCCTTACTATATGGTAGAGGTTGGCCACTTGTAGGGAAGGTGTGACATATATTATGAGTTTACTATACCCCTTATTTACAGAGTCTAAACTTATAAAAATAAAAGTATAACAATAACAAATAAATATCATTGTGAGAATATATGGGAAATGATATGATATTGTGGGAAACCAATCAATAAAAGACAACTGAATATACCAATTTGATAAAAAGTGGAAAATGCAATGTCATTCTAGAATGATACAAAATTTTAGGAAATAAATAATAAAAAAAAATAAATGAAATTAAGAATCAATAAATTCAGAAATGTACCATATACCAATTTTCATGTCATTCCCTCAAAAAAATCTAGCCCATCCATCAAGAAAACAAAAAATAACACCTTTTTTCCTTATCCAATCCTAAATCCATATAATCTACTTCGGTAGAAAACATTTTCCAAAATATGGTGTGATTATAACTCATTAGGTTGAAACTAAAATGTATAAACATAAATAAAATTATAATAATTTCATGTAATAAGGGAGTAAACACGTGTAATAACTATTTTAAATTTTAAATTAATACAACATAAAACATCATCGGTACTATTCCATAGTTTCACTATGTATGTCTAACTACCATGCCAACCTAAACCATATAATAACGGGAAAACATAACCTTAACTGGTGACATGAAAATATATATCTAAAAATACATCAGAACTATGTAAACCATAACCATATAATAAAGATATAAATTAAAAAAATATTTTCCAAAACCAGATATCTGAATGTTTCATCTTTTATTCAAGACTGAGCCCGATATATAATAAATTCAGAATATGTTATGTCATAGACTGGTATATATTCATTTCAGTATGTCTATTGTCTAAGACTAGGATATAAAAATTTTAGCATGTATCAATGTGCATAGCCTACAATATGAGCATTTCAAAATGTCTCGGGGCATAACCTAATATATAAGAATTTCATACTATAAACGAGGATGACACCCTATATAATAATTTAAACAATCAAACTAGAAAAATTTCATATATAAAAATACCAATAGTTAATTAAAAAACATTTAATATCAATATTAATATCACAATATATAATCATAAGGATCCATTTTTAATTATGATAATTACCATTTATCATTCAATTATACATTCCATTTATCAATTTTTCATAATCCAAAATACATGGAAAAAACTCAATAATCTAAACAAAACAAGGTGAATATATATCAAGAAAACACCAAACATCCATGTCGTGAAAAATAAATGTTATGAAATTAAACAATTCATTTATAGTAAATTATTCACATATAAAGGCATGAACATAAAAATTACATATTCTATTGTCTTTCACTAAAATTTCCAGTCGAATGGAAAATTATTCTCATTATAAGTAGAAACCATATTCTCATTATTATGATATCTCCACAATATAAAACAATTAATATTATCAACATGTTTATTTCATTTAAAATCTCCTTGAATTTAAACTTGACTCCTTCTATAACATTATCCATAATTAAATCATATAAAAAAATTTCATGATCATAATGCACTCAGTATGTGATATGAATAGATGGTAAATTTTTTGTCTTTCAATGAAATGAAATCATATGAAAAAATTGACATAAAGTAATAATTGAACCAATAATAAGTAGAAAACAATTTCCATTGAAAATAATTTAATTTCATACTTTCTTTTGTAATAAAATAAATTACAAAAATACTTATAGTGAACATATATAATACATAATGGTAGATTGGGAAGAAATTATACTTAAATTGAATAACCATATGGTTGAATTTCGTCATGGTCACTCTTACAAATTGAATAACCGTATGACCATCTTTCATACCCAATGAATTATAGGTTATAACATTACTACACATCCTTGATTGAAAAATAATTTATTTATTGGATTTTCAAAATCAACTTTTTGGTGGAGTGGTAACCTGCTCACAACATGGGAACCAAAATAAAGGATCTATAAATTTGAAATTAAATGTTTTTAAACCCACAATATTGAATTAGACCCACTACTATCACACCAATATCAACTACTTCTATTGAATCATCATTAGTAATGAACATCATGAGTCACAACTATCAATGTATCCATCCATCACCACTATCATCTTCACTATAAAAACACCACCACCAACATCTCCATTCAAACACCAAACAAGAAACTTAGAGGCCATAGAAGTCAGTCATAGAACCCACATAACGTCATCAACATATTATCTTCATCCTTTAATGACCCGAAAAAAACCAAACAACCAATGGAATATGATTATAAATCACAAAAACACAATGATAATCAGCACAACACAATCAACCACCCATCCATGGCTAATCCTGGTACCACATGTCCATGTCCTATCATGTAACCATCCATAAAATATCAATGTACCATTATATAATCAAAACAAAACTAATATATAAATTTCCAAATTTTTTTTCATAAATTCTAATTTACACTCCTAAGAAAAAATTTCATGATATATAAATTGTCAATACATTTTTGAAACACATTTTCATTAAAAAAATATCCAGAAAAGGAAAATAAGAGTTTCATTTAAAAACATGAAGACTTGTAGAGATATATATATTTAAAAATAAACATAAAATTTACACTATAATATTGCATATTCAAGAAAATAAATATGTAAAATAATATAATAAATATTGAAATTGAGAAAAAGAATGTGATTTTTAAATCAAAATGGGCCATACAACTTTTGAATTTTAGAATCATTATCTCCCTGAAGGTATAAAATTTAACAAAATATAAAAAGCATTAGAATAAATAAGACTAAGATATGATATGTTAATTTTTAGTTATAAAAACCAAATAATTGATGGTGGGTGTATATCATCAAAATATTCCTCAATGAATAGGGATTGAGAAGAAACCCATTACCATGATTCAGAATCATCATGCATGCCCTTTATAATACTAAATATTAATGTTATGTTAATTATTGAATTTAAAAAAAACATTTTCATTATTAGTATTCCATTTATATCATTTATTATCTTGTTATAATATTTAATTAATTTTATAAGTACACATTGGATGTTTTGATGTTATTTGGTACATGAGACCAAAATTACTTTTGTTCGATGAATATATTCAAAACTATAATAATTTAATTATATCCAATGTAATAATCATGAAATTAAGGGCATGTTTTTATATAAAATATTCTTTTGAATCCATACTATAAATATGGATATGAAAATAAACTAAGTTACCATATTAGAGATGTTAGGTCGTACGTACGCATGAGTAATGTTTCAATTTTTCAATAATCATTCTGTATATAAGGTAAGAATTATTTTAACTTTACATAATGATAATAATATATTTTATATCATATAAATAATTTAAATATTCTTATATATGTCATCCATGATATGTGATGATGAAAACAAACGAATCAAATTGATTCGGGACGGTGATAGGTCCCATGTTCGCATGAACGATGATACCATCTTCATGTACATTGAAAGGTATGAATGTAAATGATATATTACATGTTAATGATGATAAGTATTTTATGAATATAATATATTCATATTAATTCCATAATTATAACCAATATTTATAAATGGTGATGTAAAATGAATTGTATCAGTTCGTATTGTGGTAGTCCTCATCACAAACAAAGAATCAATTCTTTTCCCATTCGATTGATGGGTAGATTGATATAGGGGACTTTATTTACACAATTAAATCTTATTATAATGATAATATATATGTCTCATTTTAATAATTGTTCAATATTCATTTAAGTATGTGGAATAATTAAAATATAAAAACTGTGAAATAAAAATGATACCGCTTCTTTGGGTGATCTCATTTTATAAAAACCATAACACTTATAATGAGGTTTTTATGAGGAAAAAACATCTTCTAGATTATGGGTGTCATTTATATAATGTATATGGGTAGTGATTGGATGATTTTTTTTGTTGGAAAAAAATATATGACTGGGTTTCTGTTTATAGGGGTGGGAGGGGAACTCTTGGAATTTACTAAATTACTATATTAATATAAATTATTTTTCTATTAAAAATACTCTAAAATGAATTATTTCAATGTTGATATTATTATGGGTCTAAATAAATTAAAAAAATGGAAATTATAAAAGTTTTGATTTTTTTAATCCCTATCTTTTTGTTTTAACCATTATTTAACCTTTTAAATTTTATCGTGACAACACTTGTTTTTAGACATTTAGGGATATTATTATTACTTGAAAATACCCAACATTACCATAAATGGATCATTGAGGAAATTTACGACCTTATATTTATTATTCATATTAATGTCATATATTTTATAAATTTATATCATTTAAAAATATATTATATATATTAAAAACGATAATGGTATTTTTGAAACTATTCATTTCTTATCCTCATAAAAATAATAGACATGCATGATATCATCAAAAAACACTTTTAACTCATTAGTAAAATTTAAAATTCATATATAAAATTCATTGAAGATATCAATTATATCAAATTATAATTATTTTATTATTATTAATAACATTTATTTGATATTTCCATTATTTATAAAATTAAAACATCATAATTGTGAAAGCCTTTCATTGAATTATTTATTCCCTCAAAATTAAAAATATATTATCATTATGAATATATCTATATTTTCTTTAATTTAATTTTCTTTCTTTTTATGTAAATTTTTTAGAACAATATTTGAAAGTATAATAAATATTTTATCATTAAAAATACTAATTATAGTAAAAGATATCCCCTATATAACCCCATATTAAAAATATTTTAGTTTAGAAAAACTTTGACAATGTGGACATTTCATTGAATTCATTATAATAAATGGATTATAATCATAAAATTGGATCTAAGTGTTCCTAAAATCATTTAATGGATCACTTTTGGTCAAAAATAACTCATCAAAGAAAATTTCACAAGTGTTAGGGTAATTAACAAAATGTTGTAGCATTTTTTTTACCCTTATTTAACAGATTAACCCTTAACCATGGTAATAAATAAAATTAAAAATGTTACTATAAATATTGAACAAAATTAAAATGTAAAAATTTCTTAAAATTTGAACTTATGATTATATTAATTGAATTCATTATAAAAAATTAAAAATAGATATGTTCTAATACTAATTAATAATTAATCCTGAATATGGAATAATAAAATATGTTCTTAATAAGAAAACATTCAAAAAATTATAATTTTTTATGTAAATTCATTATGTAATAGATTCCAATGACCTAAATTGGAATAAATAATATAAAATTGTTATAATTATACCTTAAAACCACTAACAATATAATGAAAAAATATAAATTATATAGAAAAAGTCTAGTTTCAATTAAAATGATGTATTTTTTTACAATTAATTATAACCTGAAACTTATCAAAAAAAACAAAAAAAATTAAACCAAAGTAAAATTATATATTCTTATATAATATAAGAAGTTGATTTTTTTTTCAAATATAATTTTAAAAAGTGGAAAAACTATATTTAATACATGTTCTCCATCAAAAGGTGGTGAAACAGTCATTTAAGAAATGTATAGTTTATAGTGTGAAAAAATAATTATTCCTATAAAATAATAAGATAAAACATTATATATATATATTAAACAATATATTAAATATATTATGTATAAATTATATTAGTTTAATACAAAAGGCTGATTTTTTTTAGTTTGTATAAAGCCCACTTGTGAACATTTAAATTGATTCTCCATAAAAACATTTCATATTATTTTAAAATGTATTGTATATTATTTTATAAATTATTTTTAAAATCATTATATATACATTTATAAAAAATCCTTTTATAGTGATGTTGATCATGTTCATACCAATCTATCTCTCAATTATGTTATTTTAGTAACATTTAAATAATAATATTTATTTGTTCGTTTAGGCCTAAAGTAGTGTATCATATATTCTATCGAACGTTGTTTTTAATTTTAAAAACATGGGAGGTTACATTATTCCCTCTATTTGGAAATTGTGTTCTAATAATTTTGGTTTTAGACACAATAAGTAAGGTTTGAATTTTCAAATTACCATTATTGAAATCCTAAATCAGGTAAATGATTAATGAAACATAAACATTAACATAAAAAAGTGAGGTGAGAGGGTCATAAGAGATGACACATACCAGACATACTTCTATGAAAACCTAGACATAGAAGAGAAAAAAGTCTATTTATAATGGAGATTGATAGAGATCTTGGCTTTGATAAAGTTAAAAATCATAAAAATAAAAATTTATCATGGGTTAAAAGGTTGTTGATTTAACTATGAGAAATATAAATTGGTAGTGTTTTTTCATAGGATTCATTTTACAATACATAGAAATAGTCTAATATCAATTAATAAGTGAAAATATACATTATATATTTCAATTTGATATGAAATATTTATTCTTCATATGATGAACATCCCTAAGATAACCATAATCACTAAAGATTATATAAACCCAAAAGTTTTTTAAAACCCCAATACTCATATACATAGTCAAAGGAATATATCTCATTAAACTAATGAATTTAATAATCATTAAACCATTTAGAGTTATCCCAACAATCATTAATAAATTTAATATCACATCACTTAAAAAAATAGAGTGAGTTTCAAACCCTTGAATAAAGTTCTATCCTTTGAAAAATATCATGCTCTACACAGTGTCCATCACATCAACAGACGTCTCAACATAAAATTTGGTTGTTGAAAAATATTTTCCAAAACAATTTACTTTTATAATGATAAGGTCCAAATTTAGTAAGTAGATTCCAACACAATTTATCATAATGAATAATCTCATTGCACCTAAAACATCATACCATATGATTATATTTTCCTTCCAGATCATATCCCTTTATGAACCAATAATATGAACAAACATAACACATCATAAGAACTTCTATGAAATTGTAACACATTATATATTATTCTTTTTACCACACATCACACAGGATGATAATTTTCTTTTTAAACATTAAATATTCTATGATGAATGATTTCATATTCCCTAACAACCAAATCACTTATTTTTCTTTTTTTAATGATGCATATTATAATAATCAAACTCGATTTCTATGTTCATAGTTCATCGATCAATTTTATCATAAATTTGTAACTCAATAGAATAGAATTATCATTTATATTGGGGATTCAATCATGAGTAAAACCGATTTAACTTACTATCTTGTTTTTAGATAAAATTTTGGATGTACCTTGCCAAAAAATCACGGATTCATTATATGACACCACCAAATATTACACCTTTTGTGTATACCCATGAATTTTTTCACCATAAAAAATTGAATAACATTTGGAAAATAATTCTTATAAACAACAATTTTATATTCCTTACATTCTATGGCTTTAATGTAATAAATTTCACTGATATCATTAATCATTGACCACCACTAGTAAACATAACCTTCAAAATGTCAATTTTCAAGTGGTAGATTTATTCTATTCAAATAAACCAATTTATAAAATATATTTATAGGGATTTAATCCTTATTTCATATAGATGGGGGTAATATGATCCTCTAAATTATGGGGGATATTTACACATAAAATTATCCACTATATACATGTTCTATTGTTTTACATCATGTTCCTCTCTAGCATAGATTCCACCAAAATTTATATATTTCATTCAACTGATCCTTCAATATAAAAAACTAATTTGTTATAATTCCTACCATATCAGGATGATTATTTGGATTGATATATTTTTCTAGGTGGTCTACTTATATATTTTCCTTGTATCCTTTGCATAATACCATTATAAACATACGTAAATTAGATAGAGTAACAAGGTTCTATTAAAATGAACCATCATATCAAAAGAACCATAATCTAATAAATTTTATGTAAAATCTAGTAAATCAATCATAATCTATAAATTTATATATAACATTTCCTTCGATACCAACATTAATGACCCAACAATAAAAATTACTTATTCTAGTGTGTATGAACTAAAATTCTCATTTGGAGATCTTTTTAGTTTATAGTTATAAAGAATAAAGACAATATCTTATAATGTAAATGAATAAATTATAATTTCCCACTTATAGTAAGTATCATTTTTTTCACAATATAAAAAAATTAAAATAATTCAATATTTCATTCCTATAAATTCATATCTACATTCCTCAGGAATCCTTAAATATATATATCCATCAATAAATATTATGGAATTATTTTAAAACTTGGTATGAGCATTAAAAGTTTAGTAAGGGATACAAAAATAAGTAAAACAATTATTCCCATAAAATCATTAAAATACAAGAAAAATTGTCAAAAATTATTTCATTTCACCCTTAAGAATTTGTAAATACATTACATTGAAAATAAATTCATTTATTAAATTATTTTTAATAAAAATATTATAATAACAGCAATATAAATAATTGTTAATACATAAAGATATATTGGGATATAATTAAACATAAATGGAATAACCATGCAGTCAATTTCCATAAATAAAACTCTTATAAATAAAATAATCATATGGTCATCATCTATAAATGTCACATTGAAAAATGTAATAATTATACAGTAATTATCCAATCCAAATGTATTAGATGTTTTAACATAGAAACCCATACATGGTTTATCACATAACCATTTTCAATATTCCAAGTATCATTATATAATCACTACACATAAAAGATTGAAAATTACAAAATTTGACTCAATAATAATTCATTTACTCTGATTAGAAAAAATTTAATTCTATAGAAATAATAAATCCATTATTAAATCCCATATTCAATAAAAAATATATAGAAAATTAAATATGGAGTTTCTATAAAAAATAAAGACTAGAAGAGAATGGAAAAACTAAATTTAGATGTTTAATTTCCTTCATAATTTTATAATATACATATAAATAAAGATGTCAAATAATACCGTAATATTAACATGGAGGAAAAGTATGTGATTTTTTAATAAAAGAGTCACAGGGCACATTAAAAATCTTAAATCATAAGCCCCATGAAGGAATATAATTAAAAATAACATTAAATAACATTAAACTAAATAAATTCATGATATGACGATTGATAGGGGATCTGTATACCCCCATATAGAAGAAGATGAGTCAATAACCCGAAAATATTCCTCAACGAAATGAGATTATAATGAAGACCCTTACCATATGTGTGACTCATCATATATTTTCTGTATCTTCATGAATAATAAAAAATGTTAATTATTTAAAGTTTTTAGAACCATTTTCATGTTTATTATTCTAGTTATATAACATAATATCATGATATAATAATTAAATAATTATATAAGTTAGCATTGAATGTTCTAGTGATAATATTTAAATGAGTACAAAATGACCTTGGTTTGATGGATATACTTAAAATGGTCATTAATCAATAACATAAAGAATAATAATAACAAAATAATCATCATTTTTAAATTTCAATTATACAACATAATATATTCAATACAAATGGATATGAATATTTAACTATATTATAATCAAGGAGATGGTAGGTCGCACATAAAAATGAGTAATGTTTTCATTATTCAAATATCTTTACAGAAATAAGGTAAGTATTGTTTTATATTTATAGAATGATAATAATATCAATAATAAAAAATTATTAATTTAAATTTACTTATATTTATCATCCATGTGATGTGGTGGTTAAAAAATGAATCACATCACTTTACGGATGTGATAGTTCACACGTATGCACGAACGATGTAATCATTTTCATGTTCAATGAAATGAAAGTATTTTTTTATATAATACCATAATAATGAATAATATGAAATGAAATTGATATATAAATATTAATACCATCATTAAAACTATTATTTATAAACAATGATGGAAAATGAATTATATAGGCTAGTGAAGTGGTAGTATGCCATACACATAAACGATTAATCATTTACTAAATTCACAGATGTAGAGAATGATATAAGTGATGATATTAAAATAATAAAATATTATTATATTTAGGATAAATTATTTATTATTTATTCATGTTTGAAGAATATTTTAAGTAAGTGGATGAATAAATAAAATAGAAACACTTAATTAAAAACTGACCCCCCCTTTTTCGGACAGTCTACTTTAATTAACATCTCAACACATATAAAGAGTGTTTTATTCCTAAAAAAGGACCATTGAATGACGTTAGATATTATAGTATGATATTTTTTATATTTTATGAAATATTTCTTTTAATGTGTGATGAAAATAGAATAATGGGTTATCTTTTATCAAAGTGGGGAGGGTAAATCTTAGAATTTATCAAATTTCTTATTTAATATAATGAAATTTTATATTAAAAATGGATCCAAAATGATTTATTTCTAATATAATATTATTATTGGTGTAAATATATTCTAAATTGAAAATTATACAATTTTTTAATATTTTTTTACCCCTATCATTTTTTCTTAATACTTATTTAACATAATTTTAATCATTCTGTGACAACAAATGTTTTTACGACTAACAAGTTAATATTGTTACTAAAAAATTATAAATGAACCAAAAAATAGAACATTTATGAAATTTTAATCCTTATAACAATAATTTGGATCATTTTTATGTATTTATGAATTTAATATCATTTAATAAATTAATATTTATTTTAAAATACTAATAATAATAATTGTGACACCATTCATTACATGTCTTTTTAAAAATATCATAACAACCTGATATATTCAAACCACTATTTTTAACTCATCAAAAAATATAAAAGTATTATATAATTTATTCTGTTGAATTTAAGTATATCATATTATATTTAATTTAGTATTATTTATAACATTTATTTGATATTTCCATTAATTAAACAATTACTACATCATTATTTTCAAATCCATTAATTTAATTTTTTATTCACTAAATTTATTAAAGAAAATTATCATGATTAAGATATGAATTTTATCATTTTAAATACTATTTATAGTAAACTATATCACTTATATTACCCCATATTCAAAAAAATTCACCTGTTAAAAGCCAAATTATGAGAAGGATGACTTTTCAATGATGAAATTACTATAAATTCATTAAAGTCATAAAATTCGCTCCAAAAGCACCTAAAATAGGACCAATGATGATTCCCATACACAATATCTCCGTCTATATAATTATTACATGATTTGGGTTATTTTATAATATTTATTATATTTTTCCCTCAATTACCATATATTCCCTTAATTATGTTAATAATTTTTTTTCCTAAACTTACAAATCATATTTTGAAGAAATATAAGAGAACTATTTATCGAATGTAGACCTTGTTCATAAAAATATGGAATAATATTTATAAAATAGAAAACTAATTCTCATGAAATTGATTAAAACATAATCCTAATCATGGAAGGAAAAAACACGTTATTAATGTGAAACCGTTCAAAATATTGAATTGTTTTTATATCCAAATATAATGTAACATTGATTATAAAAACAAAAAAATGTAAATAACACAAATATTTTCCCATTATACATTAAAATTGATGAAAAATATAATTTAACATTAAAAAGTATTTTGAGGAAAAATTGGTTTTCATTTAAAATACTATATTTTCTTAGTATTCATTAAAACATGAAACATATCATAATGATACCATTGATTCAGTCAATGAAAATTTTGATATTATTCGTTAAAAAAATGTTATTTTTTCACAAAAAATTTATAATATTTTTGAAAACTATATTTAAAATACATTAACCATTAAAAATTGGAAAAACACTCTTTTTAGAAAATTAATATTTTTTAGGGTAAAAATGATTTATTATTATATCAGGTCAATAAAACACATAAGATGATTCTTAAAAATTATATTTAAAATGTTATATATAAATTCAAATAATATAATCCAACAATAGTAATTAAGTATTTTTATTGGTATGGGACACACTAATGACATTTAAATTTTATTCTAGAAAACAAAATTCATTTTGTTCTATAAAAATGATTATATTAATTTATAAATAATTATTCGTAGAATAATATATACGTGTCAAAAAAAGATATTAATTATTTAGATAATCATGTTCATATATGACATTTTAATAGGTATGTTTTTATAGTAATAATTAAATACAAATATACTATTGTATTCTTAAGTTCAATGTGGCGTATAATATTTTCTATTGAGCATAGTTTTTCCATTATAAATAAGGATATTACATCACATACCTAAATATTATCCACGATATTGGATATGAACCAATTGAATCCAAATAGAATCTATGGTTTAATCCAATTCATCATTTCTTTTATCTTGAAATAGACATATTTTCACAAATTCATCACTGCACAAACATGAAAAAAAAACAAACCATAGGGTTAAGGATTAGAGCCTTACCTTTAACAAATAAAAACAACCCTCTAGTAGGATTAGACACATGAACGAAGGTAGAAGAATTAAAAATATGGTTCCTATATTACAACATATAAATATAAAAACCAATAATACTAAAATTCAATTGATTACACAAAAACAACCCAAGACCAAAGGTAGTTAAAGGAAAACCTTACCCAAACCACATACCCATTTTAAGATTCATGATTGGTACATAATGAATCAAAATAAGAGCACTAAAATGACCTAGAAGCTTCCCTACGGTCGAGAGGATGATTTTTCATTTGAGTTTAAAATAAAAATTCAAATCAGAAGTTTTAAAATAGTTTTTCTGTAAATTACCTAGAATGTAACTCATTTACACTTATTGTTTTTATTTATAGTGAGTTATGCTGAAAAAAACTAGTTCTAAGGAATTTTATGTAAGAAGAAAGAACATTACATGACATGAATATATTACATATGTGTAACCAGTTCACACTCAATATTGATTTTGTGCATTTTGGTTGCCAAATATTATGCACCATTTAAAATATTAACACGGTGTGTAATTCCCATTGATTCAACTTTTAGCCCAATTTTTTCTATGTAATGATCTAAACACCTCTAAATCCATCCATTCATGAATAAATAATCAGAACCACATTTATCATTTTTACCTACACACTGTTAATTTAAAAAGACAAATATCCATTGAAATTTATTCTTATTATACAATAATTGTTCTTTATCTCTGAACAAGAATTATTCTCAGGGGTTAAATCAAAATATCAAAGAGGGTAGTCCCTAAACAATACTTCATATTACGACTTCTACACTCTATAACACCACATCCTTGATATTATCCAACAATCACTATGGGGTATCTAAACACTTGTCTAGAAACTATTATCACATATCATAATCCCTCTCTAAGGTCACCCAATGTTTTTTCCCATAAATTCCCTAAACCCAAACCAATTGAATCATCCTACCCAGGAGATAATTCTCACTATGGATTAAAATAAATATCTAATGATCCTAAAATGACACACCAAAACTAAACTCATATTATTCTATGTATATCATATTGGAGATGTTATAATAATATCGTGGAATTTTCATCATGTAAAACATGTCATGAACTACACTATGGTTCTATAGATGGGTATTCAGCACACCACTAGACCAACCCTATCCATAATCTCAAACATCATGAAAAACCAAGTTTCCAGCTTCCTCTGGTTCCTGATATGATGTTTCCAAAATCATTGTGACATCAGAAGGAAGAAACGGATATCAACCTCAACTCTAGAGGTCATATATGATGGTCAATGTTTTATTTCATGTCACTCTACATGGTAACCAACCACTTCCTGGTCTACTAATCCAACTGAAGAATATCATATATAATACTGGGCCGAAAAAGAATTGACACACCTACCTACTACAAAAAATAGGGGAATAGTAGGGACTTACATACAAGGTCTCCAATGTAATAGTCTGGATATATAATAAAATTAATTAATTATATGAAAAATCCATCTATTCTATATGCTTCTTCCACAAACCATTAAAATATTTAACACGGTCTCTTAACATATACTCAAGAACATGAATATTCCTCTTATAATCAATGTTTGTTTTAGTGTAATAGGCCACAATCAAAATAACATGCGCTCCCAAATCGTTTTAAAGACACTTCATGATGAAAAATTTGAAACATGGAACTAATTCTGAAAATATACTCCCCAAAAACATCGTTCAAATAAACTACCCTCACATATATACACTATCTATATCCTCATTTGCGAAGAAATCCCATATTAAAAGAAATGTCTTAACTTATTCTTTCGACGCAAAATCACCCATTGAACATAATTATTATGGGGTTTCCAGATTAATCAAATCATAAAATCCAAAGTGTCATCATATCATTCCCAATATGGAATGGGAAAATGATAATGAATAACAGATAGCCTTTGATTCTCATAATTCACTAGATATCATGTGGATAATATCTCAAATAATACATCGACATCAATATTCATTCTTGGCCACCAAAAACATATATGAAGATCATGATATATCATTGGAAAACTAGGATGTTTCACCTATCTAGGATTATGAAACTCTCTTAAAATCACTTTTCACAAGCCCATAGGAATCAATACTCATCCAAAGAAAGAGGATAATTTCCACAATTAACTTACTATCCCAATATTAAATCTATACCATTTAAGATATCTATTATAACTAATTCTACAGGATAAGATAACTATTCATTATTGGTATAGTAAAATAGAATAGGTATAACATATATTAATGTCTGATATACTTTTCCTTGTTACTCATGAACATCTGGATGCATTTCTTCAACGTTTTCCATCACATTCCACTCATCATAAGGAACCTATATGACCCCTACCTATGTATTTTGGCTCAAAGAATCAAAACTTTTATCTGCATTGTTTGTTGTATAGGACAACATGATTTTAAAAGATAGTAGATACATGACCCACCTCATATTTTGTGGTTCAGGTCCCAATAACAAAATATAAACCACTGGATCATATTGTTCTTTTTAATTTAAAACACACAGACATGAGATTATTCCTAAATCATATAAATCATGCACCACTTCTACACTATCAAAATTTTCAATAATGTAATTCCTCCCATAAATTCTCATCTCTCATGATCCATTAGAAAGAACTCAATCCTCCTACATCATAACTACCTTGATTCCAACTTCTGATGGTTCATAATACATGGGAAATGCATTAATTGTAACAAGTAAATGGTGGATTGGTGAGGAGGTAATGCTTCCTTTAGACTATAATAATTTCTCTCCCATGTTTCTGACAAAAAAAACATCACTCTATTATTTTAAATCCTTGACATCTGTTCTTCCATATATAATAAGTCTTGAATAATGTGATGATAATAACTTGCTAGTCCTAGAAATTTAAAAACATAAATTACATTCATTGTATTCTCTAAAGATATTGTAGATGTATAATAATATGGTCTCAATGAATATATTGCCTCTAGTATAACATAGCCAAAGAATTTATCTTTAACAAACAATAATCTTCCTTGGGTTGGGGTGGTGTAATGCTAAATCCCTCTAAATGTACTCAGATTTATGTCAATAATTTTTCCATGATCATATATAATCATAGTTTACACAAATATTTCATCAACAAAAACCAGAATGAACATATCAAGAAATGGATGAAATGGACTATTTATCAAGGCTAAGAATAACGCTAGTTCACTAGTCAGTCCAAAAGGAATCACAATGAACTACTTCCTACCATACCAATTACTAAAATATGTATGATATATTGTTTATGTTAACATCCATAAGTGGTGGTTCCCTTATATTCGGTAGATCATGGAATGACAATAGAACCTCAAAATTATCAAATTGATCATAAATGTGAGTATGGGATACCATTTTTTCATCAACTATTACAATCTCTAATAATCCGCACATAAGAATAAAGATGCATCCCCATTATGGGTGAAGATAATTGTAGAACCCCAAGGAGATGTACATGGCCATATGAAACCATTTGTTTCCATATCATCCAACAAAGCATTGATTTAATATATGATTATTGATGCAATTCTATATGAAAATAATGTAACTATATATACTCTAAACACCAACTCGATTATAAACATGATCATTGACTTGGGCGGTATTCCATAGAACTCATCTAGTAAAAAATTCCAAAATATGGTTAACAACTAAAGTAAATTAAACCTATTTAATTCCACCATCATCTAAAAAAACATTTTCTTTTTGAGTTGTAATCCAATGAAATCTACACTATATTTTTTTTACATGACTTGAATGACGATCCAACTTGTAATTCCCAGACCCTAGAATCCTAGAGTCGGTGCATTGTTACGTATCATTGCCATGATAAAAAAATATCATTAATCGAATGACCAATTAGTATAGTATCCTCGGATGAACTATAAACATTAATAAGGTTTACATTAAATCATAAAATGGATAACTACAACAACATTATTTTCATAAAAAACATTGAGATCCCATAGACTATCCATGCAAGACAGTCATAATATACTTCTTTGCATTCTGGGGAAAATAAAACATAGAAAGGGGTGAGCTTAGATGGTCAATAAGGATAAAAATATAGAAGAATCATTCATAAATAAGCATAAACATTTAAGGCAATGTATAGAACTAAAACAAAATCCTTTTCAACATAAACTTAATCATAATATGTCAAATATAAATCAAAATACATCCATTTACTTACTCACATGGATATTCTACTAGTCAAATAATCACATGCAACATCAATATCCACTTTCATAATTGTGGAATGCATATTGCCAGAATTCATAACCACAAAGAAAAGGACTTGTGAGAATACTACAAATAGTATTTTGTCAAGGCCTTGTGCCAAGAAACTAATTTGTCTCTTGATACCTATAGATGCATCGAGGTGCAATAGCGGGCACCACCGGTCACATACTATGTCCAATGCATTCCTCATTTGAAAAGGTTTAGACATAACAAAATTATTAATATTAAATATAGCACACGAAATGTTAATAATTTCTCCATAACCCATTAATGATATAAAAGTACACATCCATAGTCAAACATATCACAAAACCTTCAATAAAATATGGAAGTTTGTATCATAATAAATCAACTTCATATAAACCTAATATTTGTCAAAGGATGTTGACACAGATAAAATAAAATCATGTTTTAGAGAATTATCTCTTTATATTTAGAAATCATTTAAGATTCACATAATTATAAATAAAAAATTAATTTTGAAAATATTCTTATAAACTTGTAAGTGAAGCTTCGACGATGTTATAATGGTGTAAAATATCCACACCCGCCATATAAGTTAAAAACATTCTTACCTTGACTTTTTTCGAAAAGGTCATAAAGTACATTGTTTAGAAAACGACACAAATATTCCATTTAAAACATATAAGGTAAAATAAGGTTATAAATGAATTTTCCCCATATTTTAGTAAATTGTTTTTTTAAATACATTTTTATGAAACATATATGTGAATGATAAAGAGGTCCCAGTATATACGTATGTAAAAACAACCACAGATATTAAATAGATTGTGAAATAAAACTTTACCTTGTACTTTTCCTTGGTTGAGGGTAGGTTAACCTCCTATATAATGGTGAAATAATTGTTATTAAATTATAAAAGAATCATAAACATTAATATGATATCATATATGGTTTTTAACATTGCTTTGTTAATAATATCTTAGTATTGTCATCATTTCAGGTGTTAACTGATTCATTTTCCGATATATGTTTTGTTACATATGTAATGATTGTTATTGATAGGATGTATATTATTCACATTCATAATTATATAAATCATTAAACATTATTTTTAATCATCTAATGAAAATTAGTCTTGAATGGATATGATGGGGAATGAATCTTTTCACGTTCACGGTGACAGTAATCCGTATGTACGCACGAGCGACAATATCATTATTTTTATATTATAATAATATATAATTTGATGTTATATCATATATAAATAATAATTATCATGTTATATTTATTATTTACATCAATTACACATCACTATTACACCCATCCAAATAATAATATTTTGAATAACAATTACACCACGACGGGGAGACAGTAAGTCGTATGTACGCATGTGTGGTGACATGCCATTAAAAGGATAGATAGAATAATGAATATGTTTGTAAAATTTTTATAATAACATCACAGTATATAGAAGATACTGGATTTATTATTTTAGAATGGAAACAACAAATAAAGAGGAAGTGGAAGAAGAAAGGAACTTGAAAGAGGTGATGAAATATTTACCTATTCTTCGGGTTCTTCCTTTTGATTTTATCAAAAGGTCTCTTAGGTTGTCTTCATGACTAATGTAAGGCCTCTAGGATTAAGTTAGGAAATATGATATGGGATTTGGGTAGGGGTTGGCCGAGGAAAATGACTTTGAAGATGTGAATTAGAGAGAGGGGGAGTGCCCTTTTATAAGAGGGGTGAGGGGCACCTTAGGAAAAGGTAGAAATATTATTTTATAATAAAATAATTTTCAGTTTCTAATGGATCCAAATTAAATTATTTAAAGGATAAGGTAGGGATGGGTCTAAAATTAGTCAACCAATAGGTTTTATACATGTTTCGGTCACTATATGAATGTTATATTTTAGATTTAACTATTAGTTAAATAGTTTGACATTTTTCATGTCTCACTAAATTTATATATTATATGGTTAATAAGCTTACTATAAACATCCAAGAGAACCCCTAGTTGTTCATTAATGATACACCTATCATTATATAAGTATTTTGGTTGAACCTTAGATTTATAGGAATATAATATAAATTAATAATATAATATTTGCTTGAAAAACTCTTTTATGTCAATTTTGACACTTTTTAATAATTTATTTTTCAAAGTCCTAAAAACATTACTAATTCGAACTAAAAAAATTTAATCAACCTTAACATGTCATATTAACCAATAAAATTAGTTTAATTCATTAAAATTATAAATTATATTTATTTGGATATTTATAATATCAATTATTTTAATCTTTCATTAATACGGTAATTACTGCCTCATTATTGTGTCATAAATAAATTTAATTATTTAATGTCTAGAAATTATAAATAAAAAACAATTAGGTAGGAAATAGTTTTATATTTCTAATGAATATATATAGTTGAATATATATTTTGTGTAACCCTATATTAAAAATCGTTTATTTATTAAACATTGAATGTAACTCTTTTAACTATTCTTTAAATAAAATAATAACAAATGCCCTAATACAATCCAAGTGAACCAAAGAGGTTCATATTTTATTCATAAGGTTGTTTTTGGACGAATTATACTTATCCAATAGAATTAAGTCATGTGTTAGGGTAATAATAATATCATTTTTACCGTCAATTACTCTATTTGCTTTTAACTATGGTCAATAAAAGTTAAAAGTTACTATTCACCAAAAATTATTTTCATCTAATTGAACCACATTTTTTTTACTGATATCAACCTTGTATCTAGGATTTTTGAAATTCAACTCACAGAAGATGTAAAATTATGTTTTATTTAAATTTGCAAATTCTACTAGGAGGTGGGTAAAAGACGATAAAAAGTTCAATAAAAATTTTATATATATAAAATTATTATAAACTGACTCCAATGAATTATATTGAACATATATAGGTATTATATATCTATGTTGACCTATAAAAAATTTACATAAAATAAATAATTATTTAAATAAAAAGTCAGTTTTAAACAATAACTCAATGTTTTTCACTATTCATCAAAAATTGAATGTTTTCAGAAAAATACCAACAATTCACCCTAAGATAATTTCGATATTCTGAATCCAAAAATTTTGTCCATTTTGAATGATAAAATTTATAAAATTTCAAAAATTGTGTATTAATATTCATAACTACTAGTTTGATTGGTTGTGGTATGTTAGAACCCGAAGTTGCGTACAACACATGCTATTGTATTATTCAAAGTGAAGCGTAGCGTGGAAGCATGGGGATTTACATTGTCTCCTAGTTCAAATAATTTCATCCTAGAAATTTCTAGAATATTACTACATAAAAAGACTCAAGTGGTTCATCATCTTATGTACCTTAGGTTCGCATGTTGCCTCATCCATCTTATGGTTTCTCCATAGAACTTTTACCAAACAAGTCGTCCTATTTCTCAACACTTGTTCTCTTGTATCAAGAACCATGATAGGTTATTTGCAATAAGACAGATCAGGATCCAGTTCTAATTCCTCATAGGTAATTACATGCATTGGGTTAGGCTTGTATTTTCCCAACAGTGATACGTGGAACACATCATGAACTTTGGAGAGTCTTGGTGGCATTTCCAAAGGGTAAGCTACAACCCCAATTTGTTCTATAATTTTGAAAGGTCCGATGTAACTAGGACTCATTTTTCCCTTATTACTGAAACTTATAACACCCTTCCATGGAGATACCATCCTGAAAACATGATCTCCTGCCTGAAATTCCAAATCCTTCCTTCAGTTATCGGCATAGCTATTCTTCCTACTTTGGGCTGATTTGATTTGGTTTTGGATTACCTTCACCTTTTCCATCGTTTCCTTCACAAGTTTTGGGCCCACGAGTTTCCTTTCGCCAACATTATCCCAATAGGTTGGTGTGCGAAATCCCTTTCTGTATAATAATTCATATGTTACCATATGAATAATTGAATGGAAGCTATTATTATAGGAAAATTATACCAGAGGTAAATATTGATCCCACATACCTTGGATTTCATGTGAGCATGATCTCAACATTTCTTCTAAGTGTTGAATAATCCGTTATGATTGTCCATCAGTTTGGGGGTTATAGGATGTGATCAAACAAAGTTTAGTATCTTTGGATTTCTGAAGGCTTTTCCAAAATCTTGATGTAAAACAGGGATCACGATCAGAAACAATCGATAGTGGTACTCCTTGATGTCTTACAATATCATTAATATATAGTCTTTCTAAACATTCAAGTGGTAAATCTTCCCTTATAGCAAGAAAATGTGCTGACTCGGTTAGACGATCAACAATAACCCATATTTCATCAATACTTCTAGGAGTCTTTGGAGGCCCCATAACAAATTACATCGTGATACCATCCCATTTCCACTCATGTATGGTAAGAGGATTCATGAATACTCTAGGATGTTGCCTTCCAGCTTTCACTTGTTGACAAACCATTCATCTTGACACAAAATCAGCAATCTTTCTCTTCATGTTTTTCCACCAAAAACATTCCTTCAAATATCTATAAATCTTAGTGCTACCTGGGAGTATAGAGAAATTGGAAATATGAGCATCATCCAAAAATCCATTTTTAGATTAGGTATATTGGGAACAGAACGTCTCTTCCCAAATAAAATAATTCCATCTTCATACAAAAATTCACTCAATCTCACATCATTTGCATCATTAATATTTTTTAAACTCTTCATCACTGGTATGAAAACCCTTGATCATTTCTAGTAAAGATGGTTTGGAAACCATTTGAAAAAGTATTGATGTTTCACCTTCCATGGTGATTCCCATATCCATCATTACTAGATCCATGTATATAGGATCCTTTTTCAACTCTCATCTTGTTTTAAACACCATGATCCATTATACTCAAAGCATCTGCAACCATATTTTCCTTCACAGAGTGGTAGTGTATAGTGGAAGCTTAATCCTTGAGTAGTACAAGCCATCTCATTTTCCTCATGTTGAGTTCTTTCTATGAGAAAATATACTTCAAACTCTTGTGATCGGTATATATCTCAAATATTTCACCATAGAGATAATGTCTCCAAATATTCAAAGAAAATATTACAGATTCTAACTCAAGATGATGAGTAGGATAGTTTTTCTCATGAATTTTTATCTGTCGTGATTCAAAGGCAATAACCCTATCATTCAGCATAAGGACGCAACTATGTCCTTTCTATGAAGCATCCCTATAAATAACAAACCCATCTTTCCCCGATGGTAGAGTAAATATATGAGCATTAACTAATATTATTTTAAATCAGTCAAAACATTATTCACACTATTTTTTTCAAAACCAATTTAACCCCTTTCCGTGTGAGCTTTGTTAATGGGTTAGCCAATCAGACAAAATTCTGGATGAAATGTCAATAAAAACCTGCTCAACCAATAAAACTGTGTACCTCAGTTATACTTTTTGGTGATGGACATTCATTGATTGACTTGGTCTTAGAAGGATAAACATAGATTCCATCATTTGAGAAAATATGGAATGAAAAGAAATCATTTGATTCCAGAATTCATACTTTCTAAACATCCCATATAATTCTTTTCTTTTAAGAGTCTTTATAATAATACGCAAGTGATTTTTATGATCGTTGTAGAATTTGTAGTATACCAAGATATGATCAATAAATACCACTAAAAGTCATCAAGATATTCCTTGATAACTCTATTCATTAGATCCATGAAGAAAGATGGTGCATTAGTCATTCCAAATGGCATTAATGTAAACATGTAATGCTCGTACAAGGGTCAAAATGTTGTGTTCGAAATGTATTCCTTCTTCACACACAACAGATAATATCCAGATCGAAGGTCAATCTTTGAAAAGTATTTAGATCTATGATGTTGGTCAAATAAATCATCAATGTGAGGTAGTGTATACTAGTTCTTTATGTTATAGCATTGATCTCCCTATAGTCAATGCACAAACTAATATATCCATCTTTCTTCTTAATAAAAAGGACACGGGCTCCCCATGGAGAAACACTTGGGTGAATAAATCCTTTATTACTCAATTCCTCTAGTTTTTTATTTAGTTCCACTAATTCCACAGTGGCCATTCTATAAGGGGTCTTCGATATGGTCCTTGATACAGGAATTAAATCAATGGAAAACACAATTTCTCGTTCTGGAGGATGTCCAGGTAAATCTTCTAGAAACAAATCA
Source organism: Viscum album (assembly GCA_963277665.1). Lineage (NCBI taxonomy): Eukaryota > Viridiplantae > Streptophyta > Magnoliopsida > Santalales > Viscaceae > Viscum > Viscum album. The sequence continues at coordinate 1,013,728,981 of OY728152.1, read as the reverse complement.
AAGTATTATTTCAGCATAGGTACATCCTATATTTGAACATTCCTTTCCAGACCAATAGTTATTTCATTCTATTCCTTCCCAATAATTTAATTTAGTTGAGATACTGGGGATGGATATAGATAAGAATTATGTGTTGATGATTCTGCTCTAAAGATAATGTGTTCTTTATCATCGTCATCAATAATAGTAACATCCTTATTTTTATAATAAATTTTTTATCATGGTCCAAAATCCAATCTATAACGAGGATTATATCAAATTCAATCATGCTTGTGACGATGAGATCAGCAGATAATGAACATTTATATGCCCTAATGGGGACTAATTCACAAAAATATGTTGCAATGATACTTCCCTTAGGAGTTCTAACTGACAACACCATTTTTAAATCTAATTGGAAATATCTAATTTTCTTAGAAAACTGGGTAGATATGAAACAATGCAATGACCCAGAATCAAATAAAGAATTGGATAAACATGAGGAAAACATTAAATTACCTGCCACTATGTCTTTTGGAGATTCAACCTTAGCAGTAGTGATAACATAAGATTTCCCATGATCCCATGTCCTTTTCTAAGGTAAGTTCCCCTAATTCTTAGGAAATTCATTTTCATAATGCCCCATTTCTCTTTAATTATAGCATTCAACATCGACAACCTATTTCCTCCCCTTGCAATCACTATCCTGGTGGCCTTTTTCACCACACTTGTAACAGACTCACATTCCCTTCAGGTAAGTACCAGTGTGTTTCTTTCCACATTTACTGCAGGATGGATATTTAAAATTTCACTTCTTCCCCTTATTTCCATTTCTACAGTGTTCTGCAGATCTCATATTCTCTTGCTCTGCTTTAATTTCGTAAAACATAAAGAATTCTTTTTATATCTTGATAGCACATGAGACAATATCTTCATACGTTGAGAAGGATTGTGAGACTAATGCATGACAGAGAAATGGTTCTAACCAATCAAATAAATGAACAATCTTACTTCTTGGGTTACATATATATTCTAAAGCATGCCTCCCTAACCTTGTAATGTTATCTTAATACTTTGAGACATTCTCATCCTCCTTTTCCCTCATACTCAGAAATCGCCTTTCCATATCTGTTTGATGTTCATGAGGAAAGTATTTTTCTAAGATAATTTCTTCAAACTACCTCCATTCAATATTTGATAATTCATTATCATCCTTTGTGTTTTGAATCAATGACCACCATTGATCAGCATCTCCAGTGAGACGACAAACTGCCATGACAACTTTTTAACTTTCTCTACTCCCTAAACCGTGAAATTTTTTCTCTAAGGAATTTATCCATTTCTCGGCCATTAATGGATTTGTACTACCAATGAATATTGGTGGTTGTTTCCTCATGAAGTTGTCTAACATTCAACCTCCTCGTTGTGGATCAGGGTTCTCCATATGGGTAAGGTTATTATTCATAACATGCGTGTGTTGTCCTTATATAGAGATAAGCTGATCAGCACTAGTTGTATCACCAGCTCCAATATAATTATCTTGAGCATGAGGGAAATTCCTACTTGGAGTGTGTGCATTGATACATTTCACATTACTTACACTAGGAAACATTCCTAAACAATGTAATACACTTGTATAGTTTATGAATCACAATACATAAATCCATTCTTGTAAAACACTTAACATAAATTGAACAGTTTATAGATATAATCCATAATCACAAAAAATGTTTTATTTGAGGATGTATATAATAATAAACCATTCATAGTGGTTTTTAAAGAAAATAAGAATTATCCTAAGCATATCCCTCGGGAGTGTCGTAACCAAAAGTGCAGCAAGGCCCACTTTCGTGTACTAGTTCCCCTTCGACTCAACCTCAAAGCGGTGTTTTCAGGTTTTATCCACAGGTACATCTGTTCAAGAGCCACCCCTACCTGCTCGTATCCAGACAGGGTGGTATTGCTTGGAATACTCATAAAATCTATACAATACCAAAATTCTAGAATGTTCATCAATATTATTTCTCAAAGACTATCATAGGGAAATGTGCTCTAATGAGAATTTATCTAATTCTAGTTTCCATGTTTTGTACTAAAAATCTTCTGATACCAACAATAATTCCCTGACCCTTGAAGCCTAGAGTCAGTGCATTATTACTTATCAATGGCATGATCACAAAAGATCATGTCTCGAAAGACTGATTAGTTTTGTAGACTTCGAAGAACTAGATACATTCCTAAGGTTTACATTACATCATAAAATGGAAAACTAAAACAACATTTTTTCCATAGACAACACTAAGATCACATAGATTATCACTACAGGTCAGTCATAATATAATTTTTCGCATCGTGGTAAAAATAAAATGTAGAAAGGTGTGAGCTCAGATGCTCAGTAAGGATAACAATAGAGCAGAAAATTTCATAAATAAGCATAAACATTTAAAGCAATGTTTACAACTAAAACAAAATTATTTTCAACATAAACTTCATCATAATATGGAAAATATAAATCAAAAATAATTCCGTTTACTTACTCACATGGATATTATACTATTCGAATGATCATATGCAATATAAATAGCAACTTTCATAATAATGGAATGCATAACGCCAGACTTGATAACCACATAGTCAAGGACTTGTGTCAAGAATACAAATATGATTTTGTCAAGGCCTTATGCCAAGACACTAATTTTTTTCACGATACCTATAGATACATCAAGGAGCTATAGTGGGCTCCACCTATCACATACTATGTCTAATGCATTCCTCATTTGAAAAGGATTAAACATAACATAAACATTCTTATAAAATATAGCTTATGAAATGTCAATAATTTATCCATAAACCATGAATGATATAAAATAACACATCCACATTCAAACATATCTTAAAAAATAAATACAATATGGAGGTTTTGTATCATAATAAATAAACTTCAAATAAACCTAAAAATCATCAATGGATGTTAACATAGATTAATTCAAAACCTTTTTATAGAAATATATATTTCTATTTTGAAATGATTTAAGAGTCACATAATTATAAATAAATCATTTATTTTTAAAATATTCTTATAAGCTTGTATGGGAATCTTATACGATTTTATAATGGCAGAAAATAGATGCACCCACCGTATAAGTTAAAAAAACATTCTTACTTTAATTTTGTCAAAAAGGTCATAAAGTACCTTATTTGGAAAATGACGGAAAGATTCCATTCAAAAAATATAATGTAAAAAAATTTTATAAGTGAATTTAACCTATTTTCTTGTAAAAAAATGTTTTGAAATAAAGTTTTATGAAAAATGGATGTGGATGATAAAGAGGTCCCAATAGATTTTTAAGTAAAAATAACCTCGGATAATAAAGAGATTTTAAAATTAACCCTTACATTGTAATTTTACATGGTTGAAGGTAGGTTAACCGCATGTGTAATGGAGAAATAATTTTTATTAAATTATAAAAGAATCATATACGTTAATATGATATCATATATGATCTTTTACCATTTCTTTGTTAACAGTATCTTAGTATTATCATCGTTTCAGGTGTTAACTGATTTGTTTTCCTTTATATGATTTGTTACATAAGCAATGTTTATTATGGATAGGATATATCTTATTCATATTCATAATGATATTAAGTCTTTATACATTATGTTTAATCGTCTAATGAAAATTAGTCTTGAATGGATACGAGGGGAATGAATCTCATCGCAATAATGGAGACGGTTATCCGTACGTTCGCACAAGAGACAATATCCTTCTTTTGATATTAGAATAATATATAATTGGAAGTTGTATCATATATAAATAATCATTATCATGTTATATTTATTATTTAAATCAATTACACATCATTATTATACCCATCCAAATAATAATGTATTGAATAACAATTACACTACGGCATGGAGATGGCATGCCGTACGTACGCACGTATGGTGACACGTCATTTAAATGATGGATAGAATAATGAATATGGTTGTAAAATATTTATAATAATATCACTGTATAAAGAAGATAATGGAGTTATTATTTTATAGTGGAAACAACAAAGAAAGAGTAAGAGGAAGAATAAAGGAACTAGAAAGTGGTGATGAAATATTTACCACTTATTCAGGTTCTTCCTTTTGAATTGATCAAAAGGGATCCTTATGTTGGATTTATGAATAAAGGAAGGCCTCTAGAATGTTGGTAGGATAGTTGAGAGGGTATTTTGGTAGGGTTTGGCTGATCAAAATGGCTATGAAGGTGTGAATTAGAGATAAGGGGGAGTTTCCTTTTATAAGAGGGGTGAGGGGCACCTTAGGAAATGATAGAAATATTATTTTATAATAAAATATGTTTCGGTTTCTAAAGGATAAAAAATGAATTATTTAATTTCTATGGTGAGGATGGGTCTAAAATCACTCAACAAATAGGTTTTAGACAGATTGGGGTCACTATATTAACTTTATATTTTAGATTTAACTCTTAGTAAAATAGTTTGACATTTACCATGTCCCTTTGTATTTTAATATTATATGGTTAATAAAATTACTATAAACATACAATAGAAACCAAATTGGTTCCTTAATTATAAAATTATAACAATATAAGACTTTTGGTTGAACCTTTGATTTTAAGGAATAGAGTATCAATTAATAATATAATATTTGTTTTAAAAACTCTTTTATGTGAATTTTGACAATATTTAATAACTGATTTTTGATAAGGTACTAAAAACATTATTACTTCGAAATAAGCCAATTTAATCAATATTAACATGTCATATTATAAAATAAATTATTGTAATTAATTAAAGGTCTCAAATTTGATTTATTTGGATATTTATAATATCAATTATTTTAATCATTCATTAATACGGTAATTACTACATCCTCATTGTGTAATTAATAAATTTATTTATTTAATGTCTAAAAATTATAAATAAAAAACCATTATGAAGGAAATACTTTTATCTTTCTAATTAATATTTATTTTATAATTTATATTGTCTCTAACCCTATATTAAAAATGGTTTTGTTATTAAACATTGAATTTAACTCATTTAACTCTTCTTTAAATAAAATAATAATAAATGTCGTAATCTAATCCAAGTGAAAAAAATTTCATATTTTATTCCTAAAGATGTTGTTGGTCGAATTATACTTATCCAATAGAATTAGTCCTTATATTAGGGTAATAATAATATCATTTTAACCCTTAATTGCACTATTTAATTTTAACCGTGGTAATTAAAAATAAAAAGTTGATATTCAAAAAAAAATTATTTTCATCTTATTGAACCACATTTTACATGATGATATCAATAGTGTCTCTATGATTTCTTAAATTCAACTCATAGAAGTGGTTAAATAAATTTTTATGTAAATTTTCAAATGCTCCTAGGAGGTGGGTAAAAGACGTTAAAAATTTAAATAAAATTTTTATATATCTAAAATTATTATAAACTTACTCCAATGAATTATATTGAACTTATATAGGTATTATGTATCTATTTTGAACTAATTTAAATTTAAATAAAATAAATAATTATTAAAATAAAAATTCATTTTTAATCAATAACTCGGGGTTTTTCACTATTCATCAATAATTGAAAGTTTTTAGAAATATACCAAAAATTCACCCTAAGATAATTTCAATATTCCAAATACAAAAATTAAGTCCATTTTGAAAGATAACATGTATAAAATTTAAAATAGTGGTTATTACTATTCATAACAGCTAGTTTTATTGGTTGTGGTGTGTTAGAACTCGAAGTTGCGTACAACACATGCTATTGTATTATTCAAAGAGACGCGTACCGTGGAATCTTGGGGTGTTACACAACCCACATTGGTAAGAATAGTTACCTCATTATATAGATTAAAAAGTAATAAATCATCTACTAATAGTCGATATGATCCTGGTATACAACTATTAAATCCATTCCAAGAATCAAATCATACCCTATAATTTGAACCCTGATTGGTTGTCATAAAAAATAGAGTCCACCAATATCTAAAGAAAATTTCATGTAAAATTTCATATTCACTAACAACACTACCTATGCTGTTTCAATGGTCCAAACACTATCCAATTTTTCCCTATGCATGTGAAAATATTTTCAATGAAAAAGGATAAAATTGTTTATGATTCTCTGATATCAATCCAAATAAATGCAAGGGTAGATGATACAAGAATCAAACCATTAACAATAGATATACCTTATTCCACATTATAAAATGTGGTATTCATAATGTACAGCTACCCATCCCATCTACCCTAGGCTCTAAACAAGTTCCCCAAAGCTATATCATCTTCTGAGTACTATAGTTTGTAAATGGTGGTACCTTTTCCCATTCCCCAACCAATAAATCTAGTTGAACACCAAATAACTTCCCTCTGTAGAGTAGCTGAGTCATTCCAAGACATTAGTACTTATAATTGTACTATTCCACAACATTGCTACTCCATTCCCCTACAATACCTTTTAAGGTGACCTAATATTTTGCATGAATTAAATTACAATGATGGTAAAATAATGGGATTTTTAGGCCCATGTTTTGGCACATATAGATTTCCAATGGTGCATAGTCCTGATATGGTTTCCCACAACAATTAGAGTTTTTATGACTACCGCTTCAGAGAAAAATATCATAGTTATTTTTCTTTCAACTATAATAGGAGTTCACATATTCTCCTACCGAAATAACATGTCCCCTATTTGGGACCACTCTAGGATCCCATTAAATAATGGCGACCTGATTAATCCCATAACAAAAAGTACATAGATTGAACATGTTCACCTATGACCATATATCAAAATGAAGACCATCATGAACAATTATAACCCTAGAGATCTCATCAACTACCAAATATGGACTAAATCATAGTAGGTCAGTGAAACATTTATTGATTTCTAGAATTGACATTTCCTCCAACATGAGGCTCATGATCTCATGATACTTCTCATCCCTCGACATCATTTTATAGTAATGTATCTTGAACATTTATTCAAATTCCTTGAGACATTACTCCTCTTACTATAAAACATTCCCTATAATCTCCTACCAACATATGGATGGCCCATAAATAATATATCTATAATGATTAACACTCCTATATATGAATGTCTAATGATTATTAAAACTCATTCAGACTAACTTGATCCTAAACTCATGATTGTGTGCATGTCCCTCCATCGGGAATTTAAGATAATGTTATATTTAAAACTCTATCATCATATCAAACATCAATGGTATAATGAAGACAGTGTCCCACTCCATATATTTGATGAACCCCGTGAATCTATCAAGAAGAAGAACATAAATATGATCCCGAAGAGGTATATTAATCTTTGGCTCAACTATGTTAAGATCATGAAGATTTCCACTCTATTGATACTCAACTCAACTATGATGAGGAGTAAATTTCTCTACAAGACAAACATAGTATATAGAACACTAGATATTTCATGTCATCCTCCATATGTGACAACAACAAAGATTCACTAACTCATGTTTATCTAAACATACCATATAATTATTTTATCATTATATAATTGTTATTATAATTCATATCTAAAATATTACCAGAATATTATATCACAATTCATATTGGTAAGAATATATCACATGCAATATATATATCTACATCATGATTAATTAAGGAAAATATATAACCATAGGTATCTATCAAAATGTGTTTATACTTCTATAATTCTATACATTTCCATGAGTATAAATAAAAATAAAAAATAATATAAATAAATAATGACCTTTTATTACATGTGAATCACATTGGGTGAAATAACCTCAACAATGACACAAAAATATTATGAACAACAATACACCTATTGCAGCTCAGATTTCTCTTTATACATATGTAATCTTATCCCATTAAAATGTGCATTTCCCAGTCCAAACCTATCATAGTCACCTTTATATCATTCATAAAAATAAAATATAATTAAAAGAAATCATGGGTGGTTGTGATACCATTATATAATGTACCATGACTCGACACTGTCTCATAGTACCCAGATGGGGTGGTTATAAGACCCTAGGTGTGCTTCCCCATACACTAGAGGCTACCCAATAGCTACAATGGTGTGATATGTATAGTGGGGATATTTTATCCCTGGTTATATAGTTATAACACATCGAAAGAATCAAGTAACAAAAATAAACAAAAATCCCATTGTGAAATTATTCAAGAATATAAAAAAAATAAAAAAATTAATATACATATAAAATAATAACGGAATAATGTAATTACTATTTGGAATGAAACAAAAGGACAAGATATAATAAAAAAAATTAAACACTAGTAGACTCAATAAGGAATCAAAAATATAACGTTCCCAAACACTATGTCGGAAAGTCTAAAAAATCCATCCCATCCTATCCTATAAGAAATCAACAACAAGGTTCCATTCCCTTGTCTAATACTACATACATGTTGTCAATTTGATACCAATTGGAAGTCCAAATATGGTGTGATTAAACCTCAGTATATCAATAGTTTCATGTCCAAACATTAGAAATTTGATAATAAGTGTGTGTGATAAGTAATATATAAGTTTATTAATTAAATAAACACCACATAAATCTTCTTTATAAATATACAGTAATGTGTTTGAGATTTTCTCAAAACCATGCCATCCAAAACAATATATCAAATATAATGAAATACCTATGTCAACTATATGGTGGAATGTCTCCGAGAATGCCTCATAAACATATCATGAATAACCTTATAACCAATGAATAAATTAAAAAACATGGTCAAACCCCACTATTTGGGTGCTATATAATTTATTCTAGTTTAATCTTGGTATTTAAAAATATAATTATATGTTAGGGCCAATACCAATATATTTTAATTTATACATTTATTAGGGATATGATCTTTATGTAATTATTTCAACATGTTTCACTATGCATAGCCCATTGTATAATCTTTTAAACATGTCTTATGTCATAGCCTATAATATAAGAATTTTAGCATGTAATTTGTCAGAATTCCAAATTATGCATTTCAAAAATCAAACTGCTCCAACAACCTATATAACCTTTACTACAATGAAATCACTACAAATATAATAGAAAAACGTTTAACATAATTTCACATTATAAGGCTCAATAGTTAATTATGGAAATTACTCATTATATTTAAATTAATAATTCTAATTATTCTTTGTTAATAATCCTAAAATGATCAAATCATATAAATATAACTTCTAGAAAATGGTTAATATATATAATTAAAACTCCCAAACCACATGTCATGTTAAATACATTATTATCCATCAACCAATTAATTTATATTCAATTGTTTGATCACCTGTACGGTAACCAAAATCCATATTGATAATAAATTGGATCCAAAAAGATACTAAAAAATATTTCAATTTATCATTTAAATTATTTTATGGATGATATATTTGATAAATTTCAATATATTATATACATTCCAAAAATAAAATAGTATGGTTATAGTTTAGATCACCTAAATTTAAACAATGTCCAAACAATTCTTACATTAGGATTATCCATAAGATAGTTATTGTAGAAAATGTCAAGAAGTTTCATCTTTTATAAGAAATAATGATCTAAATCCACAATTCTTACTATATTGATATTACACCACACCAGTTGGAGATGAAAGGGAGAGAGGGTAAAACCAACCCAAAAATAGTTTCTTGGGATCTGATGCATGAATTGGATGTCCAAGAGCTAAATAGGTGCTTCCAAATTTTTTTATAAGCTATCCTAGTGTCTATAAGAGGATTTTTCATGTGAGTTTTAAATAAAATCTTCAATGTGACATGGGTTAAAACTTCTAGTTGAGAAATTACATGGCATGTAACTCATTTACATGTCATGTAATTATTTTAAAATTTTATATACCAAAAATATAATTATACATTATTATTTAATTAGTATAAGAATTACCTTAATTTAATTACTTAAAAATTATGTATATAGTTCATGCCCAATATTTTTATTACAATTTATATCTAATACTGCTTAAAATTTATGTAATAAATTTATACAACTTCTTATTTTTATACCAAAAACATTCAAACCTATTCTCCATAAACGTTTATCCAATATTTAAAAAATTATTCCATGCCGAGAAAACCCCTCATTAACCAATTTATTAAATTTATTCCCTAGACCCATTAATTCAGAAAAACATTCAACCCACAACATTTTGTCATTTTCCCTAATAGACGATCATTGTCTCTGAACAAGGATTGACCAACAAGGCTATAATAAAAACCCAAAAAAGGTAAATAACTAAAAATATGATATAGTAAATGTAATTTTTTATAGTTATGAATCGACCATTATTAATCCTTTTTCCATCAAATTCAAAATGTAATTTTTTTACTGTCTAATAATGAATTATCATTAACCTGTAGTGAAACAATTCATTTTCCACCACCATATTTCAAGAATGGTTATTGTGATGATTTCAATTCATATATATAATGTTTACTAAATATTTTTTTTTATAATATAATAAATAACCTCATACCAAATTTTTTATAATGATAATGTTGTTTATACATAATTGTAGACTACCAACATGATAAAGTAATGTGATTTATTCCCTTCATATCTGAATTACATGGATTGAAAATATGATTTATTTTAGGAATATATATATATTATTTGAATTAAATTATTTTTTGTTAGCGTTTTATTATTTTTATTTATTTTATACCATTGATCAAAAATTGAAAATAACATTCATGTGTATGTACAACCCACCATCTTTATTAACAACGAAATTGTTTTTTCAATATCTAATGTTAATGTTTGAAAATAAATATATATATAATTAATTTATATGAAAGAAATTTAATGGATAAAATTATTTAAATGATTAATCTATTAGAAATTTTCATGTACGAGGACTACAAAACTAAATAGTGGTTGCAAAACTAAGAAGTTGTCAATAAGAACTGTGATTTTAATAAACAATTATCAGTAAGTGGTAAAGAAGATTCCATAAAAAATAATACATAGTATGATATATATTAATATGTTTATCTAATAATTTTTTAATAAATATATAATTATTTCATATTGGGTTAAACCGTGTGTTAATGAATTCATTCCTACGGTAATATATAATCATTTAACTGTTATTTCTAAGTGACATATTCTATATTCACCACTTCAGTATTATAATGGATTTATATAATAAACATTAATGTAATTTTATTTATTCTTATGAATTTTATATTTAATTACATATTAAGAAATATTTCATTCTTTAATGGTGATTATTTTTGAAATTTTAACTAAGTGTTAATGATTTTATTTTTATAATATTATTGTACTCAAGGATTGTATGTGATTAAATTCATGATGATGTGATCAAAATAGATGAATCTAATAAAATTAAATCTTTCATATTATTTTTATTTCACTGGAATAGATATATTCATTTCATTTTCTTGACCAAAATTATAATTGAAATTGAAATTTTTATTTTAAATAAAATCATCTTTATTTATCTCTTCGGTCAAAAACTACTTCTAATCCATATAATTATTTTTTAAAGGATTTCAATTATTTTTTAAAAAAAATATTCTATTGTTTTCTAAATCCATTTTTACCAATGTTTCAATTGTGATGAAATTATTTAAATGGAATTGTCTTGATTTTTTCCAAAAGTGGAATATTTTGACATTATCAATAAAAGATTGAAGAGAATGTTTTAATTTAACATATTCAAAAGGAATGTAATTTATTTCTATTATGACTAATCAATAAATAGGTGATTCCATTAAATGTATCTAAGTATTTATTCAAATAATAAAATCGTTAAATTTAGAAATTTTTAATATATTAAATGTTTTATTTCAATGGGAAAATTGATATTTTCTAAATGAAACATTAGATAGAATAATTTAATAATTTAAAATCCATTATGAGATAAACTATTGTTAAATATTATTTACTTATGATATGATCAAATAATAACTTCTTTATATTATCTCTTTGTGGATTATGATTATAATGATAATTTTTATAAGAAACCAATTAATTTTAGATAGGTTCTGTTATGATGTCATAAAATATGATATTGTAACATTTATATGAATAAATAATGATAATTTGATTATTAGATTTATTAAATACCTCCATTGTATTTTTTAATTATGGAAAACTCATGATGTGCATATTTTATGAATGATACTGATTTAATGTTCACAATTGTTTTCAGGGACCCATCTTTCTTGTCCATAAGAATGTGTATGGAACTAATTTTTATGTATATAAATTTATAGCATGGATCTGGATTTCATGTCTAATATATTATTCACAGATGTAATTTTTATGTCTATAAGATTATATGTGGACTTACTTTTCTTGTCAATATGATTAGGTTTGTACATTGATTAATTTCTATAAGTTTATATGATGGTATAATTTCATGTATAAAACATAAATAATTAACCTATTTCAAATTATAGAAGTAAAAAAAGTATACAATTATGTGTATTCCATTAATATATGTAATATTGTAATAATAAAATATCCTGAATCATGTCCCATGATTTCATGGATATTCATGCCCTATAGCCTATCATGATTTATTCCATGACACATGATTATAAACATTGATATAAATGGTGGTTATTTTAACTACTATGCACATGTTCTCATACAAGTATTCTCATGTTATACTCACACGGACATTGATATATCACTTTTTTAACATTAATGAGATTATTATCTCAACCTTTCTTATATTTACATTACCCTATATTTTGAAATAATTTATTATGTATGATATTTTTATGAATTTTGAATTTTCTGAAAAAAATGTGGGAGACATTGTAGTTAATTTATGGGAATGTTTTTTATGTCAAAACATTACTAAAGATACTATAATTTTAAACTTTTTTCATGTAACATTATATTATTTAATTAATATTTAACCATTATTATGTGATATCTATATGTGCAATGTTTTGATCTAAACTGATAGTGTAAAAATAGAAGTCACAATATGTATTTGATAACTGTTTTGTTTTCTAAAACACTTATCCTAGGGGTGGTCATAAATTTTTAATAAAAAATTATTTGTTACATGAGGATTTTAAATAATTATATATCATACAATATCATTTCTTTTAAAAATAGTATATTAGTAATAATATCAATGAAATATATGATTATATCTTGGGTGTGTAGTATGATTCCATGATGAACCTCATATTTATATAACACCAGTTAAATGTGAAGGATGTGTAAATTACATGAACATCATTTTATACTATATATGTAAATTTTATCATTATTTTTAGGCATTTATTATTAAAAAAATAACCCAATTTATTTATTAAACTAATGAATATAATTTTCCATTAAGTTATAAATCATATTTTTTGACATTATTAATGTCATCCATCCATCCAACGGCCCGAAGGCCTTCAATTTTTTATTATAAGATAATTCCCTCTTTTAAGGGATGAAGGGGGTGGAAACCCAAAGTCATCATAGACATAAGACAATACTGTAGAAGGAAAAAAGAATAAAAACCAGAAATACATCATTGAAATCCTCCACCCCAGCATTTGAACATGAAGAAGCTCTCCACCATTGCAAGGCTAATCAGCAAGCAAGTGTCCTGTGTCTAGCACATGCCCGATCCGATGGCTAACACCATACCCTCTCAAACAACCAAATCCAAAAAAGAACTACAAAGATGAAGCGCCAGCTCTGAAACCTCCTCTAAAGTCTGTTCATGAAGTCATCCAGATCACAAACATCCCTCCTCCAGACAACATGCCAATCAAGTATAGAAAATCACCATGCTGCGACCTTGAATCAGGGACGCAAGGGACCATCCACCAAATCAATGCATACAACTTCGATACGATTTCCAGATCAACCCATAGATCACCAAAATACCACAAAAATTTTCCAGCAACAAAAGTACTGAAGTGTGAGAATCAAGAGAAAATGAAAGGCAGGGCCTCCCCCCCAACCAGTAGATCCGAGTCCTGGCAGAGTAAAGCACACCAAGACCGCCATCAGGCTGAGAAGAAGTCGGGCGAGGATAGCAAATCCAGAATCTAAGGATACCGAAGCCGTGACCGAATCTCAATGCCAAGGAAGAACCATCCGCATCCGGCAATGAACAACATGGATCCGGTGATGCGTGCACAGAAACCGCGATAAGATCGGGAGGATAGGGGAGTGCCGAAGCTGAAGCCAAGAACACCAAGCCCCACACCAAGCTCACGATTCCCCAAAAAGAACCCAAATATTGAATGGAAAGCACCAACCTGGAACCCAAATCTGAAGCACACAGAGACGATGCAAACCGAGCCATTCAAAGATTCTGAATCGAGGAGAGACGGAGTCAACTCGTCATGGACCATTGCTAGAAACGAACGAACCAAAGCCGCATCCAGATCCCGAATCCGTAAAGCATGAAGAAATGACAGATCTGAATCCATCATGCACGGGGGAAGCCTTCATCATGGACAATCTAGGATGCAACCATGAACACCAGGATCGGACCACGTCAGAGGGTGAAGGAGGAAGAACCGAATGAGAAAACCTAGCGGTGCAAGGGGAGAGGAAAATCCGTCGCTCTGAGGCTTTTCTCTTTATTAATTTCATAATTGTTTATAAAATCATGTAAGTATCATGAGAAAATATAATGTTTTTTTCATTCAATTAAATAAATAATGTGAATGGAGGATTATTCATATTTAATATTTAGTTCTAACAAATTTCATTCCAAAAAAATATTCATTCTAAATATGGTATAACTATTGATACCTCGGTATCTAATTTAGTGGATGAGTGGAAATGACATTAAAAGTAACAATGAGTCAATTTTTCATCTATTAGTATGTTAATAATGACATTTTGTAAAATATATATATCTTTCTTATCAATATAACTTATCTATGTATCCTAAGTTGGATTTTTATTCATTTATTAATGGAATTTTGTCTATTGTTTTTAGGAATTGGAAAAAATATATATAATGGTATAGAGTTATAATTCATGTGAGGAAAAGAAGAATTTTTCATTTATAATGATGATTCATTGAATGTACATGGTTTTTTTATAATGAAGAATCATTGGGAAATTTCATATTATTCAATTCAATTGAAAATCCATGAAGATAATAATACTATTACTAACATTTAGTTGGATAATTTATTAATTAATATAAAAATTTGGAGACAACACCTACCTTTGGATAAATGTAAAATAAATAAATATCCCATAATTTAGAAGTATATATTCACTCTAACAAAGTATATCCTGAGGTTGAGATGACGGTTAGAACTAATAAATTATTATGTTAATATTAGTAATAATAATACATTGAAAAAATATATTAGATGATCCCATGACTCAAAAAGATAATGAATCATATTCTATGTCATGTAATGGAACACTATCCATTATTTAACTATTTAACGTATAATGTGTTGTAAATTGATTTTGTAGAATATCCTTATCAATTGGTATAGGTATTAGTGCAGTCATCATGGTCAGAAAAAATATGCATGCATAAGAGAAAGATCATAGCTCAAATGAAATGATTGAATTCAAACTATTGAATTGTTTTCATAAACTAATTTTGAGAAATAAGTTCATATAACATTTGGAAAAGGGTATTAAAAAAAATTATTTTCATAAAAGTAAATAATTGATGAGTGAGGCTCTTAGATAAAAAATTTATCATCACATGAGAATAACTATGATATATATTTACCATTAAGAATATTTTTTAGTCTGGTGGAATAAAAAAACTTGTTTCTAATTGTGACCTGAAATTTTTTACAAGTCAAAATTGTAAAGATGGACGACAACATCCAATTTTGATGCTCCAAAATTTTCCTATCCATGAATTTAAATGGGTTAATGCACATATATATTTCCTAGTATGATTATAATAGGCATCATGAGTTAATAATTCTTTTTGGGTAATTGCTAATTGTTTTACTAAATATATTAATTTTATTCTAATTCTAAATACATTATATATGGAAAAAATGATAGTAATTATGATAATGATATAGACATTTATCAAAGAATCCCTCCCCCTATTATAAATTATCATGTTCATGTAGTTATATCCAATTTTATGAATGAACATTAGAAACAATTGTGTTTTTTATAAAATTTACTATAATTTTCCATCCTCAATATAGTTTAAATACTCGGATAAACATTTATTTGTTGGGAGTTTTTATTATTCTTATTGAATTTGGTATTTGGGATATAGTTATCAATATTATTCTTTATTTTATGTATTTTATTATAAAAATTATTTTTCCTATTTATAGTTGGATCCATTTGTGGAATTATATGAAAATTGACATCTAGCATCAGCATATTCAGGAAATATCAGTGAGAGAATGATATTGGGAATATAATTTCTAGAAGATATGGTTTATAATGAAAAAATAATTAAGAAGAAAATGAGTGTATATTATAGTAGGTAGAAGAGTTATTTATATAATGTGACATTTTTTTCTAATTGAATATAATTACCTCATATCTCATTTCATGTATATGATGTCTTTTATGTTTTGATTTCAATTCAATTTGTACCTAAATAATCTCATGCTTTGATTGTTGAAGTAGTTTTTATACTAGGGAATCAATCCTACAAGGAAATTCATATTCAGATTACTGATCATAAATAGTAGGTACTGTGATATAAGTTCACTAAACATGTTAACTATTATTGAAGAACAACTTTAAAGATGCAGTAATATATGAATATTAAAAATATTTTAGGCGAAAATATCAGAACATGATTAAGGAATGTATAAATTTAAAAGGAATAAATTTAATGTTTTGGGTTCGAATATGAGATCATAGATAAGCATATAAATAAATAGAAATTATGTTTATTCATATAATTGTTTCATTCTAATCGTAATTTTATAAATAAATTTTCTAAAAAATCATTAAAGGTAAAATTTTGTCTCGGTAACTTATTTATCCTCGAATCGTATTAATTTGTTTAAATTTTATTGGTTTTTATTTTATAATTTTTAATTTAATAATGGGATTCATTTTAATAAAATTTTAAAAATAATAATAAGTTAATATTTTTTTATTTTTCTAAAATAGTTAATTTCGAGGTGATTAATGAAAAATAACAATTTTCAAATACTATTATTTTTATGATATCTTAATGATATAAGAATATAATGGATTTTTATAAATAATTTTCCCTAGAGGATATATATATTTAATATGTAATAATTTTTATATATAAAAATTATATTTATAAAAAAATTTTATGTTTTAGATTTAAAAAATAAATGTAATTTTTTACTCAAATAAAAACTATTTTACATTCTAATCTTTCACTCACAGTTCAAAAAGTGTTATTTTGGTTTTTTCTATATTTAATAGTAATTTATGATTTCATTTATTTAATAGGGGCTTATAAATTAATAGGGAATAAAAATATTACATTATTTTGGTGTAAAATCATTTTAATTCTTTCAAAATATATTTATCTAAAAACAATTTTTCATTTCATTTTTTGAATAATTATTAAATTTAATTTTTCCCACATATAAAATTTAATTTTTAGAGTATTCTATCGATTTTTTGAATCCTAATGTTTATATTTTAAAATGAATACAAATTTTTTTTAATTCACATTGAATTATAATCATGTAAAAAACTTGATGACCATGGTATATGTTATAAATGGTAAAGAAAAAATGGGGATGTAAACTATGAGCCAATGATACAAATATATCAAAAATATTCTAAATTATAATGTATTGAAGTCATTTTTACCATGTATTTTTCCATTCATTAAAATATAACTATATTGGTGCCTCATTCCATAAGAAATAAATTTATTATATTTTAATATTCATTTTATTTATAAGGATTCAAAGTCTCTCTCTTATAGAATAGAACCCACACTGCCTACAAATGAACACATGTGATTAATTGTTTTTGTAAAATATCCTACACAAAATACATAAAAATTATTAATCCCATTAAAAAGAGTTTCTAATTTCACCGAATGGCCAATCAATGAGTTTTTAATATATATTCCATATAATAAAATGAAAATAGGATTTATATATCCTCACAAAATACATTAATGTTTATTTCCTATCATTCTTATCTGAAATATTTAGCATATATCCAAAAATAATTAAATTAATATATTTATTATAATATGATGTATTTATTTACATGGAAAAACTTGTTTTTACATAAATTGTATCAGATAGTTAATTAATCATTGGTACATTCTTATGAGTGTAATACTGCCTCCAAGAAGAGATGTGATTTATTTTTTAGTTGCGAATATCATTGACGATCCTGAATATTATTTTAATAAATAAAAATGATATTTTCATATTTATTCCATTTATATAATTGTTAAAACTAATCAATATTATTTCTATAGTCATCCATTTTATAATTTATAACACCACTCAAGTTTATGTGTGTTATAAAAACTCCATAAAATACTTCACTTATTTTTAAATAACATCTTACCGGTATAGTTTTAAAATTAAATTTATAGATAAAAAAATTATTTGGTTTAGTTATATATTTGATTCATTATATTATTGAACTGAGACCCCTTTTATAATTATCAACACATAGAAATACTTTTTTAAAAAATAAACTAAAAAATTTCAAACTAAATATTTAATAATTTAGTAATTAAAAATTATAGTAAATGAAATTATTGTAACAATAACAATTGAAGGAAAATAAAAATTAATATAAAAAATTTAAATAATTAATATAATTTCATTACATCCTTTTTAGTGATTATGTTATGAAGGAAATGAATTAATGTATTAGATTTTTCCATATAACCATCATCTATATGCTTTATGTTTTCCATTAAATTATTTTTCATCTAAATAGATGTTTTTAAAAATTATTGAATAATTTTCATATCTAAAGATAAATAATTATTTTATTTATTTTCTAGTAATTCATCAATTTTTATAGTGTTTTGATAAATAAATCTCTTAATATTTAGTTGTATGGGCCACTATTTACATTCATTCAAATGTGAAAAAGTATATATTTAACATTTAGGTCAATAACCCATTTTCACGTTTTCATGATTAATTCTCATTATCATAATTTAATGTACTATTTTTAATATTTTTTAATGATTATTTTATCCATATCATTATAATTATTTTTTAAATATAAATATTTCAATTAAATATGATATTTATCCTGTTTTTATGAAAATAATTATGCGGTTTTCTAGATTCAAATGAGTTTTTGAAGATTTTTATATTGATAACCATAATGATTATAAATAATTTAAGATGATATAGTATTTTTAAATTGTTTATTTTCAGAGGAGATTTCGGAATATTTCACACAAATGAATTTTATATTTATTAACTCATTATTGGTGAATACGTGGGGCTTACTAGGTAACAAACTCCAATGGAAAGATATATCATTCATATATTATAATAAGGATTAAAATGTGTTTAATGGTCTATGATTTTTATGATCCCCAGTGGATATAAAATTTTTCTATGCTTATGATGACTTTTAATTTATATCATGTACCATACAAAATAAGGTGTATATTATTATAAATGTTAATGGTTTAAATTCAAGGATAATAATTTTAAAATGTTGAAATTTTGAACAGTATTCCATTATGTTTTTAGAATGATTTTAATGTGTTTTAATGATACTAATTTCATTGAAGATAAATGTTTACCTTGTTTTGATAATGGATTTATTTTTATAGAATTTATAAATATATGTTCTCAGGGATTCTCAAGATTACTTCATGTATTTTTTATAGCATCTATGGTTATTTATGTTTTTATTTCTGAAATTGTTATTTTAGTATGTAATAACAAATTATATTGTAAAAAAAATATTATGATAAATTAATAATTAGTATATGATTCAATGATTTGAAATACACTAATGGGATTCTTTTATTTTTATATCCCATAATTATTAATTATTGTCATTTGATATTTTATAATTATTTTCACCTAAACTGTGGATATTTTTGTAACATCCTGACTAAAGATTGATGTGTTGGTGCCCCAATCCCATCATTCTAATGACATCAAGTGTGCCTACATATACGCCAGAGGCTCCTACTAGAATCAAGGGTCTAATGTAAATCTTGAAGTGACTATAGATTTTTTTATTATAGTATTACGATGGTATAAATAAAAATAATATCCCGAATATATGACATAATGAAAACATTTCCCAAGTCTCTTGATAACCAAAACAATAAATACAATGTCAAAATTAAATAATAAATATGTCATATCGATGTGTGTTTCTAGTGCCAACATAAAAACCCAAAAAATAGTCATGGATGACTCCAGAGAGGGTCTCAAACCATGAATACATTCCTAATACACGATCAATCCTAAATTATACATCTAAAATAAGGTCTTCTACTTTATATTATCATACAAACTTGATGTATTTTCAAGTACAATCAAGGTAGCCTATGTATGGTGTCAGTTTAAATCTGTATGTGACCACCAACAGTGTCTAAATCCATATGGATTCAAAAAAAAATTATTTAATTTTTACGATGAAATAATTACAATGCCTAAATAAATAAGTAAAACATTATCAATTAATATTAATTTAACCACATAAACCATCAGGTTACTAAAGACACTTGATCCTCAATACCTTATTTGTCCCATGATGCAATCTAAAATATCTAGAAGAAATTTAATCAAATAAATTTTATATTTTTACCATTCATCATATCAGTTCGTATCCATTATTATTTGAAACAAAGTCCAATTCATACTAAAAGACAAATAACATAGTTTATAACAACCTTATGGGTATTTGATGAATTTGTCCCTATCCCGTAACACAATATCACTTTTTGTTTGATCCTTAGTCCCCTTCCCAATGTTATTGTATTATAGGGTTATTTGATGCATCATTCCTTTTCATACACGAGTTATCTTATAAATGGATTTTTGGAGCCTTAGTACCTATAACACACAAATTTATCCCCCATATATGAATTTAATGCCTTAATCCCTATCCCACAAATGTTAACCACACATCATGAAATATCAATATTTCATATGGATCATAATATCACATTAATTAATTCATATATTAATTAATCAAACTCAATAATTGTATAATTGTATCTTTCCATATATTAATTTTTTAATTAATTAGACACACCAATGTGTTAATAATTCCAAAACTAGTTAACCACATATGTTTCATAGTAATTTAGAAATTGTCCTTCCAAACTATTATCATACTAATTCAAAAATTAGTTTATCACATCAATCAAGGATAATAAACATTATCCTTCTTATCACATTTCACAAATAAAAGTACATTAATTAATTTAAAAATTCATTAATTCATTTCAATTAGTTGTAAAATTACAAAACATACATTAATTATTCCGACAATTAATTAATCAATTCACTATTTTAGTATCAATTAATTAATTGAATAGTTAATAATACAACTCCTAAAATAAACATCTCTCAATTATTTCATCAACCAATCATTAAAATTAAAATCACATCTGGCACAATTAATTCGTAAAATAATTTATCAATATAAAAAAATTCCATAATTACAAAAATAAACTCAACTATTAATTTTCACCAAATCCCATTATTTAAATATTAAGATAATTAATTCTATAATTACTAATCTCTAATTCAGAAATAACATAACTAATAAATTCAAAATACTAATTAATTATAATGGGAAATTTAATTTCTAGGAAAATCCTAGAAATTATACATTTCCATATATCAAATTTAAATAATGACTCTATTATTTTAATAATAGACCACCTACTCAATTCATTGATGATCAAACACACAATGAAAATCCTCAATTTTTTATGGAAAATGATTTAGCATGAAAAATGGATATAGAACTTCAAGTAAACGTTTAAAAAATAATGATCCCTTAATTCTAGATCTATATGGACAAATCCTAGTTCTAGATCAAACCAATAATATGGAAGAACTACCTTCAACGGATATAATAATAATGTGAGAGGAATAAGAATCCAAATGGGGTATTATTCACTTACAAGGTGGGGTGCATATCATTAATCAAAGACTTGAACTATGAAGAACAATGTTCATAATAGATCATAATCCCTCCAAGAGGATCTAGAATTCTTGGAAAATGATTACGTGTCGGGAGAGGTAATTCAAGTCTATTAGATAGGGGATTGGTAATTTTCATAAAAATGAGGTATTATAATCTCAAACACATAGTTTTCTACTCATGGACCACATTTTCCCATAACAATACACTATAACTACACACCCATTATGGGTGGTGTGGAGGGGGTTCATGGTTTCTTCTAAGAGGGAACACTATTTGAAAAACCCTGCGCCAGCCATGCATAACCCCTATTTCCATGGATTAATGGTTTTCAAGGCTAGGTTCATGGTTAGGTAAAATCATGTGCCAATCATTCACTCCAATATTTCGTCGATTGTTTTAAAATTTTAACCCAAACTAACACCAAGGTAAAACAAAAATGAATATTACTCAACTAAAAGAATAATTGATCCTATAAAAGAGACCAAGACATCTCAAAAATTGTATGGATATTACAATCTATTCACCCTTTAACAGGTCATCCAAAACATTTTCTCCAAAGTATCTCTATGATTTTTTGTCCAAAATATCAGGCCACTTAGCCCAAATATCAAAATCTGTATCATATTTTTCCTATTTCACACATCTATATTGACACAATACATGAAATATATCCATAGGATTCCCCTACACCACATTCTCACTATGATCAAACACATGTGTTAATTGTTCCTCATTGCAAACATCAATATCAAGCTCAAAATAATCCATATAGATAACATGAGAAGGGTGGGTGTGATACCGAAATAGTTTTTTCACATAGAAAAATTCAATTATGCCATTGTACCTCTATGGATGATCTAGTCAGTATGCCACTAACAAAATATGATCAATAATAAAAAATGGTAAAATTAACCTGAGTGGAAAATTTACCTTCCTTAGTATCCCAGGGTGACCCATTATAGTTGAAACAATAATTAATACATGATAATCATATGTAAACCATAGGGTTCTTCATTGACTCTATATAAATGAATTCTGTCTACTATGAGCTATTTCTATAGGCATCTGAATCTATTGAACATAATCCAATGTCTCATTTAAAAGACTCATTCCTATCAACTATAACTCACATTCGTCCGTCCAACATATAGGTTATCTACATGTAATATCATAATGTTCAACATGTGGTTCAATATATATATATATATATATATCCTATCTTGATAACTGAGTTATATGGGAACTCTAACCAGGATAGTTTCTTCTCCTAATAACCAGAAAACTCATGTACACATGCTCAGAACATATCCCCATGAACCTAAATATTACATTCCAACTACCCATATATTTTTTGGTGGAATTTTGTGCTCAATAGGAAATATTACCATGTTCCTTCAATATTATTTTCTAGATTCTTGTGGTAAAGCATGAAAAGTGGTCGAAAAGAATAGTCAATGGCCCCCTATGCAGATAAACTATCTTATGAACATGTCCTTTTACCAACTCCCCACTTAGAAAGTCCCATAAACTTCTCAAGATATGTTGTAAAATTTTCAAAATGGTTCAAATTAACACAAATAAATTCATTCATATGATGCATTGTTGGGATACCCATCCAAAATTCATAGTCACCTTATCCAATTCAATAACAAAATAGGGTACGAAAATAGTAAATCACCATGCCATTGATACCCATTCTTCACCTATGTAAAGTTGAATCATCATGTAGTGAACAATGCTATGTAGTTTTAAATTCCCGTTCTCCAATACTAACATTTTATGTCGTGGAAGTTTTTTTCCACAGCTGGATGTACCACCCACATCGAGGCATGATATTCTCACATAAACTCATACCTATTACTTGTAGATACAACAACCAGATTCCTAATATAAATGATCTCATCATCATATATGCTTCAATAATATGGAGACTCCCCACCTTCAATGAACTACATCATGTTAATACACTGCAGATTTTCAGAGTGCCTGTTATTGGCCCATCAAAAAAAATAGACTCCATTGAATCATATATGAGATTCCTCTTCTCCTAACTGTCCTAAACAAAAAAAATTATCTCATCCAGTAAATTCATCATATTTTATATAGTAATATACCCATGAAAATTATGGGACTTAGTTTTTATGAAAAATGTTCTAGATATAGTTTTCATCTATCTGGGTATATAGTGTAGATAAAAATCAAATGAATGAATTTACTAAACTAACCTACACTACCAATTACTCAAATATCCCTAAAAAAAATATAATTTATGATACGTTGATATGTATACATAGTAATATTTTCACATAATTGACAATGGTTCCAAAAATACAAATCATAACAATTTTTGGTAACATGAGGTCATGTGTAGGGTAGTTCCATTCATGTGGCCATAATTTACAAGACCCATATGCGAAAACACGATCTCCATACCTCAACAATGCTCCATGCCATATCCCAAAAACAACGCAGTACAACATATTATCCTCGACTGCCTAATGTATGACCAAATTTGTGTTGATTTCACATGCTTATTCAGTTCATGAAATGAATTCTCTCAAGATATTAACAATTAACACATTACCCCCATCTTGGTCATGCGTAAAAATTGAAAATAAAAATTGGAAAATTCCTGGATAAACCTACAATAATATTCATATTACTCCATAATGCAATGGATATCAAACACATCCTTTGGATACACACATAAAACCACATCCTAATATTTATCTAGGTCCACACAAACACCATTCTATAAGAAGATGTGACCCATGAAGTGAACCTGACCAATAAATAAAGTCACTTTGTTGGCTTGGAATATACTCAATTTTATCTTAGTGTAAATATGATTATATCAATATATTGGGAATGATCATCACAACTATTTGAGTACACCATGAGGTCATATAAAAATGATACCATAAATTGATCCAGGTATAGTTGAGTGACTCCGTTTGTTAAATACATAATTACTGCTTATGTATTAATTAATCCAAAACACATTACAATGATCTAATATCTTCCATACCTTCTTTAAAATTAATTCCCCGGTGTATCAAAGTTTATTACTATCACCTGATGATACCCTAATCACACGTCTATATGTTATAACACTCATAAAACTCTCAAGTATAAAAATATTTCATTAATCCATGAAATAATATAGTTTTTCTTCATCGTAATCTCATTCATCATTCAGAAGTAATCACACAAGAATATAGTCTGGTCCGAATACATAGAAAACAGTAGTGGTGAGCCCCATAGATACATACTTAGATGGATAAATCCCATATTCTATAAATATTATAGCAGAGTCTTGAGATATTTTAGGCCAATCAACACCTTTCTGTATTGTGGAATATAAACTAGATAATCCCCATGAATGACCTCAATTGTATATTCCACATACCTCTAAGGTGAAAGACCTAATAAATCATCATGAAAAAGATCCTAAAATTTATCCACTAATGGTGGAAATACACCATGATTTACTCCTCCATCATCCAATAATAGAAATGCAACATGAGCTATGGGTTATCCCAGTTACTGAGAAATTGGACTCTCTCTATCTTCATGCTTATCTAATTCCCCATGGTGGATATATTTTTCACCATTTGGGTATTTAAATTTAACCCACATGTTGTAATTGTTATGGTGGTCTCAAAATGGTACAAAACAATAAATACCCATTATCAATTCAAAACCTGGCATATCAAGATAATACAAATCATGAAGAAAATTATACTCCACGTCATCAAGAGAACATCCCATATAGAAACAAATATCTCTATACTATTCTCCCAAAAATATTTGTATTGTCATAAATACACTCACAAACTACACATCTAGTCTCATACCATTAACATATAGTCAAAAATAAATGGAATGAGTGGAACCATTATCATATGCCAGAAGCCACCAGTTTTCAATGGCTCCACTAACCCTCAACATGCTGAGGAATACTTGAGTATGATTGAACGTCTGTTTAGGTTATTGGAGACACCTGAAGTGATAGAGGTGAAGTGTGCCACCTTCGTGCTAGAGGGACCAAGCAGGAGATGGTGGGACATGATGGTGACGGCAGGGAAAAATGAGGGTTTGGAGTGGAAAGTCTTTAGGGTTCTTTTCACTAATCAGTTCTATCCAGAATCTATGGTGCTTGCCAAGGCTGTTGAGTTTTTCAAACTTGAGAAGGCCAACAAAACCATGACTGAGTACTCAAATCGCTTTGCTAATTTGGTACAGTTCTCTCCTGAAATTGTATCTAATGAAAGGATGAAGGATCGATGATTTGAGTTGGGGATTCGATCAGATATATGTTCTCAGGTTTTCATACTGAAGCTATCCACTTATGCCGCTGTGTTGGATAGGGTGATGATGGCTGAGATGGACTTGGCAAGAAAGTTAGGGTTGAAGGGAGTTTCTTTTCCGTCTTGTGACAGTGTTGGTCCCTTTAAAGTGAAACAGAATTGCGATGTCTCATATGGTAGTTCTAGACATTAGAGTCATTCTAGACCTCCGATAGCACCAGGAGGGGATTCTTTGACTTGCTAGCAGTGAGGAATTCCAGGGCATTCTAAGAGGGTTTTCACTGAGTCACCCAAGAACTGTAGCTCCTGTAGATGTTTAGGGAACCTACAGAGATTCTGCCATCACTTCTCTACTCTGCGTAGTGGAACAGGATCATCAGTACCACCAAATACTACGGGGCAATCAAATGCTTCACGTGCAAAAGGGTTCCAGCCACAGGAATCCGGAACGAAGCTTCTTCACGCATTAGAAGAGTCACCAGAGGTAGCTGATACAGGTCCTAAAATTGTGAGAGGTACCATTACTATAGCTTCATCTTTATTGACAACTATTTTTGATACCGGTGCATCTCACTCTTTTATTTAAACCTATCTGGTTAATCTGCTTAATCTACCTATGGAGATTTTATCTAGTGCAATTGATATTATTACACCAATTGGAGTAATGAGAGAGAAATGTCTTCGTAGTCCTGCTTTTGTCTTCTCTCTATCAGATGTTGATCATTCTTCGAATTTACTGGTACTCAAAATGAAATCTTTTGACGTCATTTTTGGAATTGATTGGCTAATTTCCAATAAATCCTGGATCGATTGTTATCATCGATGGGTCTACCTTACTACACCCAGTGGAGTGTCTCTCATTTTTCATGGATAATGGGACCTAAGTTCAGGCAGAGCTGGACCCTTTTTCCTAGAGTTGGGGAAAGTTATATCAGTGTTTTCTTTTGATCTAGAGATTGTGTAGTGATCTCCCTCCCATCGTAGCTGAGTTTCCTGATGTGTTTCCTTCCGACTTCTCTGGTGTGCCACTGGTAAGGGAGATCAGTTTTTCAATTGAGTTAATGCCTGGTAATCAACTTGTTTCTATACCTTCTTACCAAATGGCTCCAGCTGAATTAAAAGAACTGATGTCTTAGTTTTATGATCATCTTGAGTTAATGCCTGGTAATCACCGACTTTATGCCAAGCTTTCAAAGTGTGAAATATGGATTCAGGAAGTGAAATTCTTGGGACATGTCGTGTCAGAACAAGGAATATCAGTTGATCCTAAAAAGTTGAAGGCTGTTATGACTTATGAACAGCCAAAAAATGTTTTCGAAATTAGGAGCTTCTTGGGCTTAGTAGGATATTATCATCGGTTTGTTAAAGACTTCTCAAAGTTAGATTCTCCAACGACTGGTCTGACTTGGAAGGGAGTGAAGTTTTCCTAGAATGATAAATGTCAAGGTTCTTTTGTTGAGCTAAAGCATCTTTTGATTACTGCACTGGTGTTAACTCTTCCTGAGGCTGGGATAGGTTACATGGTCTTCTGTGATGCATTGGGTTCAGGTTTGCGATGTGTCCTTATGCTAGGTAATCATGTTGTTGCATATGGATCTCGTCAGCTTAAGCCTCATGAGAAGAACTATCCTACCCATGACCGTGAACTTGCAGCTGTAATGCACGCACTTAAGTGTTGGAGACATTAACATTATGCAGAAAGGTTTACTATGTATTGAGACCACAATATCTTGAGTTATATCTTCTCTCAAAAATATTTGAATCTCCGCCAGAGGCCTTGAGTGGAGTTCCTGAAATATTTAGACTTTGACATTTCCTACACCCCGGGGAAAGGGAATGTATTACAGATGCGTTAAGAAGGAAACCTTCATCTTAGGCTGTGAATGAATCTTCTGAAGAGTGGAGTTTGATGGCTCTTTTTTATCAGTTGCATATTGGAGTTCAGTGGAAGGGGAATGACATTTCTTTAGCCAGTGTTCAGTTGAATCCCGCTCTCCTCAAGTTAATTCATCAGGAAAAATAAATTAATGATGAATTCTGTGAAAATAAGGATTCTCTTTATGGTGGATAGACCAACACCTTGTGGTCATTCTCCAAAGAGGGTGTTTTGTGTTATCGAAATCGTTACCGTGTACCGTTATCAGCAAGGAAGGATGGGATGGAGGATTTCCATAACTCCCAATGGGATGTGCACCCGGAAACTACAAATATGTTATATGATATGCAGTGGCAGTTCTAGTGGATAGGTATGAGATGAGACATTGGTGAGTTTGTATCTCATTGCTATACATGCCAACAGGTGAAAGTCGAGCACCAGGAACCTTCTAGTTTGCTTCAACAACTTGCAGTCCCTACATTGAAGTGAGAAAAAATCTCTATGGACTTTTTGGTTGGGTTACCTTAAACCCAGAGGAAGAAGAAAGCGATATGGGTTGTGATGGATAGACTGACCATGTTGGCTCACATTATACCTATTCAAGATACAACCAAAGTTTAGGAGTTGCGAAATATCTATGTGAAAGAAATAGTTTCTTTGCATGGAGTTCCATCTAAAATAGTCTATGATAGGGATCCTGGGTTAACTTCTCGCTTTTGGAGAGTCCTTCAAAAGGCACTGGGATCTCAGGTCCATTTGAGCACATCCTACCATCCACAGTCAGATGGCCAGACAGAGAGAGCTATTATGATCCTCGAGGATATGCTCCATGCATGTGTTCTAGACTTTGTTGGGTCTTGGGATGACCATCTGGGGATAGTTGAGTTTACTTATAACAATAGTTATCAATTTGTTATCAAAATGGCTCCTTTTGAGGATTTTTATGGTCATCCTTGTAAATATCCTTTATTTTGGTCGGAGATTGGTGAATGCTCTTTGGCAGGACCGAGTTTGGTCCAAGGTACAACATCTATCCATCCAAATATAAATTTTTATTAGAAGGAACTTTAAGGACATGTGGGAAACCATTATTTGCAGGACCTAGATCACTATGAGCTAAAGGATCTCACTAAATTATTAAACACAAGACTAAGAAGATTCAAATCAGACACTCTATATAATTCCCAGTGTAGGGTACTAACCTGAGTGTCTGGATCCACCCTAATAAGGACTTCGAGGTGAGAAATCATTCTGTCCACTATCTGAATGAATTCTTCCACGGTGATTTTACCTTGGTTGAAACCCCGGTCAATGATTCTATCTTACATGTCAATCCACTCTCCTTTCCCATCATTTACCTCAATCATCACGCCTCTTTCATAAATTCTTAAAATATCCTTATTAGAGGCATTGGGTTAAGGTCTTTCTCAGGAATTTCTTCCTTGGAGTGAATAATGAGCTTCAAACACTCACCATTCCCATCTTCTCTACCTCTTGTAATCCTATTTGGTTCTTCCATTTCCCCCTCCTGGAGGCCGGTTCATTTTTGTTCTTTACCTTCTTGGATGACCACGTCTCCATCGGTTTTGGTAGGTGAGAATAATCCTTGCGAACCTTAGTCTTTTTCCCCTGGACCACAATACATTTCCCCGAATCTCTAGCAACTTTTTTCCCCTTCTTCCGTTGGGGACTGTGCGGGCCTTTTCCTTTGCATAAGTCCATGCTATCCATTGAAGGGGTACTATAGCTGTCATCACCTGAAAAATCATCATCCAGAGACAGTAGAGGTTCATGAACATCCAAGCTCGCAAAGTGATTCCCCCGAATTAACTGTGTGCCTTCATTGCGAGGCTTCGACTTATAATGTGGCTGGTACTGATTTGTCTTCTTCTCCATGAAATTATCCTTCCCCTCACACCCAGCCGTCGGATGAATATCACCTAGGGGTTTAGGATCTAAAGGCCTTAGGACATTCACATTGGCCAACTTCTCTTGTCCGCTGGAAGAAGTAGCAGCAGACAAGAATGATTTCACCTGAACCAAAGCTCATCATGTGGGTTGTTCATAGACATGACCCATGAATTGCAGTGACATGTCTACCCAGCCTCTCCAAGAAGAACCACTAGGACCATGAGCCTCACTGCCCTCACCTTCCTCGACCAGGATGGGTGTGACTGTAGGAATCCCCGCAGCTACAACTAAGGACCTCTCCAGGCCATCTCCCTTAGCACCCAAATCTCGCCGCAACCTACCAAAAACATCAGCAACCCTAGGGACTACCCAGAGGTTTTTCTCTGCAGCAGGAAGAATCCCAACCATCGCCATCGCTCCTAGAGCCTCCCCGCGCGCCACCTTAAGCTCTCCCATAGCCACACTAGCGCGTGACTGAACTTCCACCACTAGAGAAACCAACACCTCTGAAGACCTCTCCCGGATCACTCTGCGACATCCAGATGCCACATGGCCGAGTTTCCTGCCTCCCGTACAGAATGCGGGCCAAGACTCAAACACCACCCGCTGTTTCAATCTCAATTCATCTCCATCCAAAATCCACAGCCACTCGGTTGGGGGTTTTGAAATATCAAACTCAATACAAGCGCGAGGTAACATGGGGTGATAGACCGTAGAGGTACGATAATCAGAACATAATAACCGACCAATCAAATTCCCAAGAATGCGGATGATAGATGGATTTTGGAAAGTAAGGGTTAAATACGGAATCCTAACCCAAACCGCTGCCGATGGCGGATCGCGATTCAAGTTGAAGTTGAACGACCATCATAGGTGGAAGAAACTGCACCCATCACACACTCGAGGAGCGCTGGACTAGGCGGCAGCCAAGTCCTCCTCTGAAGAGAAGCGAACCATCACTTGACGTCAGTCGAGCAAACCCACCACCGCTCTATTTTGAAGACCCCAAGTGTCGAATAATAAATGGTCAAAGGCATCGACCGTGGGGTGACGACCTATGAAATGAGCCAGTAGTGTTGATCTATGAAGATCTGAAGCAGCGTTGAACTCCTTAAGAGAAATCACGAGGTGAGGATATCCTTCGTGGAGGTCAGGAACCTTGGGGAAAGTGAAATCACCTGAAATAGAGGATGGAGAGCTGGGTTGGTGAAGGGGATGAACGGCAGAGCCACCGGGGAAAGATTCCCCCTCCCCTCGCCGGGGAGGAGGGGTCTGGATCCTCAATCATCGTCGATCTAGGTCATCGACGCGGGCGCAGAGCTTCCGCCTCTTTCACATCTTATTAACCTACATCCCTCCAAGATAAGAAATCTAATATCCCATTGATTCATTAGAGAATGTTGACAACACAGAGTCGGTACAATTCTTATGCTGATCATCGATGTAAACCTTTAGGATTCACAATTGGTGACCAGGTGTTCTTGAATGTTTCACCCCTGCTAGGTCATCGACGGCTTGGGAGGCAAAGGAAGCTTGCTCCTTGTTTTGTGGGACCTTTTGAGGTTGTTGGTCTCATGGGGAAAGTTTCTTACCATTTAGCTCTACCACCACAACTGACATCGATACGTAATGTGTTCCATGTATCGCAGCTGCTAAAGTACATCTTCGATCCATCACATGTTGTAAGGTGGAGTGATATTGAGATTGAACCAGATTTATTTGTTACTGAACTACTAGTCAGGGTGGTTGATTCTGAGTCCAAGGTACTTCGTGGGAGAATGATACCTCTGGTCCGTGTACTCTGGAAGCATGGTTCTGATTCTCATGAGACGTGGGATGTGGTGGCACTAATGAGAGAGCAGTGGGCTAATCTTTTTTATGTGGAGGTTTCTTCATAGGCTTTCGGGGGACAGAATGGTTTTATGGTGGGTAGTTTGTAACATCCAGTTACATTTTCAGTTAATTTTGATGTTTCTAAGTACCTATTTTTTGGAGTAAAGACGTGGGTTTCATTTGGGTGAACTTTTAATGAAAAACTAGAGGACAGTGTGTTGTGCACAGTTTGCGCACGGTTTGCGCACAGTTTGACAAACTATGCGACCAAACTGTGCCAGCATTGAAACATGGATAAAAGATTCTGCACGGGTGGCACACGGTTTGTCTAACCGTGCAGCCAAGACGTGAGAGAGGGGTGGCTGATGTAGTAGCTCACGCACGGTTAGTGCATGGTTTGTCAAACCATGCGGCCAAACCGTGTGGTCACTTAATGGAGATCCTTAAATTGTGGATCTCGCTCAGTTTTTCCTCTAAGTGCCTTGTTTTTTCTCCTAAGCGGACCTAACTTGGGATTTCTCTTCTCCTACGGTCAGAGAGGGTTATCCTATCATTCTAGAGGTGATCCAAAGGCTCCTCTTGGTGAATCGAAGCCGGATTCTTGAGGTATGTGATCGCTCTTCATCATTCTTGATTGGTTTCTTAGATCTACTTAGATCTATTTCTCCTATTTTCTCGATTTCATATATCTACACCCGTTATGTGTAGATCATAGTGTGCGGTACCATGTTTGACGAGATTTGGTCTTAATATTTCTAGGATAAGATATCTAAGGATGGTTCGTGAAGGGGAGACCCATTTTTCTTGAGCGTTCTCGACCTATGTGGTTTTGGTCAACAACATCGAGGTAGGTGGTTTCATCCTGACTTGCCAAATTGATTATCTTTGTATTTTCTTGATTTATTTCAATCATTTATTTAAATTCAATTGCTTAAGTTTATTTCAATTAAATTTATAAAAACTATATTCCATTGATTTGAGATATTTGACATGGTTTTGGCATGAAAATTTGGAAAACCCCAATTCCATCGAATTGGGTGTGGTTATGGAAAATTGGTCGAATTAAATTGTTGGATTTAAATTGTGGATTTGATGGAAATTTTTTCAATTAAATTGTTGAATTTAATTGTGGAAATGAATTTGTGAAATGATGGAATAGGTTTTTAATGGATTTTAAACTTATGAAAATGGCTTAGAATGATTTGATAGAAACCCATTGGATTATCTTGTGAAAGAGGTATGTTTTGAATAAAACATTTTTTTGGTTTTAAATGGAATGTGATTGGCACTTTTGAAATGGAAGAATGGGAATGATCATATTTTAAGATTTCTTAAAATAGTTTTCCCACCATGTAAGAGTGCATGCAAGCCTTAGATAGTTAGTGAGTTATTTAGATACACTCTATGCTACGACAACGTTCTAAAACATACATGAGGCGGGTCACATCCCCAATGGGTTGGTGAGGAATCTCCTTTGTCCAGTTTAATAGGGACGTGTGTATAGACATCTTGCTGAGTTAACATAGAGAGTGTGAAATCCAATAACTGGTTAATACTATTGTATCTTTTGGCAGATGACCATGTTGCTCGCGTGAATATTTATATTTGTGATATAAATGTATGCCAATGCTTTTGAACTGTTTTACATTTCTTCTGAATTTATATAACCTGTTTTATATAAATGTTTTACATAAGCCATTGTTTTTAAAATATTCAATCATTGTAAATCCTTGCTTGATGAATTTTCCATCATTTGAAATTGTATAACATGATTTGTTAAATATATGATTTTGAATTGTCAAACCTGTTTATTTGAAAAATGGAAAGCTCTTCTTTGGATAATCTGTCATTAGAATCTATTATGGAATCTTTGGTGGTATCCTACTGGGCTTAGGCTCACACCCTACTTTTTCGTTCGGCTGTTTGTAGACTTCCTTCTTAAAGGATCGAGCAAAGGGAAGGGACCTCTTAGAGGTGGATCTAGTTGTTGATTTTTGTACTTGGTGAGGTGAGTCATTTGGGACCTTGGGACTATTTTCTGTTTTTGGTACTTGGGTTGTTGTACTTTGGCCTTTTGTGTCTCTTTGTTTTCTGGTACATTACTTCCAGTAGAGTTTCTTTTCTTATGCATACTGTTTTGTTTCACTCTTTCTTCCGCATTCTTGTGGAAAATTCGTCCCCACTTATATGTTGTATGATGCCAGGTGCTAGTCGCCGATCAGTGGGGATCAAGAACGCCCTTCGGGCTATGTCAGGGCCGGCTCGGTTATCGGGTTACAAGGGTACCCGAGATGGTTCGTGACAAGCATGAGGTAAATGAGGATGTAAATACAAAATAAATGATAATGATATAATGAATAACTATCATCGAGTATAACCAACAATGTTAAATGATTCCTTGAGCCAAAATGATAACATGTCATTTTCTATGTAAAAAACAGAACATTATCCATTATTATGAAATTTAATGAATGTTTTTGTAAAATATTATTATTCTAATTCCTCATATATTGGTTTAGGTATCAGTGTATTCATCTTGGAGAAAAAATAGGCATTTATATAAGTAATATAATAGCTTGAATGAAATGATATAGTTCATATGAATGGAATACTTCGAGGGATTAATTTATCAAAAAATAGTTTTCATATGGTTTGTAAAAGGGTAGTTTGATAAAATTATTTTCACAAAAATAAGTAATTAATCAGTGAGGATTGAAAATCTCAATTTTATATTCATCTCATTATCACTATTATATATACAGACAATTAATATTATTTTTAATCATATGGAATGAATAAATATGTTGATATTTTTGACATTAAAATATTTAAAATGTCATAATTTTAATCATGAATGACATCATCCAATGTAGTAATTTTGTGATTTTCTTATTCATGAATGCCAATGGGAAATATGCATAGTAATTTCATAGTTGGTACTAACAAAAATCATCATTTAATAAATCACATTCTAAAATTGTTAATCCTATGACTAAATCTATAAATTTAATTCTAATTGTAGACAAATTATTTTTGGAAAACATGCTAGAAATTATCATTATTTATTTGTTATGTAACATTGATTCCATCTCTCTATTTTATCAGATCATGATCGCGTAATTATTCAAAAACTTATTGTAGATTAGAAAGTATTAGGTGGTTCAATAATTTTTTGTATAGAATTCCATCCTTAATATGGTTTAAAGACTAGAAGAAACATTTATTTGTTGGAATATATTATTAAGTAATATTCAATTTCATATTGGGGATGTTTAGATAAATATATATCTTCACGTAATTTTAATGTTATAATTTGTTTCATTACATGTAATAGATGGAAACATTTTACGAATTATATATAAAGTGACGTTGTGATCAAGTATGATGGGACAATGTTAGTGATTAAATGTTATTGGGACAATATTTTATAGAATATATCCATGTGAAAGTAAACATAATTAAGAAAAATTCATTGTATATAAGAGTAGTAGGAATATTTATTAAGAGAATGTGGGATAAGTTTATTATCGAGTTGAATTACCTCTTTGTTTCTCTAATGTATATTATTTCTTACTTGTATTGTTTTTAATGAACTATGGAACTAAAAAATCTCATGCCTTGTGTCCTAAAGTAGGTTATTTATTAGGCCATAATTCCTATAAAGAAATTAAATATAAATTAATATATCACATAGAATAGGTAATATGAAATAATTCCACAAACCATATTAAATAATTATTGAAAACCATCTGTTATATGTAACAATATATTAACAGAAATAATAATTAATAGGAAAATATAAAACATTTTTCAAAAATGAATAAAAATAAAATGATAAAATATTATTTATTGGGGGTGAATTTGATGATGATTATTCTTTAAATTATTGAATTGTGAACCATTTAACCACTCTCATCATACTAACATCGATTTTAAACAAATAATCTAAAAATGTATAATAAAAATTTAAGTAATTTAGTAATGAAATAAAACACTGTAATAAAAGAAATTAATGTAATAATAATAAATTAATTAAAATTATAATTATAATTAATATTAATAAATATAGTAATTAAAATATTTTGAAGAAATATTTTTTATTGAATATATAATTAATGATATTTATCAATGTAAAGGTATTTTCAAAAAAAATATTCAATATGAATCCATTCTGTTTTTCATTCAATTATTTTTCATCGAAATAAATGTACTTAAAATTGATTTAATAATTTTATTCTATAATATATAATTTTTTTAATGAAATGTTATAGTAATATGTGATTTTTTATAATTTTTTTAATAAGAAATAAGTTTTATGTTTTCAATATTTTCCACATTTTAGTACATTTGAAAAGATAAAAAATTATATTAAACCTTTAGTTCAAGAACACTTCTTCATGATTTCATTATTAATTATCATTATAAATATTCAATTAATTATTGTTATATATTTTTGAATAAATATTTTATTCCTTTTTTTTATATATTTTTCTATTTTTAATATTTTAATTCAATATAATTTTTTTTACATTTTTTATGAAATCATTTATGCTGAGTTTTCTTATAGGCTCAAATTAGTTTTTAATGAGTTTTATTATGATAACCAAAAAATATATACATATTTTTAAATTATATTGTCCTCTTATATTGTTTATGATTATGGGTGACACTATGATATTTCTCACTAATGCATCAGGTAATGATTTAGTCTTTGGTCTTGAATATGAGAAGATAACTAGGTAGGGTACTCTTATGAAAATATATATCTTTTAGATATTATAATATTGATAAAAATTATTGAAAAGTGTTATGAATATGATGAATCATGGTGGATATATGATATATCTATTATTTTTTTGAGTTTCAATTTATATTGTTTAACATACTAATTAATCTATAGAATATTTTAAATGTGATTGGTGTATTATCAATGATAATAATTTTTTAATGTTAATAATTATTCCATTGTTCCCTTACGTTTTTTAAATGCTTCAAATAAGTATTAATCATGCTATTTTTTTTTAAAAAAATGTGTAATTTATATTAAAAATTAAGGGTGGTTTATATAATATTATTTTTACATGTTATCACTATTTCTCAAGATGGCATCATATATTTTATACAAATTCTATATGTAATATAGGTTTTCATTGAGAAATTTTAATTTTATACATGTGATTATAATTTATATTCTAAAATAAATTTTTATTATGAAAATATTAATATCACTATATTATTCCATGATGTTTATTAAACTAATTGGTTTCCATTATTATTATATCATTTAATTAAAATTTATTTTGTCATCCCATTTTTTAAATGTTTTCCACAGGATCTGATAATATATTTTTACTATGGAGGTCTCAAATTATCCACTATGAAAAATCATATTAAATTATGGAACTATTCCATGAATGATACCAAGTTTCATATTTAGTAACACATTTGTCTGGAAGGAATGAAAAATTATTTTATATGTCCACATTTTTATTTAAATGATTTCTTAATACAATAAATCTATAAACCTAAAAGAAAAAAGTAATGTTATATGGTTAGATACTTTCTAGTAAGATCATTTGTATTGGTTATTTGTTATAAATTATGTTATAATCACCATAATTTTAACATTCTTATAAAATTTACTTATTTTAAAAATATAAACATTGGGTTGATTCCATTATGTGTTTACTTCATGTCATGATAAACCAAACCAAAATACTTAATTAGTTGAAAACATGCATGATATATAAATATATATGTTAGATATGATAACATTTCCTTCATATATTTTAACAACATTCTCCCCTAATTTTTATCCACTAACGAGCCTCTCTTTCTGAACCTCTTTTATGTGGAAAGTTTATCGAGGTTTTTTTGTACATCATTATAGGGAATCCAATGGTGACCAAACCAACTTATTTTTTTATCTATGAGAACATGAGAGAGAGTTAAAAAACAATAATTAATCATTACAATTCTTATTTTAGTCCCCTATGTTTATGATATAGTATCTAGACTTGAATTTTGTAAAATGGTGAATAGTATACTAATTCTGGATGGAATGTGGAAAATTATTATTTCAAGGAGACACATAAATAACTATCATCCCACACCATATAATGAAAATGAAATTTATTTTTAGTTTAATTATTTATTTTTTAATTGAATAATACAATTTAAAGGTTAATTTTATTTTGGGATGTTTTTACAGGGGGTTGGATAAATAAGAGTTGATTGATTTCATTAACTATGGACGATATGAACCTCCAGTTACATGATGGAACTAGACCATCTACCATGTAGGTCTCCATAGATTTAGAATGATCTAGTTGAAACTCTATATACTGAGTAGTGTTCACTAATTAGGAGGCCTAGTCCTACACACAAAGAATGAGTTCAGA
Organism: Viscum album; assembly: GCA_963277665.1. Classification (NCBI taxonomy): domain Eukaryota; kingdom Viridiplantae; phylum Streptophyta; class Magnoliopsida; order Santalales; family Viscaceae; genus Viscum; species Viscum album. The sequence goes on along the minus strand of OY728152.1, from coordinate 1,013,690,549 downwards.
AATATATTTCTTCATTCAATAGAATTTATATATATATTATGAAAATATAATAATTTTACATTATTTTCAAATGATAAAAAATACCACATAAAATTAATAACATGATCCATAGATTAGATGTACCAATTAAATCTAGAGACATAAAAATATTAAACAATTTCTATAACGTAATCATTACATCTGACCATAATATCATGTTCTCAATAATATATTTTTGTGGTCTAGAAGCACTATAAAAATATAAAATCTTGGAATAAAAAATTATAAATATTCTGAAAAAATTAGTACATAATAGAAATACATTTACATATATCGTAAATAATTGTGATATATTTTTCATTGGGAAATAGAATCTATATAAATAATGTAAGATCAAATTATCAGTAATTGAAAGAATTAAAATAAAAATTAGTGATGATAAGTGGGAATTATATGAAAATATGGGTACAATCATGTAATATGGAAAAAATATAAGAAAATGAATCCCTACCAACCGTTGGCCACACATCATGAGTAATGAAATATGTATAGGAATAACAGAACTCAATAATTGAAATGGTATAGAAATTTTTTTCTATAAACATTATCCATGAGATCATAACATTTGGAAACCATATAATTTTTTAAAAACCTAATCATAATGAAATATAACCTTTTTGAATAAAAAATTTTCATTCACCCTTGTTTGAAATTAAATTTTAAATTTGAGTACAAGTATCATTAGAAATTAACATTTACTAAATAAATTAGTGATATATATACACCCCACCATTCATTCAAACAACCATATACATGACATTATGAACTAATCATTTCTCATACCTTAATAAACACTTGGATAGAAAATGGTATTAATTTCTATTTCAAATGGAATAAAAAATTAAATCATTCATAATTCCATTAATAATCATAACATTATAAAACTAGTTAAATTTAATTAAATTAAAAAATAGTTTACTATCTTTATAGGAAAATAACATTTGACTAATTTGATTAGATATAAGGAAGTTACATGATATTGACAGAATTGTTATACAATTATGTCAATAATTTCACCAATCAAATATTTTAAAGAATATTTTTGATAACTAATTAATTAATGGAAGTAATTATCGATTTTTTATATAGGAAAATAATTAGATGAAAAACATACTATTTATAGAGTTGGTGGACATGAATGAAAAAACATTGATGGATCAACCCTCTTATATAAAATAAATTTTCATTATCCATCCATGAAAATATTTTCTATAACATCATTTAAAAAAAATAATCAAAAATAATAAATATCAAAGGTATTTTTCATATATGGAATTTTTTAGAAAAATTGGCAAAATAAAAATTGAAATAATAATTACTATTAACAGTATAAAAAAATTATATTAATAAGAATATTTAATAAAAATGGGAGAATAATGATGATATGAACCAATGTTTATTAATTCCGCTAAATAGAAAAGTCCCTAGACCATATTCCCTTAAGGGTTTGATATATTCAGGGGGTATTGGATATTCCATAGCGTACTTAGTAGATTGTAATTGTGAGAAAACCGAGACCCACACACTTGGAGCAACTGGAAAAAATTATTCCCTTAAGCACTGTTATTGATACACAATGATATGGACCTATATTTATTTTACATCATTTTAATTTGATATATATTACATCTTACTAAAAATCGTGAAACCCAGTAGTGGATTTAGCAACCCAATAATTGAAAATAATTATTTCAAATCATTGCTAAGAATTAGGAATTACATCAAAAAATAATATCACAATAACAAGAGTGAAGGAATTAATTTCATTATGGTATATATATCGAAAGAAATATACTACAAAAAAACAATCATTTATATATTATTGGGCCAATATATAGATCCTTTTAGACATTACATAAACTACAGTCATATTTAAAGCCGAGGGATATTTAATCATATGAAATTTGGTGGTATAAAATTCTCATTATGGGTAAAAATAAGGAATAAAAATTATTGAAAATAAATGGGGATATGAAAATAATATGTCCATAACCACTTTTCATAGAAATTATATATGAAAATTATACCACAAACCAATGGCTAAATATGAATAGTCGAGGAAAATGTCATGGAATAAAATAAGACATACCCTAAATGAGTTTCGAGAAATTATACAATGAATCTAATCCTTGAGATTATAATGTCAAGAATAATTAATATTTTTGAATGAAAATTTTCTTATGGAAAAATTACCTTCATGAGTAAACAATTTTCATTCACAATTATGTGAAATTAAATTTTTTGTGTGCATACATATCTCATTCGAAATACAAATTATCATATGCATTATAAGGATAAATAAAACCATTCCATTCATTCATCCCTACATATTTATGCCACAATAAATTATCCATTTATAATATCATAAAGATCACATGATAATAAAATTCATCACATATCCATTGAAAATGGTATCACTAAAATAAATCCTTTACAATTACATCAATATTCATAACTTGATCAACCTTGGTAAATTGAATGGTAATCCACATAAATTAACAAAAAATTCATGGTAAAACCCTTATCAAAATAATATGACAAATATGGGAATTTAAATATATAGCTAAAACACATATATAATTTATTCTATAATTTCTCTATTAAATATTTACAGTGAATTTCATTTACCACTAATCAATCAAGTGATGTAAATATAGAGTGTTCATATAGGAATATAATTATATGAAACCCAACCAATATATAAAGTGGGTGCCTATAAATACAAAGGAAGTATTTAGTCATTCCTCTTATATGAGATATAATTTCAAAATCTACCCCATTAAATAATGGTGAAATTATCATGTGAAAAATAAAATTTACCAGGACTAAAATATATCTACCGAAATTTCATATATTTTTATGGGAATCAGAAAAATGTATATTGAAATTAGAAACAACATTTATATTTTTTAAAACCATAATATAGCAATTATGATATAAAATTAGGTGTATTATGTTCTCAGTTAGAAAATATGAAAATTCTGAAAGGAATTTATAATGATTTATAAATAGATTTTGTAAGGTTGTTTTTACATAATAAATTATTGAAATATATGATTTTCAAAAATTAATGGAATATAAACCTATAAATATGTGACAATCCCACCCTTAATGGCTAGATAAGTCACCGATGGAGGTCCTCCATTAGTTGAGAATCAACAAAACAACCATAAATTTGTCTTGTATAACTATCACATGGAAATATAATGGACATCATGGTGATTGAAATAATATAGAACCATGAGACGTACAATTTCATTCCAAATTGGATAAAACCACATGTGGTGTAGAAAATCCAAAGACCAAATCTTGATGTGACCATCTGTTAGCACCATCTTAATCCACATAGATTTATTTAACATCCAAGGGAAGACAACTAACTAAAATAATCCCATCTTGTTAGATAAGTCCTAAAAAAAACACATATAAAAATTCCATAAGGAATTTTTTTAATGTTATAAGAATGTCTTCTACTAATTTTATAATATATATATACAATATGTAATATAAATAAAATAGTTCTTCTATTTTTAATTTTTTTTCAATATTATCAATTTCTCGAAGACACCACATTCTATTTTATTTTATAAAAATTAATTACAAGTTAGAACAAAATTGAATATAACTACTTTATATTAGAATGTATTTGACATTAAAAAATTGTAAATTTTTATACAGAAAAATAAAAAAGATTGGATTAAAATTATGAAATTAAAAATCATGTGTAAAACCATGAATAAATGGAAATGAAAAATATGAGCATACAACCAATGGTAAAATTAAAAGTATATACAAATAATAATAATATAGGAAAAACATTGATCCCAAAAATATTGAGTCCCAAAATGGTATATAAATATAAAATAATATCTTGTGAGATTACACACACTAATGTGAGGTATCTATTACTTAATAAACAAAGGGAGTGAAATGTTACATTCTTTCAATAATTTATTTGAAAACTTTTCTTACAATTTATAATTCATTTTTAACTTTGAATAAACTTTTCATCCAATCATAAAACCCAAATTGTAATCAAAATATACATTTATGTAATTTTTTTACATATAATGAGTCCAAAAATTTTTCTATTAAATATCCATTTAAAAACATATATTTATTAATGAACAAAAAACAAAATAAAAAATAAAAAATTTACATAAATTTTATAATTTCAAAATAGAATAATTTTAATGAATATTTAAAAAAATTGATTAAATAATTATTTATTAATAAAAGAGGTGAAACACTATTTAATTGTCTGTTGTTTCATGAGGATGAAACTTATCCAGAATGGTGGTAAAATACTTAAAAAAATCTTTGGATTTAATGATTTAGGAGTGAAATGTTATAGAAGTCCTAAATTAGATTCTCAGTTAATATATATCCTAATGAAGAAAATCATAACACCTTGTTGATGTATAAATGAAAAAGATGCATATCCCCCATAATACACCAAATAACACCTTTTCATTCCATATTCACTGATATCATAATATCCTCTAGAATCCATGAGTAAGACCACACCATATACTATTACTATAATTGAAACTCTATATCATGGATAAATACCCCAGGATATAGCCCGAAGAATCATGAGAAGTGGCCTATTATATATAATGTTTTCTCAAAAATGGTGTACCAGATTTTTAAAGACCAACTAAATCCATCCTTCACCCAATACTATATATACTCTACATTCAAGGAAAATAGATTAACTATATAGGAAGAAAACACTAATTTATGTGACATTGGTAATCCTATAAAAATATATAACCATCACAAAAGACACATCTCCCGGAGAAATCGTTGAATCCCTCTCAACCATTTTTTAGTGATTAGTTCATATTTCATACAAATCCTCTCAATAAGATTTTCCATCGAAAAAATATCTATGTTTTCAAATAACTCTTTAAATTTTTAAAAAATCATCCAAAATAAGTGTAAAAATTGTTTATTAAAGATGAATTTTAACTAGTTTTTTGACAAAACAATCTTATAACCATAAATATTTCCCCTATAATGTGTAATTAATACTATATTTCAAAATATGTAATTCTACTAATTCCTCATCCATAATTCCCAACCCCATGACCCACGAATCTGTCCTCTTTACTTCCAAAATTCATTGTGTATGATAATTATTTTCCAATTATTTTTTTCTCATGTTAATCCATAATATAGAGTTATTGTCATCCATTTTATTTTTAGAATCAGGATCACCATATATCTATTTAATTACACGAAAAGAATATTTTTTATATCTACATAGTAAGAAAACTTAAACATGTTTTGAATTAATTTCATATAATATTGAAATTCCAAAAAAAAAATATTGAAAACTTCCCAATATTTCAATGACCTTAATGTGACAAAAAAACTCAATGTATATTTATCCTACTAATCCATTCAATGGTATCTTTTTTGAGGTGAATAATTGAGAAAAATATGATCACCGACAATATAATATATCATTCAATGGAGATGGTATGAATATTATATATGAAGATTATACCCCTTGAAAAATCACCCCATGATAAAATTAACCTTTTCTATTATTTCATAAACAAGTCTTTGTTTATCCAAGGACCACTTCCCCTACTATGCCAAACAAAATTTAGATCTACATGAATTTCAATATAATTCTACTGAGGATTCTTTCTCAATCAATTATAGTTAATTATTCTTATAGGAAAACATAACTAGGTAAAGATAAAATCTGCTAGATTAACCAATATCCATAATGAATTAGTATAGGAGATTCCCAAGTACTATTATATACCTATCTCTCTTTCTAACCATCTGTGGAAGGCATGGGTTTTTTAATTTTAACTATGAACACATAACCTATTTTAAACCAATCAAAAATCTGGATGTAATCATTGGTTCATGGTAAGAAACAATTGTTGAGGGAAATATTATATGTCTCAATACCTATCTAACCAAATTATTCCGGATATTTTCAATATTTATCATCTAATTCGTATAAAGGAAATGTGATTGTTGTTTATTTCAATAAATGATCAACCAAAAAAAATAATTTAAAAAACTATTACCTTGTAAACTAATGATGAAGGTGTAGGGAATATCATTACATTTCCATATTATAACTGATAATGTTTTCAACATCCAAAAAGTTCTCTTATGATATTCCTTTATCCACTAATGATTTATGCATCATGATAGAAAATATTTAGTCCACCACTTCATCCTGGAACACCAATACATATATAACATAACATGATACATCGTGGTATTAAAATGTTGTATGGGAAAAGAATACAAACTATATATGTTAATTATCAAATACATCTTGGAGACCCAAATAACTTATCTACCTATGAAACATAATTTTTTAATGGGATTCACAAAGTCCTCACCCAATGTCTCCCTAAAAATATAATATTTTACCTTCGCAATAGAAACAATTGTCTAACGCTTTTTCAAGATATACCAATTCGTTAAATGATGACTCTAAAATTAAAACGTCGATGAAAAACTTTACCATGGTATATTTCACTCCCAATATCATGTATATTCTTAAACTCATCAAATACTAGTCCTATACTAATTCCATTTGTGAATTTTTCTTCAATTTCCTACAGAATGCATCAATGACCACAACCATATTCCATGGAGTATAAAAAATATATAAAACAAAAATAATCATATAATGATCCAAAAATCAATATCTCATATTTATATACATCTTAGTTGAAATTTATATTAGGTTATTTTATCTTAATATACAATAAACCACTTCCCAAAGGGATATAGACACTATATTTTGAGTGTATGAATAACTAATTCTAATTGAATATCATAGATATGTTGGTTCTTATTATTGGATAATTATTTAATAGAGTCATATACCACCACATACTTCTCTTTGTCAAGACACACCTCAATCCCCTAGTTTAATAATGACATGATAAATAATATCAGACTATGTTTTAAAATAATCAAAATTGGAGATGAATTTAACCATACCATTAGTTACTTAAAACGACTCATATATTTTTCATCCCACTCTATCCTTACACTATTAAGGCTTAATGGAATCATCTGATATTCCAAATATTAAATGTTTTGGAAAAACAATATTCCATTATTAAAATACCCATGATTATTTAAATATAATATACATTTCCTAGATTAATCCATGAAATTACTCTAGGAATTTTTTAGGATCAAGTGAGATTCACAAATTAGTTATAAAATGTCTTATAATTTTCACATCATTAATCCAGAAGTGACACGTAGAAATCATAACGTGCATATAATTGTATCTCATGGTTCTATGGATTGTATCCAAATTATCATAATTGACCTCCTCCGACCTGATGTGCACTAAAAAATCCACCAATAACAAGACAATAAAATATTCAATGTTCTAATTAATGATTCTATTTATCAATTTTAGTAATACCACACGACCATTAGTGATACTAAATTGAATAAAACTAGAAACAAATTTTCTATATCACCACTTAAATTTTTTTCATATGTATATCCCATAAATATATACCAACTAGTTTCATAAATAATCATTGTGAATCATTGAAAAACAAAAAACCAAAATTTTAGTTGTTCAAAAATATCATCAATTCGAGGTAATAGATATTTTTTCTTAATGGTCAACCGATTTAGTATTATATTTTTAATATAAATTATACTCTATTTTTCTACACTAAAGGGAATTATAATTGGATTCGAAAATGGTGAAAAACTAGTAAAAATGAATCCATTTGGTTCAATATATACATGTTGGACATTATCATTCATCAATATAGCATGTGACATGAAATATGATGTAAGAGAATATGAAATCGTACAAGGGAGTATATTAATATTGAAAATGAAAAGTTTCTATAGTGGTAACCTATGAAATAATTTATAAGGACCTCATGGTATGCATTCACCTATGTGGAAAGGGAAATACTAATTCAAAATTGAATGTGATCATGTAATTTTTCTAAAAATAAGGATATAATTTTTTCAGCGTAAATAACAAAAGTTTTTCTTCCGAATATTTAGAATCCCAATACCACTATACAATATGTGTGAAATTAGAAATTGATTAGAACTGATTTTTTTTTAATAATTACACTTGATTAGGTCCTTGATTTTTCAAATCCTATACATACCAATAACGAGGCATAATATATGAATAGTATGATATAATAAATCCCACACCACATAAAATTCATCTTATTGTCACCTAAAAGAATGGACACCTGAAACCTCATTTGGATATCATTCATAATATATTGTACATATATGAAAAGAGTATCTTAATCTCAAAATAGATTTGAAAAATAAACAAAAAATTCTAATAAAAATAAATGAGCATAAAATAAATATATTAATGAATTAAATATAGGGGAAGAAATCAAAATTGTACCTTTAAGAGTTTATATCCTAGAGAAATATTTTAATATAATATACTCTATTTTATAATGATTTCTTGTCTTTTCTCTTTATTGAGATTTCATTTTGACAAGAAGATTCCCCAGTGAATGAACGTAATAACAAACTCCAATAGAAGAAGAATAATTATCCAAATAACACTTATTATTAGTGGGTATAACTTTAATTATATAGGACATTGACAAAAATTACACATATTTATAGGTTTTCCACAATGATTACATGTCCTTAATGAATTTGAATTGTTTGGAATGGTTTGTCCATTTTAACTATAATAATATCAAACAACATGTTACCTCTAATATGATTATATAAAAACTAGTCCCAAAAACATTATCACATTTTCATTTCATATTTTTACTAGATGACACACCCTAGCTAATAACTATACAAAACAATCTCTATAGAGGCTTGTTTTCAATATTAATATTTAAAATCTAATACATCTTTTCTAACCACCTCCAAAATATTTGGAAGTTATAAGATAATAAAAATTGGCTAAAAATCATCCCTCAATCCAATCTACAAACTCCTTAGTCATTATTAACACACTCGGTTCTATGTAAAAAAACATAGTATAATAGGATGAATAATCAATAAACATATACCCACCCTAATCCAAGGTAGAAAATTTAAATTCCATTCATAAAATAATCATTTTATGGAAAAAATTCTCAATAATGATTTTTCCTAATGTGGTATAGGTGATATCACCATGCAACATTACTTCCACAACATAGTTACACTATCTCTTTAATGGTCCCATAAGCATATATATGGAGACCCCAAATCAAATTCCAATTTATTTTTAATAAAATAAAATAATCATTCAATCCACTCATGCTACACACCATCTTCATGTGACTTCTTTAGGATATTGAAATAATTGAGGATTGTTATTTTGAAATTATGATCCATGATCAACAACTCATCCTCAGAGTCTAATACCCTCCATACCATTATAGTGAATAGTGTGGATTATTTAATCCACGGATGAAGGGTCCATCTGTGGATTATTATATAATACCATTCGAGAATCTTCCACACATATATTTTGAATAGATATTCTATGATTAATTATAATCTAAAAAAAATCCATAAATATCATTTTACAATAAAATATGTAATCATATGACTATATTTGTGTTGACATGTTTTCCTCAACAAAAATGAATTTAATGAAATCATAGAATCAAAAAACATATTTCCATTCCATAAGAAGGAATGTTTACATTTATATCAATCCCATATCCTGTTAATTTAAAAAACATCATATATTATTTATCAATCATGTTAAAAATCCCCAACATACAATGGTAACTCGAGTTCTAGAAATGAGTTGTCCGTACACCCTTTGGTCATTATTATATAAATTCGGATGGTATTAAATCTTGTTTATTAAGGAACCTAAACCATATTTTGTCAGTGCCATAACATATTTGTATAGATATTATCTATGTTACAATTTTTTAATTTACAAATCCTTTTTATCTAGAATATTCTCCCAGTAAATTCGATAATAAATAGATATTCATCAGAACAATAAAAATGTATAATGTATATGTTTAATAAGGAATAATTTAGGATATATAAATTATTAATGAGTATATATCCATGATCAATATAAATTAATTACCAAATAGATGAAACTATAAGTAAAATAAGACAATATAGTGGAAAAATGTCTATGTGACCATTTATCACTTCCATACTATCCCATGTTGAAGGAATCAATGACTGAGATAAGATAAAAAATATAAGACTCCATCACCTTTACTAATATCAAAAATATCTCATGTAAAAATTTACAACCGAAATTATTTTATATGATTAATATATAAAACAATTATGTCAATAAAGAACCTAATTGAATTATCATATCAAGAAAACAATGGAACTAGATTTAAAACCATCCATATTATTTTTTATTTCTAAAAGATAATTTATTTCATAAAACAAACTTTATATTTCTTAAAAATAAATTTATATAATCATCTAAGGTAATATGAAAAGTATAAATGTAAATTTAGGTGAGCATAAGAAAAAACTATGATTGTAACATATAATATAATCACAGGAATAAATTATGCAAGAAATAAACCTTTTATTAAACCAATTAAAAATGAAATTTCATAATATTATGATCTCACCATTTAGAATAAATAAAAAACAAGAAAATTATACTAATCTAAGAATTACATGGACCTGGTAGATATTTAATAAAAAAAATACTCTCTCAATGTCACAATTCCCATAGTGGAATAACACACTCTAAAGTGAAAAGTGAATATTTAATTATACCCAAAGCCCATAATGAGGACTGATTTCCAAAAAGCAATTTTATAACCATGTTCACAATTTCTAAATATTTTATCATAGTCAATAATCCTTTCATATAATATATAAAATTAATTTGTAATCAAAAACCACTTTTCATTAATTTCATTCTCAAATGATTTTTATAATAAAATATTTAATGGAAATAACTATAAAAAATAGTATCTATAATGAAAACTATATTTGATATAAAATCAAAAACATTTAATAAATAAAACCATAAAAATTAATTTTTTTTAATTTGAGAACTAAACTATCAATAAATTTAATCCAAACCATAAGAACATTGACGAAATAGGATGGAATTTTTACCATAAAGCAAGGGTAGATCCCAATAATGAAGGGATTCCAATTAATTCGGTATACACTTTGGGTTTCCTATGATAATAAAGGGAAAATTGAGAGGTGGTCATAATTGTTTATGTTTTTAATATATATAGTAATGTTTTATAATATACAATAATTTTGGAGCCTAATGGAAAATTCCACAAAGCCTCCATATAATCCTTTAGAGACCCATATCCACAATACAGTTACCCCCAAGTTACTAGAATCTAGAATCCATTCCATATTCATATTCTATTAATATTATCCTAGGGGAATGGATATAGTGTTTCAGAGGACACCATGCCTGAACACCAATATATTTCAGAAGTCGGTCAAGATGTAGCTTAGCTCCCAGAAATCGGGGATCCCAATATAAAGAAATTGACTAAATCCAACACTTGTTCTACTACAGCACAACCCCTTCCTCTATTTTTTGGGAGTCAATTTTTTATAGCGAATAAGTTTGTTTAATGTTAACATATAAAAAATATTATTAATATTAACGACTCTCTGAATATTCATTTTCTATAATCTATGTCATATCTTTCTTGACCATGTAGAAACGAGAATTTACTACAACACAAATATAATGAAATATTATATTAATACAAATATATTAAATATAATTTGATTAATATTCATTATATAACATTAAAAACCCATTACCAAATCATATGAGATCAGTTTGTTTAGACATAAGAGAAAAATGTTTTGTAAAACATATATATCATCTACCACATTTTCTTTAATAACTATAACCATTTTTGACATGTCAAACCTAATACATTAATTTATATCCTATGGAATATATATATAAGATAAAGATTAGATAAGATTCACATTATGTGTAGAAAATGTGGATACTAATCACAATATAAGAATACATTCATAATAATGTGGAAATAACATTTGAAAATTATACCCTTAATATCAAAGATCATAATTTGGAGTCAGGGAATAAAATATAGATGTTCATAACATATCAATTACAAGAGAAAATGGGTCCTGAGAGAATAAAATATGAATAATACATGGAATTTGGAATAAAATGAATCATACAATATAATTTCCACAATATTTATGGAAATATATCAGGAATATCAAAGTGGATTGGATTTTATCGCCATACTATTATAGTCATCAATGTTCACTCCCAGGACTATAATTATAGACATGTTCAATTACAAAACCAGTTTCACTCCCAATTATAGTCATGTGTTATTGAACATATTTCAATAGCCATTCTATTCATTTCTTACTGAACTAGGTTCACTCCCCGTTGATGCCATATCTAGAAGATGGGATATACATCACTACCAAATTCATGATAGTGAGATATAGGTCCCACCAGTTAGTTGTTATATTGAAACCATCATATTGTGTTATTAAATATCACCATTACATGGTTACAACATATACCGCACCACATAATGAAATACATATGTATGGTTTACACATGAAAATAAATCATTCGTCATATCAGAACACTTTTGTGAAATGAGTTTCATTAAAATTTCATCAGAACTATACCCAGAGAAATGAAACATAAATAATAAAAATTATGTAATTTTAAACATAAAAAACTATAAAATGAATAATGAAATCATTCTTAAAAAATTAAAATTTTCTTTTTCTAATTATATGATTTTAAAGATCAAGAAAATTATGATGGAAAAAAATATTATTTTAAATTTACCATGTAATACTATAATGGCGACATAATTTCATTAATCATGATTAATAGTGGGAAAGCCTTCTCATGTTTTATCAGAAAAATTTAAGAAGAACCATGTTTATAAAACAAAGAAAACACATGAAAACAAATATTTATAATTTAAAAAATATGTAAAATATATTAAAAAAATCGTATGAAAATATTATATTCATATTCAGAAATTATTTTATAATGCATGGAAATTTAATAAAAAGTTACTTAATATATAAATCAGAAAATACAATTTTCTAAATAAATATCCCATAAAAATATCATATCATTGATGTGAGGATTAATGAAATTAATAGATTTGTGTATTTGATATATATAAACAGAAATATTTGGAAATAAAATCATATGATAATAAAAAATGTCTTCACATGTAGTCATATAATTGAATAATAAATGATGCCAATTTTTAATCGAAAGAATCAAAATATGGGATAAGAATTCAATTTCAATTTTATAATCAGTCGAATCAAATTCCATGTGAAAGCAATTATTATAAAATAAAATGAAAAATAATATAAAGAAAATTATAATCATCATCCCATTAAAAAAATTATAGTATAGACACCAAAAATAAGAAATATGTGATAAATATTTCATGCATCTCATAGAAATAAATATGAGATAAATAACACATACCTCACGCTTCCCTTGTGTTTTGTGTACAATAACTACATGTAAAAATGATTAAATAACGCTAGAAATTAATTATACAACCATTTTAATATTTATATTAACATATATGATATATATATATGATATCTAATCAGTAATTCATTAATAATATTTTATTATTTTTATTGATTCATGTGGATTCATTTCCTGGTTTCATGATCAGTTTATTTCCGTATAATTTTGGATTTTCATGTCAAATGAAAATGAAACACCATAAGTGTAATGATATGGAATTGCTATATATGAAAAATAATAAATGGTAAAATATATTATTTAAAATTATGATGTGTATATTATTTAATTGATAAAATGTATAAGACAATTGTTTATTATATTTTACCGAGTTTTTTTGAACACCATAAAATAGTTTCATTATAAAAATTATTATATCTATATATTAGATATAGAACATGTAATAAGTCATAATGTATCAATTAATCTTGTATGTAACCAGAGTATTTGTATTACAGATTGTCTTGAAGGTGGTAATCTAAAAGGTCCAAAATCATTAATCCTAGACGGGTTTAACTGGTATAATTTAGCATATGGTTTTTTTATGTGAATAAGTTGATATAAGAGAAATGGTGGATATATGATATTCCATTAATAATATAACAGTATAGTATATCAATTAATATAGATTAACTATGCATTTATGGGTGATGTATTTATATAGAAGTTATAGAAAATAAACTAAAATAAGAGGCGGTAGTTTAAGACAGATACCTCTTGAGTATCACCTCATTGAAGGAATCATTTAAAGAACATGATTTTGGTATTTTGGTGGGACATGTAGAACTAGGATGTGGGGATAATGATTAGGGGAGTGTTTTTGTGATATTTGAAAAACAATTATGGAATATTACTAGAAATAGGTTAGTGAGTATTTTTTTTAATACTTAATTTGTGGTGGTTTTATGTGATCAAATAATGATTGTTTTATATTTATAGCCAACCACATTTTAGTGGAATTAATTTTGGTGAATTTGGATAATAATTAATTTTTTAATGGAGGTTTACACTCAATAAACACATTAAAAAACAATTTAATGTTTTTTATTTTTTGGGTTTTTATGCTTTTACCTATTAACTTTACCCGGATAAATTATTATACCAATATTGTGGCAAATATTTTCTTACCACAGTAAATTTTTGATGCGTAAATATAAAAACCAATTATAACCAAATTTGGACCAACTAATAAAAAATATTGAATCCATTTATTGATATTAAATAAACATTAGTTGAAAAATAACATTTATAATTAAATAATAAAGTCATACTGAATTTCTTTTTCGAAATATGCGTTTGTAATTCGAAAAATGCAGTAATACCAAAATAAAGTAAAAATTTATTTTAAATATAACTAATTCGATTATATGTTACTAAAAATTACTTATGTTAATTTAATATCAATTTAAAATCTTTAAAATAAATTTTAATATAATGTAAATGTGTTTTTTATAAAAATCATAATTTTTTTATTCACTAAAAAATGAAATATTTCATAAAATACTCAAAAACATTAATCATAATATAAATTTCCAGTATTAATATTTTTTTTTTCAATTTTATTTTTTAAATGATTCAAATATAATTTATATTTATTTATCATAGGAATAAATAAATTATTTCGAATTAAAACATACATTTGATTAATCAAATAACTTAATTAAAAATTAGATTTTATTTCTTATGAATTAATTAAAATATTAAATTTATGCTTGAAAATAATATTTTTATTTATGTGGAAAATTAAATTAATTAAAAATAATAATCGTTACTTTATAAAATTTTTTATGATAATAATACTTTTTGTTTTATATATGCTCATTTTTCAATAAAATCTAAACAATTGAAGAGATTACATTTATTTAAAAAAAGAGACCTAACATAAAAATGTGGGTTGTTAAATTCTAACCACACAAATATGAACTTCACCCACAAATTTTTTTCATTAATACAAAAAATGGTGATACATATTCTTCCTCAAATCATTGGAATCCGACATAAATTAATTTAAATGGTTGATTTCTTATCAACCATTAACTAGTTGAGTGTTTCTTTTTCGTGGAACATTATCTATTTCGTGGAACATTATCTATAAAATATAAAATATGTACATGTTATTTATATTCAGAAAAATATTTCTCCATAGTTATAAGCACTAAGATTAGTTTATATTAAGGATAAAATATGTAGTTCCTCTATATGGATACATAGAACTCATCATGAAATTGAGATAGATTTAGTGGAAGTATCGTTCAATAAGCTACTATCTTGATATGATTATGAATTTCAAACAATTTCATCCTCTAAATTTTAAATTTAACATCATAATTCAAATGTAGATATATTAAAATTCTTTTAAGGAAAGACCACATTAAGAAAAGGTTCAGTAAAAAACCTCTAAAAAAGGGGGAATGTAAAATTGGAAGATCGCCACATAACTAGAATTCAAATTAAGAGATTATTAGTTGAAGGTTAATACATGGACATAGAGGAGAATTATAACTACAGAGTTATGTTTGAGAATGAAATGAATCATGGGTATTATAAGGTTACACACCAGAAACCCAAAAAATAAATAGGTTTAAAAAAGATAATTAATATCATTGGAAACGATTTTAATCGGATATCGTTTTCATTTAAAATTATTGTGATGATATACATAGATTATATCTCCTCATATATTCTATATCACTCTATGATTATTCCCTGATCAATTTATTTTTAATTTCCTAATATAATAAAAGAGGATGATAATATATTTCCCACTGAAATAGTGGATCATTGGATCCATAATGGGAGGATAGGTAATTTTTTTTATCATTATTTATCATCATAAAAAAATTTAGAAATTGTAAATATGTACCAATAATCATATGGTTACATATTATATTAATATAAATAACCTATTACAATGTTCTTTAAAAAAAATTTGATTAACAATTACCCCTTTGAACAATTCATAAAAATTTAAATAAATTTTTTGATTTTTTGGAAAATAATATTTCTTATTAAATTCAAATTAATCCACAAAAAAAATGTTGTATAACATAATAGTAAGACATGAAAAATGTGATGATTATTATCATAAATTATCTAGATACAATTTGGTTACCTGAATTACCCAAGAAACATTTGTGAAAACATTATTTCTTTTAATAATTTACTCTTTCTCACACCATTAATCCCAAAATTATATAAACACAATCTAAAAAACACCTTCTTAACATTTTACTAATCAATTTTTTTGGGTATAAATATTATCCTATTTATAATATCATAATGAAACTTATATCTATCACACTAGTTTACCATAATCGTGAACATATTAATGTACATCTTCCCTTAACAACATGTTGTCCAAAAAATCAACCTCGTTCATGGTTACCTATACCATCCAAAAAATACATAAAAATAAATAATGAAAAAAATACTGAATGATTCCTTGGATTATTAATTATTTTTATATTATGTATAGGGAGATAATAACATGAAATTTCTATATTATTTTCATATATCTCACTCATAAAAAAATTAGGCATGACATTCCCTTGTAATAAAATCAAGATAAATGTTCCCTAAGTAACTTGATTTATATTATCCATTATGATTTTTTATGATTTACATGTTAAATATTCCTTCATAGGTTGTTTTGGATTATCATCATTATTATCCCATTGACAATGGAATTGATTAAGTTACTTCTTAGACTTCATTCATTTGAAATACTATAATGTGGGTGGTGAAATATTTGCAGTTATCTCTATATTATCTTCAGTAGATAACTTATTCCCATCACTTTGGTAATAAATTTACTGATGACATTGCATTGAAATCATAAAAAAATTAATTTTTACCTTTATACAATATCCTAAATAATTGTTCCCATATATTATGCATAAAAAGGTTCATTTCCTTCTCTCCATTTTTTTAGTATTTTATTTTAATTCAATTTTTAGACCCTTAACAAAAAATGATATTTTTTGCAACTCTAATATCTATATACCCCCTCAGACAACATCAACCTATTTATTCATAAGTACTGAATTGTCATATAGATAAAATCATTAGAATAATTTTTTTTAAGACACCAAATAATAGATCATGTTTACATTTAGTTTATATATTTACACTATAGTCATACAATGATAGCCTTGTATAATTTTACTCATTTTTACCAATGATTTCATTATAAATTTCCATAAGGTCAAGAAATTACATCTCCAACTCTCTGAGTAGAAAAATTTTAATGTACATTATAGGGAATATCCTGTAAACCACAACCCATATTTATATTTAATTTCTTCCTCATGCTTCATATTCATGATAGGACTCCACCATTTATTTTCATAGCAATATAGATTAGAAAATTATAGGATGAATTTTCCATGACCAAAGAATTGAATATTATAAAATATATATTAAACGGTTTTGATCCACATCACATTTATTAGTTTATTAGAAGATCAACTGAAATAATTTTAGTGTAGAATCAAATAGGACTCAAAAAAATATTGTTCCTTCTATTCCTCATATGGAAGTCCAATAACATTCATTTATTATTTGAGTATAGAAATAATATTTTTAATACCATAACCCATAAAATAGTATTACCCATGAGGATAATAATTTCATTTCCCATCACATTCATCATTAAAACGATTTTTTTAGGTTCCATCCATTGATTAAAACCAAAAATAGATAGCGTGAAAAATATAATCATTATAGAAAAAACACATAATATTATTACATTATATAATTAATATAAATATATGGAACATTTGTTTTAACTTATGTTATTAATAATCATTTTAAAAACAATATGAATGAAACCAATACTTAAATTTATGGTTTTTACTATGGTTTTCGGATCCATATTTCCAAGGGTTAACTAATCATTTCTCTAATACCCACTATAATGACCCATTACATTCATATATAAATATTAAAAATAAATATATGAATATTAATTCCATAACATAAAAAAACAAATGAATCCTTTGTGTTTAATATCATTGAAATCCTGGAAACAAAAAATCAGGCGCATAAAGCACAGATATTGCCTCCTTCTTATACCTCCATAACTATAACCCTTTGTGAAGTGTCATACATAATACAATCCTTTGTTTTTTGTGAAAAATAAATAGAAGAAGATGGTGATATAAAATTCTCTGTCTGGGTAAACAAGAGAGGTATCAATTTTATCATATTCATAAGGGTATAATAACATGAAAATAGAATTAAGAAATTATTCCTTTCACATCAAAGAACATAATCATGAGCCGTGGAATAAATAATAGATGTTCATAAGACATTATTAATAAAAGAAGATGATCCATGATAGAATGACATTATCATAATCCACATAATGTGGCATATACATATTCAGGGAAAATAATTTTTTTATTATACTCACCCTATTCCATGAACATCATAGTGGAAGGGGATAACTCCCCAAACAATCATAGTAGTAAATTTTCACCGAAAACACTATGAGAGAATAAAAATTTCATTAATGAACCAATTTTAACTCTCATTACAGTCCTACATTACTAAACTATGTTCAATATTCCTTCCAAACCTATCCTACTGATTTAGTTTCACTTCTCATGGATGTCCTATTTATCCCATTAGATAAAAAAATATTTCGCAATGTATTATAAAGTGATATAAGCCTCACATATCATTGTCTAGAGTGTAACCTCCATCCATTATCATAATTTAATCATTTTATATGATCATAACATGACAACCATCATATAAATAAATCCATTCAAATTCATTCCAAACCAATAGAAGTCATCAATCATATCCAAACACATGTAATTAAAGGAGATTCATAAATATTAAATCATATAATTACTCTTTGAAATGAAATGAAATTCATAAAAAACACTAATTTATATTCATAAACCATACATATCAATAATGAAGACATTATCCATCAATAAGATCCCCAGTAAAGTATACATAACATTGAATAATGCTATCATATATGGGAAGTATATTTGATTGATCAAATGAAAAAATTCACGAAAAAAATAACATTTCCATTTTCAAATTATTTATTTTAAATATAAAAACAATTATAATAAAAATTGGTCTTTCTGAATTACATTATAAATCTTCAAAGAACACATTAATTAATTAATGCATCATGATGTTGGTAAAATCCAAGGATTCTATAAATGATATAAATACATTACATTTGTATTTTTTTTGAAAAAGTAACAATGAACCTAATTTATAAAATGAAAAAATATATTAAATTAAAAAAAATTTCAAAAAGCAAATTTAAGAAAATATTATTTAAAAAATCATATTAGAATAGTAAATATCGTTTTGGAAGCAATTTTGAATCAATTGAATAAAAATTTTGTTATGAATTACCTTAAAACATTGTAATAAATTCAATTGTATGCCTCATAAATGTAATTATATTAAATTGATACAATGAATGATATGTAAATATATTCAATTTATTATATATACATAGAAAGTATTAACACCATATATTAAATTAATATGTGATTAATAAGTCATGAATCTCGCAGATGTATATGTGAGATGGGAAACTCTTACCTCGTGCTTTACATGAGTTATTCATAACATAAAACCTTGTATAAATGTTTAAATGATGTTATAAATTAATTAAAAATCCATTTATTTTTTATAATACCATATATGATACAATTGTAACATCGTACCACCCTTTCATTAATAATGTTTCAATAATTTCATTGTTTCTGTTGCGTTCGTTTAATGGTTTCATGGTTAGTTAATTTTTTTATTATTTTAATATTCATTTAAAATTGAAATGAAACAACATAAGTAAACTAAAATGGTATTCATGAACATAAATAATTATATATGGTTAAATATTTTAATTTTTTTTCTAAAATGAAGATGATTTATTTAAATCCATCTTAATGATAATTATTTAGTTTTTTTTTTGGTTTTGTCAAAAATCAAGAACTTCTTTTAAATTTTTTTAGGAATATATATTGGTTCCAAAACATGAAACAGATTATAATATACCAATTAAAAACTTATT
Organism: Viscum album; assembly: GCA_963277665.1. Lineage (NCBI taxonomy): Eukaryota > Viridiplantae > Streptophyta > Magnoliopsida > Santalales > Viscaceae > Viscum > Viscum album. The sequence goes on along the minus strand of OY728152.1, from coordinate 1,013,669,955 downwards.
TAACCATATTAATACTTTTATGACCAGTTGTGCCTGCAGAAATAGAAAACAAGAAATGTCCATAATAACAATGATGTTTAGACATCATAATATGGAAAATGGTTTCATTCCGTTAAATTTGGGGGATGATTAGTGGGGTAGATATATGGTATTTAATATTAAATATATCATGAAATTATATACATTATTATGGATTTCATATTGTTTTATGGGTCATAGTGGTGAAATGATGTTGGGAAAATAATATAAATTAAGATAGTTAATCTAAGTGTGTTTACTCGTGAATATCTCATCCTGTATGAGTGACTTTATGAAACATGAAATTGGTGAATGAGTGAGACCACTAGAAAAACGGAAATGGGGATATTTATAAGAATAAAAAGGTGTTAGTGAGGTGTAATACTTATAATTAATGAGAGTTTATTCTAAGTTATAAAATAGTAATTATATTATATTTTTAACAAGACTAATTTAGATTTAAATAATATTAAATAATATAAATGATAATTAATCTTTTATCGGATTTTTTTCTTCTTGAAACAATTCATTCACCAATTAAATGTTTCTGTTTTATGGTTTTTTATTATAATACCATATTAATTTAACATGATACTTAATTTTTAATATAATATGGTTTATCATCTTTTATCATTTGAATAAAATTTAAAATGTCCTTATAATATAATTTCAAACTTCTGAATCCAAATATTCAATAAATTTTAAAAAATAAAAACCATATATTTTTTAATATTATATTAAAAATTTCATCATAAAATATTCAATGAAAACATATTTTTTATTTAAATTAGCTTTTATGCTTAAAATTTTAATTTTAAAAAATTAATCTATAATGATTCATTAAATGTAAATAATTATATTTTATATATCTAAAATTTTTTACGTTACATGGAGAATAATTTCAAATCAAAAAACATATTTTAAAAATAAAGTAAATTTCTGTTTTATAAAAATAATTATTTTCATCAATAATTTTTGAAAATATGACTCCAAAAAATAATCATCATTTTATCAAACTAATTTTAAATAATAATAAAATATAATTTATATTTATTTCACATAAAAGGAAATAAAAATATCTTTGTCTGATGAATATTTATATTTGATGAAAAATGACTTCACTAAAATGTATTTCCTTATTTACTATGAATAAATTAATATATTAACAATGACTTTGAAAATAATATATTTAATATCGTCATATATACTACTCATTCCATCAGATTTAACTAATAGTTTATAATAGTTGTGTTAAAATAAAAATATTTTGTTCTTTGTTTAAGCTTAGTGTTCCATAAAACTTATCATACTGAAGAGGTAAATTTTATTAAAAAAAGTTACATTCCATAAAAGATAGGAACTCCGCCCAACAATGTGTAATCCTCTTTGTAAGACAATTTGATAAATGATATAGTGACACATGAGTCCAACTCTAGTAGGCCTCAAGTTGGCCACCTGCACTGAGTGTATAATAATCACACAGATGGGTGAATTACCACTAGTAGAACAACTACGAAAGAAATAGACAATACAGACACAAACCAACTCAAGAAAATACACCAATATGATAATTAATCCAAGTAATCATATGTAGTGTCATGAAATGTCTATAACAACTGAAAACAGGAAAATTCCAAGTTTCCAAAGGAAGTAAAACAACAATGACCACATAGCCCGAATAGCTCCTATAACCCCAAGCTAGTAGTAACCTTCCTGATCTTCAACCATCAACAAGTGGACAAAAAAATTGTATATAAGTATGGTGAGTATAAAATTATACATAGTAGGATCCACCCTGGATCAACTCATGAAAAAGTAATGAAAGAATCCTAATGCACACTAAACAAGAATTGAATCTAACTCACCACCTAAAAATCTATATTATGTTCCCAGAGTCCCCATGGGTACTCTCACAAAGTTTGGAATATAAGACTATATAATATAATAACGAATATCAAGGTTTCCCCACCACAACTTCCAAACTATTTTTCTACATTGCCATAACGTCTCACATCCAAAGAATATCTCTCCAAAAGGACTTCCCACAAGCACCTGGATGTATCATGACCACATGAACCTCATAAAATACCACCACTATGTCCACATAACAAATATAACTTGGTATTTTTTAGGAGCCACCACAGCTTGCATAACATGTATCACATGTCCGATATTATACCTCGTGCCATTACAACCTACAAGGCGAGTATTGATCCTCAAGAGATCAAATCCTCTAAAAGTTAAACCTATAATAGTAAATAGGAATAAATATCAATAATATATTAGTGAGAATATCCACAATCCATTAAATTCCTCTACATAGATATATGGGGAAAAATAACTGGCATTCCTTCATGAACAATTAACACCAAGAGAATATAGTGGGGCCAAAGGGGGTAGTCATCCATCCATCCTCCCACCAAAATGTTTGGGAAAATACACCCCCTAGGACATAGAATCTATTGTGTGTTAGTTTCCCAAACCAATAGGTTGGAGTAGAGTATTAAAATAGAAATTTAGATAATATAATAAATCTCACAACCACACAATTGGAATATCCTAGTCTTAGAATTAAATGCCACTAACGTCTCTCAGACTCCTGACTACCATAGCTAAGACTAGATATCCAATAAGCAAACAACCATTTAAAGAGATTTATTAATATTATTATCAATTTATAACTATTTGAATTTATTTAATTAATTATTTAATAATTAATTAGGTGTTATTAATTACTCATTACATTTCATTATCATCACACCATGTTTTATGCCCTATAGGCATAACCAAACCACGTCCACAACTTCTCAAAACTATTACCTAAGAAATTCAACCATGAATGATCCAACAACAGGTGTTAACATTATATATTTGATCATCTATTAATATTATTATTACATTCCCATATTTTCATGAATTCTAGAAAAAAAAACTATGCTACCAAACAATAGGGGCTCATCATGGTGGGTATATGGACTATATATCGATCTTTTACCGCCTATATTAGAAGCATATACCCATCCATCCTCGAGAAGAATATAAAAAATTATGTGGAATTCCATGTGATTTTTCTCCTCCTTTGGAAGGAGGGTAATCATGACCATCATTTTTAAGCAGTGCAGAATACAATGTAGATAAAAAACCAAAAAGATTAAACAAGAATCCAACATTCATAACTGACGTATTTTATAATATTTGGTGCCCTCCCTGGAACCCACATGAATAAACCAATGCATCTCGCCACTCAATACATTAACTACTACCCCAATACCATGGCCTTCATGCCCCACATTCCCAAAAATCCTCACAGGCTCATCCATCCCATGCTCACACCACAATAGATGCATCAGGAAAACAATCATCAAGAAACTAGGACCTCAGACCCAAGAATAGTATCATGCCTTCACACATAAAAAGCACTCACTCCTCAAATAATAAAGATCTTGTCCTTTATAAGAAATATGGTAACTCAAAACCATTGTAGGCATTTTCTTTTAGCAAAAATCTAATTAATTAATCCATCCTGAATTTGTATGTTGATTTAATCATGCATATCTACATCCCCTTGATTATCAACACTAAACCACAACATTAAAAATATCCAAAAACGTGCATATATATCTTTATCAAATTAATTTACAACTAATATAAGCTTTACGTTCATTGAAAATCTCCATCAGTAACAATATGATAAAAAATGCATTAATAGATTTCTTATTGAGTCAATAAGGTTTTATTATGACTTTTCCATTCCTCTAATTTTTAGAATCATGAACACATTATTTTAGGGAAAATTATATTTTCCCTAAATATTATTCTCTAAGGAAAGTTACCATTATCTAGGGAAAATATCTATTCTCTAAGGAAGGTTTTCATTGTCTATATAAATTTTATTCTTGCCTATGTTTTCTTTGTTTTATGTTTAATAACTCAAAATCTAAATCATTTTATTACTATGGTAAAATTTGGTTTCATATCTAAAAACTCACAATATTATAATTCATTATATATAGAGAGTTTTGTTTTCGGGTTCCGAATTCTAGGAAATTCTGGATCCAAATTCCTTGAAATTCAGACTCTGAATTCTCTAAAATTAAGACACTAAATTTTCTAAAATTCAGTCTACAAATTCTATGATATTCAGACTCCAAATTCTCTCAAAATCAGACTCCAAAATCTCTGAAATTTATACTCTGAATTCCGCATAATTATAACACAAAATTACTCTTAATTCCAACTCAAAATTCCTCAGAAATAAAACTCTAAATTCCTCAGAATTTAGACTCTGAATTCCTTAGAAATCAGACACCAAATTCCCTTGAATTGTGTGGTTCTGAACATCTTGTTCAGATTGCATCGTGTGACTCAATTTTTTGGTGAGAATAATTGAGGTCTACTATGTATAGGAAGATAGAGCAGTTGACTACCTTAAAGTGAGGGGAATTTGATGGATAATAAGAGAGAGTTGTCGACTACCATAATGATCGTGGGATTGAGGGGATATCAAGATAGATTCTGTTATTCTTAATGAGGGATTACCCTAGTGAGGGTAATACATATATTCATGAATGTATAAATCATGGGACCTTTATCCATGTTTGTTGGATACCCTACTCATTGGGTTAAAATATTCCATAATGGTAACTTGTTTTTTTTTCATGTTTATTTTCACTAATTTTTTACAAAGGATGAAATTATAACCTTCTTATAGTTTCTTATACTTTTATATACTTTGATAAGTAATATTCTATACACTTTAGGCTATAATATTTTCATTGTATCGTTTATTATGTTTCATTTCTATAAGCATATTTGAGAACATATAATGTTTTTTTAGTATAACTAAAAGAGATCTTGTGAATTTACCTTGTTTAAAATTATTAATCATTTCTTTCCGTAAGATTAAAAAATCATTATTTTAATCATACAATTCACCCTCCCACCCTCATGTTTTTGAGCATCTAAATCATTATTTTGATCCTACCGTTGGAATCAAAGGAGGTCTTTGAAATACTTATATTCACATATAATTTTTATTCCTCTCTTTTTTATTATTCTAAATTTTTCCATGCTTAGGGATTTTTATCTTTTCTTACAAAAAAGTTCTACTAACAAGTTTTTGTGGAAAGATATTTTCTTATATAATGGAAGGAATGATTTTCCGTTCGATTGAAAGATTAAATACTACCAGACCAACAATTTTGAATGGCATTGATTTTGAGTAATAGATAGATTGAATGAAGTATTTTTTTTATTAATACTAGAGTATTATACATTATAATTTTTACTAGATATTAAAAAATTCAGGAAAATGATGTCAAAACCATCTAGAAAGAATAAAATTTAGAATATCAACTAAATTAGATGGTACCCTATACTTTTTTGTATTCTATAACCCAAAATATATATAGTCATATTTCTTCTTGTGATGTCGTTAAATGCATCTTAATGAAATTGGAAGTAACTCATTTTGGTACATCCAAATATATAGAAACTAAAAGGGCTATTCTTAGTGCATAATGTCATTGATTTCTATTTTATTATGGATAACAAGTATGCAAAGTACAACAAAGGTTTTCATTATTTTTAATATTTTACAATCTATGGTTGATAAAGTTCTAGATTATGAATCTCTTGTAGACACAATTATAGATATCTTTCCAAATGAGTGGGAATCTACGAGAACAACTATTTATGAGAATAAGAAAATATATCAAATTACTCTTGATGAGATTTTTGGAACTCTTTTTCAACATGACACAAGAATGAAAAGATTTGACGATATGCATAAAAAGAAGACTGAAAATGGAACTGTATCATATACTTCTACTAAATCACAAAAACCTGAAAGGGATACAATATCCAATTATAAGAAAGTCCTCGTTTTATCTGAATCTAGTGAAAGTTAACATTCTAATAATGAGATAGCCAATATTTCTCTAAGGATTAACAATATAGATAGATAGAAATACATTCACTATAATTATAAGATGAATGAAATAAAAGGTCGGAATGATAATGAAGTCATATGCTATGAATGCAAAAGAGCAGGGCATATCAGGCCAGATTGTCCTTTGCATACGAAAAAGGATAGAATGGAAAATCATTCTGAGAGGAATAAAAAGAAGTATTACAAAGCTAATGTTAATTTTTTTTAAAGCCAATGACACAAGGAGGGCCAGTGGTGGTGACTCTTTTGATGAATCCTCAGAGTATGAATCTTCATGTTAGAAGAATATTTTTCTACTTTCCAAATTACCCATTGAAAATTATTGTCTAATGACCAAGGTGTACAATAATGAATTTATCTCTAATTTTACACTGAATTCAAATTATAATGATGATATATATTATGAACGTCCAGATGATGAATCCTCCTAATTGAAAGACAATACATTACCTTCCTATGATAAAGTGTCTTGGTTTTATAATAAAATTGATAATGAAAATTTTAAACTCCAGAAAAAGATTCAAATGATGTGTCATACCTTTATAAATATCTCTATATGAAAACATTTTATTTTAAAATTATTACCAAAAATCCTAAGGAAGTAAATTCTGATAAGGATAAACTTTCTATGGATCTTTAAAATGTAGTTTCTAAAAAGTATATTTTAGAGACTAACTATAATTCTAAAAAAATGTTTTTTTGGTTAAAAAAATGGTTATAAAACTAATGTCAGGAATATTTTCCTTGAGGATGTGTTTTCCAAACATTACCTCTAGTAAGGAAAACTTTTTCATGATGTATTGCCTAATTCACCCTATATGTAATCGTTCTAGATTTGGTTGTGCCCATTCTAAACCAGTTTTCAATCATGAAATTTTTTTCTCAAATTGATCCATTATTCACTAAATGACATTGTCGTGGACATTTGGAAAAAAATCCTTAAATAAAATATAGTCTTTAGGTTTTCATAAATCTTATTTTTTTATGAAATTGTGGATAACTAAAATCATTATTTCTAAAATTTCGAATTCCATGAATGTTTGGGTTTAAAAATTCTAACTATTTTATTTTTAGGAAAAAAATGAATGTACCAATATAAATACATGGTACATGGATTGTGTATGTTCCCGATATGTGACTAGTAATAAAAAATATTTTAATATATTATCAAGAAGAAATGAGGAAAAGTAACTTTTAGAGATAATTCTCATGGAGTAATCAATGGAATAGGAAACAATGTTCTTCTAGGAAAAACATTGATTTAAAATGTATTATTTATTAAGGGCTTATGCACAACCTCATTATCCTAATTCAATTATAGGATGGAGTTTAACTTTTGAATTTTAGGAATGAAAAATTATGAGATCACAATTCCAAATAAGAATGTATTCTTTCTTCCCATAGGAAATAGAATGTATAAACACAAAAATCATAAGACATTGGAATAAATATCTACCTTTATTTAGTGCAATTAAAGTTTAATAATAGTTGTGGCATAGATTGTGAAGACAATGTAACCTTCATAAGCTATGAAAAATCTCAAATAAAAGACTTGTTATGGATCTACCAGAGCATAGATGTGATTCTTCAAAAAAAATTAGCATTTTCAATCTGGGAAGCAACATAAATCAAGTTATAAATAAATCATTGAATTCCAAAATTCTAATGCATTATAATTAATGAATATGTATCATTGAGTTCCAACACAAACTAGAAATATTGGAGGAAAATAATATTTATTTGTCTTAGTTATTGATTACACTAAATTTATGTGGGTCTATTTTCTAATAATGAAATTAGAAGATTTTTCCTATATCAATAATTTTAGATCCCATGTTAAAACATAAAATAATATTCCATTGATAATTATTCATAATGATCATAAGGGAGAATTTCAAAATTCTAATTTTAAAATTTTTTTAGTAAAAAAAGCATTACTCATAACTTCTCAGCCCTAAGAATTACTCAACAAAATGGTGTTGTTGGATGAAAATAAAATTCAATTCTTCAAGATATAACCATAACCATATTGAGTGAATATTTTTTTGCTCAATAATTTTGGGCTGAAATTGTTAGTACTTCTTTCTATACAATAATTAATGTTTTTATTGGACCTTTTCTTAACAAAACACCTTTAAAATTGTGGAATGGTATACAACCTAGAAATTACAACTTAAATTTATTTGGTTTCAATGTATTCATTCTGAATACTAATGATAATTTACCTTAATTATCACCCAAATCGGATTAATGAATTTTCCTCGGCTACTCCACAACTTCAATGGATTATATAGTTTTTAATTAAAATACTTGTACTATTGAATAAAAATTTCATGTTTTATTTGATGAAATTAATCCATTTGTTTTTAAATATCCCCAACCTATATCTTCGAATGTGTTTTCAGAAATTGATTATCAACCCATGATATAAGAGCTTCCTGATAAGGAAAATGTTTCAGAAAATATGTCTGAATCATTTAACTTAGATTATTTCCTACAATATGTTAATGAATAGGTATTAAAAAACCTAAATTAGTTGTTTCATAAGAATCATTCAAGTGATAATATCATTGGTGATGTAAATCAACCTATAAGGACTAGAAGTTCCTTAATAAATATAGTAGAAAATCATGAATTCATGCCCCAATTAGAATAAAAAAGCACTGATGATATATTAAGCAATGATGATGGGATAAAATCTATTCATGGTGAGCTAAATGAATTCGATAGGAACAATATTTGGACCGTGATTGATAGACCATAGAAAACATATGGTATTTGAGTAAAATGGGTCTTCAAGATTAAATGTATAAGGCCCCATCCTTAAACCTTACTTAATATTGAATTAAATGAATAATTCACATCGAGGATCTTTTCAGGTTTAGAGTTTTAGAGAATTAGGAAATAACTATTACATCTCAAAAGATTAAAAAGTAGAAAGTTCTACTAAATTTCCATAAAATAAAAACTCATAAAAAGAAACATCTCAAGTTCCATGTTTTATATAGCATGACTTTTCCTTGGTCCCATCCATGACCCTATTCCACATTAGGTCCTGTGAAAAACATTTCAAAAAACATGGGGTGAGCATAAAGATCTCAGTAAAGGATACAGAAAGAATAAAAACTGTTAGTTTATCAAAACAACAAGTAAACCATGTATACATTATCAAAGTAATACTTTTCACCTTTATGAAGTAGTAAAAACTCTTCACCTGAATAAAAGATCATTACTTACACTTTTGTAACCAAAGGATTACCATAAAACCCATAAAAAGATCACATAACATATAAAGGTATCTTGGTACATAAACATACTTAAGTGTAATAACCATACGGTCGACATCCACACATAATTAATGGAATAGCCATATGGCTGACATCCACACATACTTAATGGAATAGCCATACGGCCGACTTCCATACCCAATGCATTGGAGGTTATAACGTAACCACCCGTCCTAGTATTCACAGCACTACCCGTCATATGGTTTATCATGTAACCACCCGTAAAATGTCCACGTACCATCATTACACATAAAATATTTAAAATATAAACATTTCAATAACAACATTTCATTTTCAATCACAACAAGTAATTCGAACATATTGAATTAATCACTCCATTTTCAAAAACTATTTAAAAGTGATTTTTGAATCAAAGTGTCCCATACCACTTTGAAGCTTTTAATGGAATTATAATTTTAAAACATTAATGTCCATATAAATAAATACTGAAAACCATTTAGAAAACATGGAAATTAAATATAATGATTTAGAATAATAAATCTTTAAAACATTTAAAACGACATTTTTGTTAAATAGTTTTTAACAAAATGAGAGACTCTTGAATACAAATTATAGCAGAATAACATTTTGTTCGCACTTTATAATATCATGAGAATAAAGGGATTCATGATATAATATGTCAAAGGATAGTATACACACCATATAAGAGTGAATTGGTTCATATCAACAATGAAGTCTCAAACGAAATGTAAAATGAGATGAAATCCATTATAAAGAAGGTATCCTTAAATTAAGGAGAAATCAATCTCAGAATTATGTGTGACAAATATAAATACACCCAATATAAGTGGATATTAAGTTTAAAACAATAAAAGTTCATTCACACATATTCAAATGATCACATATTCAATAACTACATGTTGAACCCAAAGAAATCGAAATTGGGTTAAAAAGTTCCCTTGGTAAAATTCGACAGCCTAACAGCGTCACTTCAAAATTCAGAAAATGAGTTGCTGAGAGATAAAAAGGGTATATCATCACTTGGAAATAAAATTTACATCAATAATGATATAGAAGAACATATACCAACATAATAGTATGTGAATTAAAAGACATAACAAAAGAAGACTTTTAAAAAGAGGAGGGTGAAAGGTTCCCTTACCAACTTGGGTAACATTCGAAACATACACCCCGTGAAAGAAGGACAATACAACATTGATGTAAATACTCATAAATGAAATTATATTACACAATGAGTAAAATAATGGGCATTACATACACCACTCAAAGGAAATTGTGGCAAATGTAGCATAAATCTCACAGGAATAAGAGTGAGATGAAAAATTCCTTACGAAAACTCGGCAGCCTAACGGCGCCACAAAAATGGATTGATAAGATCAAATAGGGTCTCTCATCATATTAACATAAATATTACAGAAATATGAATATAAAAGAACATCCCCCAACATAACAAATATGAGCTTAAAATAAGTGACATAAAGGAGAGTACTTAAAAAGAAAGAGAGAGGTTGGATCTCTTACGAAAATTCGGCAGCCTAAAGGCGCCACTCAAAACTTCCAAAATGGATTGATGAGAGAGAATAGGGTCACTCATCATATGAACATAAAAATTACAGTATGATTAATATAAAATAACATCCCAATCATAAAAAATATGAGCTTAAAAGGAATGACATAAAAGAGTGTACTTAAAAAGAAAGAGAGGAGTATGATCCCTTACCTCGGGTCCGACATGACTCGATCGTTCTTTAAAGTTCTGAATAATAAACTTGAGTTAATTTATACTTTCTTAAGAACCTTTTTCAAGTTCATTATTCCTTTTATATCAATTATTGACATGTTATAAACATTATGTAATTACTTAAGTTAATAATGTTTGTTTTTTCGATATTTGGTTCTTAAGTCAAAAGTGGACTTGTTACAATTACATGTTGTTCGTGTGGTAAAAGGTTCATTATATCCATAATGACATTCCTGATTTGCATATCATATATATCATATATATCTATCATATACATGTATTTATAATATCACATAATCATTAAGAGGTAAGAAATGAAATGCACCGTTCATGGAGACCGTAAGTTGTACGTACGCATGAACGCTACTTTAATTTCTATGTCATATTAAAAATGAATGATATATATATATATATATATTATAATTACAGTATAAAATATATGTTATATAGGTCACATATGATAATTAATTTCATTATTTATACGTTCCATGTATTGCATGTACGAGTCACATCACTTGAGGGGACGGTAGTCCACACTTCCTCATATGAAATTATCGCATTTACAGAACATGAAAAGAATAATAGTATGGTTTAAATATAAAATAAAGAAGAATATAGTAAAAATAAATACAATATATATCATATATAAAATACAGTTACATCATAATGGCCACCTTTAAAGGTGTTAAAAAAATATTGAACAATCATCGTTTCGTGAGGTAGAAAATCGCCAACCACAGAAACAATATGTTCTTTAACCATTAGATGAAGGTGTGTGTAAGTGTAGCTCGAATCCTTCTTATAACAACATCCTAGTGTATTGAAGATACTGGATTTGTTACAAAAGAAATGAATAAAAAGATTTTATGGGGTTGGAGAAGCAAAATAAAATAGAAGGACACAAGTGAAGGCATTACCTTAAAATCGGGTAACTCCCTTTGGTTTGATCTCAAAGGCTTCCTTGGGAAGACTTCTGCCCAAAGTGAGGCTTCAAGGAGTTATAGAGGGATTTTTAGAGACAAAATGGGAAGTGGTTGGCCAAGACAAAGGCTTTGGAAGTGTGGGTAAGGAGGTAGAGGTGGGGGCCTTTTATAAGAGGAGAGGAGGGGCACTCATGGAAAGTAAAGAAATGTTACTTTATTTTAAATTGCGTTTCGGATTTAAAAGGTCCCACATTGATCAAATTCGTGGATAATGTGATAAGGGTTCAAAATCCACCCATGAAATATGTTTTGGACATGTGTAGGTCTTAGATTTTACATTATCTTTCCATTTTATTTAAATCGTTAAATAATGAGGTCATCGTTGCATCATCATGATGTCAAAATTAATTTAATTTATTTAAAGTCTAAAAATTATAAAAAAATACTACGATGTGGGAAAGCTTTTTATCTTTCCATTTATTATTTATAGACAAAAATCTGACTTGTATAACCCCATGTAAAAATTGTTTTAGTAAAAAATATCATGTTTGTGTCATTTTTACATTAACATTAAATAAAAAGATATTTATGTCATTTTCCAACCAAAGTGGCTCCATGGGGTCCCCAAGTTGACCCATGGATTTTCTTGGTCGCCCATGACACATCCAATGAGGATAGGACATGTGTCAAGGTCATTTAATTTTATTAAAACATTATTCTTACCTTAAACTACACTAATTACCTCTAATCGCGATTAAAAACATAATAAGTTACTATCCACCAAAAAATTATTTTTATCCCATTGAACCACATTTTACTTCTTAATGACAACCATTTATGTCGGATTTTTGAAATTCAAAACACAATGATGGCAAAATTTCATTTAAACGGAAATTTAGTTTTTATAAGTACCACTTAGTGGTTTCACTATTCATCAAAAATTGATGTTTTTCAGAAAATTACCAAAAGTTCACCCTAAGCTATATTTGATATTCCGAATTAAAAAATGATGTATATTTTACAAAATTAAGAACATATAAGTTACATTAATTAATTTAATAATTAATTCCCGCTATCAAAACAAATAACGTGTTTTTATGAAACAAAATGTATCAAAAGATTGACACTAGTTTAAGTCCGATTTCAAAGTGAAATTAATTCCAACGACCACTATTGGATTAAATGGTAAAAATATATTCTAATTTAACTTTAAAACCAATTCAAAAGATATTATAATCATATAAATAAATTAGATTAAAAGAGGTTTTGAATTAAAATACAACATTTTTCACTATTCATTAAAAATTGAACTTTTCTGGAAAAATAATAAAATTTACACAAAGTAAATTTTGATGTCCCGATTCTAAATGGGAATTTTATTTTGTCAAAGATAACACATAAAATTGTAAAAAAGTGGATTTAAAAGATGTTCTCCATCAAAAGTCGGTTAATCGACCTTTTAAATAATATTAGAATGTTTACGGTTAAAATTGGATTCATTTTCATTTTTAATCCTCTAACATTTATTGTAAAAAGTAAAAATATTTGACAAACATATATAAGCATTTTTTAGTTAGTTCTGTTCATTCCCGCCATTACAACGGTTAGGCGTTAACTACTAATTAAAATAATATTATTTTATTATTAGAGTGCAACGTAAGATTCCCAAGAAAGTCATTGTTGCGTGTTGGGTACGCCATCGAGCATAGCATCCACTTTAAAGTAATATTTATATTTTATTCCCAAATATGGATAAATGTGAAAATGTCATACTCTGTATTTACCTGGGGTGTTACATCCTTCCCCCCTTTTGGAAATTGCATCCTCGCAATTTTAAAATTGGGCTCGGAAACATCCTTGAAAGTCCCACATCAGAACAAGTGTCGGTAAAAAAATCACTTTAAAATAAAGGGAGAGAAGTACATAGGTCACCCGAGTTAACCCATACTATGAATACAAGTAGGAAAATATGGATATGGAAGAAAAAACAAAGGGTCATGTTCTGATGGAGAGTGATAGTAAACATGTCTAGGAGAAAGTTAACCATAAGAACACCACAAACTTGTGATGGGTTATACGGTATTCGATTCCCCAGTAAGAAAAGTTAATAGACAAAATTTTTGTTTTAAGTTACTTTTTATTGAGGAATTTATTCATAAGGAAACATTATCACTTATCATGTTGACTTTCAACTTTTACTAGATTCCTTAATCACACTCATATTTTCTCCAAAAGACGAGTATTTAGGAAGACTTTTTCACATTAAGAGTATTATAATCAATTTTTATAGAATCACCTGATCCACAATAGGGAACTATATACTTTCCATGTCATTAGACTCTAACCAAAACCAAAACCAAAAAGGCTAGTACAAGATCAGATAATCCAGAAAAGGATAACCCTTTATAAAAAGAAAATATATTCTTAATCTCCAAAATTTGTCCAGAAAAACCCAAAGTTCAACAAGGACTATTCGATAAATAAATTGTCCAGAAAATGATTCAAAGTAAACAAAACTAATATTGAAAGCCAAATATTTGAAGGATTTAGTCACATAGTCTTCCAAGTTAACTCGTAACATTTCTCTCCAAACAACATCAGTTCATCTTAATGTCTGGTATTGAAAATTAATTAACCTAATCACATATCCTCTATGATAGGTTAATAAATTTCCATAGATAACCCAAAATCAACTTACTCTTAATTCATAAAATCATCTAACTAAAAAGAATCAGTCAAAATAACCAGGTACTTCACGTAGTCTAGTGGTAGGTGATAAATACCAGTCACACTTTGTGTGTGGGTTCGATTCCCACATCTTTGTCCGACGCGACGGGTTGTCACACGGTCTGCGTGTTGTCCTTTTTCAAAACTATATAATTCTCAAATTATTCCAAAAAAGAGATAAAATCATCAAAAATAACCATAACATAATTTAACCGCAATTTAATCTCATTCCTTTCACTTCTATCATAACATATAGTAACCCATAATTACCTCAAAAGTAAGGATCATATAAACACAAATAGTTCTTTATAACTATGTCCAAAAACGAATAGATTACTATTATTTGAATAAAATTTTTCATATATCAAACATAAGTGTTACACATACTATAAAAAGTCTTCTAATGTACCCCACCATCAAAGGACACTTTATACTCTTAAGAATTTCACCATAACTCTTGAAGCCCATATATTTTGACTTCTTACTCATTCAACATTCTTCATGATCCATTACCATTCCTTTAAAACTTATTCTGAAATACATCTTCCCTACAAACAAAATCATGAATCATATCCTAAGATTCCAATATAGAAAAAAAAAGTTAAGAAATAATCCATACCATTGATTGGTCATTGTCAGTTTCTTCATCCTCAATAGGAATGGCATTAGGTATTGGTAAACGATTATTAGTATGATATTGGTGATCCCATTCACGAAACATCTTCATAGGAAATGTGTTTGAATAATGACCATGAACACCACATTTAAAACATTCAATTGATCCCTCAGAAAGAACTTCTTTCCCTTTCCTTGAGTCAACTAGATGCTTCCTTTTCCATGGCAGGTTCTTGCTTTATGACCATTATTTCCACATCTATATCATATTTCATTCCCTTTGAAACATTTTCCTAGGTGTTTCTTTCCACATCTATGACACATAGGTTTTTGAACACACGTACATTTATGATTATTACCTGTAGTTCCGTGGGGATTTGTTTCTCGCATATATGATGCCTTATAGAAATCACCAAGGTTTAGGTGGTCAATCATGACTCCAGATAGTTGGTTGAGGATAAACACAAGAGTTCTCATTGCAGCTTCCATATCATTCAGTTGCTCGCTCAGAAAACTGTCACAGTTTCCTTCACATCCACCATTACCTTGGTTCCTGCTAGATACATCCATTTACTAAAACCAAAAAGGTCAGTGTGAGTATATCAAAAAAACCATCATGTACTAAAGAGGAATATAAACACTAAGATATACTTACTCATTCACTTTATCTAAAACTAGGACTGTTTATGAAATCCTAACCATTATGGTCATGTCACTTAGGCTTAAAGAATACCCTAACCTATAAAGTTATCTAAACCGACCTTTGATACCAACTATAAGGCCCCAGCCTTAAACCTTAATTAATATTGAATTACATGAATAATTCACATCGAGGATCTTTTCAGGTTTAGAGTTTTAGAGAATTATGAAATAACTATTACATCTCAAAAGATTACAATGTAGAAACTTCTACTAAGTTTCCATAAAATAAAAACACATAAAAAGAAACAAGTCTAGTTACAAGTTTTATATATCATGACTTTCCCTTGGTCCCATCCTTGACCCTATTCCACATTAGGTCCTGTGAATAACATTTCAAAAAACATGGGGTGAGCATAAAGAGCTCAGTAAGGGATACACAAATAATGAAAACTGTTAGTTTATCAAAACAACAAGTAAACCATGTAAACTTTATCAAAGTAATACTTTTCACCTTTATGAAGTAGTAAAAACTCTTCACTGAATAAAAGATCATTACTTACCCTTTTGTAACCAAAAGATTACCATAAAACCCATAAAAAGATCACATAACATATAAAGGTAACTTGGGACATAAACATACTTAAGTTGAATAACCATACCGTCGAATTCCACACATACTTAATGGAATAACCATATGATCGACTTCCACACATACTTAATGGAATAGCCATACGACCGACTTCCATACCCAACGCATTGGAGGTTATAACGTAACCACCTGTCCTGGTATTCACGGCACCACCCGTCATATGGTTTATCACGTAACCACCCGTAAAATGTCCAAGTACCATCATTACACATAAAATATTGAAAATATAAACATTTCAATAATAACATTTCATTTTCAATCACAATAAGTAATTCCCAGATATTGAATTAATCAATCCATTTTCGAAGACCATTTAAAAGTGATTTTTAAATCAAAGTTTCCCATACCACTTTGAAGCTTTTAATGGAGTTATAATTTTAAAACATTAATGTACATATAAATAAATACTGAAAACCATTTCAAAAACGTGGACATTAAAGATAACGATTTAGAATAATAAATCTTTAAAACATTTAAAACGATATTTCTGTTAAATAGTTTTGAAAAAAAAGAGAGACTCTTGAATAAAAATAATAGCGGAATAACATTTAATCAGAACTTTATAATGTCATGAGAATAAATGGATTCATGATATAATATTTCAAAGGACAGTATACAAAACATATAATATTGAATTGGTGCATAACAACAATGAAGTCTCAAAAGAAATGTAAAATGAGATGAAATCCATTATAAAGAAGGTATCCTTAAATTAAGAAGAAATCAATATTAGAATTATGTGTGACAAATATAAATACACCCAATATAAGTGGATATTAAGTGTAAAATAATAAAAGGTCATTCACACATATTCAAATGATGACATATTCAATAACTACATGTTGAACCCAAAGAAATCGAAATTGGGTTAAAAAGATCCCTTGGTAAAATTCGACAGCCTAACGACGTCACTTCAAAATTCAGAAAATGAGTAGATGAGAGATAAAAAGGGTATCTCATCACTTGTACATAAAATTTACATCAATAATGATTTAGAAGAACATATCCCAACATAATAGTATGTGAATTAAAAGACATAACAAAAGATGTCTTTTAAAAAGAGGAGGGTGAAAGGTTCCCTTACCGACTTGGGTAACTTTCGAAACATACACCACGTGAAAGAAGGAAAATACAACATTGATTTAAATACTCAGAAATGAACGTATATTAAACAATGAGTAAAATAATGGGAATTACATACATCACTCAAAGTAAATTGTGGAAAATGTAGCATAAATCTCACGGGAATAAGAGTGAGATGAAAAATTCCTTACGAAAACTCGGCAGCCTAACGTCAACACAAAAATGGATTGATGAGATCAAATAGGGTCTCTAATCATATTAAAATAATGTTTACAGAAAGAGGAATATAAAATAACTTCCCCCAACATAACAAAGAGGAGCTTAAAATAAAGGAGATTACTTAAAAAGAAAAAGAGAGGTTAGATCTCTTACGAAAATTCGGCAGCCTAACGGCGCCACTCAAAACTTCCAAAATGGATTGATGAGAGAAAATAGGGTCTCTCATCATATGAACTTAAAAATTACAGTAAGAGTAATATAAAAGAATATCCCAGTCACAAGAAATATGAGCTTATAAGTAATGACATAAAAGAGTGTACTTAAAAAGAAAGAGAGGAGTAGGATCCCTTACCTCGGGTCCGACTTGACTCGATCATTCTTTAACGTCCTGAATAATAGACATGAGTTAATTTATACTTTCTTAATAAAAATTTTCAAGTTCATTGTTCCGTTTATATCAATTATTTACATTTTATAAACATTATGTAATCATTAATGTTAATAATGTTTTTTTTGTCGATATTTGGTTCTTAAGTCAAAAGTGGACTTCTTACAATTACATGTCGTTCATGTGGTCAAAGGTTCTTTATATCCAGAATGACATTACTGATTTGGATATCATATATATCATATATATCTAGTATATACATGTATTTATAATATCACATAATCATTTAGAGGATAGAAATGAAATGCACCGTTCATGGAGACGGTAAGCCTTACGTACACATGAACGCTACTTTCATTTATATGTCATATTAAAAATGAATGATATATATATATATTATAATTCCAGTATAATATATATGTTATATAGGTCACATATGATCATTAATTTCATTCTTTATACATTCCATGTATTTCATGTACGAGTCACATCACTTGAGGGGGCGGTAGTCCACACTTCCTCATATGAAATTATCGCATTTACACAACATGAAAAGAATAAAAGTATGGTTTAAATTTAAAATAAAGAAGCATAGAGTAAACATAAATACCATATATATCCTATATAAAATACTATGACATCATAATGGCCACCTTTAAAGGTGTTAAAAGAATATTGAACAATCATCATTTCGTGAGGCAGAAAATCGCCAACCACAGAAACAGTATGTTCTTTAACCATTAGACGAAGGTGTGTGTAAGTGTAGCTCGAATCCTTATTATAACAACATCCTAGTATATTTAAGTTACTTTAGTTGTTACAAAAGAAGTGAATAAAAAGAGTTTAGGGGTTTGGAGAAGCAAAATAAAACAAAAGGACACTAATGAAGACATTACCTTAAATTCGGGTAACTCCCATTGGTTTGAGCTCAAAGGCTTCCTTGGGAAGACTTCTTCCCAAAGTGAGGCTTCAAGGAGTTATAGAGGGATGTGGAGAGACATGATTGGTAGGGTTTGTCTGAGCCAAATTCTTTGTATGTGTGGGTAAGGAGGTAGAGGTGGGGGCCTTTTTTAAGAGGAGAGGAGGGGCACTCGTGGAAAGTAAAGAAATGTTACTTTATTTGAAAATGGGTTTCGGATTTAAAAGTTCCCACGTTGATATAATTCGAAGATATGGTGATAAGGGTTCTAAATCCACACATCCAATAGGTTTTTGACATGTTTAGGTCTTAGATTTTACATTATCTTTCCATTTTATTTAAATCGTTAAATAATGAGGTCATCGCTGCATCATCATGATGTCATAAATAATTTAATTTATTTAATGTCTAAAAGTTATAAAGAAAAATACTATGATGTAGGAAATCTTTTTATCTTCCCATTTATTATTTATAGTAAAAAATATGACTTGTATAACCTCATGTAAAAATTGTTTTAGTAAAACATCTCATGTTTGTGTCATTTTTACTTTAACATTAAATAAAAAGATATTTATGTCATTTTCAATACAAAGTGGCTACATGGGGTCCCCAAGTTGACCCATGGATTTACATGGTCGTCCATGACACATCCAATGAGGGTAGGACATGTGTCTAGGTCATTTCATTTTATTAAAACATTATTCTTACCGTAAACTACACTAATTACCTCTAATCACGATTAAAAACTTAATAAGTTACTATTCACCAAAAAAATTATTTTAATCCCATTGAACCACATTTTACTTCTTAATAACAACCATGTATGTTGGATTTTTGAAATTCAAAACAAAATGAGGGAAATATTTCATTTAAACGAAAAATCAGTTTTTATAAGTACAAAATAGTGGTTTCACTATTCATCAAAAATTGAAGTTTTTCAGAAAATTATCAAAAGTTCACCCTAAGCTATATTTTATATTCCGAATTAAAAAATGATGTCTATTTTACAAAATTAAGAACATATAATTTTCATTAATTAAGTTAATAATTAATTCCCACTGTCAAAACAAATATCGTGTCTTTATGAAACAAAATGTATCAAAATATTGACACTAGTTTAAGTCCGATTTCAAAGTGAAATTAATTCCAACGAACACTATTGGATTAAATGGTAAAAATATATTCAAATTTCACATTAAAACCAATTCGAAAGATAATATAATCATATAAATAAATTATATTAAAAGAGGTTGTGAATTAAAATACAACATTTTTAACTATTCATTAAAAATTAAACTATTTTGGAAAAATACCAAAAATTTACACTAAGTAAATTTTGATGTCCTGATTCTAAAGAAAAAGTTTATTTTGTCAATGATAACACATAAAATTGTCAAAAAGTGGATTTAAAAGAGGTTCTCCATCAAAAGGCGGTTAATCAACCTTTTAAATATTATTAGAATGTTTACGCTTAAAATTGGATTCATTGGCATTTTTAATACTCTAGCATTTATTGTAAAAAGTAAAAAATCTGACAAACATATATAATAATTTTGTAGTTAGTTCTGTTCATTCCCTCCATTACAACGGCTAGGCGTTAACTACTATTTAAAATAATATTATTTTATTATTAGAGTGCAACGTAAGATTCCCATGAAACTCATTGTTGTGTGTTGGTTATGCCATCGAGCATAGCATCCCCTTTAAAGTAATATTAATATTTTATTCACAAATATGGATAAATGTGAAAATTTCATACTCTTTATTTACCTGGGGTGTTACAAAATGTGATGAAAATGGATTCATTATAATAAATAAATCTAGATTAGTTGCTAAAGGCTATAATCAACAAGAAGGAATAGACTATGAATAATCATATGCTCTAGTATCTAGACGTGAATCTATTCGTATTTTACTTGCCTTTGTAGCATTCTACAATTTCAATCATTTTCAAATTGATGTAAAATTTTCTTTCCTTGACGGATATGTTCAATAGGGTGTTTATGTTGAACAAACTCATGGTTTTGAAGGCACAAAACATCCAACATGTTTTCAAACATACCAAAGCCTTATATGGACATAAACAAGACCCATATATCCTAGTATGATAGACTTACATGATTCTTTTTACAAAAAATTTATGTTAAGGGGACATCTAATCCAATCCTTTTTATAAATAAAGTCAATAATAATGTTTTGATTGTTCAAATTTATGTTGATGAAATAATATTTGGTTCTACTCCACAGTCTTTAGCTGATTCTTTTGAGTTTCTAAAGAAACCTATGTTTGAAATGTGTATGATTGGAGAGTTAACATTATTCCTAGGTTTTTAAATTTATAAAAAACTAGAACGAACATATATATCCCAACTTAATTATATCAAATATCATCTTAAAAAGTGTGTATATGATAAAGATAAAAGTATATGTACTCCGATCGGTACTTAAAATTCTCTTGATCTTGATGAAGATGGGAAACTAGTAGATCATATATCATTTATAGGTATGATAAGAAGTATGCTATAATTGAAATCTAGTAGCCCATAATTTGGGTTTTTAGTGTGCTTATGTGAAATATATCAATCCAATCCTAAGGAATATTATTTAAAATCATTGATGATAATTTTACGCAATTTAATGGGAACCATTCATTAATGACTCTTTTATACATTTGGAAATGATTTTGTTGTAAAATATTTTTTGGATGTTGACATTGGTGGGTGTATAATGGATAGGAAAATTACATCAGTAACTTGTCATTTCTTAAAAGATTCATTATATTTATAGTGATGAAAAAATCAATACTCAGAAGCACTTTCCACTACTAAAGCTGACTATGTAGCAACTAGATGTTATAGTTCCCAAGATTGGTTAATGCAACACAAAATCATATACTATGGCATGGGTTTTACCAAATTACATATATTTTTTGATAACCCTAGTGCTATTTACCTGAGAAAAAATCTGGCGCATCCCTCTTGCGCAAAACCTGTAGATATTAGGCATCACTTTCTTAATGATCACATCAAAAAAGGAGATATAATTATCCAGTTTATCGAAATCCATAATCAACTTATAGATATTTTCCAAAAAAAATTTACATATGATTGATTTTAAAACATTAATAAAATGTTAGGAATGATAACCATAAGGTAATCTTCGATATTAACTTATTCTTTGAAACCATCCTCTTTAAATATTGAAACCTCTTTTCACAGGGGGAGTACATTTGTTTTTTTTAAATATATTGTTGTCAAAATATTTTCCTAATCAAAATTTATCTTAGTCAAAAAGTTTTTATAATCAAAATCTTTAATAACAAAATGATTTCATAGTCAAAAAAATTTCGTAGTCAATAAATTTTCATTATCATAATTTTTTTATAGAAAACTTTTTTTTCTGTGACTTTTTTTTCATAGTTGCAAAATTTTCGTAGCCAACAATTTTTCATATTAAATTTTTTTTCCACAGTCCAAAATGTTTGGTAGTCAAAACAAACATTTGTAGACGAAAATTTATTTGTGCTAAAAAATATTTCGTAGTCAAAATTTTTCTGGTTGAATTTTTTTATAGTTCAAATATTCATTGTTATAATTATTAAAATCTAAAAAATCACAATTTAAGAATGCCATTTGTTTAATAAAATTTTCTGAAATCTAATGTTCTTCAAGACAATTTTTCCTTATTTCTAATAATTTTCCTAGAAATCTAGATGGTATGTTTCCTTACATAAATTTTTGTAATCAAATTCTACCTTCTAGTATTATTATGTTATTTTAAGAAAACATTTTCGTATTCACTTTCCTTAAATCATATTTTTTATCATAAAAACCTCAGAAGATTGGAACATACCAAATTCCTCCTTCAATTTTCATCTCAACTACCAGATCAGATCAAGATTATTTCAATCATTGGATCTTTTGGGTATATGAACCATCACCTCAATAACCTATGTGAAGGCCCCCTGATGGCTGCCCCACATTGGTTATCAAGCATTTGTGTGCTAAAACTCTATTGCTTTACATAAGGCTTTATCCGAATTTTTCTTGTTTCCACAAATCTGAATGTCTTTGGAAACCTCTCCATAGATGAAAATGAAATCTTTAAATGTAATTGGTGAATGGAATATCTATAGGAAAAGGTTATTATATTCTAGGTTCTTTACAAAAAATGATTCTCTTATTTCAAAGAATATCAATTTGAATGTCTTGGAGAGTCGGTGTGTATCAAAACCAACGTGACTCTATCTAGTGTTTCCACAAATGTCGGTAGAATTTTATGGGACCATTTTTTTGTTTTTTCAAGATAGAATAGATAGGTTTTATTTTAATAGATATGGGAAAAAAATTTATTTATCTCAGTATGTATACTAATT
Organism: Viscum album; assembly: GCA_963277665.1. Lineage (NCBI taxonomy): Eukaryota > Viridiplantae > Streptophyta > Magnoliopsida > Santalales > Viscaceae > Viscum > Viscum album. The sequence goes on along the minus strand of OY728152.1, from coordinate 1,013,646,437 downwards.
TCATTGGAATTCCGTATGTGGAAGAAGTTGAATTTTTCACACACATGCTTCCAGATGTTTTAGGGAGTTTTGATAAGGAAAATTCTATAGAGTTCCATGGTTTATTAGAAGATAATACGCTTAAGATCAAACATATTTCTAAAAAAAATTGATTCTAGGGATATGGGTTCACATATTTATCATTCTGAGAAAATGGTAAGTGGACTACATGAAGAAAAGTGACATTTATATTCTGAATTTTTTGGTAAACCTCAAGACGATTAACCTTATGAGTATATCTTGCTTACATTTTCAAATATCAAGAATATAACTATTAAATATGAGATTATTATGTATCCATATATTCATTCCATGCTTTTAGTTCTTTTTCACGATTCATTCTAAATTCCTTTTAGCTCTATGCCATGATATTTAAAGGTTATGTTACATAGCGATGATACCATGAGAAGGATGGAGATGGGATTCAATAGTGAATATGGATAATTCTACACTTTATCTGAATCTAAAACTGAATCAATATCAAATAAATCAGAAGCAGTTGAGTTTTCTAAGAATGGTTGGAAGAAGAGAAGATTAAAGGAACAAGAATTGAAAGAAAAACCTCATTTAGTTCAAGAAACACACTATGCACCTCCAAAATATAATAAGTAAAATACTAATACATATGAAGTTGTTTCCATGTGTATAGAAGGAATGAATAATAGGATGGAAGGGGTGCCTAGTTTTGAGTTGGATCCTGCTAAGGAAAAATCATTAAAAATAAAAGCTGTTGAGAAATTAGAGAAGAAATAAATATAGGGGAAGCAAAAGAAGATAATTTTTGAAGCCGATATTGTTCAATCTCTTCTCAGGGAAATTATAAAATATTCTAAGAATATTTAGTTATTGGAAACATTTATCAATGAACCAGTACGTGTAGTGACTCTGGGAAAGAAAATGGTGATTCCTGAAACAGAAGTAGATGAAGAAATTGTGCAGGAAGAGGAATTGGAAGAAGAATGTGAAGAAGAGAAAGAAGGGAATGACATCAATGATTTCATATGGAAGGTTAATGAATATCAAGAGAAATAGAAGCCTTCTATGGAATTTTTGATCCGCAGTTCTCCGGGAAAACCTTCAAAACATGCTACCCTAGGAAAAGAAGAAGAGGGTCACGAAGAAGTAAACAATCCAACTGAAGAAGAGAGTAACAATCATTAATTGGTTCAACAAGATGACTTTATGGAAGATTATGATGAAATAAAGGTGAGGAATAAAAAATAGTTCAATAATCAGATTATGAACATGAATCACCAAAGGAAACAGAGAACATTTTGAGAACTGATTAGGGAAAATAGGGGTTGGTTGATACAGTAATGAAAGACATGGTGGAAAAGAAAGTTGTTGGTGGATTGTCAAAGCGAATAGCTGAAGAGATGGAGAAAAAATTCTCACCAACCAGAGAATATGATTTGGAATCTTCCTCTATTAGACATGAAGTTGTGGTCCAATCATTGAAGATGTTGGTAGATACCATTCCTTTGTTTTAGTGTATATACTAGATGTTTCAGATTCTTTATCACTCATTTAATCTGAAGTGAGGTTCTGTTTCCATGATTATGGATAATTTTTTCAGGCATGAGGCCAATATCAAATCTTTCTTCATCCGATATGATTCTCACAAGAGGCCATTTAAGGAAATTTCAACGTGTTTATATAAGTAAATTAATGTTCTAAGAATATTTTATGACGTTCAAGATAATGTTAAGGACAATTTTGATAACAAATATGTCAAGATCAAAGAACTTACTTCATGTTTTGATGATAAGTTCAATCTTGAACAAATATTTCATAAGTAGGAAGTGATATACTTTAATTGGAATCTTAATTCATGTTTTATTAATTTAAAGAAGGAATGTGATCTCAAAATAGAGTTTGAGGAAAATTTCAGCAAGTAAGAATTGCTTTTGAGGACTCTGGTTTAAAATTTTAAGACTCAAGAAGAAAAAATCAAATCTCTTGAAATGAAAAATAAGGATCAGTATCAGTTGTTCAAGAATTTTGAAGAGGATCATAATGAGCATAAATAGATAAAGTCGAATGTCAATAATCTTTTGCCAAAGGAAAAAATAAAGTTTATTTTTTTCATAACTTCAATCATTTTTTTATTTCCTTGTACAAATTCATTCAATGATAATATAATTTTGGTTGTTCATCATTTGTTTTTTTTACAATATAAATATTTACATTACCATAATGTTTTCCATTCCCTTTATTCTTTTTTGAAAATCACATAGAGGGAGAATATAATGATAAAAATAATACAAAATAAAGAAAAAATTCTCTATGTTAGATATATTATATTTTAGGGGGGTTTTATCTAAGAATACTTCATTATGAAAGAAAAAGAAAAATCTTTTTATGGAGATCAAGAATAATATCCTTAGGGAATAAAAACCATAAGTGTGAGTTAGTCATATTCACCATGATCCATATGTAAAGGGAGATACGTTTTTTTATGTTTATAAATAAAAAATATTAGTCCTTAAAATCTTTTTCGTAAGGATGTTTGTGATTTACAAAAATGGGGAGCATTTTGAGTCAATAAGGTTTCCATATGACTACACCATTCCTCTATGTTTTGAAAATTATAAACAATTTAATTGAAAGAAAATAATATTTTCCATAAGGATTAATATCAAAAGAAAATTTTCCATCCTCTGAGTAAAGTTTCCATTCTCTAAATAAATTTTATTCTTTCATTTTTTATTATTCCCTTAATAATCCCACTAAATATAACTCATTTTATTACTGAGGTAAAATTTAGTTTCATATATAATACCTCGAAATCATATAATTCCTTGAATATATAGTGTTCTATTGTCATATTTCAAATTCTCTGGATTCTTAACTATGAATTCATTCAAATTCAGACTCTGGATATTATGAAATTCAGATTATAAATTCAATGAAATTCATACTCCAAATTCTCTAAAATTATGGAATCTAAATATATGATATTCAGACACATAATTCCTCGAAATTAGGACTCTGTATTTCTCAGAATTGGGACTCTGAATTCCTTAGAATTTGGAATCTGATTTCCTCAGAATTCGGAGTCCATATTCCTCTGAATTTGGACCCTAAATTCCTTATAATTCATATTTTTAATTCAATGGTGATCATACACTAAAAATCTAGCGAATTTTGACTGTGATTTATTTGGAATACTAAATCAAAATATCCATATCTTTTTTACTCTAAATGATTATTTACATAGACTCCGAATTCTATTTTTCCTTAGACTCCAAAAATATTTTTTTATGTATGTTAATTTTTCATTAAACTTGTTATAAAATGATGTCGTACAATATGTTTATTAGTATTCATTGTTTGAGTGACACGTGTATTGGTCCCTCTGATATTCATGGAAAAATATGACCATTGGAGGGGGGGTGACTGTTAGAGAAGTTACTATAAATAGGTGCTCATTTGAAAATCATGATAAACCATTCCATAAACCTAAAGATTACACTTTGTTGAAGTGATTTCTATAAGGAGATACTCTCATGCTTTTTTTGGTTCTGAACATCTTATTCAGATTTCTTCATGTGACTCAAATTGTTGTTGAGTACAATTAAGGGCTTCAGGGGGTATGAAGATAATATTTCCAACTACATAAAATATCGAGGTCTTGCATGGATAGAAATACATAATCCGATATTCTTATCGAGGTATTAACCTCTTGTGGGTATGAAAGACATTCTTGAAAGCATATATAAATGGACATTTATCTAAGGTTGTTTGATACCCAACTCATTTGGTTAAAATATTCTTTACTTGTTACTTGTTTTGTTTCATGTTTATTTTCATTGTGTTTTGATAAAGGATGAACATATAACCTTCTTATACATTATTTTACTTTTTTATACTTTGATAAGTAAGATTATATACTCATTAAGGAGTACTATTTTGTAGAGACCCGTATCTTGACGTACATGAACATTACATTACTTTTGCGTAATACTTAGTACATTACAAAAATACACACACATGGATCGTAATAGTTTAGTGTCTTTGGAAACACGGAACGTAATCTTCTAATCCTGGTGAAAGATCTTCAAAATCTCCCATAAAGATCTTCCTTTTTTTTTACCTAAAACCTTTCGTTATATCCTGGGGAAAAGAAAACATAAAAGGGTGAGCTCAAATGCTCAGTAAGGGTAAACAAAAGAAATATCAATCACATAATTTTCATAAGAACATAACATTTTTGGAAATCTTAACCTGCAAAAGAGAGCATAATTTCATAACATGGGATAAATCATAGTAGTGAAAATGAAACCATAACTTAAAACATTACTCATTGTGGCATACACACATAATCATAGAGAATCATTTCTTGTTAGTCAAGACTCATTGCCAAGACTATCTTAGTGGACAAAGTCCCTTTCTGAATCGAGTAATCCTCGTTTCAGTCCTGTTTCACTGAACCGGTATAACCTACCATTCCAGCCATGTCTATCTCATGAGATATGAAATCTTTACCCAATGCATTGGAGGGAGATATAGGTCCCACCCATCTCATAATGATACCATTCTTATGTGTGCCACAAAATCATGAACCATACATCATAGCATAACCCATGTAATAAAAATGGGATTCTTAAACAACATGACATCATAAAACCATTCATATAAGATAAAGGAATTCATAAACATAATTCCATCACAACATAGTCAAATCAATGTAAAAATATGGATAGAAACAGAACCCTTTATTATCTTAGATGGAAAATAATTCTGATAAAACACTTGAAATGAATTCTTGAGGAAAATATCCTTTCTTCTTCAAAATCAATTTCTTTTCACAAAACATCATGCAATTTTAAAAGAAAGAGATTTTATTGAAAATAGTCATGAAATCTCTTAGAGGAAGCTTCATGAAAATAAGGCTTTATAAAACAGTAGAAATCCGTTCGTGCCGTATAAGTTAAAAAAACATTCTTCGTACTTTTTTCAGAAAAGTCAAAAAGTACCTCGTACGAAAAACATCAAAAGATTCCTGTCATTTCTTTTACTAAAAACTCACCGAAGGGTAAAAATGGATTTAAACAATTTTAGGTGGATGGAAATAATATTACATATTGATGAAACATGGATGTGGATGATAAAATACACCCCAGTAAATACTTACGAATAAACAATCTCAGATAAAAATGAGATTGTGATATTTCCCTTACCTTAGGTCCGACTTGCTTTGTAAGTGTCCGAACCTCCTCTTCTTTGAAGTGCCTCTTTGAGACCTCCTCTTAAGGCACTAAAATTGGTCTTTGAGGAAGACCAGAACCTCTAGGATGTTGCTAGGGAAGTGGAGAGGAGAAATTGGCAGGGGTTGGCCGAGCTTGAGTGCTCAAATTGGTGTGAGGAGGAGGGGGAGGAGGTGTCCTTTTATAAGGGAGGAGAGGGGCACCTTAGGAATATCTCAAAATATTATTTTATATTAAAGTCAAAATCGGTTTATAATGGTTCCAAAGGGTCTTATTTCGAAGCTAAAGTGGGGATGGGTCGAAATCCTATCAACCAATAGGATTTAGACAAGTTTAGGTTCTTATTTTAACCTTATCAATTTAGATTTAACTCTAAGTTAAATAATTTAACTTTTACCGTGTCTTTTTGTTTTCTTTCACTATATGGTTAATACACTTACTATAACATGCCAAACGAACCCCAAATTGTTTATTATTAAAATATATATCCTTATCTAAGTCATTTGGCCGATCCTTAGATTTTTAGGAATAAAATAACAATTAATAATATAATATTTGATTTAAAAACTATTTTGTCTCAATTTTGACACTATTTGATATATGATTTTTGTGAAAGTCATAACAGAATTATATGTTCGAACCAAGTTGATTAAATCAACACTAATATATCATAGTAACCTATAAAATTAGTGGAATTCATAAAAAGTCTCAAATTATATTTAGTTTGGTGTTTATAACATCAATTATGTCAATATTTCCTTAAATGGGTAATTACTGCATCATCGTTGTGTCATAAATAAATTAATTTATTTAAAGTCTAAAAATTATAAATAAAATATTATTATATAGGAAATATTTTTATCTTTCTAATGAATATTTATAGTCGAATTTATCTTATGTATAACCCCATATTAAAAATGTTTTAGTGAATAAACATTGATTTTAACTCTTTTAACTCTTCTTTGAATTAAATAATAATAAATGTCCTAATCTAATCCAAGTGGGCCTAAATGATAATATTTTACACTTAAGGTTGTTTTTGGTCGAGATACACTTGTCCAATAGAATTAGGACATGTGTTAGGGTAATATTAATATCATTCTTACCCTTAATTACCCTATTTACTTTTAACCGTGGTAAATAAAAGTAAAAAGTTACTATTCACCAAAAATTATTTTCATCTCATTGAACCACATTTTACTTACTGACATCAACCGTGTCTCTCGGATTTTTGAAATTCCATTCACAGAAGCGGTAAAATTAAGTTTTATGAAAAATTCAGTTTTTTTAACAACCACTTAGTAGTTTCACTATTCATCAAAAATTGATGTTTTTCAGAACAATGCCAAAATTTCATCCTAAGCTATATTTCATATTCCGAACTCAAAAATGAAGTCTATTTTTCCAAATTCATAACATAGAAGTTGCATTAATTAATTTTATAATTAAATCCCGCTGTTAAAACTAAAAGCGTGTTTTTAAGAAACAATATCTATCAAAAGATTGACACTAGTTTATAACTGGTTTAAATGTGAAATTACATCCAATGACCAACATTGTATTAAATTGTAAAAATATATTCTAAATACACTTTAAAACCACTCAAATTAATAATTTATCAATATTAATTATTTCGATTAAAAAAGTTGTTTTTAATTAAAATTTAGTAATTTTCACTATTCATCAGAATATGAAAGTTATCCGAAATGTACCAAAATTTCACCTTAGGCTAAATTCGATATTCCGAATCCAAAAATGAAGTTCATTTTGAAAAATAAGATTTACAGAATTTTAAAAAGTGGTTATTACTATTCATACCGGCTAGTTTTAATAATATTTTAATAGCATACCGTTGTTTAGTGAAACTCGGTATTGCGTATTACACACGCTATCGAGGAAGGTCGCGATTGCGTGTAATGCAAGGCAAGTCAAGGATGCGTGTTGTGCAAGCTCCTTTTGGTGTAGCGTACAACACAAGACATTAAAAACAATATTTTTTTATAAAATCTTGGGCTGTTACATTCTATCCCCCTTAAAATGAATTTCGCCCTCAAAATTCGTCGGGGTTATAAATGGTTTACTGTTTGAAAGTTTCTTTAATAGAAACCCACATCGTAAAAAGGAATATCAAAACCAATCTTTAAAAACAAAAGTATGAAACGTAACGGTTACCCAAATAAACTAATCATTGGGTTTCCACATAGGTGAAAATATGGATATGGAAGAGAAATCTAACCATCATGTTCTGATGGAGAGTGGTAGAGAACATGGCAATGGAAAAGCCAATAATCACAAATCCATAAATTTGTGATGATCTATGGTACCATCCGATTCATCAGGTATAAGATCACTAGGACAACATTTTTGGTTTTCAAGATCATTTCCCTAAAGTTGAAAATTTGAATTGGAATAAATACTTTCTTTATTTTGGTACAATCTCACTATTGTTCGTGCCTAGAACAATTTCCACTTCATCTCTTAAATAAATGAAGTTGAATTTGTTATTCGTGAAGTGTTAGCAGATCATGTGATAGAATGACGGGTCATTCCATCTGTCTCAAACAAAAGGTTAGAAAAAATTATATACATAAGTCGATCTATAGTGAGATTAATCATATATAGTTCCTAAAATGGACTTATACTTCATATATCATACTGCTTAATATAATAAAACTAGTTTCTACTAAACAGGGACTTCCTGTAGGCCAGTGGTAGGCGATAAAGGCCAGTCGCACTTCGGTTGTGGGTTCGATTCCCACAGCCTTGTCCGACGCGATGGGCTGTCGCCCGTCCTGCAGGTTGTCCTTTTTCTAAAACTATATTACTATAACATCCCATCAATAATATCGAGAAAACTTCGATCCTTAAACAATACTAACTTATGTCCAACATAATCCAGTCTAATCTTTAGGCTTATACATAATACTGTCGTCCACTCTCATAATATAGTGACAACGATCACCAGATATTTAATACTGTCGTTGATCCCCACATATCATAAGTTATGTCTTGTTGGTCACATTCCAAACATTCAAAGTCCTTAATCGTGTATTCTCTTGAATACCTTAGTGAAAACATGAGTGCAGTTAAAAGTTAATACTTTCCATATACCAAAATCCTCAAAATTCTATATACTCAAACCATGATATCACTTAGTCATTATATCAATCATGAGCTCATGAATACTGTCAAATATTTCATTTTCCTATTTTCCCTTCATTATGCGCATATCATCTTTTTTCCAAAAATACCTCAATCACTTCGAATACCACATTAGAGCAATACATAAATATTCCAATACACCATAAAAGTACCTCAACAACATTATTCTTGAATACCAATACATAAACACTTCAGTCCATCCACTTCAATGACTGTCCTGGAATAAGTCCTTCCTTGATTTAGAAGTATCTTTTTAGGTCAGGGCATTGAGTTGGGTAATGCCCATGTTCTCCACAAATAAGACATTGAACTCCATAACAATCTGTCAATCTATGACCCTTTTCTCCACACAGATAACATCGGTCCCTCCATTTGAGGTATTCCTCAAGGTTCTTCTTCCCTTCTTTAGAAATCTCAATCTTCCTTTCTTTATGATCCTCAACATGCGAACATGCATAATAGTTTATCTTCCTCTTCTTTGATGAATTAATCATACCACTAAATTTCACCTTGTTAATCATATATCGCGATGACTGATTCGGCATAATCACAATATCTTTATCTTTAGGAATTACACAATTTTGTTTCTCATAGTCACCAATTTGTCCATTGGATTCAATGTTAACCGAATTCCTTCTGGTTCCCTCCATTAACTAAAACACAAAAAGAATTTTGTGAGAGGCGAAATAATGCTAGGGAAGACAACATAGTAAAGGGGGAGCACCCTCAATATCTAACATATTAGGTTAAATTCTAAGATCGTTACCGTAGTTCTAGGAATATATCCTATACGTATACTTATCGTTAGGGACATCCCTAGACATACCTTAGAAATATCTCTAGGGATCTCACTAACGTTCTCACATCCTAGTTTCCAAAGGTTGACTAAACCTTTCCTCTGATACCAACTGTAGAGACCCGTATCTTGACGTACATGAACATTACATTACTTTTGCGTAATACTTAGTACATTACAAAAATACACACACAAGGATCGTAATAGTTTAGTGTCTTTGGAAACTCGGAACGTACTCTTCTAATCCTGGTGAAAGATCTTCAAAATGTCCCATAAAGATCTTCCATTTTTTTACCTAAAACCTTTCTTTATATCCTGGGGAAAAGAAAACATAAAAGGGTGAGCTCAAATTCTCAGTAAGGGTAAACAAAAGAAATATCAATCACATAATTTTCATAAGAACATATCATTTTAGGAAATCTTAACCTGCAAAAGAGAGCATAATTTCATAACATGGGATAAATCATAGTAGTGAAAATGAAACCATAACTTAAAACATTACTCATTGTGGCATACACACATAATCATAGAGAATCATTTCTTGTTAGTCAAGACTCACTGCCAAGACTATCTTAGTGGACAAAGTCCCTTTCTGAATCGAGTAATCCTCGTTTCAGTCCTGTTTCACTGAACCGGTATAACCTACCATTCCAGCCATGTCTATCTCATGAGATATGAAATCTTTACCCAATGCATTGGAGGGAGATATAGGTCCCACCCATCTCATAATGATACCATTCTTATGTGTGCCACAAAATCATGAACCATACATCATAGCATAACCCATGTAATAAAAATGGGATTCTTAAACAACATGACATCATAAAACCATTCATATAAGATAAAGGAATTCATAAACATAATTCCATCACAACATAGTCAAATCAATGTAAAAATATGGATAGAAACAGAACCCTTTATTATCTTAGATGGAAAATAATTCTGATAAAACACTTGAAATGAATTCTCGAGGAAAATATCCTTTCTTCTTCAAAATCAATTTCTTTTCACAAAACATCATGCAATTTTAAAAGAAAGAGATTTTATTGAAAATAGTCATGAAATCTCTTAGAGGAAGCTTCATGAAAATAAGGCTTTATAAAACAGTAGAAATCCGTTCGTGCCGTATAAGTTAAAAAAAACATTCTTCGTACTTTTTTCAGAAAAGTCAAAAAGTACCTCGTACGAAAAACATCAAAAGATTCCTGTCATTTCTTTTACTAAAAACTCACTGAAGGGTAAAAATGGATTTAAACAATTTTAGGTGGATGGAAATAATATTACATATTGATGAAACATGGATGTGGATGATAAAATACACCCCAGTAAATACTTACGAATAAACAATCTCGGATAAAAATGAGATTGTGATATTTCCCTTACCTTAGGTCCGACTTGCTTTGTAAGTGTCCGAACCTCCTCTTCTTTGAAGTGCCTCTTTGAGACCTCCTCTTAAGGCACTAAAATTGGTCTTTGAGGAAGACCAGAACCTCTAGGATGTTTCTAGGGAAGTGGAGAGGAGAAATTGGCAGGGGTTTGCCGAGCTTGAGTGCTCAAATTGGTGTGAGGAGGAGGGGGAGGAGGTGTCCTTTTATAAGGGAGGAGAGGGGCACCTTAGGAATATCTCAAAATATTATTTTATATTAAAGTCAAAATCGGTTTATAATGGTTCCAAAGGGTCTTATTTCGAAGCTAAAGTGGGGATGGGTCGAAATCCTATCAACCAATAGGATTTAGACAAGTTTAGGTTCTTATTTCAACCTTATCAATTTAGATTTAACTCTAAGTTAAATAATTTAACTTTTACCGTGTCTTTTTGTTTTCTTTCACTATATGGTTAATACACTTACTATAACATGCCAAACGAACCCAAAATTGTTTATTATTAATATATATATCCTTATCTAAGTCATTTGGCCGATCCTTAGATTTTTAGGAATAAAATAACAATTAATAATATAATATTTGATTTAAAAACTATTTTGTGTCAATTTTGACACTATTTGATATATGATTTTTGTGAAAGTCATAACAGAATTATATGTTCGAACCAAGTTGATTAAATCAACACTAATATATCATAGTAACCTATAAAATTAGTTTAATTCATAAAAAGTCTCAAATTATATTTAGTTTGGTGTTTATAACATCAATTATGTCAATATTTCCTTAAAAGGGTATTTACTGCATCATCGTTGTGTCATAAATAAATTAATTTATTTAAAGTCTAAAAATTATAAATAAAATATTATTATATAGGAAATATTTTTATCTTTCTAATGATTATTTATAGTCGAATTTATCTTATGTATAACCCCATATTAAAAATGTTTTAGTGAATAAACTTTGATTTTAACTCTTTTAACTCTTCTTTGAATTAAATAATAATAAATGTCCTAATCTAATCCAAGTGGGCCTAAATGATAATATTTTACACATAAGGTTGTTTTTGGTCGAGATACACTTGTCCAATAGAATTAGGACATGTGTTAGGGTAATATTAATATCATTCTTACCCTTAATTACCCTATTTACTTTTAACCGTGGTAAATAAAAGTAAAAAGTTACTATTCACCAAAAATTATTTTCATCTCATTGAACCACATTTTACTTACTGACATCAACCGTGTCTCTAGGATTTTTGAAATTCCATTCACAGAAGCGGTAAAATTAAGTTTTATGAAAAATTCAGTTTTTTTAACTACCACTTAGTAGTTTCACTATTCATCAAAAATTGATGTTTTTCCGAACAATGCCAAAATTTCATCCTAAGATATATTTCATATTCCGAACTCAAAAATGAAGTCTATTTTTCCAAATTCATAACATAGAAGTTGCATTAATTAATTTTATAATTAAATCCCGCTGTTAAAACTAATAGCGTGTTTTTAAGAAACAATATCTATCAAAAGATTGACACTAGTTTATAACTGGTTTAAATGTGAAATTACATCCAATGAACAACATTGTATTAAATTGTAAAAATATACTCTAAATACACTTTAAAACCACTCAAATTAATAATTTATCAATATTAATTATTTCAATTAAAAAAGTTGTTTTTAATTAAAATTTAGTAATTTTCACTATTCATCAGAATATGAAAGTTATCCGAAATGTACCAAAATTTCACCTTAGGCTAAATTCGATATTCCGAATCCAAAAATGAAGTTCATTTTGAAAAATAATATTTACAGAATTTTAAAAAGTGGTTATTACTATTCATACCGGCTAGTTTTAATAATATTTTAATAGCATATCGTTGTTTAGTGAAACTCGGTATTGCGTATTACACACGCTATCGAGGAAGGTCGCGATTGCGTGTAATGCAAGGCAAGTCAAGGATGCGTGTTGCGCAAGCTCCTTTTGGTGTAGCGTACAACACAAGACATTAAAAAGAATATTTTTTTATAAAATCTTGGGCTGTTACATATTTTCCTTGCAAACGTTCCTTAAGTATCATTTCTAGAACAATATTTTTGTAACCTAGAATGTTTGTTTAGTAAAACTAAAAGAGTTCCTGTGAATTTACCATGTCTGACTTTGTTAAAAATATTTTTCATTTAGAATAAAAATGAATATTTGTAATCATAAAATTCACCCTCCCTCTTTTAATTGAACGTCCACATCATTATTTTGATCCTAAAATTACACTATCTTGAAAAAAATATGGAACCACATATGATCAATACCAATTTATTTATCTTATTCAAATAATTATTATGTTAATCCCATAGTGATTTAGCAAGATAAATCATGATAACTCTATAGTTTCATGTAAAATAATATGGTATCCATGAATCCCCTACCTCAAATGTTTTCAGATGTTGTTTTCATGTGAACTAAAAACACAACAGATCACGATCACCTCTCCTGGAATACTACATCCGCTAGAGGATGCAGAGACACCCCCACACCAACCAACACCCTTGAATAATCAATTAGAAACACGGGGATATGATGACATAACATGGAAAATAGTAACCAAAGTGGGTGAATCCAATAGATTATCGGTAGAACATACCTTATATCTAAGATGGATCGACACTTCCTAGTTTCAAAAAAATAGGGGGTGTGCATGTAGTAGGATGAAACTCTAGGGAAGACACGATACATGGCTACAACACTACGCATGACTCTTATGGGAAGGAAGGAATGGTTCTAGCCGATCACACTGGTGAACAATAAGGAAGAACAAAGTTAGAATATATCATGTCCCTTTAAAAAAATTAATAGAGAAGTGGTTTAAGATTCACCAGAACTTCTATTAATATCATATCTGTCAAATATCACATTTATTGTCCACTAAAAGGCTTCCCAGATCATATGAAAAATTAATATAATATTTATGGGCAATGAATCAGCATTAAATATCATAATACACGCCCTTTAATAGATTTTACATCAAAAGAAATATCAAATTGGAGAAACTATAGGAAATCTGAAAAAATATGTAAATTTTAAAAATGGAATGACATAGTTCTAAAAACACTATTTGGGACACCGTTTCGTTGCCACCATTTTGGTGCCATCTTTTCTCGGCCACCATTTTTTTCCACAGTTTCAATGCCACTATTTTTCTTCCACCATTTCATTGCCACCATTTTTATTCCATAATTTCGGTGCCACTGTTTTGGTTCCACCATTTCGGTGCCACCATTTATGTTCCACCATTTTGGTTCCACCATTTTTATGCAACCATTTTGGTTCCACAGTTTCTATGGGACTTCTTTGAAAATTTGGTGATGTAGTCAGGATAAGTCATCTTGACTTTCTCATACACCACCAATACCATTTTTTGCAAAGGAATGGATTGAATAAGGCTGGTCCTTTTCACCAGATACCACTCAAAACACACTCGTCATCGAAAATCAAAAGATAACATAGATAGGAAATAAAGGGTTCTAAGATGCCACTCTTCGATATTCCCATCATGGATCTCACCACCGAATGAAATCAACAACTTCAAAAAGGAATACGCGAAACCACATAACAGCCAAATTAGTCTTCTAAAAACACTCCTAGGGGAGATACCTATCATAAGAGAGCATGTGAAAAATGCGACAAGAGAAAGGGATCTCTTATCCAAGAATGGTCTACAACCAAGAACCAAAAATCATTATAATGTTCAAGTTAAACATAAAACATCTTGTTTTACTGAGTGAATATCTATGATTCATGTTCCCAAGTACTATTCTCCATGTCACAGTGCTGCCACACGATAAGAACCAAGGGAATAACACACCCATGAAACAGGAAATCATTGAAATATTGGATCTCTACAAGAATATACTAGATGGTTTCATCATCATCAACATCGATCCCATCCCAATAAATGATGGGAGTCATGTCATAAAAATAATTACAGAGTTGTGACACATAGAAAACATCATGTATCCAGATCATCTTCAGGGGGAAGTGAAACATGATATTACATGGATTCAACACATTCTACTACAATGAAAGGACCTATAATCTAGGGATAAAGCATACCCCCATGACCAAACGTTTGCTGCATAGAACTATGAGTCATTATTATAAAAGAATTACCCCAAATATCAAAATCTAGAGGTCTCCTCCTATGATCAACATAGGATTTCTAATGATCTTGTGCTTCCATTATCATGTCATGAATTACCAGAACCATCTCAGTCATATTAAATAATAGATATAGGAAGAGAATTGTTGACTCTATGACCCCATTCCGACACAATGGATAATGGAAATTTTTACCATACAAGGATTAACATGATGTCACACTTATGGTGGAGTGGAATCAATTGTTGTAAGTGAACTCTGTGAAGGGTAGGTGCCTCATCCACGAACCTCTAAAATCCATGACAGGGGAGAGAAACGTGTATTCAAGAGTCTGGATGGTTGGCTCTGTCTAATAATTCGTTTCCAAATGAAAAGAAGTGATAAGGCATTGCTATGAATCAAAAATATGTTGGGGACCTCTCCACACTTTATTGGAAAATGGGGGAATCAATCATAAATTATCATCCTTAGGAACACTGGGGAGTCTCACCACCTCTTCCAGATACTGCCTTGAAAAAACCTCTACTGATATCGACTCCTTGTTCACTATGATGTGGGTTGATTTGGTCAAGTGATCCACTAAAACCCATAATTCATCATATCCTCCCTATGCTCGAGGTTAATAGGTAACAAATTCCATCGAGATGTCCTTCCACGTCCACTGAGGAACATACAACATGTAGATAAAGCCATCAGGAACATGGTGCTTGATCTATACCATTTGGAAGACCAAACAAATAAAAACAATATCTAGAACTAAATGCTTCAAACCAGTGCACCAAAATTCAATCTTTATGGAACGATAATTTTTTGTCACACTAGGATGTACCGCTTAGAGACAAACATGGAACTCCCTAAGAACCATATCATGCATCTCTAATGTAATGAAAAGCATCCCTAAAACAATACTTAGTGTTTTTCATCCTCAAACCAACCATCAAGAGCTTGGCCATAAACAACTCAGTCTCTCCAGTCCTCTACCTCATGATCCCCCAAATGTGACTCTTCTACGTGTTGCACCAGAGAGGACTTCACCATCATCTAGAAAGGAAAAAAATACCCCTGATTACTCCCATATTCTGATTAAATGTGAAAATTTCTCCCATCACTCCCTAGAAATCACCATATTCACTCAGTGCATCACTACACAACTTCCTTCAAAACGCATCAACTACAACATCCCTCTTAATACGTTTATATGAAATTTAGAAGTCACGATATTTTAATAACACTATCCATAATCATTTCTAGATGTTCATAGGGATTCAACTATCGAGACCCATAAGAAACAACCAATATCTACAAAAAAAACAAAACCTAATCCATGACATGGAGCGTTATTGAAAATGTCAAAATGGTCACCTTGTGATGGAAGATAAAGAACAAGAGAATTGACTATCTTCTCATTTTGATACATGAGTTTTTCCTGACACTAATAAGTCCACACAAATTCTGGATCCTTCCATGTCGACACTGTCAGAGGGGTCACAACTCAAGAGAAATCAGCCATGAATCACCTGTAATAACCTGCCAAACCTAAGAATCATCATAACTCTGACCTCATCCTAGGGGATTCCCAAGACAGAAATTTTTATATCATCAATGGATCCACATATAATCCCTACTGGGACACAACATGCCACATGAAATAGACATCGCAAGCCCAAAACTCACACTACTACAACTTCCCAAACAACAGATGTCGATGAAGAAATCCCAAAATGGCATGCAGATGCTCTGTATGATTCTCCTTTGACGCAGATTACACAGGGATGTCATCGATAAAAATACATGAACATATACAGTAACTCGGGGAACAATGCGTTCATCCACCCCATTAACATTAATGGGGAATTTCTCACACTGAACGACATAACCAAGAAATCGTAATGCTCATGACAACAATAGAAAGTGGTCTTTTAATATCCTCATACATACCTTTCCATTGAGGATACCTAGACCAAAAATATTTATTCAAGAACAAAGTGACACCCTTCATTTGATTGAGTAAATCATTAATCCATGGAATGGGATAGTTATTCTTTACTATCACATTGTTAAAGTGGTGATAATCGATACACAACCACAATCTTCCAACATCCTTCTTCACAAATAAAACTGGTGCATCACTTGATGACACACTCAGTTGGAAAAACCCATAATGAAATATATCATATAGATATATAAAAACATCCCTTAACTCAAAAAGGTTCATACTATATAGAGACTTTGAGATAAGATATTCCCATGGATCTACCACTATCCTGGACTTGATTCCTCTTCAAGAGGGTATTTCTAAAAACCTCTTTTAAAAAGACATCAGGGTACTCTTCAATGAACCTGGGAAAAATAAAACACTGATCCTCTAATGAACTAAACATATGATAATCCATCATGGATGACAAAAAAGTAACGTGACTCTGACCCATTCAAGGGTCTCTCTCACAAAAACACAATTTTGGATCTCCATCAGCATCAAAGAACACAACCAACCTCTAAATTAGATTCACAGTAGCATAAAACAAATACAACCACATCATGATGAGGTTGACATCCTATGGTTATATATGTTATAATTATAAATCTCACGAAGAGCGTTGCTTCCTCAACATTTTCTCACAGTCTCTACATACTTCAAAAAATTTATCTTGATGTCCATCTAGCATAGTCGATATTAGGGGAATTGGAAGCTTATCAACATAAGGTCCCAAAGCATGGACATGGGCCGATGATATGTAGGAGTGTATGGATATAATTTCAAACAAATTATTAACCCAAGTAGAAAACATGAAAATAGTTCAACGAATGATGTTTGTATTACCCGGCGTTAGAATCACTAAAAAATAAAGATGACCACAACCTGATCCATGACATATCTAACCCTAAGGATAACCCCTAATACTGTCGTGCTCTACTCTCATAGGATGGCTTCCATTTCTGGGTAATATTATACCCACCCCATCTACTCTTCAGTAATCAAAATCTATTGTATCCTACAGTTGATTCCATTGATGGAGTTTCCTCAACAAAGGAACCTAGAGAGGAACATCTGGTGCAAGATTACTAATCAAAATGGATAGGAACTCATACAACTAATTACCTCATCCTCAACATGAAAAACAAGAACCTTGATCCATATCATTGGCCTGAGACCCCCCCCCCATAGAAGTGAGATATTCAGGATTGGATCTACATTAGGCCAAACGAAAATTCTTATTCCCTAAAAATTTGGAACCCCATACCACAACTCAACTTCATGAGGAATCCTAACGACTCCACTCTTCTGAGGATCTAGTTCTGGATAATGTTATCTTAATGACCCATACCCTCACTAGCACTTCATGATATGTATTCAGAATAAATGGTGTGAACTGGCCCTTGAAATATGGATACAAAATCTCCTCAATATGCCACACCTGGGCCTCCTTATATGTAAATAAGTATGAATCATATATTAAAGGATACTGAAAATATATTTCAACTCTCACATACAAGATCTCAACTATTGATGGGTAAGAATCTCCTGACAATAGGATTCAATTATGGTCACTGAAAAAAACATGACTCAAAACATGTCTCGGAACTCCAACCATGAGAGCTCCGACTACTAAAATCGTTAAGGAACAAGAACAACAATTGCCTCTCTGCCCCAAGCAGAATCATCACAACCCAAAATACTTAGTGCACCATCCGAGAACAGATTGATCTAAAAGATATATAAACATCTTCAAACCATTATTTAGTGATTTTATCTAATATAGACCCCTCATACTTTGGTAGACTCTGGAATTGAAACTATTTGAGTGTCCACCTCCAAGTGTCATCGTCGTAGACCTCCACTCTACGACAATATTCTAGTACAACTTTCTAGACATCTTATTTTCAAATCTGATGGGGAATTCAACCTATAGCCATATTTACAAAATAATAAATAATTAGAAATCCTAATCATAGAATATGGAAGAGTCAACATTAATTAATTGTTTTCTTTATTTAATTTTAGGTAAATATATTCAATGGTATAACAATTTAATAATATCTGCAATGATGAATGTAACATTATCCTCTCCTATAACTATACCATGAAATAATTTTATTCTCCTTTAGTTTCCACTATATACATAATGGTTTGTGTTTCAGACCAAAGGGGGCCTACATACCTATGTCTATTTTAGTATGTAGTGTTTACAACACTTTTTAAACATTGCTCACATTGATTCCATACCAACCTAGGCAACCACACATGTTACTAACTCCATTATCCATCATATCTCGTAAATAGACCTCTGATTCCAATCATTCATGACCCCCTCCTGATCAATTTTTCCCCTCCTAGGTCGAAAATATGTGACGGATGATAGTGAATCCAGGGTCCTGCATTCATTAGACCCCATGTTAGAGACTAGCACTAGGGGTATAATAATCATATAGATGGGAGACGTTACCCTCTATGAGAAATTGTTTGAAAGAGAGAGATAAGACAGACACTGACCAACTTTAGATCATAATGAAATATAAAAAAACCTAAGTATACATAATTAATTTCATGAAAAGACTACTAAAACTAAAAGGTGGAAGACTACAACTTCCAAAAGGAAGTAAAATAGCAGGGACCACGAATCCCGAACAGTTCCTCCAACCTAAAGGTAGAAGTAACTAGCCTAATCTCTATCCTTTTCCAAGTCAGATAAAAAAATATAGTTCTATATATTTACAGTTAGTATAATAGTATATTGATTATGATCCTACTCATAACCACTTGTTCAAATGTAACAAAATCATGTTAAATCACAGTGAATAAAAATTGAAGCCAAATCACCAGTTAATGAGGTATAAAATGATCCCATCCTCACCATGGATTCACTCCCCATTTATCGCATACCAAACACTATAAAATAATAAATAATATCTACGGTTCCCCACTACAAAATCCACCCTTTTCACACTTTGCCTAAAAAACACAGGTTCGAAGAATCTCTCTCTAAAAAGGCTTCCCTGCAGACACATAGGTGTTGCACCACAACATGCACCTTCTGAAAAACCACCAATACGTCATCATATAATAAGTAATGAGGTAGTTTCTTGAAACCAACCCAGTTTGCATATCATATATCATATTTCATGAATTATACAAAAAATCCAATACAACCCATTCATGGAGTTATCATCCTCAAGTCATCATAGCCTATACACATTACACTAATACTACTCCCATATAAACTAGATCTAGAATATATGTGTGGGAATAAATACAGGACATTATTTCCCTATAAAAACATATATATGGAAAACTAAATTTCATTCTTATTATAATAAGTAACTACCATGAGAAGAGTTTATGGCCAAAAAGGGTATTCATCAATCCATCATCCCACTTGAATGCTTGGGAAAACACCCCCTATGGCTCAGAGTCACCAGGGTGTCTGTTAACCTAACTGACATGGTGGAGTGGAATATAGAAACACAAAATTACAGATTCTGATTCATCTCACATCCACACTATATGAATTTTTTTTTCTTATAATCCACTATATATAACATCTATTACATTCCTGGCTGTCACTGTTTAGACCGGTTATCCTATAAGCATGTAAACATTTATAGAGTGATATTAAGTTACTTATCACTTATTATCAGTTTAACATTACATAATATATTATATAACCTATAATTTACCGTTATTAATTCCACATTACATTTCACTAGCATCACCCTAGGTTCCATTCCATCTAGGCATAACTAATCCAAGTCCACAAATTCTCCTGAAATGTTACCACAGCCTTACATCCAAAAAAGATCTAACCACATGGGTTAACATTATTTATTAAATCATTTATTAACAAAATTATTACATTCCCATAATTCTAGTGATTATATAAAAGCATAACTAAGCTACCAAACATTGGTGCCTCGTCACGGTGAGTAGATGGACTGACCTTCAAACCTTTTCCTCCAATTTTAGGATCATAGACTCATCCATCCATGAGAATCAATGCACCGAAAGCACATGGCATACCCCATGTATCTTCACCTTCATTATAAGGATGATAAGAACGAAAGGCTTCTATAAGTATTTGAGAATGTAACGATGACAAACAAGAAACTAGATTTAACAAGCATCAAACATTCATAACAGACCCATTTCATCCTCTTGGGTGTCCTCTATAACACCGTCATGCACAAACCAATGAATTTCGCCACACTAGGAATCAATTGATACCCCAACCACTAGACCTCCCTACCCCACATACCAAAATTGTCCCCTAGGATCATCCATCCCAGGAAAACACCAAAACACAAGCAATAAGAAAACAATCAACACACGACTAGTCTCTCATCCCAAAGAAAGGAATCTAGCATTCACACAAAATAAAGACTCACATATCCCAACATAATGATCCTAGAATTTTCAACAAATATGGAAACTCAGAACCCTGTCAGAAATTATATTTTATCAAACAACCAATTATTTAGTCATTCTTTAATTATCAGTTTTATTTAATCAAGCATAACTATATCCATTCGATTGTCAACATTTTACCATAGAAACCACAAGATTAAAAAACATGAATCTTTATCATTATCCTATTAATTTATAATTAATCCGAGATTTATTCTCTTCAACAAATTATTTCAAGAACATCTTGATGAAAAAGTAATGAATAGATATCACACTATCTAGAAAAACCATGAGGAAAAAACATACAATCGATACTAATTTATTTATCTTGTTAAAATATTTATTATTTAAATTCAATTGTTTTCCAAAGGGATAAAACATTTTAAATCTAATGTTCCATGAAAAATAATAGAGAATGAACTTATACTATGACTAAAATGGTTTCAGATGTTCGTTGTATGAGAACAACCAACACAACATATGAATATCACATCTCTTAGAGGACTATACCCACCCGAGGATAGAGAGACACCACCACACCAAACAACACCAAATAAAACTTCAATAGAAACATGGAGATCAAATTCCATAACATGGAATGGAGGAACGAGAGGATATGAAACTAGAAGAATAGTGGTGAAACATAACTTATATCAATGATGGATAAATAATTCCTGGTTGCACCAAAATTGGGGGTGCACATGTAGCAGGAAGACTCTCCAAGGAAGACATGATCAAAGGCTACAACACTATGCATGACTCCAATGGAAAGGAAGTAAATGTTCGAGCATCTCGAACCTAATAATATTTAGGAAGAATAACGGAAGAAGATATCTCAACCCTTTAAAAGATTTATTGGTGTAGTAGATTATGATACACCGGATTTTCTATTATTATCGGACCTGTCAAAGATCAAGAGTTTTGACAGAATAACAAATTCCCATATATTAGGAATAATTTCGATAGGAGACATTTGATTTGAATCAGCCTTAAATCCCTTAACACAAGTCCTTGAATTATTTTTACATCATTGGAAACGTAAAATTTGTGAAACTATAGGAAATCGTAAAAAATATGGAAATTTGGCAATAGAAATGACACATTTCTAGAAACACTTTTCATAAAACTATTTTGTTGCCACTATTTCAGGGCCCAAATTTCAATGGTACCATTTCAGTGCCATTTTTTTTTCTACCATTTTTATGCCACTATTTTGGTGACAATGTTTTTTTCCACTCTTTTATAAAATTGGTAATGGAAATGATGCAGTTCTGGAAACAAAGTTCACAAAACTAAAAAATAGGATATTTTTTAGGGACAAGTCAACGTAAATTCCACCAACAACTCAAACAATCTATTATAGAAAAGGAATGTATCAAATAGGTCAATGAAATTACTATAAATTAGGTTTTCATAAAACATCAATCCCTAACACAATTAAATCTCCAATGTAGAATGATATAATTTTCTAGATTCTCAAATAATTAAATCCAATAACTTAAACATAGCATTCACAAATGTAGGGGATTTAAATAACTGAGTGTTATTGATGTGATGTCAATAAAAGGTAAAAAATAGTTTAATAATTTAAAATTAGTATAAAATCAGTTCAATACATTATTTTTCAATTATATAGTAATTCTTAAAATTATCAATTAAATATTATCTTGGAAACATAGGATTCCGGGAAAAAATAATATGTCTGTCAGTTTACATATAGTGGTTATTAAATGATCCAAGGAGAATAATGATATAGGAATAAGGCATATAAAAACAAAAAATATGAAAATGAAAAAAATATGGTTTTTAGAAATAAAGAGCATAAAAATTATCTAGAAAGATTATCTTACAAGAAAACCAATTTAAAAGTAATATTGATGATGAAACCCTCGGGATAATGGAATAAAAAAAGTACCTAATAAGGTTTCCATGGAATGGAAATTCAAATAAAATAAAATAAATGGTATTGAATATATTTGATTGAAAAAGTTCTATGAATACATAATTTAAAATAAATGATATTGTGTATTATAAACCATGTCTCATATAATTGAAAATATAAAAAATTACCCTTAACTTAATTCAAAAATTCAATAATAATTAATTTCAACAACAAATATAAAAGAAAAAAATATCAAAATAACCTATTTTAAAACCATATTTATACATATTACCATATAAAAACAGCATTTAATTTTATAAATATATTATATATTTTTATTTTTATTTCATTATCAAATGTTTTTAGTTATGAATGATTTTTTTCTCATTACTACGATTAATGATTATAATATAAACAAAAATCACTTTGATATCTCTAGTGAAAAATTAATAATTTTTTATTTATAATTATATAATTTCATTTATTTGGTATTTTTGTTATGATCTTGGCCAAAATATTCAATGATGATCTTATTTAAGTAATTATGGAGAACAAAAGTAAAGTTGAATAATAATAAGCATAAAATAGTTTTTCATATTTATTACTATAAATGAAGTATAATATTTACAATAATGGTTAATTACATGAAAAATTAGGTTTCCATATTCAACATTTAAAGAAAAATGTATAATTTTCTATATAGTTGGATAAATTAAATAAAACAATGTAAAATTATAATATAATGTTTGTTATGGTTTATAAATTGATAATTTTTAAATATATAAATATAACAAAAGTTTAATTATAAACAATATATATTATTTTAGAGTGGGTAATTGTTTAACAGAGATTGATAATGAAAAAATAGTTGATGGAAAATAAAACATGTCACTTTGTTGAGAAGATATTTTAATCA
Source organism: Viscum album (assembly GCA_963277665.1). Classification (NCBI taxonomy): domain Eukaryota; kingdom Viridiplantae; phylum Streptophyta; class Magnoliopsida; order Santalales; family Viscaceae; genus Viscum; species Viscum album. The sequence continues at coordinate 1,013,622,494 of OY728152.1, read as the reverse complement.
ATTGCATAAGAGCTGTTTTATTTTAAGGAGAAAATGATGTAGTTTGAATTTGATTGTGTATAACTATAATAATAATTCTTTATTTATAATATTTAATCCCTATATACACAATTTTATATATAATAATTGGGTCCTTATAAAATAGTCTTATTCCTTATGAAGAAGATATTCAGCATATAACCGAAGTGAATTTTTCATTTTTCAAGAGGTTGGTATGTTGTTTTGACATGGATATAAAAATATTATAATAATATTTAAAATAATAATAAAAACATATGGTATAACATATAACTAGATATTGATGGTTTAGCTCGTAAAAGAATTAATGAAATTATGATTACTTGGTTCACAACATTTCCTATATCATTTGATGTTTTCACTTGGGTACAAATTTAAGGATACAAGGTCTATAATTTCGTATATATAAAGGAATCTAAAATGTTTGTAGAGATTTTAGGAGATTCTAGGGACTATATGTGGTTAAAATTATTTTATGGAAGTTATGATAATCTTTTTGGAAATTGATCCCCAATTATAGCTGGTGAAAATAACATTTTAGTAATCACACATTACATAATCCTAGATTTCATGAAAGTATTTAGTTTTCAATGGAATGAAATTGGGTAACAATGATTAATTCATGAGATATGCTCCATTAGTACTCTAACATTTTGTTTCTGAATTGTTTTAATCATCATTCATGTCTTTTAAAACTATATATTTATATTATATCATTTTTGTATTCTCCATTATAACTTGTTTTCACCTAGGTAATTTAAATTTTTAATAAACACATGGTGACACATTATTACATATATATATGTGATAAATATAAATTTAATCTACATATAATCTAATTAAATTAAAAATAAAGAATATCAATCCTTTAAATTGAACCATATGTTATATTACAAAACATGATTATTGGAATTTTTTAACCATTTAGTGTTCTTAATCACATACAATCTTAATTAAAAATTTAACTACTGACACTATAATTTTATATATGTTTTAACATGTCATATTTAATAAAAATATATATCAATTTATATTATTTAATGTAAATATAAAAACATTAATATATAATTTCTTTAAAAACCCATTTCATTATTGCAATAGTCCGTAACAAAAATCATTATTATCATGAAATCATGCAATATAATTAAATTAATAATATTTAATAATATTATAAAATTTATCAATATTATAAAGTATAGTTTTTTTTATATTCTTTTTCCAAAAGTTATGGAATACAATTGTTTTATATATGATCATAATAAATGTTATTAGTGTAAAACATTATTTAATTTTACAAATAATTAAATAAATTTTTTATTATATCATAATTGTATTTTTATATGATTAATTTAACATTTAATGTATATACTATGTGTAAAAAAATTATATGTTTTTATTAAATACTTCATGAAAATCTATCAACTATACTATTATAGTAAAAATATAAATTTTAAATATTCACCTAAAAATAAATTATTTTAGAAACCCCTGAAAAATTATTCTTAATAAACTATTTACATGACTAATTAAAAATTGATGTTATTTTTTTTAACCCTAAAATCAACTAATTTTTAATTTAACCATTATATTAAAATGTAATAATTTATCCAATTATTTTTTATTGTAATTTAACTTTTAAAAATATTCATTACCATTATTACTATTTCTAATAAATTAATATGTGGATTGTTATTATATTTTACATATAAATATTGTAACTCTTTTATTTTTAACGTTACATATTTTTACATAAAATGGAAATAAAAAAATGATTCCATAAAAAAACCTCAACAATATTTATAGTATATTAGTTGATAAAATTTATTATCTAATAAATACATATATAAATTAATATACTACATTAAAAATTCACATTATTAAATGATCCATTTTTTTATACATAGTCCAAAAATAACTCCCCATAGATTATAAATATAATATAAAATCATGTGGGTAATTATTATAGTGATTCTTCTAGCCCAGATGTAGTAGATATTTTTATGAAATTGAATTTATCTTTCTAAATTATTTAACACAAATGGTTATTTATGTAGTCGAGCATCGTATTGTTTTAGTGAAAGACATAATGAATTCTCCTCCTTAAAATGATCAAAAAATCAAGCATCATAATAGATTCCACAAAAAAGAAATATAATTTATTTCTTTTCAGAAGTAGATTTCATAACATAGTTACATAACATTATAACATCAAATTTAATATATATATTATATTAAATATAATATTGATTTTAATTTGAATTAAACATTATCAACCAATAAATTAAATGAATCCTCTAAAATTTAATTACTTTTAATTAATAATAAAAATATGTATTTCAATGTCTGATTATTTAATTTTAAATGAGGATACATCATTAATGACTTCTGTATTACTAGTGAAAAAATTTTTCTATATAACCCACTTATTGATAATATTTAATTTCTCCTTAATGTTTTGAGTTATGTATCCCCATGATTATGTGTTATGCTTTATATATTCGGTGTAATTTATCATAGTGATATTGTTATACCTTATTCTAATAGATTATTAGGGGTGAATAAAGTATATTAATTACATTTTTTTCATAATAGTAAAATAATATGAAAATAATGGTATCATCTCTATGAAATATAAATCATTAGATTTCAATCAAGGTTTTATAATTGGATTTTTTTATTTATAATATTATTATACAATAATTATTCAACCATCTACTTGTTTAATAATTCAACGTCAAATCACCGTGATAGTGATTAATTTCTCTTCTCATGTTTTGGAGGTACAATGGAATATGTGAGTGAATATATATAAATAAAACTCATAGCTCTTTGGATGATTATTACATTACATAACAACATGTCACTTTTAAACCACACTTTCATAGATGATATAATATAATAATTCACTTTTACCCTTTTTAAATTATTCTGAAGTTGTAAACCATCATTTTTAAACCATTAACAAGAAAAATAATTTTTGATTTTTCAATTTTTCCCATAATTATAGACTTGAATTAATAGTGGTATCTTAGTTTTAACCCCTTTTCCTTTAAGATTCTCCACTAAACGCCTCATTGTTATCATATAAATTAGTTTCTATATACCCTCCTTCTCCAGATAGAATATATAATCCTGTTCTTTTTTAAAATTTTACATAGGTCCAATTAAATAATTTTTTAAATGATATTAATTTACTATTTTATAAATTTTCATATTTGTCACCAATAATTCATTAAAAATACACTATTATCCAATTTTTTGAGTTTTAAAACTCAACTATGTTCATATTTTTTATCATATTTTTTTGGTGGTTTTGTGCAATCACTTTATTTCTAACCCCACCTATTATCACTTGAGGTTCTTTGTTAGAATTGTCTCTTCGTTGTCTATGACAACAATTGTTATAATATTGACATCAGGATACAATATTGCTGAAAAAAATGATTATTTATGTGACTAATTTAATATTTAAATTGTAATGGGATTATTCTAATGAACCACATGAACAACTAAATCATAATATGTGTTACTATTTAAAATAATATATTTATAATTTATTTTAGAAAATATAACTCTCGGTTTTATAATGGTTATTTAATATTTGGTTCACTCATAATTAATAACCAAATTACATAAATAACTAACTGAAAATTATATTGAACATTCAAATAATATTATAGACTCAAAACCATTAAACTACATGCTTTGAAAAAACAAAACAATTCTTGTACCTATAAAAGATCGTATCATTACATATAAACAATAATTTATAAATCCATATGTTCTCGAATATATAAATTATGGATATTTTACTATTAGGTTTTGAAAATAAATATTTCAAATTTCCTCATAATTGGTTATTAAGTGTGTGATTTTTTATGAATCGTATAAATCATTAGTGTCTCTAATTGGTTGTTACCTTTGTCCCACTAATCATTCCATGAATGGTTAGTGAGTTGGAAATTAAAAATCCCTTTAATGGGAATTCCCCTTAGATTCATATATTCAATAATGGTACACTATTTCTACTACATTGATATGAACATAATATATTTGGAAACCACATATTCAAAACATCAATAAAATTTCATGACACTTTGTGACACTAATATATATACAATACAATGATCCCAAGTATTTCACATATATTCAAATATAACATTCCATATATCATGATTAATTACACCATATACAATAAACAATCAATTATCTTATAGAAACTATATAAAACCATAGATATCATATAATAACATTACATCAATTACAAAATATGATAATTAATGATGAAAACAATCACACAATAATATTAATGTCTCGGTTAGTGTCATAAGAAATAACTAAATATAAAATAAATTTTACAATAATTTTTAACATTCCTACATAAATCACATAGAATACTCCCCCATTTATATTTCATAGAAATTAATATCATAATCATAATCATGGAAATTGGAATCATCAAAATTAGAGTGATCTCATCTTAATATTAATTATCAAAAATGATAACAATAATTGTTCATAAATTAAAAAAGAAGATATTTTGGTTATAATCAAGGTACATATAGTGAGAATAATAAAATCACACCCCTCAATTCCTTCATCAAAAATCACAATCCATCGTCTAAGGCATGGGATAATAAAATACATAAAGGAAAATAGTATTGAAAAATTAATCAAATAACATGATCAATGATAGTGTAACATGAAGATAATGTCGAAATAGGTCACAAGACGTTTTATAGAGAAATTCCACCATCAAGAGTCATACATGTTCACCCATGAATGTGAGAAATTAAATTGTTCACATGTTAAATTTTCTATAGTTATATAATTATTTATCCAATTCATTAGTGGGAGATATATGACCCCAAAATACACTCATCCATACATACATGTGACATAAAAATTAATCATTTATAATATCATTAATACCCGCTACAATTAATGTTAGTATTGTATCCATTTAAAATGGAATATGATTATGAAATCATTAATTGTTCCATGAATAATCATAACATGATAATGTAATGAAAAAATTATATATCAAAATATATTATGTATCTTTATAGGTAAATACTCATCAATTTTTATGATGCAGTGTATGAAATTTTAAGTATAATGAAAAAATGGAATATGGTTATGTCATTGATTTCCCCAATCAATAATTGTATAAAATCAAAGATAATACCCATTAATTGGATAATTTTAGATAGGTTGTTACTAGAGGAATTTAAATTTGTGATATGTAATGTTTTTTACATAGTATATACCAAGTAAAGTAATAAATATTGATGCATTATTGTTATGTATGAAAAAAAAATTATCATCAAACTAGATAAAGAATTTATAATGTTTCAGTTAAATAATATCAGTCTGTATGATAAAATATTTTACATGATGTTTACATTAATTAAAAATATTTTTTTTGAGAATTAATTTTATCTCTTGTGATTTATGAAAGATTCTTAAACTCTTGAAAAAAAATTATATAATTTATTATTTTATAGAACATAGTGAATAATAATATATCTCCTTAAGTAATAAAATGATTTCGAGATGATAAATGTACAAATATATAAATTGTTAAAATATGTGTTTATTTGAAAAATGATAACAAAGTTATTATTTTCACACTTTTATTTATATTAGGCATAGGAAAAATGCTATAAATTTCATAAAAACATTTAATGACACTCAATGTAAAATAAAACAGCATTACTAAATTTTTGAATCACAGATAATGACATTTCTAAAATCATACATTGAATATTATGAGGGAAGATGAGAATTCATAGCTAAGAAGAATTTGTTGGAATCGATTCCTTATAATGGATAATTAATGATCCATAGAAGAAACTAAATCTTTATATGTCAAATAAAATAACAAAAAAACCCAATGTAGGAGGAAATGATTGGACATTTTATAAATAATAGTATACAATTTTCCTAGATGGATTGATTTTAAAAAAGAATCGAAATTTTAAATTTGCATTGAAGTGGAAACCCATTAAATAATAGAAATGTGAAATTAAAAATAACACAATTTGGATACAATAAAATGGAAAATTATATATATTGAAATAAAATATATTCATTATGATTTATGAATATTTGGTAGTCAATATAGTACATAATAATATGATATTTTTGAATATTGAACTAGTCTCGTATAACTAAAAATATATACAAGTAACTATTAAACAACGTCATGAATTATATGAATTCCATTTTTTCCCTCATAAATAACAAGAACAAATATTAATAACTTATTTTATAAATTTATTCAAACTTATAACAATTTATTAACATAATTTATTTTCACCAATATATTTTCATGTTATATTTTATTTTTTTTCGTGTATTTTATTAGATTTAATAGATTATGTAGCATTATTTTCATAATGGACATGGTGATTCTTGTTTAAAATAATATATTAGGTTATAATTTAATTTCATATCTATTTTTTTCATGATTCCTAAGTACATCTCTACTGTTTATTTTTTAAGCAATGTTAAGGATGAAACTAATGGTATAATATTATTCTGTTTAATAATTTCATGCACAGTAGAGATCAATTTAAAAATAACTTTATCATAAATTACAAATAAAACCAATATTTCTTAATAAATTTTTTATTATATTAAATTTTTTTTTCTATTTTCAATTAACATGTTAAACTTACCTGAGCATAGTCAAACTATAATTTATAGTTCAGTAGCGTAAATAATGTCATTATATTGGAATAATATACTTAGAAAATAATTGTTTTGATATTATTAAAATAGTTTTATATTGGTGATTAAATTTTATGTAGATTTCGATAACAAATAAATGCCTTTATTATTAAAAAATAAATATCTTTTGGGGAGGTGATAGTCTGCCCTTATACATAGTTGTAGTTTTCATATACATATAACATTATGTAGGATATAAATATTTTATATTTTCAAATTCTTAATAAATTTTAAGTGTTATATTTCTCTATTAAAAAAACATTTAGTTGACCAGTTTTTTTTAAAAAAATTATGGTATCATTTATAAAGGTGGTACTCTGCATGTAACATATGTGACATCTTCAAAATTTAGATGGTTGGGATATGGAAATAAAATTAATAGTACAATATCATAATAATAATTACCAATATTAGTAATGTTGATTCTAAAATTCATATACAGATAGAGGATGATTTTTTTGTAATAAGAATGTAATAAAAAATATAACATGTTTGAGAACATTACATATCACATTACATGATCTTCCTTGGTAACACTATAATGATTGTTAGCATTGTTTTTAGAAAGTCCACGGAATATTGGATCTGGGTATAGAGTTGTGGAAGTACTATTGTAGATATTTGGTAGTGATAAATCATTTGAATGCGTATATAAATGTGGTGGAAGTGGGATCATTGTATATGTGAGGAAACATTAATTTTTTTAAAATACTCATTATATTTCAATGATGGCATGACACTGTTCAATGGTCATTTTAAAAAAATGTAGAATTGATAAAAATTAATAAATTAGGAGGATGGAATTATATATGTTTTTGAATGTCTCTAAAATTATTTTTCACTGATGCTTTAAACAAGTTTCAATGGTTTTAGAACTATATTATTTCAATATATGATTTTGGTGTTTACAATGGGAACCATACATTAGGAAACTAATTTTTTTTTGAAAAAATATTGGCTAAAATATCTAGATAGTATTGATCATTGGAAGCTAAAATAAAGATCAATATAATCTAATTCAATTTCTAGTTTTTAGAAGAAAAATAATTTTTAAATTAAAATATATATTATTTAAGGAAATGTTTTTAAAAATTGATTCTTCAACCATTAATTGTTATTAATCATATACAATATAAATTACCATTTAAATAATAAATTATATTGTTTCGATGATATCATAGAAATATCATATTAATTAAGTAATATAGAGAATTATAATTACTTCAATAAAAATTTAGACCACATTAATTAAAAAATTATTCTAAAATAACCCATTCACCATTATCGTGGTAATTAACTATAATCCTAGATATAATATTTTAGGGCTAAAAATTGAAATGAACATATTATATTGTATGAAAATTTGGAGCAAATAAATGAATTATTTTTTTAAAACCATTTCCATATCTCTAATGACAATTCAATATTTTTATAGTCGCAAAAAATATATTTTAGCCTTAAATATTACTTATGTTATAAAAACATTAATCAAGGTATTTCGAAATTAATGATTATATTTCAAAATGAATTATTTTAAAAAAAATATATATTTCTTCCAAAATATTTATAATTATTTTGGTAAGGAATAAATATCTAATGGTAATGTAATAAAATTACATTATTATAAAAACATTATTTGTTAATACATATTGAATAGTAATTTATTTTTAAAAAATACATAAATTGGATCATAATATATTATTTAAATGATTAATATGAAAATGTAGTAATTTTTTCATATTGAAAATATTATATTTAGAAATTTAAATAATTTGAAAATAAAAAATAACTGAATTTTTTTACAACAAAATGAAATTTAAAATATAAATTCTTCTTACCCTAATTTTCTGTCAATTACAAATAAGATTACTGTAATATATATATATAAACATATATATATATATATATAATACCTTAAAATTTATTAAATAGTGATTATATTAATAAATTAAAGAAAAATCAATTATTATAAAAAATGAAATTATTCTCTTAATAAATGAATTAGTATATATAATTTCTTTTCCCGTAAAACAAATATGATAAAAGCACAAAACATCAATAATTGAAATATTGTATCATACTTATTTATAGTTACCTAGACACTCAATAACTAAATTGATGATTTAATCACATGGAATTGTGTTGTGGAAATATGAATAATTTATTTTTCTATCATAGATATTGTTACCACTTCTATGGAATTGAATTTATCAAAAAAAAAATTTCACTCATTCAATAGTTTAATTTATTATATCACCAATTCTATTAATTTTTTTTTGTAAATTTGTGTCTTACCTTCTCTTATAACAAGTACTTAATAAGATATCCTTCCACTACTCGATATCATCACTTGATTCATTATTATTATTTTTTATAATATAGTTACTTCTTCGTTCACCCATTAATTTCATACCAATATTATAATGAAATCATATTATATAACCATTTCATGGTTTTTTAATTAATAATTGTGCATTTACAACGTTATAAAAATATTAGATTTATTTAAATTATTCATATAAAAAACATTATTTGTTTTGATTAATATTTTAGTGCCTTCGAGGATCATCCAAAAAAATTGATTATTTTATGATGATCATATCTATTTTTATATATTTAATCAACACTATAATCCCTTATAAACTTCTAATAAGGGATAATAATCTCCATTAAATGTTGGAAAGAATCATAATAAAGGATTGATGTCACGGACAGTCCCTCGGGGCCCGTGTCATGACTACCCCAAGCCCACCTTCCATAGGCCATGGGTTAGTGACAAGAACCAAAGCATAATTCCCTAAAATTGGGAAAGCATATCCTTTATAACCTGAATCACACACAATAGAGATCATAGATGGATACAAAACACTAAGAAAACTGTATAACAGAATAGTGTTGAAAAGTAAAATGGGACGGAAATACAAGCCCAACTGTAATGTACAAGGAACTGGAAATACAAGTACAACTGAAGAATGGAAAAATAGTTGTTGGGTCGTCCATCGGGATTCCTACCTGAAGGTTATGTAGAGATAACCTCCTCCGAACTCCAAGTCTTTCAGTGTCCTCTATGTACCGACTCATCCTAAGGTCCACCTCTGGGTACTGTTCAATGCTGGTACTCTCAGCCTTAGTCAGTGTTGTCCATCGTCTATAACCAACACAACAAGGTATGGTCATAACACTTGTATAGGTGTGTATAACGATACTCAATAGAGACATTGAGACCCTCAATATCTCACAAAACCCAATAAGGATAAACCACAAGGTATGAAATCATTAGATAACCCCACTGAGGTATATTCCCATACTTATACCTATGTTATCAAGTGATCCATCTCAATCATGAGATAAACACAAAATTTACTGACTCAGCTCAACCAGGATATTTATTCACATTATTGAAACCATAACTGATGGATAACAACTCCTCTGTCGACTAAAGTGGGCATGTAGCTAAACCAAGTCATTTCCCACTAACCTTGGACTACTGAGGTACTCCTCCTATCGAGTATCGTGGGTCTGCTGCGTCACCAAGCCGCTCCCGACTATGGGACTATGACCACAACTAGGCATTCCACCTAATAGCCTGCATAGGTACTCCTCCTGTCGAGTAATGTGTGTTTCCGCCAAAACCATGAACTCCTCCACAATCGGTCTACCGTGACACCATGACGCTCCCCATTAGGCTAGTCGAGTAACACTGAGTCAATCGGTTAGCAGATGTCAAGTCTCGGCCAGCTACTAGGTCTCCGCAATCTTATCTATCATCAGCAGAAGGATCTGCTCCAAAAGCTACTGGTCAAAACTCAAACTGTCATGAAGTCCAATGAAGAATTATCTTAATGGTTTGTCATGTCATAGAGGTATCAATGCATTAGATGGTGCGTCAATCAGATGCCCAGTCTGTGAGTTATTAGCCCTTTTGTCCCGGGGGCCCGGTTGGATTCGTGCACTATCCAACCTGACTGTATCTTTGCTATAGCCCAAACTCTAGTGGGGTATACTCAAAGGGACCTTCATGATCCATGATTACATGCGCCGCTGACGGTTTGTGAAATGAACATCCAGTGCCAACGTTATGGCCAAAAGAATGTAAAGGGTCGGTAGTAGGCCTGGGTCCAGTCCGACCCAGCCAGACCGACCCGACCTGACCCAGTTTTGGTCGATCCTGTTCGGGTCGACCAGGCCTAACCTTTTGGGTCTAGCCCAGCCCATTGGGCATGCCGACCCATTGGGTTTGGCCCCACCTGCTGGGCCAATCCTAGCGGGCTGCAAGGAATGGTTGTCCCGGAGGGGGGCCACGTAGGTGGATCGGCCCGGTGTCGCGGAGCCGGTTCGACCTAGAGTGCCACGAGTGGTGCAAGAGGCCAACTCGGTCGGGGCTCTGCGAGGGGCGTGGAACAGACTGGAAGGCCGTCTCGTCCAGACGCCGTGAGGGCACGGCTCGGGCGGCTCGACCCGCGAGCCGGGAGGTCAGCATATGGCTGGGAGTCAGGAGTCCAGTGTGCAACTAGATCCCGGGAGGTTAGAGGGTGGCCAAGAGGCCAGCGAGTGGCCGGGAGCTAGGGGCAATGAGTCAAGAGGCCGGCAGGTGGACAGGAGGCCAATTCGGCCGAAGCACCATGAGGGCGGTGTGGGTTTTAGAGACTGTGGGTAGCGTGGTCCTTTCCTCTCACCTTCGTCACCTCAACGTTTTATCGACATGCAGAAGATCATCAAAAAATAGATCGACGGAGGGAGACAGGCCATGTTTGTTTGACCCGCACCTTCTGCGTTTAGGGTGATAGCAATCTGTTCATAAGAACTAAGCACAAAAAACCACTCTCAAAAAGTAAAACATCTTCATTCATCATTTTGAATGAAAGGAATAACATGGAAATTAAATGAAATTAAACCCCTACCTTGATCGTTGTTCATCGACAGAGTCATGTGGAAGAAGATGGATCATTGGAAAAAAGGAAAACATCAGTGTTTTCCACGATCATCAGTTTTTGTGCTGACTCATCATAGTCGTAGACATCCTACGTCGAAGGAGGTTATGAGGAAGAAAGTCAAAGACACTCCTCGCTGGCATTCTTCATTTGAAGAACGTGTTCTTCGTTCTTTATTGGAGAGAGCTTTTCTCCCTAAGCTCTCTCCTCTACAACATTACCCCAAGATGAATATGCCAAGACAAAATAATAGATTAAGATTTTCTATTATTTAATTTTTGGCATAGAATTCAAATGGGATAAACAAAAAATTGAAAGCGTTAGATAAAGAAATTAATGAAGAGGATTTGGCATATTTAAGTCTCAGGGGAGTTGAAGAGCCTCCCCTACACCTAATGGAAGATTTAGGGTTTCTCTCCATTAATGTGGAGTTTCAAGGGGGTTAAAAACTATGTGGTACCTACCATAATAATCATGAATAGGAGGTTAGGTTTTGGTCGGCTCCACCACCATAAGCTCGCATAGGAGGTTAATGTGTGGTAGTCCCCACTTCCAACTTCCACATGGAGGCTGTAACCAATAAAATAAAAATAAAGCTACACATCTTTCTTTTTTTTAATTCATTCACTAAAAACCCAAAAATAATCATTTATTCTCGACCCACTGTCGTCTACGTGAAAGTCCCCTTAAATAAATATCGGTTCTGCGAGTTCAATGGTTCCCTCATGTTTAAATTCCGAGCACCGGTTCTAATGTTATAAAAACCCGCTCGTACGTTTACAAAATCTACTAGAACAAAACTTCAAAAATTGATTCCGGGAACACTGTGCCTCAGAATCACACGCCATCAATTTTAGCGGACTCATAATTCTCCCATGTATTTATGAAGAAAAAAAATTCCACAGAAATTATGGGTCATTACATTCTCCCAACCTCAGGGCTTTATGTCCCTCTAATCTACAACATGAACTGAGGGAACAAGGGGGGGGGGGGGGGGTACTGAGCACACATCTGAGCCTCTTGATCCCATGTGCTCTCTTGGAGGTTCCCATACTGCCAGTGGACACACACCGGAGTTATCTACCATCCACGTAGGACCCACTCTTGTCCATTCTCAATCTCCACTAGAACCTCCGTAAAATATCCCCATCGTCGAAGTCCATCTCTCCATGGACGATGATGTGAGAAGGGTCATGCACGTATATCCTCAGCTGGGATACGTGGAAGACGTCATGCACATAGTGAAATTGAGGTGGAAGAGCTACGAGTGTGCCACCTTTCCAACTCTCCTGAGGACCTAAAAAGGTCTGATGAATCTTAGAGATAACTTGCCTCCTCAGCCAAATCTCTATAATCCTCATCGAGGTGATACCCATAAAAAGATGTGGTCACCATCCTTGAACTCCAGAGGTCTCTATCTCCATTCAGCATATGAATTTTTTATACTCTATGCAGTCCTCATCCTCTCATAGATGTTCTACACCTTCTCTGTGGTAGCCCGTACCGTCTATGGTCCCGTGAGTGCTGACTCCCATGGGTCAGTCCAGCACAGAGGTGATCTGTAGGTTGCCTTTATAACAACTCAAAATATGTCATCCCAATGGTGGAGTGATAGATCTTGATGTATGCAAACTCCAACAAAGGTAATTGATCCTCCTAGAGATGACTGAAATCGAGGCCATAAGAACACAACATGTCCTCGAGGGTCTGAATGGTCTACTCGGTTTGTCCATCCGTCTGAAGATAGAAGGCGGTGCTCAGACGAAGCTGCATCCTAAAAGCATCCTGCAACCCCTTCCATATCCAGGAATTAAAAAGTGTATCACGATCAGAAAAAATAGATGAAGGAACTCAATTTAGCCACACAATCTCCAGCACATAGAGGCGTCCCCTGCTCTCTACTGAACCATGCTCTCTGATCGGTATGGAGTGGGCTGACAAGGTGAGTCAGTCAGCGATCTACCAAATAGAGTCATGGCCTCTGGATGTACATGGATGCCCTATCATGGAATCCATGGATATCCTATATCACTTTCATTGTGGAACCTCTAAAGATGAACCAAGCCTTCTGGTACCTGATGCTCCACCTTCACTTGCTGACAAGTGAGGCATCATGAGAAAAGCTCTGCAACTTCTGTCTTCATTCCTGGACACTAGTGTTGTCTTTGGAGATCCTGGTATATCTTCTCCACTCTTGGATGTACTGCTAGATATGATGTGTGGAAATCCCTCAACACTTTCTTCTGAAGTGACCCCGGTACCATGGTACGTCCTCTGAAGAGGATGGCGTGCTCCCCAACTTCAGAAAATCCATCAGGTGTCTGCCCTGTGGATATCTGAGCACGTCGTGTCTCGCTGTCAGTGTCCCCATGTTGCACCACCCTGACTCACTGATGAAGTAGGGGAGTGTCCGTAAGACACTAAGGAAAGTCTGCTCCATATCTATCCAAAAAGGATATATATAAAACAACGAGTTATTGTGTTCCCTCACCTAATAGTTGTATACCAGATCTTCTGATGAGCGCATCTGCAACAAAATTCCCCTTCTAAGTAGTATAGAATATCTATATGTCATTTTCCTGTAGGAACTCAAGCCAACATTGTTGTATCAGGTTCATGTCCTTATGAGAGAAGATATATACCAGAGACTCTTTTGATTAGAGTACATGGTAAAACAATCACCCATGAGATAGCGTCACCACAACTTCAAGGCGAAGCCCACTGCTTCTAAATCTAGTTCATGGGTAGCGTAGTTCTGCTCAGGTTGTCTCAGCTTCTGTTAACCATAAGCGATCACTGCTCTCTCCTACATCAAGACACATCTGACTCCAGTCCCTGATGTGTCTCAATAGACCATGTACCCTACGCCTTCCTCTAGAAGCCTCAAGACATGGGTAGTAGTCAGCCTTTGCCTCAACTCTTGAATGATATTCTAGCATCTCTCCTATCACACAATGGGTTTTCCCTTATTTACAAAAGCTGATAGAGGTGTTGCAACTCTGGAAAAGTCTGGTACAAACCGCCGGTAATAACCAACCAAACCCAAGAAAGTTCGTACGTTCGTCACACACCTGGGTGGCTCCCAGGTAAGTACCGCCCCGATATTTGCTGGATCCACTGGACCACCATCCCCAGAGATGACATGGCCCAAAAATTGAACCTCTCTCATCCAAAACTGGAACATCCAGAGCTTACTATAAAGCTAGTGCTCTCGTAGTGTGTCCAGTACTACCTGAAAATGGTAGGCATTCTCCTTCTCAGTAGTCGAGTAGATCAGAATGTCGTAGATGAAGACTATGACAAAGCAATCAAGGTATGACTGAAAGATCTTGTTCATGAGTCCCATGAACACTGTTGGAGAATTGGTTACACCGAATGGAATATCCAAGATCTTTTAGTGGTCATACCAGCACCTGAAGTCAATCTTATGTAAGTCCTCATCTCGAACACTGAGCTAGTGATATCCTAATATGAGGTCTATATTTGATAACCACCGTGCTCCCTTCAGAAGATCCAAGTGGTCGGCAATCCTCAGGATTGCGAACTTGTTCTTCACGGTCACCTAGTTGAGGCACCGATAGTCAAAAAAAAGCATCAAGCTCTCATCTGACTTCATGGAGAACATAATTGGGGTTGACCAGGGAGAAACACTAGGCTGGATGAATCCCTTCCCCTACAAGTCTTCCAGTTGTACCCGTAGCTCGCGAAGCTCCATAGGAGTCATCAGATATGATGGAGTGGATATCGGTGTCATCACGGGGTATAAGTCAATGTAAAAGTCCACCTCTCTATAGGGTGGTAGACCTGGGGAATTATCATGGAAAAAATCTGCGTACTACTCCACCAGTATATGATATCTTGGACGCTCCACGTGAACTGCTCTTAGGGTAAGGCGGGTCAACTGATGAGTGATCGGCTGCACCCTCCTTCGGGTAAGTCTGTCATATGCTTCAAAGACTCCCTTCTTGCTAGTGAAGGTAAACTTGGTCCCATCCGTGTGGTTACATTCCGCACATTCCGCCTAATACAGTCAATCTGGCCACAGACTGTAGATAACCAGTCCATACCCAAGATGACATTGTAAGGCCTCGAATCTTATACTCGGAGATCCCAGCCCAAGATCGCATGCCTCAGCTACCTGGAGCTGAGATCTCGCCTATCCACGTGCTTCCTGTGGTCAGGGTGGACCTCCTAGTGGTGGCAGTGGTAATACCATGTAACATTGTCCACCACTAGCTGCATGACTAGCTCCTCTTCCACATCCGCCAGCACCCTGCGTATCTCCTCGATCAAATAATTGTTTCTACCTGGGCGGTCCATTGACCATCTACTAATCATCCGAAGGGAGGGTCAGAAAATCACGATCCATGTGACCCTACCCACCGAATGTGAAACATTGCCCGTTCCTGGCATGTATGTCTCTGCTCTGGTTGTCCCGCACAACCGATCCTGAGTCATGCAGTCATACACCTATAGTTCTGGTCCTCTAGGACCTCTACGACATCTGTCTACTGTTAGTTGAAAATGAATCTCCTACATGTCGCCTGATGGTGGATGTCGCTACTGGAGACTACTCAGCATGGGAACTCTCCACTATGAGGTCTCTCTCTAACAACCCAACCTATGTCAAGATGCTGAGTGAGATCACCGAATCACAGATCTCTCACATAAGTCCCTACTCTATGGTATGTTCCCTGAAGAAAGAGTCCCTTATCATATCGGTGTAGTAGTGTGAGAGGTCTCTGAACATCATTGAGTACTGAGCTACAGTAATGATTCCCTGCTGCAGACGAAGTAGCTCCAGTATACGCACTGCGCGAAGAGTCGCTGGGACAAAATCTGCACGAAATGGGCTCTCAAAGTCTTCACAGAGAAGAATCATCTCATCATGGAGCTGGAGCATCAAGATCCACCATTCTCCCACTACTTCCAATAGAAGGATGGAAGCATGAATCACCATGTGGTCGGCTGGTGTCCCTACCAGTCCAAAAACACTCACCATATCCTGCAGCCAATCCACATCCCCCTATGGGTACATATCTCCCCTAATCCTGGGTGGCCTCTGGAGTTGGAACTCATGCAACATGCTCAAGTGGTGGGATTCATCTACTATTGGGGCTGGTGGCATCAGTGGCCCAAAGGAAAGTGGTACTGCTGCTGCCTCCGCTGGAAAAGGGCCTTGCACTGAGGCCTCGTCACTCGGTGGGATATCTGTGTATACAACTCTCTGGACTCTAGCTGGTCATCCACAGGGAGGCATCCTGAAAGATAAATATTAAACTTGTGAAAAGATTAAACCTGGTGAGCTGACTTGGTTGAGATGACTTAATGAAATATTTTGAGAACACACACGCAATCTGTGATTTCGTGCACTGAGTTAGAAATCAGATGTCAGGGTCTTGGTGTATGGATATGTCGATTGCCGTACAAACACTGGACTCCCTGAACTGAAAAACAAACTCACTACACATAACATTATTGCTTAATAGAAAATAATGATCAGAGTCCTATGTTCTTATGGTAGAACCTATTACTCTGATACTAATTTTTCAGGACCCATCCCCCGGGGCCCGTGTCGTGATTACTCCAGGCCCGCCTTCCATAGGCTAGAGGATAGTGACTAGAACTGATGGTGTAATTCCATTAAACTGGGAAGGCATTTCCTTTATAATCTGAAATGCAAATAGCAAAGCACATAGCAGTATACAAAACATTGAGTAAACTGTATAAAAAAAGTGTGCTGAAAAGTAAAAGATGCTGGAAATAAAAGCCCAACAATGAAGTACAAGGAACATGAATTTCAAGTACATCTGAAGAAAGGAAAAACAGCTGATGGTTCATCCTCTGGGATTACAACCTAAAGGGTTGGTACAGATATCCTCCTCAGCACTCCATATCGGTCAGTATCCTCCGTGTACCGAATCGTCATAAAGTCCACCTCCGGTCATTGTCCAGTCCAGGTACTCTCATCCTTAGTCAGTGTTGTCCATCATCTGCAACCAACACAATGAGTTGCGGGCATAGCCCATGCAGGGGAAAGTATAACGATACTCAGTAGGGACCCCGACACCCTCAAGGTCTCACAAAATCCAATAAGGATAAACCACAAGGTATGAAATCAACAGATAACCCTACTTAGTTATAAGTCCATACATATACCTATGTTATCAAGTAATCCATCTCAATAATGAGGTAAACACAAAAGTTACTAACTCAGCTCAACCAGAATTTTTATTCACATTATCAAAACCATAACTACTAGATAATTCCTCCTTTTTCTAGTGTATTGGGCTAGTAGTGACACCAAGGCGCTTCCCACTATCCATGGACTACTGATGTACTCCTCCTATCGAGTATCGTGGGTCTGTTTCATCACAATGGCCCTCCCCACCGTGGGGCTACCACCACAACCAGGAAATCCCCCTAATATCCTATAGTGGTACTCCTCCTATCGAGTATCATTCGACTGCAGCCACAACCAGGTGCCCCTCTGTAGTGGGTCTACCATGACACAATGATCTCCCCATAGGGCTAGTAGAGTCACTCAGAGTTAATCGGCCAGTAGTCATCAAGTCCCAACCAGCTATTAGGTCTCCACACTCTGGTCGCTCGTCACTTGAAGGATCAGCTCCACGGGCTACTGGTCAAAATAACAACTATTACGAAGTCCAACGAATTAGTATCTCAAAGTTCTTCCACATCATAAAGGTCTCAATGCAATATATGGCGCAAAAATCGGATGCCCAGTCTATGAGTTATTCGCCTCTTAGTTTTAGGGTCCTGGTTGGATTCTTGCACGATCCAACCTGACCATATCTTAACTATACCCCAAACTCATGTGGTATATACTCAATGGTACCTCTATTCTCGAAGATTACTAGCACTGTTTACGGTTCGTAAAACAGATATATGGTGCCAATGTTATGGCCAAAAGAAAGTAAAGGGTCGGTAGTAGGCTCGGGTTTGGTCTGACCCGGCCTGACCCACTCTGGATCAAGCCGGTTCTGGTCGACCCGGCCTGACCCATTGGGTCTGCCCCAACCTATTGGGCAGGCCAGCTTGTTGTGTTCGGCCCGGAATACTAGGCCTATCCCAGTAGGCCGAGAGGGCAGTTAGGCCCCCTGGGGGGCCTCGGAGGCGGCTCGGCCAAGTGGCGTGGAGCCAGTACATCTTGGAGTGCCATGAGGGGCGCAGGAGGCCATCTCGCCTGGGGCGCTGCGAGGGGCAGAAGAGGTTGTCTCGTCAGGGGAGTCGTGAGGGGCGCGACTCGGACCGGAAGGCTGACTCAGCCGAACGTCGCAAGGGGAGTGGCTCGGTGGCTCGGCTCGTAATGCTGGCTTGGCCAGACGCCGTGAGGGGAATGGCTCGGGTGGGTCGACCCGAGATCTGGGAGGTCAGCGGGCAGTCAGGATCCGGGAGTCCGGTGGGCGGCCGGCTAGCCGGATAGTAGCCGGGAGCCGGGAAGCTGGCCGGCGATAGGCGCCCGAGAGCTGAGATGCCGACAGGCACCCGAGAGCTAGGATGTCGGCGGGCAGTGGGGAGGCCAGTTCGGCCGAAGTGCCACGAGGGAATCGCGGGTTGTGGAGACCATGGGTAGCACGGTCATTGTCGGTCGCCTTCATCGCCTTGTTGTTTTGTCTCCAGGACAAAGAACATCACAAAAGAGATCGACAGAGGGACTCGGGCCATGTTAATTTGGCCCGCACCCTCCATATTTAGGGTGATAGAAATCGGTTCATAAGAATGAATCAAAACAACCCACTCGCAAATGGAAAACATCCACGTTATTCATTTTGAAAGAAAGTAAGAACCTGACACTTAAATGAAATTAAACCCCTACCTTGATCATTGTTCATCGATAGAGGCATGAGGAAGAAGACGGATCTTTGGACAAAATACTGACGTCGTCATTTTCCTCGATCATCGGTTTGTGTGTCGGATCATCGCAGTCAAAGACCTCCTACGTCAAAGGAGGTTCCGAGGAAGAATGTCGAAGATGCTCCTTACTGGCATTATTCGTTGGAAGAACGTGTTCATTATTCTTCGTTGGTGACTGCTTTCAACCTAGGCCCTCTCCTCTCCAATCTCACACCAATATGAATATTTCAATACAAAATAACAGATTAAGTTTATCTATTATTCAATTTTTGGCACAAAATTCATATGGGTTAAACAATTAATTGAATGTGTTGGCTCAAACAATTAATGAAGAGTATTGGGAATAATTATGTGTTAGGGGAGTTAAGAGGATCCCCTACACTTAATGGAAGTTTGAGGGTTTCTCCCCATTAATGGGTAGTTTCAAGGGGGATAAAAACCCAGGTGGTCCCCACCATAATAAAAATGAAGAGGAGGTTAGGTTCGGGTGGCCCCACCACCATAACCTCTAATGGGAGGTTAAGGTGTGGTGGTCCCCACCTCCAAATTCCACATGGAGGCTTTAACTAACAAAATAATAATAAAGCTACACAAAATTATTTTTATTTAATTATTTCATTAAAACCCAGAAACAATCTTTTTTCTCTCGACCCCCATCCATTGATGTGAATGTATCCTTAAGCGAATATCGGTACTGCGAGTTCAACTATGCCCTCAGATTTCAATTCCGAGCACCAGTTCAAAAGTTATAACAATCTTCTTGTATGTTTACTGAACATACCTTAACAAAACATTCGAAATTGATTCTGGGAACACTGGTCCTCAGAATCACATGCTGTTAATTTTTGGAAGACTCGTAAAATTCACATGTATTTTAGAACAAATTTTCCACGGAAATTCGGGGTCTTTACAATTGAGATCAAATGCTTCATAAGAGATAAAATAAACAATATTTCATCAAAGTATAGATCATAAATATATGACTAAACATGTTAATGAGGGAAATATATTTCAATGATAATGTTGAACAATGATAGTTTTTCATATCTCATGATATAAGTTTATGAAATTAATAATTAAAAAAAATTACATTGGGAAAAGAGAATAGAATCATGCAATAATAACCATGATTGATGTTGAATAATCATAGTTAAATAGAAGGGAAATATATCCTTTCCTTAAAACATATCATGAAAATATCTTTTCGAAAAAACATAATAACATATAATCATTATATTGTAATAATAATAAAAATTTCCCTTGCATTACATTATAAAAAATGAGAAATTTATTTGTTATAAAAAATAAAAGTTTTTTG
The DNA here is from genome assembly GCA_963277665.1 of Viscum album. Lineage (NCBI taxonomy): Eukaryota > Viridiplantae > Streptophyta > Magnoliopsida > Santalales > Viscaceae > Viscum > Viscum album. Next base: position 1,013,601,614 of record OY728152.1, on the reverse strand, counting down.
TATCTTATTCTATGTAAAAAAATCTATATGGTGTATATTCTGAACTAAATAAAATTGGAAAATAATTTTGAGAAAAAAATAACAATCAATATATAATGAAAAAACAAAATTACGAAAAAACATGTTGCTATAAAAATTCCAATACTGTATGATGTAGATGAAAATAATTCCTATGATAAATATTGTTATAAAAATTTATTTATAAAAACTAAACAATGAATTGTGGGGACATATCAGACCACACCTATGAACAATATACACAAATATTTCTAAATTTAAAACTAGCATTGTTGACATTGTTATGAAAACATGGAATGACAATTTAGTTTCTAACATTTTAATGTAGATTAAAAAATTTACTCTTTAATTTATTTTTCTGAACAAGAAATATAAAATAAAAATGAAAGAGTGTATTGTGAGAAAATTTATGGGGAGGCGTATTAATAGTTGTTTTCAATTAAATAAATACATCATAGATAAATAGAAAATGTAAGAATAGTTATGAAAATTAATTCAAAAAAATGCCTTTGTCTTTGGAGTGAATGTTGTAGTAATAGTAACTATTTTCCAAGAGGGGGAAATTGTAAGCATTTGAAATTATTAATGTTAATAGTAATACGTCATTACAAAATCCAAAAAAGTACAATGTGATTTTAGAAAGGATATGTATGACCATTTTGATGAATTTAATTTTCTTTTAAAACAAATTGTTAATATTTTATAATTTAATTCAGTATAATCATATCTAAATAGATAATTACAAAAATTAAATTTTTAAAAATAATCATAAATATTTTATATTTCAAATTTTATAAATGATTTATAATGAAATTGTGCAGAGAATAATAAATTGTTTTATTTGGGAACGATGGAAACCATTTTTTATTATTTTGAAATAACATAGTTGACAACCTACATAATAAAAACTTGTTGTAAAACATTAATCTAAGATTATTAAATGTAAAATATTAATGTCACATGTGTGAGAAATTTTTATATTAAAACATAATAGTGTAAAAACTATTCTAAATATAATGGTCTTAGAAATAGAGGAAAAAATATCTTTGAATGTGATGATAATTCATCATTAATAAATTTTAATTTTATTATAATAAAAATAGTTTGTAAAAAATCATTGAGTTGAAATCATATTTTAAAATAAATATTATTGAATAAATATATTATATAATAGAAAAAAGTGTTAATTATTTTTATAGGATTGATTCCAAAATAATTTTATTTTATCTGATTGAAATAAAATTTTAGTTATCCAAATCAGTTAAAAATATCATAATTTATACTATAAAAGATATTTTTAAATGGGATTTAATGAAATCATGTCCTCATTAAATATTGTATAATATAACAATGGTAAAAAAATTATCATAACATAGATGTATCAATAGAGTAAACAAATAAAAATTATGATAATTGAAATTACATTAGTGGAGGGAGTTCCATGAAAAGGTTGGGTTCTCTTAAATTAAATGTCTCATATTTTATGGATCTCTTTGCGTGCAAGAAAAATATTTGTTAATTGTGATTTTTAGAGTGTGATAAATATAAAAATAGACATAATAGGATAATAACATAATCACTAGATATTTCATCTGATATCATGCCGTAAAAGCATTGAAATCTAAATATTATTGATGTAATAATGTATTCTTATGGTTATATAACCATACAACAATGGTGAATAAATATCATTGATGTAATGCAAAGATGATCATTTATATAATGAAAAATGTTTTATAGTATTTTCTCAATGTATAGAATCCCATTATGTAATTTCATTAACAAAAATATAAAAATAGTATGTTGTCAATAAAAAACTATGATTTAAATGTCAATTAAATGATATATATTATATTTGGACTAGTTCTAGATGAGTTTAATCACGTTTTTCAATGAAAAATATTCCATGGAATGCAGAAAACTATATAGGTTTTATATTATGTTAAAGATAATGTGTGATCTCATGGGAATTATTCTTCTTAAATAAAGTGATACATTTAGAATTTTTTAATATGAGAGAATATCTATATTATATATAATACATTCTGATGTGGTAGATAATTTTTTTTTGTTAGGAAAAACTATTCTAGATAATTATTCAAAAATGAAATGATTTGTACAAATATTATGGAGAGCAATTTCAAATTCTATTAAATAATCTACAATTGGAATGTTTTTTGATATAATGAATCATATTTGATATCTAATAATGTAAAAGGTCGAGATAGATATAGATGTTTTAAATAACATATTAGTTAATGAATTTAGTGTTATATTAAAATCATCATCCATAAATATATTAAGAAGATTACAAAAATTAAAATAGTTGAGTAATATTCTCATGATACAAACAATATTTCTACATCATCTAGTGATTAATATCACAATTCTAGAATTTTCAGGATGTTATCTAATAAGAGAATATATTTTAATAGTACCTTATTAAACCTCATTAATATTAATGGAAACATAAATGATTTATGATTATATAAATGATATATTCATGGACACATCAATCCATATTTCCAACAAATTTACGAAAATATACTCTTATTGAAAAACTACATTAATATAGTCAGTTTTAGGTTATAATATATGGATTGTATGAATTCAAAAATTTGTTCTTCCTAGTATTCATGTGGCGCTAAAAAATCTCAAATAGATGTTAATAATCAATTCAAAGGGGCAACATGTTTTTTGTAGAACACTCTAATGAAGAACACATATGTCAACCACTTGAGCATAAATAAGATTCTAACAATGAAAATTTATATTTTCAGTAATTAAATTAATATAATACCATAATTTAAAATAATTTTAAAAAATTTAAATTGAAAAATTAATCTCATTAAAAATACTATGATTCTATAATTAATAAAAATGAGGGAATAATTTAAAATTTTCACATCTAAAAACATGATGGATATTTCAGTTTCATCTGGTATGAATCTTGGTAATGAAATTATAAATGTGAAAAAATTGGTTTAATAAATTAAATATTTTTAATTTCATTTCCCAAATGGTGAAACTATTTAAATAAATAAAGAGAAAAATATAAAAAAAAAATTTGAAAAAATGAATTCATGTCAAAAATCATTTTTTAAAAAAAAATATTATTTTCCTTAGTTTTTAAAATATGAACCTTTTCAAAATTAAATGTTTTATTTAGAAGTTGTGTGGTAACAATTAAAATTAAATTAAATTTAAAAGGCTAACATTAATAGTATTAAATCATTCCTTCTTTACATTTATTACCAAATTTAATGATAGAATTTATTAACTGCTGAAATAGATTTCGGTTTGAAAATAATTTTTTTGTCCCTGATAGACCCAATAACATATTGGCACAAAAATATTTCTTGAATTAGTTTCCTTTATAGAAAATTTTTTCTATGTTATTTAATGAAAAATTGAATATTAAATATAGATTCTAAATTAATATTATTATATGTTACTAAAAAATTCAAAAATTCTTAAAAAATGATTGAGGTTGTGTCACTATTATTAAAAAAATATTTTGGAATAATAATGGGGGTTGGATCAGTGGTAAATACATGCTAAGTACTCATTACTTGATTCCTTCAATTGGAAGGAAGAATGTACAGTAAGATAGGTATTTCACAAAATTATGATAATTTTTGTTTTTTTAATTTATCAAATAATTAATTTCCTATTTTTAAGGATAAAATGATATAATTTTAAGGAACCTAGAATGGGGAATTTATACACATTATATCAAATTTCATTGAGTAAAAAAAATAAAACTATTTTGTTACACTATGAGTATTTAAAATATGAACATCATATTAGAGAGAATACATGACCTGTAGCACCATGATTAATAGATAATGAAACACAACAATAAACAAATATATATTTATTTATAAATTCTTTCTATGTTTTTGATATATTTGAATGCACAAAACTCCAGGTCTGAACAAAATAGAATTCTCTATTAAAATATTATTATATAAATGTAATCATATTGACCTTGATGTAATGTCATTAGATATTAATAGTATTAACTAAAATATATAAATTATTTTGTATTCACATATACCAAATAATGTTAATGGTCATATAATGATTTGAAATAATATACGAAATATTTTCTATGAAAATAAATGTATTCTGAAAGATAATATTTTTTAAAGAATTAATAATAAATAGTTTCCCAAATAAATTAAATTAAATTTTTACCAATTTAAGAAAATATTAATTGAAAATTTTATTTATTGAAATCTAGAATAAAAAAACTAGGATAATTTTTTACAATTATTTTGAAATTTAATTTTATTTTTGAATAAAATAATGTACTCATTTTTTAATACATCCCATTTTATTAATTTTTTAAAAATTTAAATTAACTTTAAATTTTAGAAAAAATTAAATTATCTTATTTATTACTAAATTTCAATAATTTATTTATTTCAAAGAAATTTCTTATTCAATTTTGTTATTAGAAGATTCCATATTTAGGTATATTTAACATTATGATGTAGCTCTATTAAAATATTTGTGATTTAATTTTAAATTGAGGTATTCCATTTCTATGACATTAATTATTAAAATGGAAACCATATTTTGTATCAAAATTATATATATTATATAATAATAATAAAAATATATTTTGACCACAATTGTAAATAGAATATAAAAAATAAATTACCAAGGTTAAGGTAAAAAATTTGTTAAGCTATGATTAATCTATGATGATAATGGTTAAAAATGAACTAAGAATTATTTGAAACCCATTGGATCTAAATATTTGTAGCATATATCTTTTAAGTCTTGACCCATTTTGGTGTCTTTTTACATTATAGAAATTTTGGCATCACTTTATCTTTTTAAAAATTCAATGTGGGTCATCTCCCCCACATATAACTGGCTACCCATTCTCCTCTAATATTTATAGTTAAAAACACTTTGGATCAGACATGACCTACCAAATACCAATATATAGTTCCCCTAAAATAACCTTTATGTATTATATTTTTTATTAATCGATCCTATAATGAATTTATGTATAGAAAAGTGCCTCTTGAAAGAGATAAAATTATAAAACATTGTTATTTTTATTACAACATTATATGTCTTTAAAAACTTCTTAGATTATGATAATTTAATAAACATAGTACCAATTTTTTTCTAAGATGTTATTATATTAATTTATTAAGTCATATCCATCTTTACATCTATAAAATGTGAATAAAATCATTGATTGTGTGTAAGGATGACATCCACCTTGCGAAGTGATGTGGTTCAATTTTTCCTTACACTTGAAATGTATGGTATTATGGTTATTATTATTGAATATATACAATATTTATGACCTATGAATTCTAATAGAAATATAATTTCACATCTTAATTCACACCTTCCAATATTTTGGATAATAATACTGTCATGGTGTACCTGTGAAGTACCTCTTCAACATAGAAATATTAAATGTTATTCATTTCATATATAATTGGATTTTAGTAAATATGTATTTGATTAATATGAATTATATATATGAAATAATAAAAGTTCTAAAATTGTAAGTAGATATTTATTTTATATTAAATGCATTTTTAATGATAAATTGAAAAAAATTTCATGCGTTTGTATATCCTACAATTTACATGAATGGTGTAATCCATTTTATTTCTATGACATAAATAGATTTCATTAATTACATAAATATGGAATATATATTATATTTATGTCATTGTTAAAATTATGGTCACTGTGTAAGCATTATCAATTTTCTATATCCCTATTAGAGGTTGAGCACTGAGAGGGGAGTGGTGTCTTGGTGATTTAATTTTAAAAATTCCTCTTCATTCGAAATCCACCTCTAGATCACGTTAAGGTCCTAGATATAATATAAAATATCATTATAATAATATTTTTTGATGTAGTAATAAGAACAAAATAAGAACAAGGTATTTTTATCTCCATATGGATATACACCATTACATGTAAGTTATTAACCCAAACATTGATTCTCCAATATAATAAGCTAAATAATTATAATGAATATGTAAATAACTAGTTATTCCCACTAGTATTCATCGTCATACTAATACTGTTTATACCCCTATCAATAATACTATTATAATGTGGTTGGTTATACACCCATCCATCTATATTACAATGATTTGTTAGGCCTCCAGTCTCAATCCACATTAGTAGCTATTTATACCATCAAAATAAAATACCATTATTCCTATATATTGATCCACTATATGATGATATTTGATCCAAATTTAATAAAATGTATGATCTTACATTCCCATGAAGTATCACTATAACATAAATACTACTGACCTCATGAATCCTTCTAGATCTTGTATAATTTGGATTCTCCTCAGTCTTTAAATTCTAAATCATTAAAATTATTTTTAATGTCAATGGATCTAAAGTTCATTGTTTTTTCTCTTTTATATAGTAATTTATCTATATATAAATATGATCATTCAATTTTATATATGCAAAACCGAGGATACCATAATGATACAGACACCCATTAATCATTTTTCATTTGGTCCTTTTGATATGCTTTGGATATTTTACTAATTTTTTGTATTCCTATTTTTAATGCTGTTTAAAGGATGTAATTTCCTTCTAGATTCAAAATAAATAAAATTAATCCACATTAATTTATTATATTTTTCTTATTGATTATTTCTATTTAATTTTTTAAATTTTTTATTATTTAATTTAATTATAGTAAAATTTTCACATTTAGTTTCACAAATATAAAATAGTATCTTATTTACTGTTAGTGAAACATTTATAGTATTTAAAATACAAATACCATTACATTTTAATAAAAAATAAATGGATAACCATTAAAAACGTTATGAATTAACAAGGATAAAATAAATGTCACATTAGGTTGGAGAAATAAATGTGAAACATTAAATATTGAATTCAATCTTAATTTATTGTATATTTTTTTATTAAATTACTATTAATTAAATTTATAATTAAAAGTTTATTATTTTGATGAGTTTTTTGATAATAGAAAAAATTATTTTTCTAGACTACTAATATTGTTCCAATATATTCCATGTGTGTTAGGGTTTTCTAATGTCAAATATAGTTTATATTTTAATGATGATTATATTTGTATCAGTGTAGATAATTTTTGTACATTCTAGATGAAATTAATCTATTAAATAGATATGTTCATCATTTTTATTGAATTTTTTTATCTTGAATAATAAAAAATTTGAAAATTTTATCTATTTATAGAATAGCATTTAAACTGAATTTGACTTTTTCAATCCCCTATGTGAAGGATTATCCATTGTGAATCAGCTATATTTTGAAAGCCACTACACATAAATCACCTACATCTATGGAACAACTATATGAGAAATAGGTGATAAAGACTGAACACATATGTAAAAAGACTATGTTTGAGAAATTAGCTCTATGAATTGGTTAAGTGGTGAATTTGAAATTCTGTTCCTTATCACTATGTGACTATTTATTTTCAATGTCTTTTTATTTCTATTGATGCCTGGGTTGAATATAATATAATTAATGAATCAATTTTTAAAGAAAATTCTTTTTAATTGATAAATTATTAAAGGATAAAATTAACATATCCAACCACCACCACAACCCTCATGATTTTTTGTGTAATATATCACTATCAACATTCTAAGTTATAAGGTAAAAAATTGAAATCAATGTTCATATCATTACCTCTACATTAAGATGATCATCCATTGGTAACAATATAGGACAACATTAATTTGTTTTTTAGGGCGAAAACGGAAATTATAACATGGGGAGTGAGACAATGTGATACATGGGAATAATTTCGTTCGATATTATTATTATTTATTTTTTGTGAAACGTGGTTGTAATGATCTACTATTATATATGAATATGGATTTTTTGTAAATAATATTCAATTTTCTACAGTGGAATGAAACTATTCAGGGGTAATTGATTTTTTTATGGAAATAATATTTCGTGGACTAATATATAGCTCATAAAAGATCTATTCTTCATGTTCACACATATTATAAATGTGTTTCCAGGCTTCTACCAAAGTATTTTTTAAATTTTATCAATTTTATTAAGGGTAAATAGTTTCTTCACAAGTAATTTATATACTATTATAGATTTAAAGAAAACCCTCATAGCAAAATATTACTTTTCGAACCATATTTTCTATATAATTGACATAGTGAATTAAAAATTGAATTCTAAATTAAATCGTCTAATATATAGAATAACTATTTTTTGTAATTTATTTTTACAATTATGTATTTCTAATCTTATTTAGTTTTTATTGTTATTTTATTAATAAATTATTTTCTGGAATAATAATAATTTAACATTAGTTTTTGAACAATATACATTATATTTTGGAAGAAAATAAAAAATGCAAATAAAATAATTTTTTGATAATTAATTTTTCTAATTTATAATGATAATTAATAGTAATAATAATAATTATTCATATATATGTCATTTAAATTATTTTTAAAATAAAAAATAATATATACATGATAATCTAAAAAATTAAATACATAGTAATATATTTAATTTGAATAACTGTAGATAATGATGTTTAATACAAGAGAATAAAAATAGTTTTTAGACAAATATAATAATTTACATTCCCAAATGTTATATTGGATTGTTATATATTAAACATTATACTATAAATGGACTCATATTACTCCATAATCATTATTCTATATTAATAAATATTTTAATAAACTTTTATGTAATATTTTATTCATTGTTGTCTTATTGATAATATTATAATAATAAATAATCTATATTTTTTATATTCACATAATAAATTTATATTTTATAGAAAATATAAATAAACAATATAATATTATATTGAAATTATCAAAAAAAAATATGAATTATTCTTTTTCAACTTCACATTTTAAAATCAATTATTTTATATTAAAATTAAAAATACAGCATATAATGAATGATATATTTTATTGAAAAACACCCTGCTAAAAAATTATCTATTCTTAATAACATTTTTTATGAATTTATAATTCATTTAAATAATTTTATTTAAAATATAATATATTATTAAAAAAAATTACTAATTGTATTCAACTTTTATGTCGGTTTCATTTTTTTTATATATTTTGTATTAGAAACGTGCTATAAAAATATCATTTAATTAATCAAAATATACTCTAATATATATGGGTTTTATATTCTAACATCTTAAATAAATTTCATCATATATATATTAAATACTAAAAATAAAAATATATCTTGGATCCTATAATTTAGTCAGCAAATAATATTTGATTCTTAATTATATATTTACCATATTATATTGTGTAATACAAGATTACATTTCTTCCATGTTGATATCATTTGGGGATTTTTGGAGGCCCAAATTCCACAATGTCGCTTTTAAGATCTAATTTAACACATAATATGTCAACTAAATTAATCAAGTTAATTTATTTTAAAATTATTTTAAATGAAGATATTAATATGAAAACTAAATCCTAATATGTAATCTCCATAATGAACATCATTTGATATTATAATACATTTATATAAACAATATAATAATTTTTTCTACTTATAAATCCATTAACATATACAAGGTTTTCAATGGTAATATTTTTATTAGGATGTATTTCCTATCAAAAATATGTGGTAAAAATACATAAATTATGTTAAAGAGGGATTTTGACTTATCATGGAATAACCCTCTGGTGTGTATCACAACCTTTGCAGTTTCAAACCCATATTATCATATTATAATTATGATTGAGTTATTAATTAGTTAGTCTTTTTTCGACTTACAACCAGTAGTTTCATCTAGGAAAAGTTCACACATATGTTTCCTTATAAATATATTCAGGTGATTTCTAGGAAAAAATATTTTGTAATTTTAATATACATCAGTATGTTATCATATACATAAATATATCAATTTGAGATATCCTTATGGTTTTCATCAAACTCAACTTATCATAATCATAAACAATTAATAAAATAATGAATAAATGTAATGCAGTATTCTAAAAAATTACGAAACACTACTATGATGACAGTTTCAGTGGCCCATTACTAATCTATGATATCTGATGCTCTATGTAATTTCTTAAAACACAATAATTAATAATGTGTGAGATTGAAATCTATTTAATTTTCCTCGTTTATTCGATTTAATTAGTACACATGTCTAATAATTACACAATACTGATAATATAAGGTTTAATGTTCCTTAGGATTAGTTAATCAATCTTTTTTGTTAATAATGATTTTGAATATCATTCCATTATCTAGACATGATAGGATACTTTATTGACATCCCATAAGGTAAGAACAGATTTTATACCTTGGGGATGAAATCATAATAAACAAATAAACTAAACACTTAGTACAATAGAATCTAAATTATATTTCATCAATGGATAAATTATAATAATATAGAAAAATAAAATAATTCTAGAACAATATTATTTCGAAAAACAAAAAAAAATGACAGTTCTTCATAAAACATTTTATAATGTCATGTAATCTAGAATTAAAAGACACATACCATGGGAGAAAATAGTATGTAATCCATAGATAGAAATAGGATCCATTGTTAACAATAATAAGAATATCAAATTGAAATGTAACTCAACCATGAATCATAAAAGAATAATTATCTTTTAAAAAATCATAAATATATAGAATTATCATATTTTTTGTAAGTGTTGTAATTTACCTAATTTTACAATGTGAAGATAAATAATATTTATGCATTTTTTTGAGAAAAAATAATAACCTCCCTTATTGTTGTTAACTAACGAAAATCAGGCATAATATTTATTCAATGAAAAAAAATCCCACACTAGATGTTCCATGTAATAAAAGTGAATGTTATACTTATTAAACAAATTAAATTCATAAAAGACATGTTAGTAAGAAAATTATCACCCTATAATTTTTCTTCTAATTAAATACCCACACTCTAAATCATTATATAATATGATACCAAAAATTTTATAATGAATTAGAGGGATATATAGGATCTCACTAGTCAATCATCAATATATACATGTTATAATTGAAAAAAAATCATTCATCAAAGTTTGAATATCCCATTGAATTAATAATGGTTCTCTTATCATTTCATAATGGTGAATTTTTAGATCTTTTGAATACAATTTTTAAAAACATTCATTGTAAAAAGTGTTTTTAAAAATTAATTTTGAAAAGATATAAGTTAAAATACATTGGTATCCTAAGATTACACATATTCAGATTTAGAAGATAATAAATTCATTTTTGTTTAATAATGAATATGGATATAGATAAAAATTCTTATTTTAATGATATGATAATTTTTTATAAACATAATTCAATTAATTTCATATGGATAGTCAATAAAAAAGATTCATTGAGTTAAAAACATCATTTTCCCATAGAGAGAGAAAAACAAGATAGTAAATATGAATTAAAATATCTTATCATTCCCATAATAATAATTATGAATGTATAATACTGTAAAACCCTATGATTTTAAATGTATTCAGTTGTAATGATTTAGATGTAATTAATTTATTTAATTACACAAAAAATTAGTTTAGACGCGTAACAATATATTATTTCAATTATAATATACATGTTCTATTTATGTGTTTCAAGTTTTTTTTTATATTTTGGAATTATATAGAAAATTTTACCTTAGATAAAATGTATTCATTAAAGGATATTAAATAATTATTAAATGTTCAATAATAAAATTCCTTAAATAAATGATATATTTTTTAACTAATACATTTTTTATATATCATTTATTTTAATATATTAATAATAATATAAAATTATTTTCCTAAAATTTAATGATAATGTATAACGAATCATTCATAATGTATTTATCTAATATAATTTGAGGAAGATAAAGTCATTTGATGGTGAGGAGATTTTTTTTTTCTAAAAACATATTTTATGTGAAAAATGCATCTTATCATAAAAAATAAAAAGTCTTCTACATTTATTAATGATGTTAAAGGAATGTTTATTTTATAAGTTCAATAAATTTTTTATTAATTAAATATTATTTTTTATTGATATAATTTTGAAAATTTTTAATTCATATGAATATTATAATCTAAAAAACTAGATTATTTTAATTTTGTGTATTTATTTTATAATTAATTTTTACCAACAATTGGTATTAAATTTGATAAAATTTATTACATATTTTAAATCAATGTAAATATTTTTCCAAAATTTTAGTATCATGTTGGTCATAATGGATGGTATTAGTTGCAATTGTTTGTTCTCAAAGTTACTGTTTAATTGGATTTTTAGGGTTAATTGGAGAGGGGGGACAAAAGATATATGGGAAAACATTCAACATAATCATCTAAAAATACTGTTAGATAAGAATATTTTAATCTTATTTTATCTTACCATCCAACACCAAGACACTTGGTGGATCATTCATTATAAAGAAAACATTATATTATATAAAATATTTATGTAATTCCACATATACCCCTACCATATCTTATTAAGAGGGACATATTCCCCTAATATATATCCGACATTGAGATAAGTATCTCATCCATGACCTACCCAAAATTATTTTCAGATCTCTACCCTTTATTATTATGATTTCACATATTTCAAATGGCCATACTAATAAGACCTATGTTGTATTAAAACGTTGGTCCCTCAATGTATATTTCATCAACATTACATACACTTTCAAATATTATGTATTCACAAAAAAATAAATAAATTTGTTTTATCCATACTAAAATAATGAATGCAGTAGCATAGGTAAAACTTTTTATGACTATGAATATGGACAACCATTTTCCTCAACCATTCAATAAAATATTAAATGAATGAATCTCTCTTGCTTACATAAAGTCTACCACAAGCCCAATGCAAAGTGATTCATTCTCCATCACATCCTCTAATGGATAAATATAATGATGAATTTACTGAATATATATGATTTTTATGATATCATTATTATTTTTTAATAATAAATTATAATAATTTTTTTTTGAAATTAACTCATTATTAATTTGAATGTGCAGTCATTTTTATGTATTGAATACCATCCCTAGGAGTGATATACTTGATTTACAATATTTTTATTATAATAATGGTTTTAAATATATATATAATTGTAAAATATTTTTACTATTAAATTAATAATTGTATGTACATGTTATATTATTATTTTATAATTGTATATTCTTGCTCATTAGGTTATTCTAATTGACATTTGTTATGGTTTGCTTTCACACCATAATGAATTATGTTGCAATATTTTAGAAATAAATGAATATGGAATATTAAATAATGTAGATATTATGTGATAGTATTTTTTATATTTCATGATTAAAAGACTTGGGACATGGGAACCATCGTCAAAGTGTAAATACCAGAACATTCTAACCGAAACATGCATGAAAATTTAAAAATTTATTGCCTCAAATAGTTAATTAGATGATCAATTACAAATAAACTGATTATAAAATATTATAAATAAATAATAATATATATTATAATTAAGAATATTTTACAGTTATATATAATTAATAAATGATACTATATTACCTATTTTTATAAAATCACTCATGAAGAAAGATGGGATTGAGTTGTGGGTTCTAAATTACAATCTCATGTTTTCCAAGAGTTCTTTTAAAATATATTTATAATTATAATGTTATATAATATATTATAACAAAATTTTATATACTTAACTATCATTTAGTTATTTATTGTCATTAATTTATTTAATTACGTTATTGTTTCAAAATTCACCAAAATCCTAAAACAATTTCTTCATGGAAATCAAAATTTATTTAATTATTTAGACTTTAAATGACTCCCTATAACATTTTAAGGCATGGAAATATTCTATGATATATTTTCTGATTTAGAAACTATGTTGTGGGATTTTAGAGCTTGGGTGATGGGGGTATCAATATTTAGATATTAAAATACAAATAAATTATACTATATGCCTTTATTTTTTCATAAATAATGCAATATCTCTAGAGTGGTGTCTGAGTTCAGAAATATTTGAATCACAATAAATAATAATTTTCAATTTTAAACATTTAATGAGATACCCTATTTTTATATTGGTTTTATTTTATATGGTTATTAATATTTTATAACTTAATAAATAAATTTTATTATTTATTTAATACATACTAAATAGTATAGACCAAATTCACTAATATTTAAACTTTGTTGTGGGGAATTATAAGGGATAAATAGAATGGAATATTTATTTGGAGAGGGTGTTAACAATATCATTAGAGATTGATAATGATATTATAGATTAACTATTGATGTCATGAAGAATTTTACAAAATAAAAGGATTTTAGGAATCACACTAATGAAAATTACATTATTCTATTATACTTGAGTTTTCACTCCTAAATCGAGGATGGGAAATTGATTATATATTTTAATCTCATATTTTTTTTACTAAATAAGAATGAATTAAAATTATAAAAAAATAATTTATATGGTTGATTATTGGATTAAAATTCAAAATGTTCCCCAATATATATGTTTTTTTTAATTATAATTTATCCTCTAATTCATCAAATTCATGAAAATTGAATGTGGAAGACATTAACCGGAGACAAGGTTCATTCCTCATAGTCGTGTTTTTAGAATTTTTCTTACTTTTCATCAAAAAATATACATTGATCTGTCATTTTGTTGGTTATTTAATATATAATATATTAATGATCATTGAAAAACAATTATTTTTCATTACCAATCACTAACTTGAGTTAGGATTCAGGGTTGATAGAATTATTATGGATTGACCAAGAATGTAATGTTTTAAGGATGGAAAAAATCACTCTTCGGGATCCTTTTTTAATTACAATTATGTGACATGATTATGTATTAAAATATATTAAATTCGGTGGATCAAATATTGCTACTAATGATGTATTGGCGATAGTCAAGCATAAATGAACATTTTGATAGAATTGTTTACCACTGGAATAAATGAGGTCGATATGCCAACAGAATCATGTAAAGATGAGTTGGTTCTAGAAAGTACATTGTTACACATATTTTAGATATTACTAACATATTTGATATAATTCATTTATGTGGAATATATGTTTTTATCTAAAATTAATTTTCACATTCTATGATGTCACACTAAAAACAATGTGGTGTGTAGCATGAGAGACACTTTGTAACATAGTTATACTTTGAAAAAATATATGAATCGTTACTTGGGAACTTCTCAGTACACATAGAATAAATTTTAAGGCTCATCCATAGTACTCAGACAATTACAATATACACATTGGTTACCACATTTTTCAAATATAGTATATATTAAACATTCAAAAGATACTAGGAAAATGTATACATATGTTAAAAAAATAATTAAATCAATACACATTAAATTTTATGTACATAATTTATGTTAGGGTGATGTTACCATCACATTTTATCTTCGTGTTCCTCTATTTCACTAATTGTTGATTTTGATATCTCTTTCTACTCATATATGGGCTAGTTCCCTGAATCTGATATGTTTTCTCATTCATATTCTTATAGGTTTTAGTATGGAATATAGCATTAAGTAATAAACATATTGTCTTTTACTTTTATTAGAGTTGGTATACCTTCATGGGACTATATTTTGGTCATTATACCCATCCTTAACACTTGGTATGGTCTTGTAACACATGACCTAAATACATAAGACTATGGCCCCTTATCTTGATGATTACTCTAGTTTGGGTCTTGAAGCACCAAACGTCCCTATGAGTGGTACACCATTAGTGTTGTAATATATTATGTGTTATAGAATATACTTATTTATGAAAAAGAAAGGTGATCTTGACCTCTTAGATTATATCAATCATTATTAGTAAGGAATGAAGACTGAGCTATTAGGGAAGAGTGTCACTTTGAAGCATCTTGTGGAATACTTGAATAGATAAATTGTTTTTACATACATATAGAATGTGTTGATATCATTAACATATATGGATTTAATTGTTTTCTATTATCTCATATCATGATTTCTATACCATTTTTGACAATTATGTTGTCTCAGTGGTGATGTTCTGTGTTTTATAATTTCATTTTATCTGATATGGTATAATTTTATTCATCCATATATGGTGTCTACCATATCATTTCATGTTATATGTTGATGATAACACTTTCTATTTAGTTATAGGATTAGATGTATTAGGTTGAGTATATGTTATCTTGACATAAAATTGGTTTTTCTGGAAAATGAATTTTCTAGTTGTCCACTCCAACATAGTAGGTTGGTCACTTTTACAAAATTGGTGGGCCAGTATTTGGCCCTATTAAATATCTAAAAATATTTTATCGTATGTTTTTGGATTTTTTTAATGAATATATCACGGTTTATTTTCTTCATTTCATTGATAAATTATATTTTTCTCGTATAATTTTGCATACTTGTGTCGTAGGATATGGTCTCCCATATTTTTTCTTTTCCTACAAGGCGAAAGTCTCTACCACAAAACCAATTGAAGGGGGACTAATGTTTTCAGGCTCGATTTTTTTCAAGAAATTCATTCCAAAGCTTTATAAATACAATAATTTTACTTATATTCTTATAATAATTATATCATAAACATTCAATTTTTTTTTTGAAATTTGTGGGACCAAACATGTTTATAAGGATATGTATATGAAACATTAAAAAAAACCAAACAAATTAAATAAATTTTTTTATTCTCCTTATTAATCAGATAAATAAAATTTCCCTAATAAAACAGTATAAGATATCTTGGGAAATAATTATATGAATTGGGTGAGCTATAAATCCTGTTATGTGAGTGCACATTACAGAGTGGCATAATGAGATATCAAATAATAGGATGGTTATTATTAATAACATAAGGTAATTAATGAAAGAACATTGTAACATATGATCATGGAAATTTATATATGTGGGAGAAATAAATAACATGAAATAAGCATAATTCAATAATAACTATGAACATAATATCATAGTATATGCATAGTTATATAATGCATTAGGGTTACTCCCTAATACCATATACAAAATATCATGATCCAAAAACGTAAACCAATCCATTCAAGTGAAATATGGGTGCACCAATCATTCCATGATCTTGATTATGTGATATATAAAAAACATTAACATAAGGACAAGTCATAATAACTACCCATGGGAATAAATGCGTTGCAAAGTAATTCCATTGAT
The DNA here is from genome assembly GCA_963277665.1 of Viscum album. Lineage (NCBI taxonomy): Eukaryota > Viridiplantae > Streptophyta > Magnoliopsida > Santalales > Viscaceae > Viscum > Viscum album. Next base: position 1,013,584,377 of record OY728152.1, on the reverse strand, counting down.
CAAAATAGAAGAAATATTCCAAAATAAGAAATTGGATTAGATGATTTAAGTAATATATAACCCCATTAAAATAATTGATAATAAGATAGGTATACATTAATGAGACAAATAAAATTAATTTATAATAAATCTAAAAAATCCTAGTTACTTATTTTTTTAAAAATATTTAAAATATTGCATGGAAAATTTCATGAGTAACCCAATGTTTTATCATTAAATAAACTTATAAAAAATATTAAAATATACAATATAATGTAGAAGTGATGTTACATTGAAATTATTAATTAAAACATATAAATATTGATATAAATCATCGATCAGTCATGAATGCTATAAATTCCATTCATTCTCTATAAGTTATTCTAAAAAAATTATTTATACACTAACGTAAAATAGTGAAATAGCACCTCATTAAAAATATTATATAAAAATTAAGTATAGAAAAAAATTAAAAACACAATTACATTATAAAATTATATAATAAACCATTTAATAATGGTAAAAACATTTAATAAATTATTTATATGTAAATTTGGGAAAAGAGGCAAAAAATACCCGATTGATTATAACAACAATCTATGTTTTTCTAAAACATTTAATGAGACCTCCTATGTACATAATCATAATTAAATTAATTGATATATTAAATTTTTTATAAATAAAAACATCAAAAATATAGAATATGTTTAATATAGAATTTTAAAATAATCCCCCCAACATATACCTGAACATAAAAAATCCCAAATATTGATGGGACTCTAAGAAAATCCCATACTACTCTGGTAATATTTAAATCAGAACCCCTATGAATGAAATTAAATAATTTAAATTATTAAATAATATAAATATAAATTTAATCCTTATATATCTATTATAATTGCTAATATAGACACCACATGAAGAAAAATTCAGTTAATTATTTATATATCTCACATAAGAAATTTGAGATCAGATACCCTTACAATGGTAATATAATTGAATTAAAAATTAATTAATTGATATATTATTTTTGATAAAGAGAAATTAAAAAAAGTATATTAATTAAAAAAATTATTAAAAAATTTAATTTTATACAGATTTTTACATAATATAGTTAATGAATAACTCATATAATCCAATAAAATTAAATTTTGTTATGAAATGATTACCAATGCGTAAATTCAAGTCAAATCACATTTGATGATATTATTTTAATTGAAACATAAAATCACATGAATAATTAATGATTCATGATATAAAATTTATGTCTATAATTATATATGTAATATAAAATTATTTTTCTTCATTAAATAAAAATGCTACTAAATAAAATGAAATTGGGATTAAATCTCTTACATTGGGTCTGAATTGTCCTTTACATTATTTATCACCATTAATAATGAAATATTTTTAAGTATTTAATTTCGTAACAAAAATTATAGCTTTATTATTCATTTTATTTTTTCTATTACTATGATGTAATTAATTAGATAATCAATTAGGTTCACATCATGATTTTTTTGAAATTTGGAATGAATGACTAAAATGATGTCGGTAGGTTGAATATGGAAAAACATATCATTACTAAGTCATATTCAAATTAATTACCATGACATTATCATCATTTTATACTTCATAGACAATTTTTAAACCCATCATCAATAATGATTATGAAAAATTAATAGCCCTACAATCCTCATTACTTAATTTCTTACATATACATGACTAAATTTTCTAGTTTTTAAAAATAATTTTTTTTAAGAAAGTAAGTAATATTATATAACTAAAGAGTGATAATAATATCATAATCAAAATTTAATTTACATAAATGTATTTATATTTACCATTCATTTTTTTTGGTGATGAAAATTGAAATTCATCTCATCATGGAGGTGGTAATCCACACACGCACACGAACAACGATATCATTTTTTAATTAATTAGAGTTTATGAAAATATAGGATATATTATTATTATATAATGATAATAATTCAAATAAAATTAAATATAAAAATTATATATCTCCTTATAACCATAATGGGTTAGTATTGATGGAATAAAAATCATATGTGTTTGTACGTAAGTATATTGTTGTACAGACAAACGGTGGATTATTTTTCCATATTAATGAATAGGATAAAAATATAACTTATTATATTAATAAATTATAACAAAGATTTTTTTGTATATAATGAATATATTATATCATAATGTTTAAAGAATATTTTATGGATTTAGATTAATAAATAAAAGAAAATCTTATGGTTTAGTAAAATAAATATTATTTGATAACCCCTTTAGGATTATAACTAAAACAATTTGAGGTTGGATTCAAAGTAATGTTAATTAATATATGAAGATATATGGATTTATGGAAGGTATTAATTTATTTAATAGATTAAGAATATATTTTTTTCATGTAAAGGATATATGAGAGGGTGTTCCCTTTTATAATAAAGCGTAAGGGCACACATTGAATTAACTAAATTAATAAATAAATATAAATTATTATACATAAGAAAATAAAAATTATATAATTTGAAGATATTATGATATTGGATATAAATCATATTATCAAATAAAATTTTTAATCACTTTCATTAGGTGTGTAGCATTATCTATTTTCATTACTCTGTGATAACCCTATTTGACAATTAACGTGATAATGATGTTTTTGATCATTAGTGGTCAATATAGTCACAATAAATAATTAATTAGTGAATTAAGAGAACATGGATGATATTTTAATCTATATAATAATATATTTTATTATTATGAGATATTTTGAAATTTATCATCATTTAATTTAAATTTTTTTAATACAAAAGACCACTAATGATAATTTTATAAATATTCATTCAATATGACATTAATGACCTCAATACAATGGTGTAATAATAAAATAGTCATTTCAAATTACCATGATATTACTTATTCCTATATAATAATATTTCAATATCATAAATACTTCTAATTTTATTACATCCAATATTCTAAAAGTAAATTATTTAAAAATTCAATTAATTTAATACATAATATATAATTTTTGTGCAAGAATTCGGAAAATTTATTTAAAAAAAAATAGAAAACTAATTATCATGATAAAAAATTATTTCCCCCTAGATATATAATTTTAATTGACCATTTAAACAATTTTCCAATTTTAAAATATTTTAGAGTTAATAAAAAAAGTAAAATGACATTTCTTAACATTTTATTATACATAATAGTATAAGTCAATATTCATAATAAATTATAAATATTCCATATATTCATCGTTTTTATAAATTTTGACAATATATACTCATCCAAACTAAATAATTAATGTTTTATGTTTACTTTTTTCACATTAGAACATTTTTTTTCTCTTTAATTAGACAGTATAAGTTACATTATCTTATTATTGATCATTGTGATTACAATTTAGCATAAATAAAAGTGAAGGGGACATATTTTATAAAATTTGGATATAATAATTTATATTATGGAATCTATGATTTAATAACAAATTTCTATAAGAGGATGAAATTAATTTAAGAATAAAACTGAAAAGACAGTCAAAATTGGATTTTCTAAAACATACCTTTTTAATTATATAAAATCATTTATACCAAATAAAATTATAAAATTCATTCCAAAAATTATATATGGATTATTTCTATTTAAAATTATATAATTAATATTAAAATTAATTAAAGATATAATTTTATCTTTTTAATATTTTTAATATCATTGTTTTTTTAATAAAGGTAGTAATTTTTAACTATTCATTAAAAATAAAATATTCATGAAAACTATCAAACATTCACCATAAGAAAATTTTGATTTGATAAATTAAAAAATGTTATAAAATGTATTAAAAATAAATTAAGGTAACATAATTTAATTATATTTTTATCCCACAAATATTAAAATATTTGAAGAAACTGTGTTAACAGAGAATAAAATGACTACTAAAAATTTAGTTCTTATTTCCTTACCATAACTTAATATTTTTTTACTTATTATCTATAATAAATAAATAAATATATTAATGTGCTAATTCAAATTTATACACTTAAATTAAATCACTAGGTTATAGTATTTCATGGTTAGTTTATGATTATCCTTATGTATCTTATACACTATCAAAAATAGTTTTCCTTTAAAAACCAAGGATATTAAATTATCAGCCTTATTTTAATAGTATTCTCTCTATTTGAACAAGATCTTTGATAATAAATTAGTTCATATATTCAAATACCATGGTTACAATAACACATCAAAAAAAAGATAATAATAATTCACCTTGAAAATACGGAAAGTGATGTATTATGGTTTTGTAGAATAAAAATATACAATGTTTCCAAATAGAAGAATGGTTCTAGGATTTGAAAACAAGAACATAGATTATGAAATTAATTTCAAACTAATGATAGAGTATTTCATAAGTCATATTATTCCGAACTAACAATTTTTTAATCATAATTATCATATATAACTCAACCAAATTATATAACTCCTAAAATGTCAATAATCACAAACAATATTTTCAAACTATTTTCCCAGGTAATATTATTCTGATTATAAAATTTAACTTCCTCTCCAAAAATTTGCATATAATTTTTTCACTAACCCAAATATCACATAGGCTAGTGGTAGGTGCTTTACCGTGGTCACCCTTCTTTTTTGGGCTACAGACCTTCATCCCTAGAAGATTCAATGAGGTTGTCAACTATCCTGTATAATTTGTTTTTTTTAAATCAATATTAATAAAAATTTTATAATTTTCCAATAAATTATGATGAACATTTTAAAAAATATCATAATTCATCAAATCACTTCTAAAATATTCAAGTTTCTTATACCAGTTTTTAAAAAATGTATAACATAATCATAGTTCACTATAATTACCTTTATATAAAAATAATATAATCCCAATGAATTTCTAATACTAGTAAACATATTTACAAATTATAAAAATTCATTCATCCACAAATAATGTTTTTTTATAAAATCAAAAAATAAACCCTATTGTTTGATTACCATAAATTGCTATAATCATTTTCTACATTTCCAATGAATTTCATAACCTAGAACATTAATAAGGGTATTTATGACATTATACATATGATCATACAAAAAATTATCATCCCAATAAATATTAGGTTTATACCATATCACTATGTAATATATTTGGATTTTATAAGTTTAATTCTCTCATAATAGTAAATAATGAAAATATGATATAATGCAGTGATATACAATTGGAGTGTCAAACTAGGTTTGATGTAGTTAAACTCTTCATGAATCATTATTATTGTTGATATATTTAGATCTAATGCATTTCATGGTTATTACCCCTATATTAAATCCTTTTGAACCCACATTATCTTGTAATTTCCAAAAATACATGTATTTCTATGAAAAAAAACATAATCTCTTTCTTAAAAACCATTAGGATATTTTAATATAAATACAATTAACCACGTGGTATTTTGTAATGATAAATAATCATAATATAAATAAATATTTATAACTTTATATGATAAAATTTATAGTGTCCTAGGACTTCTGAAAATATTATTAGTGGATTTTTGTCATTTAAATCCAATAATTACATCCCAATGATGATGATGAATAGTTTATATAGAAAATATGGTAAAAAACATGAAATATAATATAAATCATAAAACATTGTTTATTCACATTATTGAGACCCTATATCACTTTGGACACCTAAAATAAATGGGATAATATGTAGAATTCAAAAAATTAAATTGGTGAGATATAAATCATTATAATGTATTAGACATGATAGTGAGGAATAAATGTTATTATAAATGCAATGTATTTTGAATAATCACATGGTTTAATAAAATTGGGATAATTATGCCCTAATATCTAGAAAATATATGATTATAGATGAAACATAGAAGATGAAAATAACATTAGACAAATATATCTTTCTAAGAAAACTAAAATTGTTTATAGAGTGCTAAAATATATTATATTTACACTATAATCACAAAAATAACACCTCATGATAAAAAAAATTACATCATCCATTGGGGAACTATTCATTCATATCCATGATAAATCATTCATGACCATTTGTTCCACAAAACTAAATCAATGATAAAAATAAGGTTACAAGTATTACTCATTGAAATAAATGAGTTGGACAATAATAAATCATATCATAAATAAAAGAAAATTTCATAAATATCTAATTTTAAATTTGAACATTTTGAATTTATTACACAATAAATGTATAAGATAATGAGAATAAATTATTTTCTAGACAGAGATATATTGAATTTAAAATCACTCCCTCACATTAATGGGTGTATTAAATAACTAAAAGGTCATTAAAAGATGAAGAAGAGTATTTCTTGTGGAAAATCTCCTCTTCATTATGAAATTTCATCATCAAAATATAATTAAACTCAATTTATATTAATAACATATTATTTTAAAATAACCATTGATAATTTTATTGTCTTCTAAAAAACAAAAGGAGGTCATGATGGAATACAATTACATGATTTTTGTAAATGTTAATTTAAAACATTCTTCTCACAATTGTTTTTATAATGAAAAAATAAACCTTATTCCTAAATTAAAGATATTTCCACCATAAATAATTTAATATATAGAAACTTTTTGGAAAATGACCATAAAGATTCATTGGATAATATTAAAAATATTCTTCTAATAAATTTAATAAAATATTTTTAAATAGACGAATTTTTTTCTGATCATGTAGAAAAATAATGTTTGTATTTCATTGAAACATTTTTTGATATAATGAGAACATAATGAGAGGAATAAAAGAAAACTAGTAGTTGATATAAAATTAAATAAGATAAAAATAGTTTCTAGGATTAATATATAATGTAAAAATAATCCTGTCATTGTGTACTTAAATATAAACAATATATTATAATGATGACGTTGGGAAATAAATTAATTGAACTTGTAAATTTTTAATACTATCCTCTATGAAAGAAATTAAATCAAATAGATCCATGAATACCATAAATTTAATTATTTTCATGATATATAAAATAAAATTGGTGGTATATAATCCTTATAAATGAAATGAGTGGTGAATATCGAGTATGTTTCACAGAAATAATATTCGTGATGTTAAACCATTACAATGATCCAATAATTAAATTTATATATAGTCAATGAAATGATTAATAATATAAAATTAAAATCAACACAAATAAGTTGTAAATAAAACATTAATACAACCAATATAATTTCCAAAAAATATATTTTAATAATATAGTTAATGAAGAGATGATATAACCTAATGGATGAAAATTGACTAATAAATAACGTAAAGGATGTAAATATTAAATAAAAATCATCGTGGATAATATTATTTTAATTTAATAATAATATATATTTTTTTATTAAGGATTAATTAAATAAATTTATTTTGAAACTACATATTCTGTATAAATTTTTTTGATAAATAACATTAAAATATTATCAATAAAGGGAGATTGATAGGATATCCCTTACCTTGAGCCTGAATCCTCATATATGTTCATTATATCAAATAAAAATAATAATTTAAAATATTAACATATTTATTAACCTTTTTCAAATTTTTTATTCGATTTTTCTATTATGTTGTTATATTTAATTACATAATCAATTAACTTATTTTTGGACATTATTATAATATTTTTATTGAATGTGTAAAATTATTTTGATAGGTTAATTGTGCTCAAGGAGGTCATTAATGAATAATATTCATTATAATTAAAATTAATTAATATTATTATATATATATATAATTTACATTTTAGAATTGAATCATTAAATATCATTGTCAAAAAATTATGTCATAATCATAGAGATATTTTATCATATGTACGCAAGAATAACAAATCCATTTCTTAACGATCATTATATACGTAATAAATCAATATTCTTTCATTAAAAATAATATTTATATCATAAATATAATATATTTAAATTAAATTTACTTATATATAACATTAATGTGATTTAGTGATTAACAATGAATGACATCATATCATAGAGGTCGTAATCCACACCTATTCATGAACAACAATATCATTTTTCATTAATTGGAATGGAATAAAAAAATATTACAAATTTATTTTACATAATGATGATTATTTACTGAAAATGTTATATATATACATTAATCTCATCATTATAGCTAATAATTAGAAGTGGTGTAAGAAAATGAATTATTTCATTTCTTGAGGCGGTAGTCCGTCGTACACATGAATGATTAATGTATATCGCATTCGATAAAAGATGGAATGGATGTAGTTTATTAAACTAATAAAATTAAATATTAATATAGTTTACATCATAATGTTTTTATGTCATCATGGTTCTATATTATTTTCAAGTTGCAAAAAAATTTAAAACGGAACCCGTTTGTTCAAATCTATACCACTTCCTTGTATAACCATTTTTGAATTATACATAATCTCTTCATAGTATTTATTCCTTATCATATATAGAAACCTATTATATGAGGAGTTATATATTATACTGATTTACTTTGGCCCTTTATAAACTAAAATATTTTTTATGTATGTACAAAATCTAACAAGAGGAACACTTTTATAATGGATGAGAGAGGCACTCCTTAAATTTTGTAATGTATTATAATTTTTAAATTAAATTTATAAGAAAACATTATACTAAATTATAATATTAAATAATAATATTATTAAGAGTGTATATAATGTCATACAATAAAATTTGTACATGTCTGGATTTTATTTTAAATAATTATCACTTTTTTTAACATGCATTTTAACTTATTGAAAAATTCTTCGATAAAGATGTTTTTACTCTTTTTAGGTTATAATAATAACCATAAAAGGTGAATTAGACCATAAAATTGGATAATATTATAAATAATAATACAATCACTTTAATTAATATATTATTTTTCTGATGTTTAAATATTTTAATTAAATATTATGTTCCGTTAAATATCATTATTTCAAATTCTGGAATAATTAATCTAATTTCACCATAAAGACATCTCAGTAACTCTGGAATTCGATCATTATATTTTCAAATTACCTATTTATGTCATAGTTCACTCTATAATATCTCAAACATATATATTATATCATATTATATCACATGTAATGTTTATATTATATTTTATTTTCTTTATTGAATGACTAAATATTTTGTTGGTGTTTGGTATGAATTTAGAGTAATTCATAACAAAAAATCAGTAATAATTAAAAATGTAAAAAATGATTTTTAATTCATTTAACTATTTAAAACTATATAGATCTTATATTAATATTTCTTTCAATATTATTTTGTATATAAAATTTACAATGTTTTTTTTTAATTTTAATTTAATAAGTTCATATAAAGGTAAAATCAATATTAAACCCATATGAAAGATATTCGAATATAATTCAATTATATTCAGAAGTATAATTATTCTATAAAATATTTTCTTTTTTATGGTTTTAATTTTTAGTCCTTATCACATTTTTTTACTATTAATTAACACATTGTACCTTTACCATGGTGTAAACATTTAGTATGATTACTATTCATAATGATAAAAAATAAAAAGATCACATTGACATAATTAGAAAATATTTATATGAAATATGAAATCCAATTTTATTGATTAATTTTTTAATGGTGTTATAAAATAAGTTAATATTAAAACAAAAAATTCAAATAAATTCAATTTAAAAAAATTGATAAATTGATTACACAAAAGTAGATAATTAAATGGATTCCAGAAAAAATAATTTATTATTTATATTTAATCAGATATAATTATATTTTAAAATAAATTAAAAATATTCTAGTGACATTTCATATATTATAAAAGAAAATTAAACTTTCAATATAATTCATTATTTTTTCACGATTCATCCAAAAAATCTATATTTTCATTAAAATATAAAAATAACACCATAGGATAATATTTATATACATCCTTAAAAAATAAAATCATCTGTTTAAAATAAAAATTTTAATATTCAAGAAATTTTGTTATTATATTCACACAAAAAATTAAAAAACACAAATTTTTAAGAAAACATAATTTTGATAAATAATATGAAATTACAAATAATTGAGTTCTAATTTTCAAATATATAATTTGAAAATATTATTTTATTCTTAATACTATATATATTTCAAAAAAAATTCAATCCTCTTGATACATTCAAATTTAGTCTCTAGGTTTTATTACTCAATTCCTTTTTATACTCGACGTTTTATATCATGTTGGCAATCAAAAATATTCCATAAATTGAAATAATTGGATATTAAACCAGTGGGTCATGTAATGAGAAATTAGTGTTGCATCATAGGATTGATCTAATACCATTGTTTGTAGATAATATAACTATGATGATTGTTTTGGGAATAAGGGAATCACAATTAATGTTTTACTTATTTTTCTATCGAAAATGAAAGAACATTAATCTTGTGATGAATAACATATTCATTAACCATGACTCAAATAACATGAATGTTGATTTTACTAGTAATGTAGCATTATTAATGGGGCTAGTGAAGGATTTGAAACCAATAGTTTGTTTTTATATCATTCATATATATGTTGACTTGATATTAATCAGGTATTTCCGAAATATTATTTGTATAAGAATTTTATTTTTTATGAGCTTTAAATAATGATACCAGATTGGATTTGGGGTATATTATAACCATTGGAATAAAAGTTATGGATGGTGTATATTGGGATTGTATTATTCATTTTTAGGACCCTTGCCAATTAGATGGTGGTCCCTTCCATAAGTGATCTACATGGACTCATAGGTTAATTAGTGAGCCTGATGAATTAGAAAAATGATGGTGTAACTATTAATTGATTATTGATTGAGGGACTCATAAAGAGGAGCTTCACCAATTGAAATTTCATGATATGTTTATCCTAGGACTTCTATAACTCTAAAAGTGCATCATGTTGATGTTACAGTATTCATTGAGTTCAGATAATATCTCATTATACTCGAGGGACATGGTTCATGCTTCTTATGTTAGGGAATAAAAAAAATACTGTGGGCTCCATATATATATATAGTGTTTACTATGACATATCTCTATATCCTGAAAGATATTGGATTTCATTAGCATTTATTTTTTGTTGATAAATTTATTGTTAATAATAAAATTATAGTTGGAGTTAGTTGTGGGAACAATGAATCTCATATATAGGTGAATGGTAGTTGATTATAGTCTTATAGATCAAACTATATGAGAAATTTATAGGGATAGTCTTAAGATATAGGCTTCCTAGTTCATGTCTCAGATAATTATTTTCATCAGCTAAGGGAGATGGAAGGAAAATTAATTGATGGGAATGAACATCTAATATTGGATTACCCAACCAATCTTGTAGATGAATGGGGGATAGTTAATGTATGGAATTATAAGTGTAATAAGATTAAGATGGAGGTTTTTATGTTTGAAGACATGGGATTATAAGAGGGAGAGAAGTAAGATGTGGCTTAAGTATTGATCTATTACAACTAATAATATCCCATTGTTGTATATGATGGGTTTTTTTATCATGTGGTAAGGAATGTGGTCATATGTAGGTAGTTGATACATTTAACGTAAAGGATTTACGAATTTATAAATAAATTATATCTTCCATCTAATACTTATATGTGGTACAAATAAAAATAGTTTTAGGACATTATTTTCTGCCCTCATCCAATTATCATAAACTTAATCTTCTATTGAATCCTATAGAATGAAGTTTCTATTTATAGATTCTTATTTGGGGATATTCAATCATCACACACATCTGCATGAATTGTTCCCTAAATCTCAATTTAGATATATTATTTTGGTATATTTGTATATCTACGATGAGAACATATTAAAATGTTCATCTTAGCCACTATATCTCCATGTTTCATTGGATGACTTATTATACTGGACCAAGGATGTGGTGAATCATAGTATATGGGATGTTGATTTATGATGTTAGTGAGAATGATTCTGATGATGTATATGATGGAATCACATTTAGAAGGATACATATAATTATTCATGAGTTTTTTGGTATTAGTGTTTCTATAGTGAATGTCACATGCATCAATTTTTATATGTTGGTGGATAAGTAAAAGAAATCATCAATGATGATATATAGGGTTTACCACCACCATTTAAAGGTCTATTTATACATATAATTACACCTACTTACATCCTTATTAAGATATCTATCATATTATATACATCCCTAGAATGTTTGAGAGATAATTTTCCTCTTTGAGGATTTATGGAGGAGGTGCTTTTATTGACTTAATTCTCTACCAAGGTAACCCTGGGTGGGTTTCTAATAAAGATGATATAAGATAGAGGATAAGTCTAACTTTCCATAACATAAATAAAGTAACCATCAAAAAATCTAACCCCACATAATAATCGATGTCCTATTGGACATATTAAATTTTGTTAGGTGGTTATTATATATTGAACTCAGGTCATGTTATCGCCAGCTACATTTTCATGTAAATAAAATTCTAAATATGACATTAATATCTCACAAAAGTAAATAATAGTTCACCATGAATTATATCATTAGTAAAAACTCAAAAATAGTCATTATGGAACTGATTAACTATATATTTCATCCTTCATCGACTAGGTCACAGTTTTCTTTATCAATAAAATTATAGTACACTAGATATCACAAGTGAAAGAAATGAGATATTGTTTTGGATGGAACTGATCATAATCTGAGAGAATAATGAATATGGTAAGAAATAAAAGTTCCCATACTATATTTGAGAGTTCCACTTTATATGACGTGAAATCTTTGAACGTGAATTATTATTGGACTAACTGGTGGTTGATTCATTAGATATTTGAATGTTGGTGTGGTTGTGGAAAATATGATCATAGGTTTAATAACTCTGAATGTGGGGGGTTTGGACTATTACATACCAAGATTGATGAATGATGAGTAATCGTGTGTCTTTATAATGAGATAAATATTACATGGGGATTTTTCATAGTTTATTCAAAAAATTATTACGAATTGTTATAATAGATTTCTATAGATTATGATAATTTATGACTATGGTTAAATCGAGGGTGTAATAATTTTAAATTAATATAAAATGATTTAGATATCAGATGAATCGATATTTATAAAACTATAAATCTACAATCTAATTATTATTCCTCACACTGTTATTTTTTGGTTTTAGTCATCATTTTGATGTTGGAGGAATCATGTTTCCAATTTATTTTATCTACAATAAAATGATTTCCTTATTGAGGAATAAGATTTTTGGGAGATGGAATGAAGGATATTATTTCAATATATACAAAACCTTCTGAATTTATGAATATTTTTTATCTTCAAACATGAGAATATGAGGGGAAGAGTTCTATTTAGTAAATCATAATATAACAACAAACATATCACATTTGGTTAATTAATATACTACTCTCTTTAAAATATATTCATTTCACTAATTACATTTTTTTTCCATTCTACATTATTTATAGCGTAATGTTAATTCTTTAGAGACATAGTATATTTATTAAAACATAATGACTATGGGAAGTAACTCACATACCTACTACTTTATATTATTAGAAACACATTCATATAACCTCATCCTTTGATTCAGACCAATATTCACTCAACCATAATAGTATACATTATCCTGAAATTTATGAATATTATATATAATAGAAGAGGGAAAACCATGATCAGAAATATCCATTTAATGGAAAGAAACTAACACATATACATAGCATGAGATTTGAATCGAAATAAATAATTCTTCATATAGAAATGATTTTAAGGAGATTAATTCATAGATGAGGAGGATAAGTATGAGAAACCATATGGTATACTAGGAGTGATATGGGTGAGAAAACCATGTGAGTTTATATTAATCATGGGAGTTAAAGTGGTAATTAATTACAATAAATGAGGCTCATAGATTGGATACTATGTGTGTTAAACCGTGTTACAACTATTTGATCCATATTTTCCAAGAGACACTCAACGTTATCAGGAACCTGGTTTATAATGAATGTTTTTCAAAAGTGTTCTTCCCGCGAACCAAACTACATGTTCATAGTGTTTTGTTATCCCTGAATGTGTGATAATATTTCAGAAGGTTTTGTAAGCCCAATTTTTATTATTTCAGTACCCAAATAACTGGATTGTGTATAATCCACTTCTGATCCATAATAAAGTTGTCCAAATGCCAAAATGAATGGATTATAGAGAAAATTTAAAATTTAAACTAAAATAATAAAAAGTAGGATCATACATATCCCCTCAAACATACCAGAATCATATATGATAAGGTTACAATAATATAAAAAAATATGTATAATTAAACAATAAGAATATGACATATTACATAAACAAATATGTATTTTTTCTACTAATGTTAATGATTTAATTTAGAAGGAATCTCTATTTTTTATTATTACATTTTAGTAATTCATTATTATGATAATATTAAAGATTACACTCATCAAATTAATCCCTATATACTAGATAAATTGAACCATCTTCATTTATCATTAAATTTATATCAATACCAAACTAAATAGAATCTTATTATAAGGAAAATCATGAAATGGTACCGAAACAAAAGAAAAATACATAAATAAGATGAGATATTCACTATGTTAAGGTAACACCTTCCCATGTAACCAAATATTATTGTTTTTCAACACATGAATATAGATTCTATGTTATGTAAAATTATTCACATTAGGTTTTAGGGGAATTAGATTCAATGTGACCAAATTATCTTATGAATTCATTCATATATTCTGTGTCGTGAATTATTTTAATTGATTTTAGAAACATGATTTTAGTTTAATTTATTAAAAAAATACATAAATAATTTTATAATATTTATGAGATTTTTTTATAAAATTTGAAAGATTTAATAAAATGTTTTCACTATTCATTCAATGTTTTGAGAATAGAGTAATTTGGAATGTGAAATTAGTATTATTATGTTACATTTTTAGTATAAAATCAAAAATTATTGTTTTAGAATAACAATTTCTATCTATCTAATAGTCCAAATTGGGAATTAAAACCACTTTCTCGTCATAGAAAGGAGGGTTATCTTCCATTAGGATAGAAATGTATAAAATACATAAATGGGTTTCAACGACTCCATAAAAAATAAAAAGTATTTATCATTGTTATTAAAACATATATTTAACATCGATGCATATATGATTATAAATTTTTAAATTAAATGTCTTGAACAGATTCTAATTTTTAAACATAAGGAAATAATTTTGGTACATTATGTTTTCATTCAATAAATGAATAAAATCTAATGGAATCATATATTAGTACATAATGAAATATAACAATCATAAGTACAAATTAATAATTGATTTTTTTCCTCATATAACACTAATATTATTGGATAATGTTTTTGATAAGAATTATTTATTCTTATCAATGTGAGAAAATGGTTTTGATACACATGGTTGAAGAATTTTTTTAATTTTTTTGGAATTCCTTAATGGAAGTTGTGGGGATAAATATTTTACTTATAGAAAATTATTTTAACTTTATATATTTTAAAAAAAGGTATCTAATTGTTTAATAGATTAGTTTCCTTTCATAATTAATTAAATCTAATTTTCAAAAAAACCAAAAACACGGAATGTAATGGTTGATATGAAAATAATAATTTTTTTCATGAGTAGTCCAATGAAATAATAAGTGTGTTCCCCTATCCATATTAATTTTTGAGTATAATTTAATTAGGTTTAGGTGGTAATATTGATTCTAATAAAGTAATGGATATATATTTGACCTTATATAAGGGAATTATTTTACAAATAAAAAAAAATCCATATTAAAAAATTAATTTAAATTATCCTACGATATTTTTTTCTGTTGGTATGGAAATATATAATCCTTAATATTTATCTATTTAAATGATATTTGTAAATAATTATTTCTTATGAAGTTTTAAAAATATTGGTAAATAAAATTTTAAATAATTTTCAATATTATGTAGTCTATATTATTTTGTGGAATATTAATATAAAGGAAATAATATTGAACATTGAATAGTTATAAGTAGAAGAAAATATTTATTAATTTTATAAAATTATTTGTAATGAATATAATGAGACTGAATAATTTTCCATATTGATTACCAATTAAAATAATATTCATATATCTAACAATTACTCTAATAATATTTTATTGAAAATGATATTTTGATACTCTGGACATTCCTTCCAATATCTTATTCTAATATAGATATATTATACATACAGGATTAAATACCTACTATAAAAGCAATGATATAAATATACATAATTAAAAAAATTATAATAAAATTTAAATATCAATCATCTAATTGGTACTATTAGTTTAATATAATTATTGAATAAAAATCATCATAATCAAATCAGGATCATGTTAGTTTTATCAAAAAATATTATTTTCCAAATATAATGATATATGAAGATAATTCTCAATAATGACACTTAATCATCTCCCACAACATCCATCCCATGTTATTTTATTCTCAAATTATCATGTGAATTTATTTTAATTAAATATTCTGGAGATAGAAACAAAATTATTTATGATCTAAAATTATTTATAATATAGAAAATAAAAAACATTCATGGAGTAAAAATGGTATATATATTAATACATGAATAGTTAAATAACATTAATCCATAATAAAAATTAAACAAATAGCTTCCAATATCCATGATAATAAATAAAAAATTATATCTAATTATAGTAATATAATAATTAAGGAATAAATAATGGAAGAGATTAAAAACATGGTTTTTTGACCTTTATACAAGACACATTATAGTTCATTAAAAATGTCATGATGATATCTTTCTGAATTGGGTATGGATATAAAAAAATTATATGGATAAGTCAATAATTGAAAAACCTAATCACTATACATCGATATGAAGGATGTTGTTTATTTAAAACGAAAATATCCCTATGGTATCAATTGAAACCCAGAAGGATGTTTACATAGATGAAAAACATATTTGAAAAAAATAATTGAATGATACCTAAAAAGATGGAATAGTGAATTAGATTGTCTGGTTTCATTAGTTCATTCCTCAAAAATTACTATATATATATATATTCCCATTAATAATGAAACATAAAACAAATTATAGAAAGAAAATTTGAAAATGGAATGGTAAATATATGGCAAACCATTAATGATATTTTATGAATAAATATTAAAATTTATAAAAAATGGACATTAGACTCAAATCATAAATAATTTTAGAAAATTTATGATGAAAATACTTGATACTATTAAATATAAG
Organism: Viscum album; assembly: GCA_963277665.1. Taxonomy (NCBI): domain Eukaryota; kingdom Viridiplantae; phylum Streptophyta; class Magnoliopsida; order Santalales; family Viscaceae; genus Viscum; species Viscum album. The sequence continues at coordinate 1,013,567,058 of OY728152.1, read as the reverse complement.
TGAATCCCAAATAATATTTCATTGATATATAAAAATAATTATTTATTGGGAATATTGATCAACGACATTTATTAATAATGAGAAATTATTAACTCTTGAAATATCTATTTGTGAAACCCCACATTGTAAAAAGTGTTATAATACATTTTATAACACCCCTGGTATGACACCACATGATTTTCTAGTCATTACCCTTTATCCTAATTTCAATTAATTTGATAGCTTAAATTTGACAAAGAAATTATATCATATAAATCATATAAAATTACATAGATAATAGAAAACAACATTTATAAAATAATAATTGATTATGTAAGTGGTATTTCTAGAATATTAGGAACCTATACAATTTAAATTGTAACATGAACTTACCAATACTAAAATGACCCATATGAATATTTAATTAGAAAAATGAATAGTTAAATCTCCCATGATAGTATATATAAAATTTTTGGCATCATATAAATGAATTCATGATATAGTTATATAATAGTATAAGCTAATGAATATGTTAACTATGATTAATTAAGTGTTTGTATTTTTGTAAGTCATAAATATTTAATAGATATATATAATTACTACAATTATTTATAATAAAATTTATTTTCATAAAATTAATTCGTAGATTAGTATTTAATTATCTTATTAGTTTAGGATAATTTTATTAGTCATTAGTTAAATTTTAAGAGTTTTATTAAATGAGGTATAAATTAATGATCTATAGTTTTCAAGTGAATATTGAATTTAATGAAAAAATAAATTACTCTTATTTATAAAATTATTTTCCTAAATTAGATTTTAATTTTTTATTATAAATATCATAAAATTTTACATTAAATTGTTTGGATTTTTCTATAATACATTAATTTAAGGTGAATATAGTTATATAAGATAATTTATGATAAATTTTTAAAACCTTATTTAATGTTTTATAGATGATTTATGGATGTTGTTAGTCAATAATCAGGATATCTCCTCTTTATATTAATATATATGGTCATAATTCAAAATATATTAAAAATTTTTATCCAAAATAATAAACAAATGAATAAAATATTCAAAAAACACCCCACCCCTCCATTATAAATATGACCCCTCACCACAACTTCTTCTCACACATATAATCCATAAATATTCTATAAATTGTTCAAAAATATTCTTTACAAATCCATACCCTATGTCTAAGATATTATTGTATCAATAAATTACCAAACTAAGGTCCCTTAAGGTGGTACTGAAAGATGAGAATTCATGATGTAAATCCTCTTTCTTTTCTTTTAACATTCATTTAGTTTTATATTTAATTTATTATACTCTATTGACCTCCTCTATCAAAATGTTCATGATAACATTCCAATCATCTATATACGGTAATGATATCATGCTAATGGAATATAATTTAAAAAAATAAAATAAATTTATATTTTATTTTCTAAATGAAATCATTATCTACGACGTTCCAATTTACAACCATCATGGATGCCAAAATTGTGTTCGTTAATTTCTCCACCAAGGCTTGTCATAAAATCATTTTAATGGTATCAACATATAATAAAATATTTATTAAATTATATTTAATGATATAGAACCTATATATATATATGTAAATTATTACCTAATTAAACCAAACTAGAGCGTAATTATCGAAAAAAGGCCCAAAATAATCTATTTAATTATCACTAAAAGTTTATCTGATGATTATTTCTCATTGAATTTATCCAATGTATATATATAAACACTAACACTTAATAATAATATTTAACTTCAATTATGAATAATTTTTCCCATTTTACATGAAATTATTTTCTTATAAATAATTGAATGGATCATTAAAACCAGGGAAACAAATGCTCCCGAACGCCCATTTTTCGTATAGGTTACCATTTCTCATTATTTTTCCACCATCCATTAGACAACCAATAATTAAATGAATTTATTAGGAAGTAATTTAACTAAAAATTAATTAAGATGTCTTACTTTAAGTTTTATACTATTTTATAAAAATATTAAATCATCTTATTCCCACTCTCATGTCAATGTCCCTTCAATGGTCAATCAACCAACTTTGGAAACATTTCCATGGAAACACATAAACCTATCCTCAAGGGATGATGTTATAAACTATATATAATATGTAAAAATATAATTATATGAAATATATAATTCTAAAATTAATTACTTTATTGTTAAATTTACATTGATATTAAATATTAAATTTGTTTCCAAATGTGAAATATTAAAGTAATACATGATATAAAATGCTGCAATTTTCATCAACCGAAATTATGAAATTTAATAAAATGAGAAATAGTTGTCTAAATGAATATAATTCACATGTGGATAATTATTATAATTAATATATGTTTTTTGTTTAGGATGGGCATATGTGACCAAATTAAACTTGAAATAGGGTTAATGATTTTTCATTTCACTTTTACTTCCATGATATTTCAATTATATTCCTCTCATTTATTTTATGTGATGTATTTATACTGACATTTTATATATATAATATCATGAATGTATTTATATACATGGTATTCAATGATTCATTTAATTATTATGAATTTTTTCATATTATTTGATTGATTACAATGTGGTTTGGGACTTTTTCTCAACATCCATTTCTTTGAGGCTCACATGGTATTATAAAATTAATAATTTTTATGTGGTGTATCTACTACGCATTTGTAATAATTATTCATTTTAAATTATATTTTCATTAATTATAGATATTTGTGTATCATTAATATGATTATTGTCTTAGTTGTATACAATTTTTTATCTAGTGTTTATTTTTAATTTTATTTTAACGAGGGAAAATTGATTAATACATATCTTTTACTAAATTTAGGTATTTATAGTGAATATTGATTTTTAATTAAATGTATGCATGATGAAATTAGTTTCACCTGTAGTAACATGTTAGTCCAATTATATCACCATGATGCATCGATGGGTCTCATGAGATAAATAGTTAGCAACAAACCTATCATGTCTGTTTCTAAACAGGAAGAGAAGGGATTCTACCAATAGAATTAAACTATTGTAATATTATAGTGGATCATGTTGTATATACATGACATCCACAAAATAATCATTTTCTTTATTAATTACTCAATTATTACAATCCATGATATTTTCACTATAACAAAATCTATGGATTCATTTCCATTTCTACATATTGATGGATTCTATTTTTAGTTTATTTACCTTTCCCAAAAAATATAAACCTTACGGAAATTAATTAACATATTATTCCTCCATATAACCCTTAGTGAGAATTTGATAACACCCTTATTAGATTTTCTTTCACTATTTGAATATAATAAAACATTGAATAATCTTTTATATAGGAAATTTATTTTATTTTTTTGTATCATATTATATTTTATATTTTTACCAATGTACTAAGAGTATCAAGTATGTAATCTTGTCTACAAAAAATTTTAAAAATATCATTCCTTCAGTATTTTATTCCTATTAATAATGCTAATGTAATAAAATAATGTACCAACTTCAGTTGTCTGGTGTTGGAAAATTATATTTGGTATCAAACCGTGTATAGAAAATACCATGGAAACTAGATTTAGAAGAAATTGTTTAGGTAACATAACCCTAATATTGAATTTAAGGATAATCAGTGAATAACATGTAATAATTTTTGTAAATTCAAGATTATGTGGGTATTACAAAAATACATCCCATTTTGGATATTACAAGTTGATGTGGTTCAAGACTAGATGTACCTTGAAGTAACAACTCGGAAAAGGTGCCCAAGTCCATAATCAGGGTAACCTAATATAAAAAAGGGACCTACTATTGAATTTATTTTTCAGTCCTTGGGTATATTCTTAATATTATTACAAATTTATTTAAAAATATTATGGAGGATTTAAAAGTAAATATGTCCACAATGAAACCAATTTTACGATTATCATATTAGATATACATAAATTTAAAATTATGTTAAGTGTTTTTCTTCTTCAAAATTATGGATTATGATTCATAACCTAATTTTTTGTATGCCATTATTTAGTTATGGTCGTTATTTTATGAAAGGGGTCAATACCCATGGACTATGTAGGTATTTCCCCATTGGTTAAGCCATCATAGATAGTGTTTGAGATGAGCATATCATGACCATATTTGGACAATATACTCTAGTTATGATATATTACCATACTACACCTATTATGGGCCATTTAATGTGTCATAGGACCCCATATTTTGGTGGTACAGCTCATCATTTTGTATATGAGTAGTGGATCATGTCCCGTGAAATGGTATTTATATAATTGGGATGTAACAAAAATTAAAAGGTACTACTGACAATATAAATTCACTAGGGAAAATAAAATTAACGGTGGATGTTGATCCAAAATACTAGAGAGGAAGAAGAAATATATGAAATGGAATGGCCAAATTTTAATGAGGCACTGTACAAAAAAATATGTGCCTTGTGAGTAACAAACTGAAATGACATGAAAATTTATTAGCTAACAAAAAAAGGAAGAAGAGGGTGTTGTGGATTATGGGGCTACCTTCCCTAGACTAGCCAATACAATATAGAAAGTGTATTTGTTCCAAAATGGAATATTGATAATTTATTTGATGGTCTAAATCCATGTATATAAAGGGAGCATGCTTCTCAATCATATTTGTCATATATTGTAAAAGTGTTATGTTCAACCAAAAACATGAAGGAATTTTGTATATAGAATTTAATATAGGTAAATAAAGATATTTAGTGGTATTATAATAACCATGGAAATGGTGATGGTTTAATGATGATTAAAGGAAAAAATTAGTTCCCATTATGTTAAAACGATGTAATGAATCATCTTAGATAATACATTAATGGAATTGGAGTTTGTTATAACAGTTGAAGAAGGGTCACCGAGATAATAACTGAATTGAAAATTAAAATGTCAATGATGTTAAATGTTGTTACTGTAGAAGATATAGGACAATATGAAAATTAATTTCGTAAGTGTGAAGGAAACATTAATTAGAAAATTTCAAAGGAGAAAGGAAACATTATGTGATCACAACTGTAGAGGTTGAAGTTCCATGTGATGTGGTGTCTGGTACATTAATTGTTTCCTTAAACATAGAAAACTCATTATTTGACATAGTATCATCACATTATTTTATATCATACTCATTTTCAATGAACATTATATATGTCCCATTTTATATAATAAATGAGTTGTGAGTTAAAACACCAAAGGGAATAATCATTTCATCAAAGATGAGTTGGTCAGTCCCATTTACGACACATAAACATACATTAGTGGCTAACCTTATCATCTTACCTATGATTGAAATTGATTTAACCCTCAGTATGAACTATTATTCAAAATATTAGGTAGTTTTGTTTCTAAAAAAATTAATATACAATATTTAAGGACGGTTTAGAATCCATAATCATGAAATAATAATGATTATCACCTAATTTTTATCTATACAAACAACTAATCACTCTACTAAATGAAATTTTTGTGGGGTAAGAGAATAAATCATGTATAGATCATAAAATTGAAGATTTACCTATTTTTCAATATTACATGTGTGTATTTTTATAAGAATTTCTCTATCATCCTCTATAGTTGGAATTTATATTATATATTCACGCAATTTCATGTAAAAGACATATATCAATGACTCCATATGAAATAGAAACTATAGAATTAGTGTAGATAAAGAAAAACATTAGGAATTTAGTGACACTGTATTTATTTTCCCCGGTGTTTCTCTATAGTGAGTACATATTCAATTTTTCATGATGAATGATGGATACTTGGGGTTGTTCATTGACTGTAGAGAAATTAATTCTATTAAAATAAAAAAAAAATCTTCATTCACCAAATTGATGATTCATTTGATCAACTTCACATATCTCATTATTTTTGGAAGAGTGACCTTAAATATGGAAATGATCTATTTCATGTGAGGAAGGAATAAATTCAAATGAAATTATTTCAAATTAGGTGTAAACATTATGAATTTATAGCAACAGCCATTGAAATGACTAATTCTCCCACTATTTTCATGGATCTAATGAACAATGTTTCAAAGAATATCTTGATTTTTTCTGGTATTCCTTGATGATGTCTTGATATTTTCTAAAAACTATGAGGTTTATGAGAACCACATACTGGTTTTCATGAAGAATCTTAGAAGAAATGGGTTTTATGGATTTTTAGTAACTGTGAATCTAGGATTCCAATAGTTTATTTTGTTGGCCATATTTCTCTATGAATGGAATCTCAATTGATCCAATGAAGGTAAAGGCTATATAAGAATTGCATACACCAATGAATATAATTGAGGTAGGTATATTTATTGGATTATAAGGTTAATATTGTAATTTATTACATAATTTTTATTAAATGACCACCTAGCTAACCAATCTCACTCATAAAGAGGTCATTTCTATATCAAAAAATGAATGTACATAATATTTTGAAAAATTAATGAATATATTTTTCAATGATCCAATTTTAAATCTTACTTCGAGAAATGATGGGGTTGTGATATACAATGATACATAAAAGTATGGACTAGGTAGTGTCCTTCTCTAATATGATAATGTCAATTCTTATTAATCACAGTAGTTGATGTCACATGAAAAAAATTTCCAACCCATGATCTTGAGTTAGCAGTCATAATCATTTCTCTAAAAACATGGATACAATATCTTTATGGTGATAGAGTTGAGATTTATATGCATCAAAAGAGTTTGAAATTCATTTTTATGTAGAAATCAATGCACATGAGGTAAAAAAATATTGCTTGAGTTAATCTATCAATTTGATTGCTCAATATAGCACCACCTATGAAAGGAAAACACAGTAGTAGATGCATTATGTAGAAATTATCATGGACTTTAAACAAAAATATTGTTTGAGATAGATCATATGTACAATAATCTAGTAAATATGTATAAGAGAATTGTTAAGGAATGAGAAACATAATTATTTTTTTAAATGATTGAAAAAAAACATCACAATAGAAGAAGAAACTCTAAATATGATGATGAGAATATAAAAAAGTAAATTAATGTAGTTAAGTATATAAGATTAGAATACATTATGTATGATGATGGAGTTCTAAATTTTTTTAAAAGGATATGCATCACATTAATACTTGGAAAAAAATGGATCTATTAGATGATTCTTGTAGCTCAAATATCACTATGCACCAAGGTATAAAAAATATTTATATTGATATTGACGAACATTTTAGGTGGGATAATATGAAGTGAGAAATTGATGAATATGGGTCTAGATGCCTAGTTTGACAATAGTTAAAGGATGAAAGAAAATAACCTATAATAGTCCTGAATCCTTTTCATATACCTATGTGTAATTGTGATTATATTAAAATGGACATTGTAATAGGATATCCAAGGTCTCCAAGAAGGATAGATGCAATATCAGTTATTATTGATCAACATTCTAAATATTTACATTTCCTCACAATAATGTTATAATTTTCATTGATGTGCCTAGAAATAATATATATTAATTAAGTTGTAGTATATTTTGGTGCATCTCTATTAATTATTTCTAATCAAGATCCGTGATTTCTGTTAGAATTATTGACGAGTCATTAGATGTCATTGGATACTGATCTTAATATGCATGATACTTATCACCCTCAAATTGATAGAAAATCCGAATGGACTATTACAACATTGGCCGACATTTTGAATTCATGATCACTTGTAATTTTAGGTATATGGTGTTATTACAGAACTATGGTTGAATTTAAAAATAATATCTTTTTTGCATTATAGTAATGAAATGGATACATACAATGCATTATATGGAAAGAGATGTTGAACACCAACATGTTGGGATGAAGTTGGTTAGAGGAGACTTATAGGCCCTAGAAATGTGGAAAAAATGACAACAAAGGTAATTTTTACTCAAACAAATATAAAAGATGAGAAAATTAGAAAAAGAGATATACGAAAAACCAAAGTATGTTTTGGATTTTTAAGTGGGAGATCTTGTCTTTCTGAAAGTTTATTTATGGTTCAGTGCCTTATTGTTCGGTATGAAATTGAAACTGAGCACCAACTATATTGAACCGTTGTAAATTCTATAATGAATTAGAACTATGTATTGTTGTATAAAAATTCCCCCACTTCTCTCCAACGATCATGATGTGATCCAAGTGTAATTTTTATAAATATACATTATAGAACCAATAAATATACTCACCTAAGAATATATATAACAGTAACCTGATATTTATTACTCTAAAGAGACTATCGAGATTTGTGACACAAGAAAAAATGTATTGAAAAATCAGATGAATCAGCAGGTAATTTTTTTTTGGGAAATTATATGATTTGTGAAATCAACTTGGGAACCCAAGTATTTTATTAAGAAGAACCATCATAATATTTTTAGGTTGAAATTTTCCTAAACATTTTAAATAATAGACTTTTGTATGAGAGATGAATTGAACACCCCATGATTTTGTGGAATGTATACTTATAAAAAATATCAATTCATTATATATCATACATTTCCCATATAATTATTTCATATAAATCCAATAAAATTACAATGATAACACTAAACAAACATTATAAATGCATAATAAATGAAGTAAGAGGTATTTATAAAAGTTAAAGAACCTATACCAATGAAATTGTAACTTGACCTTAGGAATAAAAATACAACACTTATAAATAGTAAATTATCAAAAAACATTGTCACCACACCCATGAAATTATAAATAAAATTTTGGCATGTTATAAATAAATGTATGATATAAATATATCATAATATAAGTAAATTGATATTTTAAAAATTATTAAGTATGTTTTTGTATTTTTGTATGTATTAAATATTTAATTACAGATTAATAATTAATATAATTATTTAAAATAAAATTTATTTTCATAAAATGTATTGATATATTAATATTTTCATTTTTTATGATTTTAGGATAATTATTTGAGACCATGGATAATTTTTCATTGGGTAGTAAAATAAGTTATAAATTTAAAATCTATATATTTCAAGTAATATATTTCTTTTATTTATAATTAAATTTATCATATATAGAAAATTATTTTCATAAAATGAATTTTATTTTGGATTCAATATTTTAAAAAATGTTAAGGGTGATTTTTTTGGATTTCTCTAATATACATGAATTGTTAGTGAATAGTAAAATACGAAAAACTTGGATAAATGATAAATACTTGATTTATTATGTCATAAATGATTTATTGATGATTTAATCCCATAAAATTGAAATATAAATAATTATTATAATATATATGGTGATAGATCTAAATATATTCATTGATTTGAGCCAAAAAGAATATACAAATGAATGAAATATTCAAAAAACACCCCTCTCAACCAATATAACTACCACCCTTCAACAACACTTCTTATAACACCTATAATCAATGAAACATGCATAATTTATGCCAAAATAATCTTTATTACTCTCACCCACACGTCCATGATCTTTTCTTCAATAAAAGTCCAATCCAATATCCATTAAAGTGGTTCTACAAGAGGAGAATTCATGAGGTAAGTCATATTTCTCATCGTTTAATTTCCTTAATTATTTATCATCCCCTCTTAAAAAAATATGTAGAAATAATAATTATAAACCTATTATAATCTATATAATGTAATGGAATCATTGTAATAAAATATCCTTCTTCAATCTCCCTTCCCTCTCTCTTTTATTTTAAATGAAAAAATAATTTTCTGTGAGGAGCGAATTTACAACCATTGTGGGTGATGAATTTTTGTTCTTCAATTTCTCCATCATGGCTGATCATGAAACAATTTTTATGGATGAAACATATTATAAGATATTAATTAAATCATATATAATTATATAGAACCAAAATATAAACATAGTATTAATAAATAAAAATAAACTAGTGTGCCTTGATCGAAAAAACACCCAAAATAATCTAAGAAATTATCCCTAAAACATTATCTAATGATTCATTCCCATAAAAATTAATTAAATTATATATATAAAAATTTATATATTAAATAACATGTAATTAAATATTGGTAGAATTATATCCATTTTACTATATATTCATTACTTATATATAAGTGAATTGTTCAATAAAACCAATGAAATGAATGCTCCCAAACCCCCATTTATTCCTTGGGGTAATGTTCGTCTATCATTTACCACCAACCATTACAATAAAATCATTATTGGAATTAATTATTAACTGAGATAACTATATGTTAATGATGTTATCATATTATATATTTATACTATAATATATATACATTAAAAACAGCTTCTTACCACTCTCCTGTCAATGTGTAGTCAATTGTTGATCAACCACCTATTGAGATATTTATATGTAAAAACATAAAACCATACTCAATGGTGCATATTATAAACATCATGTAATTTTTAAAATTATAGTTATATGAATTTTTTATTTCATTAACTAATTATATTAATTTTTAATTTACATTTATATAAAATAGAAAAAGTATTACAGAAATAGAATTTTTTAACTAATATATGAAATAAAAACAATCATTTTTTATCAAAAACGTTTAATAAATATAATCTAATGATAACTAGTTATATATATTTATACAACTAACATATGTATCAATATTTTACTAAATATTTGTTTTGTGTAGGGGGCCCAAATGTGATAAATTTAACCAGTATTTATGGTAAATATTTCACATCTCACTTTTGATTCTGTGAGATTTCCATTTTTCACAAATTATTTATCATGTGTGATATATTTATAAAACCCTTTTATACATATAATATCATTAATATCTTTATATTCTGGGTATTCAATGATTCGTTTTATGATTATTAGTTTTTGGTAATACGATTCGATTGAGGACAACGTGGTATGGGACTTCGTTTGAATTTCCATTTCATTTGGATTTAAATGGTATTATGCAGTTAATAATATTTATGTTGTGTATTTGCTTCCCCTTTGATTTTTTTTGAAATTATTTCAATATTAATTATCCATATTATTTTATTAGGTTTATAATTATTCACTTAGTCGTATAACATTTTATATACATGGTTTATTTTTTACTTTTCTTTTGTTTTTTGGAAATATTGAGGAATTAAAATCTTATAATTAATATAAATATTGATAAGGAATTTTTTTATTAAATTAAATCTATGTATAATGAAATTATATGTAATTTATGTGATGGGAAGGGCCCACTATATCCCCAAAATTCGCAGACAGGTCTCAAAGGACAAAAAGTTGGTGAAATACCATTCGTTTTTGATTCCAAACATAATAAGACAAGTTTCTACCCATAGAGTTAGATAATCATGATGGTAAAATGGTTCATGTCTCAGATACATGATTTCAACTAAATAATAATTTTCGTTATTTATTAATCAATTATTACTTTCAATAAAATTTTCACTATGATAAAATCTATGTTTACATTTTCATTAGATGTTATTATTGGAATATGTTTTTAATGTTATTTAACATTCCATAATTTATATTCTATATTAAATTTGAATCACTTATTATTTCTTCATATAACCCTTGAAGATTATTTTATTTCAACCTGATTGTGTTTCCTTTTCCAATGTTATGAAGAAGAAAACATTGATTAATATTTTCAGTATGCAATTTATTTCATTTTTATTTGTATCATGTTGTATTTTCTATCATTCTCATTGTACTATGAGTATCATGTATTTAACATGTTCATAAAATAATAATAATAAAATCCATCATTTTTTATTTTAGACCTCATAAACATACAAGTGTAAAAAAATAATGCATTAGATCTAGTTTTTTGGGGTTAGGGCTTTAAACTAGGACATTGTGAAATATTTTTTTCAAATATTTTTGATATTATTAATTTCAGGAAAAAATGTATATTTTTTACCGTAAAAGAATTAATTTGGGGTTTTTTCAATAAACAAAAAACGATGTATTGTATTTATTTCTCACAATTCATATTTTCTTCGATAGCTTGTATAAGACGAAAGGATGAATATTTACCGATCTACAATATAATAATATTATTATTATTTAAAAATTATTATATCGACATCAAAGTTGTTTGAATGGATACTAAAAATATTATTATATAAATTTTGAAAATTTTATTTACACAAGTGTATGAAATGAGTCTTTTTATAAATTTATATAAGAAAAATATAATAACTCTTATAAATTTTAGAAATTACATTTCTAGGAAAAATATATTTCTAATTAGAAACCCACATTTATCATAATATACTAAAAAATTGTTTAATGATTCAAATAAAATTTATATATAATATATTAAATCAATATTTTTGATACATATCCAATATATTTAATAGGTATAAGAGATGACTAAATCTAATTTTATGAGTTAAAATATATATTCATTTAAAATATAATTTCTCTACCTTTTAACGGTTAACCCATTTTGAGTAAAATAATATAAAAATATATTGATATTGTAAATAAAAATAATAATAATCATAGAAAAGTGGAAAAATAATCTATCTTAGGTAGAATCTATTATATTTTTTTTGATATTTTATTTTTTGATGAATAGTTAAAAATAATTTATTTTAATTCAAAATTGAATTTTCATATAACTCATTTGTAAGGTAAAATTATATTAATAATTGTGTTTAAATTTTAATTAGATAAATATTACATAAATCAATTAAATTTAGTCATGGAAATAATTTTAATTTTGAAAATATATATAAAAATATAGCACACATTTCAACATTTACACATTAACAACCCACATTGTTATTCTGTCTGTAGAATTAAATTTAAATTAAATTCTACCAAATATATGATTGGAATTCGGGAAATTGGATTCCATATTCTTAATAAAATTAATATATAATTTTAAGAAATATCAAATTATTATTTGACCAAAAATATAAGTGAATGTTAGTAAAATTAATTACAACGATGAAGAGAAAAAATAGCTCAATAAGTGACAAAAATTAAAATTAAGGTCCCAAATGACCTAGAAACTTTTTCAAAATCCATTTAATGGCCATATTTATACCATGTACTCCCTTTTATCTACCTTGGTCCAATATTGGTTCCATGTTTTATAGGATAATATTGGGTGTATTTCCCTTTTCCAAAATTTACAAGAATTCCGCTCCTCCTCCACAATAAAAAGGAAATCAAGCCTCTAACTTATTCACACCACTAAATACCATTTTATCACAAAATATCAACAAAAATAATCGTTAAAAATACCTCAGTTGCACCTTTAGTCCTTTGTTTTACCATAAATCCAACCCTGGAATCCCTTTTGGGAAATGAAAAATGTGTTTAAAAAAGATGAGGTAACATCCATCCTCAAGATCTATTCAATTATTTTCATTCTCCACCAACTAAATTTTTCTTATTACATTATTATATAACAAAAATAGTAAACTAAATATTATTATATTTTTTATAATGATTATATATGATCTTAAAAAAGATATATCTAATGGGTAATAATCTTATCATTCATCTTTATGACTAACTACCGCCTCATAAAACGTTTTGGTTCATTTTTCCCATACTACATCACATAGTTCAAGATTTATAATGGAAACTATATATAAATATATAATATATTTTATTTATGATTTATTTAATATTGTATAATTTTTATATAATTCATACCTTCTAGTATGAATATTTTTAGTAAGTACAATAATTTAGTTTGGGGATGTATGGATAACCGCCTCCTCAAAGAAGTACAACTTTTTCACACCAAACATTGAATATACTAAGGATGAATGATGTGAAATTATGTAATATATATTAAATAATAATTCTAGTTTAACTATAAAAAATAAATATATAACATATATATTCTTTTTTTAAATATAATAATACAATGGAAACAACATTCAGGCGTACATACAACGTATCGTCTCTATGAATGATGTATTACAATATATAAGCCTATATAATATAGAATATAAAAAAAATATACTAGATATATATGATAATAATACCATGTTTGAAATTATATTAATATATAATCCTTGATTTAAGTTATAGGATCAATAATCATAAGTCAAAATATATATGAAAAATAAAGATGTATTACCTAAAATGTTACATTGACTTGGAGTTATAAAAATGGATCATATGAAGTCATAACCAAATCATATTTGGTATTAGATATAATAATTTGGTTGTTTTTTATATTTATAATATAATTATATTTATTATAACGTGGATTTTAATGTATATAAATTACATCTAGACATATATTATAGGAAATTCATCTCACAATTTATTTCCACTAGATACATTCCATATTCATCAATGTATTCAATTTTGTTGTTTATATAATGAAATTTCAGGACAATAATATACATTCAAATGTATATGAGATAGAAAAATAAAGGGGGTGAATTTTATGTTTAAAAAACATTTTCTTTAAACTCTTAAGAATGGTCTTAGTTTAAGAGGTCGTAAACAAATACAATTCACAACCAATATAGATGACCACAGGGGTAATGGATCCAATGGATATGATATGATTTATGACCATAAGTAATTAAAAATGAGTTTATTTGAATAGAATAAAATCAGAAGAGTAATAAAAATGTAAATTATTTGACCATACAATATATATAATTTAATAATACAATATCAAGTGAGTGAATCATAATTGAAACATTTACAATAGAAAATAATATGAATAGAAAGAATTATGAAAATGATTCAATTTCTATTAAAAATTAAAGAAGAAATGTAAATGTATTACAATTATTTTATCCCAATCAGTATGGAATCCTTTAACCTAGGATAAAAGGTATGTCTTACCACCACCTTGATAAGACCTCAATAGGAAGATCAGCATGACCGTCTTCTTATCCTAGGAAGAAAACGATTAAGAATTTAATGAACACCTCTGACTTTCAAACACTTGAAATGAATCTATAAGATGATAAACAACACATCTTCCTATCAACAGATTCCCTCGATCATTATCACAACGATCAGACACACAATAAAACAATTCACTTATAGAAATACAAGAACAAATAACAAGTCATTCACTTCTAGTTTCGTTAATACTTTCCCACAAGGCAAGATAAAATTCACACTATCTATCTCTAGAACATGCTAGAATTAACATTTTTCTATTTATATCGAATGACCTCCTATTTTGAGCCCTCATGTTCTAAGAATTATATTTCCCCCAACATTCATATTTCTCAATAAAAATTATAGGTACTTGGACACCTGGAATTACAACACAAAAAATAAACAGAATATTCCACATCATTTTGTTTAATGTATTACTTTCTGAACAATATAATTTTACTTAGAAAATAATAAGTTCAAAAGTATGAAACCATTAGTATGAGAAACATGTAATTGGTATTGATGTATGACATGAATTCAATGCATTGCGTGAATACTTTAAATAAGATGGTTATGATTCTTAACATGAATAAGATGTATATCATGGTTACGATTCATGTGTCCATTATGATTCATATAGTGGTTATGATTAAAATAACAATTTATATACAAAACATGACTAAGATTCATGATGATATTAGGTTGTATATTTTATTTACGATACATGGTTACAATGAATAATATCTTCATGACATGTATCCTGGTTCTGGTACATGACCTGGTTATTCTACAAGACCTAGTTACGATACATGATTATGATAAAATACATAACCAAGTAATGATTCACGATTACAATTCAACACATAACATGGTTACAATGTGGGATTACGATATAATTAATAACCTGGTTATGATTATAAAATAGTTTGTGAGGTTATGATGGAAAACAAACAGATCAATGGAATATCAAAATAATGTTTGACTAAACAATCAGACCTATTTTGGAAATCAAAAAACAAAAGAAAAAATAAATACTATTCTCTTCCTGAGTTTAATAACTCTTCAGAAATTATTGGGGAATACAAATAATTCCACCCTAGGTTTAAAAAAAATCACTAAGGATATTATTCCCATTACATTTACGTGTGATTTTTCCCCTTTAATAAAGTATTCATAAATTTATTCTTTTCATACAATCCCCCCCCCCACTTTGGGATATTCAAAATGTATAATGGAAAACACCTATATCCTACTAAGGGATAGAGAAAAAGAGTATGAAAAAATATATTTTACATGGAATAAATAATATTTAATTACATTAATAGTTCAAAAATAATTAATTCCCCTTTTTTCTAAATTATTGAACATTAGAAGCTTCATCTATTTGACTTCTTTTCTATCCTCCATCATTTTGTTATGTGATTATTGATGAGCCTTCAACATCATATCCTACTCTGAAATATCAATTTTTGGCCTCATGAGCCTTTGTTCTAGAAACCTATTGATTGCATCCAGAGCTTTATGTTTGGCTTCTTGATAATTGAAATCATCTAATATTAGTCTGTAGGCCTTCTCTAGGATTACAACTCTATTTGTGAGTGAAAAAAATATCATTACAATCATTCTGTAATTTTCCATTTAGATTTGTGCGCTCTTCATATTCTCTTCTTTTTCATGGACCCAATCATTAAAAGACATCATGGTTTTTCATTAAAATCAGCAATCAACTTGTCATTATTATAAATAAGAACATTTACCTGATATACCAATTCATTATTATAGAACAGATGATTTAGGAGACTATCATCAATGTTGTATGACAACATGACACCATTGTTACAATCCTTTCTATGATCATTAGCACATATCTTGAATATATTGAAATCAGCTTCAAGATTCAAAAAAATTTCCAGCAGAGTCATGATAGATTATCTTCTATCATTGTGGTCTTTTTGAAGTATTTTTAACATGGCTTAAATAATTTGAATTAATGGTGTCATATTTTCCAATCTATTCAATGCTTGTTCGATATAATAAATTCCCTTAAAAGTGATTGTTCTTTCTCAATCCATATCACTAGTGTATTATTTGATATCACATAACGGAGTTTTAGTACTAATCAATTGAGCTGGATAATTATGATTATTATCAGATTTATCCACTTATTCTTCATTATCTCAAATATTAGTAACATTATATGAGGAAACACATTGAGAAACATTCAGGGAAGGCGCGTTATCAGGATATAGAAAATTGAATGATTAAATTTCCAAGGATTCTACAATCTGACTTCTATAGTTTTCTTCTTCTTATTCTTCCACTTCTATTTCATATTTTCCAACTACTTCATTATCTGTTCTTATTCCATTATTCTTATTCCCCGTATTCTTATTCCCTGTGTTCTTATTCGCCTTATTCTTCTTGTTGTTCCTATTCTTCTTTATATTCTGGAATAATAGATTGTGTAGAAAAATTTTCAAAAGTTTTTTTCATTTCCTTTTTTTGTTGGATCTGATTGACTATAAACATGTTTCTCTCTTAATACAATACCATTTTTTTCTTTCTTAACTATCTTGAGAAGACTATAAATGTAAATATCATGGTCCTTTCTCTTCCCCAATATCTTCTTCCTTTTTTATTCTTTTAATGTCTATTATGATCTTATTTTCAAATATAGTGCTTCATCTAGATATAAAGAAAACTAATGATCCTCTTCTTTCCATTCTTCTTTCTTATCTCTCCACTCAACCAAAACCTCATTCGAAACTACCTTTTGTTTCTCCGATTCCTTTGGAGTTATAGTCTTAACTACCTTTCTATTTCTAGAATGATTCTTGGATGGATATTAAGGGTTTCGACACCATTTAACTATGTCATTTTCCTTATCTACATCCAAAATTTCCCAAACCATTTAAATTAAATATTGAATCATAACATGAGAATATTTTTCATATCCCTACTGATTAAGGTGTATTTCAAGGAATTCAGGTCTGACATAAATGAAAGATTACACAAGCTCTTGAATTATTTTAGAAACATACTAATAATACTGGGAAACATAAATAGTTATAATTTTATAGAACTATATTTGAGCTTCTTAATTTTCAAGAAAATTAATCTCATGAGGTTGAATTTCCTCGTATTCCCCAAATAATTAAGCACATACTCGTTTGAAAATTTCAATGTTTCCTTTTCACCCCTTCTCGATATGATAAACTATTGCATCCAGAAGGGGAATGAGTCAATAATCCCATGATAAATGACTCATTTTTTTCTTATCCTTTTGAATATAAATAAGTGATTCATCACCTACACAATTATCAAGAGTCTCATCGGATTCCATTATTCTGTGATAAGGACAAAGGGAATCACCCTTAGATAGAACACCAAAAAACATAGCTACCTATTTTATGGAGGTTATATACTTTTTATCATACATCATAAAAGAAATCATATGATCATTTTATATTTCCACTAATTTATAAAATTGTAACACCTTATCATGATACACAAAATCTTGGTCTAAATCTTTCATTTCTACATAATGGATTCCCATCATTGAACAAATTTTCATTTCCAAAGATGAATCACAGTTTTCATAAAAGTCTAAGGTTACTAACTTTTCACCTCTAAAGGTCATGAAAGGGAATTATTTAGGAGACGTTTTATTTTGTGAAGAAGTAGTATACTAAAACTATCAAATACTATCTCAACCGTTGATGATTTTCCTACTTAAGAAAGCTGAGTATATCTCTGATTATATAAAATAGGGACAACTCTCATTAATAACCTTCTTGAAAATTTATAGATCATCAGGTCTTGAGAGGAAAACATATTAGTTTAATGTTTGATAATTGAGAAGGGTTATTTAAAAAATTAATTGACGGCTAGGATTATATCCATAAAATCTAATGGACAAGAATGATTTCGTACTCAATAGGATTTCATTAAAATAAAATTTTACTCAAACTGAAACCAATTAGAAGTTAAAGAAATAATTGAGAAACAACAATTTGATAAAATAAAATAAGTCTAGAAATTTTACCTTTCGGAGTATTAGGTTAGATTTATTAGGTATAGTATATTTTTCTTCGGATAAAAAAAATAAAAATGTCATAATGAAAAACACATGAGACTGATATGAATTCTGAAACTGATAAAATGAAATTAATCTGCTACTGATGATCTAGTATTGATATAATTCTTCAATACGGATAATCTAGTACCAATAAAGTATTCCAATACAGATAATCTATATCTGACAAGAAATATAAATACTTGTAATCAATAACTTATATAATATTTCAATTCTGATAATATAGAAATGCTAAAATATATCAATATCTCTAATTGAGAGCCGATAAAATATTTCAATAGTGATAATCTAGATCTGATAATATACAACTGACAATGGCCATAGTGAAACCGATAAACATGTAAAAGAAAAAAATAAAAAAACGATTAATGAAAAACTGATAAATGCAAAACCAATAAATGAAAAATTGATAAATAAAAAAACAGAAAAACTGATAATTGTAAAACCACTAAACATTAAAAATAAAAAGTGGAAGTGATAAAATGTAAAACTAAAGAGTGAAATTTATACTCCCCATTTTAAAATTTGTTACTCAATATAAGTATATGGTTTAAACAATAAATAAAATTGAATGATTACTTTACATTTATCATTCATAGTTTTTGTTTAATGTATTCAATTATATCAAGTGAAAATGGTTTTTGTGAAAATATTAGAAAGTTGTTCATGCATTATGATTAATTATAAATCAATATCTCATTTTTTTGTGTGATCCATAAGAATGTGATGCCAAATATTTATGTGTTTTTCACGTGATAGATGTGAATGGTTTTTCTTAAGAGCAATGGAACTATTATAATCACATAGTATTTGAGTTTTTTAAAATCCCAAGATAGATTCATTTAGTGTGTGTTGCATCTAAAAAACATGATCCCAACAACATCCATATGATACATATTCAACTTTAGTAGTGGAAAGTGCTACTTTGTTTTTTTCATAAGCAAGAAACTAATGAATCTCTTATGAAATGACATGTTCCATATGTACCTTTTCTATCCATTATACAAACACTAATGTCAGCAACTAAATTTTTTTTCAAAATAGTATGATTTTCATAAAAATAAAATAGTCAAAAATATATAGTACCCTTGATGTACTGAAAAATTATTTTCACTTATTTATAATGAGATTCCTTTAGATTAGATTGATATCCTGGACATATGAGTACTAAAATTAATATGTCTGGATGACTAGCTGTTATGTATAAGAATATTTCTATCATACCTTTAAAAGATTTTTGATCTAATAGTTTTTTAGATTCATCAAGATCATGTGTATTTTAGGAACTCATTGAAGTACTTATTCTTTTAGTGTTTTCATATACAAATATTTTTAGTAAATATTTGATATACTTCTGTTGTGACATATAGGTTTTTTCTAGATTTTGAGAGATTTGAAAACCTAAAAAAATGTTAAATCACTCATTATACTCATTTCAAACTTAAATTTCCTTATATTCAAAAAATAATCAATTATGTATTGCAGATTTGTTCTAAATATAATGTCATAAATATTGATTTATAAGATCCAAATATTGTTGTTTTTCTTTTTTATAAAAAGAGTTTGATCTACATTACATGTTTCATAATTGTTTTGTAAAAGAATACGTGTGGGTATTTCATAAATAGATCTAGGGGAATGTATAAGGCCATTAAATGTTTTGGTATGTTTAAAAAAATCATCAGTATGTTCTTAATCTTTGAAAATATGATTTTTTTTTCACAAAACATCATCCTATAGAAACCCATTTAGAAAAGAACCTTTTATATCCATTTGAAAAAGTGTGAAATTTAATTATGCTGGAATGTCTAAAAGAATATTAATTGATTCAATTCTAGCTACCAGAGCTTATGTTTTTTCACAGTCCATTCCCTCTTGTTGATTATATCCCTTAGTAACAAGTTTTTCTTTATTTTTAATGATGACTACTTTTTCATTGCGAATTTTTTATGAAAACCCATTTTACATCAATTATAGTTATTTCATTACGAATTTCATCCATGATAAAGACTTGATTCCTTTCAAGCACATTTAGTTCATTTTTCTTTGTAATAATCCATTATTCATCACTGATGGATTCATTTGTTTTTTTATGTACATGTTGTGATAGAAAATAAATTAGTTTTATTTCAATTCTCAATTAATTTCTAGTCCTTATGGGTTTATCTACATCAACCATGATGTTATCACCTGGAAGATTCCTAAAAAAATTGATATTGGTTTTGTAAATCCTATTCATCAACATAAGATTGAAAATACTATTGGGTAAATTTTTTAGATACAATATCTTGATTATTTCCTTTTTTAGATATTTTTTCAATCAAATGTTGATAACATGTTTATGAAAGCACAACTCTTGATGTAGGTAGGGGTTGTTTAAAAACAATGGGTTCAGGTTCATCAAACATAACTTTCACTATTTCCTCAATAGTACATGAGTTTTTGTAAAAAACTATGTATGCCTTAGAATTTATGGAATAACCTGGAAGTATTCTTTTATCATATTTGGGTGCGAGTTTATATATATTATCATTTGTACTCAATATAAATACTTTGCCTCTAAATACTCTAATGTGGGAAACATTATGTTTTCATCCATTCCACAATTAATATGGTGTTTTATTAAAAATATTAAGTTAAAACATTATTTATATTATAACATTCAGTAATAACAGCTTTAGCCCAAAAATTCGAAACAATTGAGTATTTACTCAACCTGGCTTTTCTCATTTCTTAAAAAATACGATTTAATCTTACAAAAACACAATTTTTTGAGGGGTTCTTGAGGCTGAAACTTTGTGAGTAATACATTTCTTTCTATAAATGGTTTCGAAATCCTAATTTTTAAATTCTCTACCATCATCACTGCAAATAGTTATCAGTGTTAGATTTTTATTATTTTTTTAATTGGGATCAAAATGATATAAATATAAAACGGTTTCAGATTTCATTGCTAGAGAATAGAACCTTGTATATATAGTGAAGTCATAAACTAAAATAAATACATAGTATTTTCCCCTTGTACAACCAATTTTTATAGGTCCAAAATGATCCTTGTGAACTAATGTAAATTCAATATAAGTATAAACATAATTAATTTATTTAAAACAAAATTTATGTTTCCTTCCATATTGATTATGGTTATTATCTTTTCAATAATAATACCTATGATCTAGTAGATCTTTAAAAATTATTTTCATTGATATTTTACAAAGGTTACAAATGTTATAGTGTCCTAACCTTCTATTGCATATCCATAATTTGAATACCATTGCACTTAAGAAAGGAAATTATTGGCCCTAAATGTTTTATATGTTATGTGTGTATATATTCACATGCATGTGGGATGAGATAATGAATTAATGTTTATAAATTTGAATTAAACATTTATCATTAATAAAATTTACAAGATAACATTCATCACATAATTTTCTAATGATTAAAAGGTATTTCTTAAGACCTTTAAAAAATAAAACATTTTAAATTAAATATTTTCCAAAAAAACAATATTACTTATACAAATGATCTTTCCTTGAGCATTATCTTCTTAGTTCAATCTTCCATGATAAATTTCAATAATCATTTCAATGAAATACTTGCTTCTATAAATTTGTTTAGAAAAACAAATTTTCATGTAAAAAATATTCTTGTTGTTGGTAGAATTATTCATTTCTAGAAAAAGAAACAATCAGTTTTTTTGGAACCCAAACATTTTTGGATCCAGAAATATTATATAAAAAAATTTAGGAATCCACATTTGTTTTCAAAAATGGGCTATATGAAATCCTAAATATTGAGTTTTATTATGAAAACAAGTTCTTTCCAAATGTCAAACATATTTTCAGTTAGTGTAGAATGGGGTACTTTGGGGAAAAAATAGTTATGAATAAAAATCATTTTTGAATGGGTATAACCAATTCCTAAACAATTCCAAAGAGGGAAAAGTTTTGAATACATTTTATAAAATTATTTTTTACCAGTAGTCAAATTTGATATAATTTTTCTTATAGAAAAGATTTTTGATTTTAGTTTAATGATTAAATTATCATTCTCACAAGAAACTGTTTTAGAATAGTTTTTTGATCCAAAAACTCTTTTCATTAATAAAAGGCCTTCAAATTCCATAGATATTTTAACCTTCTAAGAATTTACATCCATAAGGTTTTCTAAAATATATTCAAAATCAATATTTTTATTATCAATATCTCTTCAAAGATATGATTATTTATTATTAAGAATAATTGTTCGTGAATTTTCATTCTAATGTAGTTTGGAATATCGGGATACTTCTTGAAAATAAGTTAAATTTTCCTCTACTTAAAAAGATTCATTATCCAAATAGTAATAATATTTATCATCAGGGTAATTGGAATTTAATGATACTTTTCTAAGAGATTCTGCATTGTGTACCTTAGCCATAAAACAATTATTTTCAATAGGTATTTAGTAAATGAGTCCTATATTCTTCGAACTAGACAATTCGTATTCTAATGACTCACCTGATGAATAACCATCACTTTCACTCCATGTATCATTTTCATTTAATAATTTCTAATTCCAGGAATTCTAATACTTTTTATTGTTTTTTTCAAGTTTTTTCCCCTTCATATATTTCCATTATTGCAATGGAAAATTTGGTCAAATATGAAATACTATTTTACATCCATAACATGTTACTTCTGAGTATTTTTTTTCTTTATATATTTATTTTTCAATCTATCTTTTAAGTCATTAATACAAATTATCTTTTTCATTATTTGAGAAATATTGGCTAATTCATTATTTGAATGATCACATTTACTGGATTCTGATATAACAATAGCTTTCGTAGCTTTGGATCATGATACACATTCTGGTGTCTTAGATTTAGATTTGGTAGTAAAATCTACAATTACATTACCATTATTCTTTTTATTTTAATATTCATCCCTTTTCATTCTTGTCTCGTGCTGTAAGAGAGTACCAAATAATTCATCAATAGCGATTTCAATAACAATCTTGTTCACATCAATAGCATTAATTTTTTATTTCCATTTATTTGTCATTATATTGATTATCTAATCCACCAGTACATCATTATTAAGTCCCTTTTCTCCCATGGATTGAACACTATTGTCAATTGTCATAAATCTTTCTTGAATTTTGTATTCTAGTACACCATAAAGAAAAAAACCATGATATTCTTCTCGGAACATGGCTCTTCTGGTTTATATAACTTTAGATATACTAAAATGTGTGACTTACAATTTCATCTTGATACAATTGGATACATATCTTGATTATATATGATAGATCATAAAAATGTATTATATAACTTTTAATTCAGTTTATATTCTAGTTTCTCTAGGTTGGTGATCGTTATTACTTCTTATTCTGGTAATTTTTTATCTCCAGTAAGCATGAAAATGTTATCTAATCAAGTATTAATAACAAAAGTCTTTATTCGATCTCTCCAATACAGATAATCATTTCCACAAAAAATAGGTTATCTGTTGGGATTTTTATGTTTAATCGATTCTATATTCATTCATACCATCTTATAAATCAAAAATTGTTCACATCACATGTTAGTGCCTTAAGTAATTATAAAAAATTTATTGGTAATAGAAACACAATTATCTTACAAAATTAAATAAATATTGTAAAACAAATTAGTGGAAACCTGCTCTGATACCAATTTTTGGATCATAATATAGATTTAAATGTATATGAGATAGTACATTACATGATGTGGAGGGTGAAATGTATGTTTTAAAAAAATGTATTTAATCTCTTAAGAATGAACTTAGATTAAGAGGTCTTAAACTAAAAAAATTAAAAACCAATAAAAATTGACATATGGGTCTGGGTTCCGATGGATATGATATGATATAATTCCATATGTAATGAAAAAAGATTGTATTTGAATAGAATAAATTGATCAGAGTAATACAAAATTACATGATTCTACTGTACAATGTATAGAATCTATTAATACAATATGTAATGAATGAATCATAATTGAAAAAATTACAATACAAAATAATATTAATAGAATAGAGAAACAAAATGATTCCCTTTTTATTATAAATATTTTAAAAAATTAAAGGTATTACAATTATTTTATCCCAAAGGGTATGGTACTCTATCACATAGGATAAGATGATTGTCATTCGACCACCTTGTTAAGCCCTTGATAAGAATATTGAAATGATTATGTTCTTATATATTTAATCCCTAGATTAAGAAGGTAATCAGAACCACTATCTTTCAAACCCTTCAAATCTCTCGATATGATGATAGAAATTAAATCTTACATTCCCCGGAACCCCTCAATCCCTATCACAAATATCAATCACAAAAAGAAAAACAAAACACATATAAAAATACCAAAATATGGAACAAGTTGTTCAATTATTTTATCTTCAAGGCTTTTGCACAAAGGAAGAGAGAAGTCACATTAACTACCTATAGAACATGATAGAATCAAAAAAAAAATCTATTTGGTTCGAATAACCACCTATTTAAATGCATCAGGTTCCAATAGTAATATTTCCTACAACGGTAATATTTCTAAGAAAGATTCGGAGGGAATTGGATGCCTAGATACTCAATGGTAAAAAAAGAATACATGACATCATTTTTTATAGTGTATTACTAACTCAATGACATTGTTTTCTTTAGAAAATAGTAATTACAATAGTATGAAACAATGTGTATTAGATACATGTAATCAGTATTAAAGTAAGACATGAATTCAAAGCATTACTTGAGTGTGATACATAACGTAGTTATGATGCTTAACATAGATACGAAGCATATCGTGGTTAAAATTTATGTTGTGATTACAATTCATATCATGGTTACAATTCCTATGGTAATTTTAATACATCACATGATTGCAATGCATGATGTGACGAAAATAAGTATTCTTAATATGACACATAATTACGAGGAATAATATGATTATGATACATTTCCAGGTTAGGATACATGACTTGGTTACAATACATTACCTAGTTATGATACATGATAATGATAAAATACTTAACCTAGTTATGATTCATGATTAAGATACAATACTTAACCAAGTTATGATGCATTATTATGATAAAATACAAATACTGAATACAATTATAAAAATGTTTATGTGGTTATGGTTGAAAACAAACTGTATATAATTTTGATGTAAAACAACAATATTTTTTGGTTATGATGGAACCAAGGTCTATGATTACAATTTTCTGTGATTAAAATGAGAAAAAAAACATATACATTAAGATGTAATATATTATTTTCCAAACAAAAACATCAATGGTAAGTCAAAAACATGTTTAGACTCAAAAGAAATATAACTTTTATATCATTATTATTTTTTTATTTAATGATATTATAATTTTCAATTTACGTTGATATTTCAAGGGGATCACGATCCACATGTAACTCATATTGTACATGTTTTCGTATCTCAATTTTATTTTTTTTGAGACAAGTTCCACGTTTAACATATATTTAATTTATGTTGTGGGTATATATTCCATGGATGTATTCTTTTATTTTTATTCATAAATTTATCTTTATTTTTATATCCATTTGATTTCCTTTCTTTCATGGGGTTTCCATTTCAATAGATACCAAATCAGTAATGTAAGGTTGTCAATAATTTCATTCATTAATACACATTCTATATTATACAAAAATATTTTTATGAGGTTTTAATAATAACATTGACACATTATTTCATTAATTTCAATTTTCATAATATTTTAATCTTCATGTAAGGATATTATTTCAAATTTAATATTATTAAATGTTACCGAAGGTGGAAATATATATTTCTATAATCTCATCATTTATTGAGATTGATTATGATTATGCTTCTATTGATGAACTCTTATGATCCAAAATTCTATAAAACTCTTCAATTATATTCTCATGTGTTGAAACATAACAAATTTACGTATTATTAATGTATTTTCGCTCATTGGTGATTAATGAAACTTGAATTTGTTTTTATTAAAATCCAATAATATTTTTCTATTCAGTTAATAATATGTGTTTTTAAAAACTTATTTTCTAAAAATGATTTCAAAAATATTTTAGTATTACCCTATGATGTTTAAAGGTAATTTTAATCCTTTTTTATGTAATAAATGGGTTTGAAAGGAATTTTATTGTTTATTTCCAATCATTTAACATTTCCAATCTATTATGGTACAAAAGAAATATTTAGAATGTACTAACATATATATTATCATGACCATTATTTCCTTGACACATCCTTTCTATTTTTATATAATTATATGTAATGAAAATGTTTTCTTAATATTATATAAATTTTATTATTTTCATTTGTTTTTAAAAGAAATAGGTTTTATAAAAAAATTAAAATGTGATTTAATTGATTTTCTTAATCCACTATTATATGTTTTTAAAATTAAAGTTTTCATCTAAAACTCTTTCAATTATTTTCTATTTTTATAAAAAAAAATTAAAACCCATTTTTATGAAAATGGTTTCCAAAATGGTTTTGAGACTTATTTTTATGCCTTGAAATCGATTTCAATGAAAATCATTTTTGAAAATCATTTTTTTAAAACAAGTTTTTCAAAGAGGATAATATAATTCAATCATGAAATTTTTTAAATATAATTGGAAATCCTTTTTTATAAGAACATTATTATTGAAATGGATTTACAAAAATTATTTTCAATGCAATTATATTTTCCCTAAAAATGATCCATATGATTTTTTATTATTCTTCACCATCTATGATAATCTACATTCACATAATATATGAAAACATTTAATATTTTTTATTGAATGAATTATCTTTTAATGTAATTTTATTAATCATACTCACTTCTCTTAGTTGGCTTATATGATTTTTAGACCTCACTCTTTTCATGTGTTATGAATTGATGAAATGATTATGAAACTTGTTCCTTTACCATAGATTTTGATTTGGTGAAATGCTAATGTTACCCATTTCATTACAAGGGTCATGATATTATGAATGTTTTTTTATCTTATGGAATATCCATGAAATATTTCATTATGTGATGGCATCAACAAATATCAACCTCTAATGCATTAAGTCGTGATAAATTTTTTATGATATTAGGAGGGTAAATGGGATGGAATCCCATTCCCAGAAGAATATATAATCTTAAATCCAAAACAAGAAGTTATACATGAGGGAGTACCAAGAACAAAAACAAGAGGGTATAAAAAACCAAAAACAAGATGTTAAATGGGAGGGAATCTTTAAATGATATGAACTACTATAAACTAAATTCCCATTTTAATTTAATTAGTTATCTTATTTACAAAAATGTTTATAGAAAACAAATGAAATTTTTTTGGTTTATTATATACAATTGGATTTAAAGGACCATTATTTATAAATACAATTGATAATAAACCTATTTAATATTTATCAATTGATTTTTATAAATATCGGTATTTTAAAAATCCAATTGAAATAGAAAAATTATTTGATGCACTCAACCAATAGGATGATGCCTTATAAATACCATTTATTCTAACTTTTGAGAGAGGTTAGATCTAAAATATTTTACCTAGACCAATCATAGGCTATGATCTATGAACATAATCATGAGAAAAACTATTTATGATAGATGTTCATTCTCTACAAGAACATATCTTAAACCATTGATACTGAACCCCCATGAAATTATCGATGTTTCACACCATATTCATAGTGTATTTTTATTACATTAAACATATATGTATCTGTATTCTTGAATTACGAGTGTTTACATTAATTTTTTATATAATAAAGATTATATATTCATATACAATAATAGTTACATAACAAATAATTTTTTATTATTATAAAAAAACCCAAATAGTATTTTTGGGTAATATTAAAATTCAACTAAATAATTTAATTTTATTATTTAATGTTTTTTTTAAATAAATAATAAAGTAATAAAATATTATTATTAATTAATTTTATTACATATAAATAATTATAATATTTTAATGAAGTCAAATGGAATTTTAATAAGGGTTCATAAAAAAGTTTTTTGTTAAAATCCAAAAATTTCTCAAGATATATTAAGTAATATTTTAAAAGTGAAATTTTTTTAATTATAAAAAATAATAAAATTTAATGATTATTATTTATGGGAATCAGAAAATCAGTATATTCAATTGGTAAATTTTTCATAATTTGCTGAGATATTTTAATTTCCAAGTGGAAATTAATTATCGTATAAAATTAATTTGTATATTATGACATCACGATGATCTAAAAGTGATGCAATAAATACAATAAATGGTATCCATGACCAATTAAATGTTTCACCTTTAAGATAATGTGATTTTATGTATATTTAATTAATATTATAAATCCTTTAGGAATCCCCCAAAATAATTAATAAATTTTATGATACTAAAATCATTTCATTAAGTGTATGGATCATCTGTACATAATAAAAGGAATTATTTTATTATATTTCGAAATTTTTAACATACAATAATTATAAACACTCCCATTATATTGAAACCAGGGTCAAAAACCATTGTAATATTCATCGTTTGGTTAATTTTTTATATAGAGTCCAAAACATAAATAATAAAGAAATCCAAATATTTTCCTATATAAACCCACCCAAACAACCATTTATCCTAACTGAAACTCTATGTAAAATGTCTATACTCTTCCCTCAACTACCTATGGTCCTCCCAATTTTCCCCCAATCTCTCAATAATCCCCTCCCAATCATTTGGAGCCACACACTCAAGTATGTGATTTCTCTCCTATTATTTCTATTCAAGCACTTATTTTATGTTATATATCACAAAATAAATTTTTTTATTTTAGGATATGGTCTCCCATATTTCCATTAATATAAATTTGATTTATATATAATGAGATACATTTTTCACATACATAATTCCATCCCATTAACCTTTATGTAATCCCATTACCATGCCCAAATTTTATAAGAGATATTTTTTGTTCTACTCTTTATACATGTATCGTATTTACTTTATACCCATTTACATCATTTCATTGTTATGGGATGTGTTATTATATATACCAGGTACTATAAAATTTAATTCAAAATAATTAGAGACTGATTTATATCTCATCAACATATTTTATTAATTTTTATGTTACACCGTTTTGCTGTTGAATTTTCCCTGCAATTTTTATTTCCAAAACAATTGTGTATTTAATAAAATTTTCATTTCTTATCAAGGGTATTCAACTATATAAAACTATAACGTTTTGACATGGTAAATAAATATATTAATTCTACATGACTTGATCATGGAATAAAATATTACGATGAATGAACCCATGTTGTGTGAACTATGTGGCACAATTAAGTATGAGAATTAGATGAATGTGATGGGTGTACCCAAAATTATATTGAACTCAATTGAATTGGGAAATGTTTAGTATCCTAATTATTCATTTTTTTATAGATATTGAACCTGATTTATTTATTTTACTTTTAACAATATGACATCTTGTCTATTATCTTTGTCCGATTTTTAGGATTATAATTTTATCTTGTTGTCCCATTTCCAAGGTTATGATTATCATACTATATCAACTATTATTATTCATGTTCCTTTTATACCATGATGATTTCCAATGTATACCATGTATTATCTTATTTATGTTATTCATTTTTTTACATTATTTTGATTTCATGTTCCACCATTTCTTATTCATGTATTAAGGATATCCAAAGTTGTTTTAAATATGACCATGTGAAGAATGTTTTCAACAAGGATGTTGTATTTTCATATTTATGGTCTCATGTGATGTACTTAATTCCAATGGAATTTAGATATTTTTTAATCCATGTTTTACTATGTGTAATCATACATAAAGAATTATTTATTAATTTGTGATAAATAATATGGCTGTTATAATCGGTATTAAAGTATAATTTTTATTTATTTAGGGGTTATTATTAGAAAACTAAATGGAAATAATTAGGGATAATAATAATAATAAAACATACATAAATATTGGTATGTATAGATTAGATGATTTATCAAGAAAATAAATCATGATATGGATACTACATATGGACATGGTTTTGTAATAGATGAACCTAGGTGTGACAACTCCGAAACGGTGTGTCGGGCCTGGATCAGTGTTACATTGTACAATAAAAGGGTACATACAATGCACTAGTTTTTGACACTCTTGGGGTATATGTTTTGTTATATACATAATATAATTACTAACCATTAATATTGGAAAAAATTCCCATAAAATTATATTTTAAGTAATAGATCATGGAATATTTTAATTGACACCTTGAAATTGATATGTTTATAAAATTCATGTAGTTTATTTGTTATCTATTTAATTTCATTGGATTCCATTTTATGATTTTAATATTTTAATAATAGTAATCCTTAATATTCCAATTATTCTTGTGAATAGACCAAAAAAGAGGAATTGGATAAAAATAAATGCAACAGGAAATTAGATGACTTCCCCTATGAGATACCCTAACTAATGGGAGCTTAGGTAGGATATATTGTGAATGTGCCAAACCTGCTATCAGAAACCACAATTATAAATTTAAATTTAGTTAAATTTCATATAAATTCTAGGAAGAGTAATATGAAATCTCAGGTAAGATCATCTGATATATGTTATAGGGAAATGAAGACCCAATCTCCATTGTGTAAAAAGTGTTGAAATAGGTACCATGGGAAATTTCACAAAGGGAATAGGTTATGTTTTAACGGTGGGAATATTGGGGACACTGTAACCATTTTCAAGGATAAAATATATAATGTGATGGATATAAATAGAGTACAATATAAGGGACTCGATGCAATTATATGTTATAAATGTAGAGATTTCTGGCATTATCCCATATGATGCTCTATTCCATGGGTTGAAAAGTACTAGGAGCATAAATAACCTCCACAAATAAAGGGACCAAGATGAGTCCAATGATGTGATGTATCATAATGATTGATGTACATGTATCCTCTTTTCTAATATTTTATATTTTATTTGGTATTTTAATTCATTCCCTATTATCATATCTTGAATGTTTTCTATGATCATTATGTGACCTCCTGTAATGATTTTATATCAGTGGGGATAAATTATTTGAATAAGTATCACATGTTCATGTTAGTGAAAATTTTCCTCTGGAAAATAATATCATACTCCCAATAGTGAAATTTTATTTAATATTGGGTATGTAATGGATTTAGCTATATAGAGACAACATAAATTTCCAGGATAAGGAAATCACTCTCTTTATTGATAATTGACACATGATTCTATACAAGTACAATAATGACAATCAATATTCATTTTCATGAACAACAATAGAATTTACATTATTTCCTTAAGGTAAAAATTAAATATCTTAAATTATTGAGTATAATGATATAAAAATCCTCAAACACATTCCTGTTATGAGGTAATACTCTTATTTTTTCCTGAGGAATTTCTTGTTATTCCTCTTTATAGATAGGTTAAATTTTCAATCTATCTTATACCTATGGTTTTTTAGTATACATGAACCTGTATAGAAAGCTATTTGTTCAAAATGAGGGTATAAAAAACTAAATGGAAATATGGATAAAGGGTTCGTATGAAAAGTCTTATCACCATGTGGTTCATCAATACATTTTTCTTGAAGAAGGATGGGTGAATGTTCCTTTTCATTGATTATAATGAGCTCAACAAGATCACGATAAAAAAACTATCCTCTTCCCTGGATTGATAACTTCTTCAATTAGCCACATAGAGAATAATACATTTCCATGGTGTATATTCATTTGGGATATTATACTGCATTCTTATTGAGGTAATATATCCACAAGACCACTTTTCATGCAATGTACAGACACTATGACTTCATAGTAATTCCATTTTGACTCATGAATTCTCCATCATTCTTAATGGACATAATGGATGGAGTATTTAGAGACTACCTAAACAAATTTATGGTATTTTTTATTAATGATATTACAACATACATCAAAATGAAATAAGAGCGTGAGGATCATTTGAGCACTTTTCTAAAGGCCCAGAAAAAGGAGAATCATTATAGAAAGTACCGTAAATGTGATTTCTATTTAAAAGAAGCATAATTTAGGTGAAAAATAATATCAAGAAATGGGATATGTGTAGACCATTAAAATAGATGAAATTTATGGATGGTTGAGGAAAAATATTCTATATATATCAGTTGTTTCCTTATATTATTTGGGTATCATCTCCAATTTTTGAGAAATTTCTCAACATTTACAAACCATCTAAATAGACTTACTCGGAAAAGAGTCAGTTTTTCTTAGATGGATTAATGTGAAGAGATATTTGTGGATATGAATATAATTTTGATCATTATACATTTTATTAAAAATCCCATAAGTGGGGAGATATTCATATTATTAAGTGATATTTTTATGGAGGGATTGGGTATTGTGTAAAATAAAAATGACAAAGTTAAATCATATTCTTCAATTATGTATAAAGTTCACAAACCAATCTACCCATGAAATGATCTTTGGTAAACAATAGTGAGCTTCACACTGATAATATGGTAGAATTATATCTTTAGGGAGAAGTGTAAAATATATAGGATCACAAAATCCTATAGTATATACTCACATATACTGTTTATAATATTCATGAATTAAAATGGTTAGATATATTAAAGGACTATTAATTAACAATTAAATTCCATATTGAATGTGTGAATAGAGGGTATGATTCTCTATATAGAATGTAAACATCAATTTTATCATTGAAGAAAATTGAGAAGGATATGATCTTTTTAGACTTGAAGATGATGGACATGAGTATGATTATGAAAGGGACAACATCGATCCTTTCACAAATAATTTTTCAACTAAACCTTATGATGACGATTAAGGATACCCAAAGAAATTATGTGGTATTTCAGAATAATGTGGAAACTATAAATAATGGGAAATCCTCATAGTTCAATTTTAATGATGAAGGAATTGTGAAATTTACTTCAAAAATATGTATTACATAAATTATTTTTTTAAATAAGGAACTATTGGATGATTGAAATAGTTCAACTTTTCCATTGACCTTGGAATCCCAAAGATGTATTGATATCTCTACGACCAATATTGGTGGGACAATAAGAAGAAATAGATCAATGAATATACATTGAAATTCTTATTATTCTAGTAAGTGAATACATAAATAAAGAGGACTAAAGGGATTATTCAAACATTACCCATAAGAACATGTAAATGGAAAACATCACCAAGGACTTTGACACAGGATATCTGATTACATCTTGGGGAAACAAGGATACATGGGTTGATTTGGATCATCTCCCAAAGACAACTCACATTTTTGTGATTCTAGAGAATTTATCACTGGGTAATAATACATGGATCTACATTTCATAAGAGAGAATGTTTCATGGAGTATCAAAAAATGATTTTGTCCTAATGAGGATCAAGATTCACCTCTATGTTCTTGAAGAGTCTCCAACATCCTCTGAAGACTAATTTGTACAACAGTATAGATTATCACCCTTAATATGATAGTAAATACGATCATACTATCTAGACATTTGAGGACATATTTATATAATTCTTAACTATCCTCAATTAATAATGGAACAATCATATTCCACATTCAAGTTCATCTTAAAACAAAAGTTTCTAATCAATCATCCAAATGCCTCCCTATGTAGAAGATTACCATAAGTAGTTCAGAACAACAACACTCTTGGATGGATATTGGTAAAAAACAACACTACCCTAAAACGGTCAAGGATATGTTGGAAAATGTTTAGACCATTCCAAAGAAAATTAATGCTGCATAGAGTTGGGAGAATTGTTATACTGATAATCTTCTATGATACACAGAGTTTGATATTGGATAAATTTTAATCCTTAACATATCTACATAGATGAATGTGATAACATTTAGGAATAATGGAAAGTTTATTCCATTATTCTTAGGCCCCATTAATATCCATGATCTCATTGAAGTGGTGGCATACTCACTTGCACCCCCACCAAACCTATCTCAAGTACATGTTGTATTAAATATATA
This sequence comes from Viscum album, assembly GCA_963277665.1. Lineage (NCBI taxonomy): Eukaryota > Viridiplantae > Streptophyta > Magnoliopsida > Santalales > Viscaceae > Viscum > Viscum album. The sequence continues at coordinate 1,013,532,036 of OY728152.1, read as the reverse complement.
TCTCTTGAGAAATTACATACTCGAACCATATCATGTACACAATCTAGAAGTGGTAAAATTGGATATTGATCATTCTTATGAGGAGTAGTTGGTGATGTTCTTATATTGTTTAGAAAAAGTTCTATAGAATAAGACAATGCGCCTGGTCAAAGTGTTATTGAGAATCTGAATACTGGAAGAAGAAATGTGGGAACCATATAAGGTGGTGAAACATAGTAACCCTCATCTATTTTAATATGGAAAAATTATAGTTCTATAGTGAAATTTCATATGCTGGGATCATTATAATGACCAAATATGTTTCAAATAAAATTCCCCATTTTATTTAATTTAATTCTTCATTTAGTAAAATCATTATAGAAAACACATGAACATATTTTGTTTTATTATATCAATATGGATTTAAATGATTGTTATTTTTCATTACAATTAATTATATTGATGTTAAAAAATGATCACAATATTAGTATAAATATTTATTTTTTTAAAAATCCAATTGACAAAGACAAAATATCTGATGATTTAAATGAGTAGGATAATACTCTAAAAATTCCATTTTTCAGGGATTTTGAGATAGATAGAATCTCTAGGATTTCATAGGGCCATGTATAGGTTGATATCTCGTAACATAAGCATGAGACAGACCATTTGTGGGATAATTTCAAGATAATTGAGATCACGAATCAAACCATGTATGTTGAACCTCCCACAAAATGCCTCAAAATCACACATAGTACTCAGAGTTTATTTTCTAGTTTATTAGAAGTATATGTACAAAGACTCTAGAACTATGAATGTGTACAATATTTTTTATGTAATTATGAATAAAATTTCATTCTATTATGGTCACATTAAAAATGATTTTTATTTTGGTATAATAAAATAGAATTAATATTTTTTGTTAATATTCAAATTCAATTAAAGAATTTATTTATTTGAATTATTGTATTTTTGACAAAAATAATTAATTAATAAAATCTTAATTATAAATGGATTTCATTACATATAAATAATCATATAATTTTTATGAATTAAAATATAATTTTTATATGGAATTAAAAACTATTATTGTCAAAAAAACAAATCATTTCTCATTATATGTCATTTAATATTTTAAAAGTAAAAACCTATATATATATATAAAATTTTTAATGATAAATGAATATTATATTTGCAATTAGTTAATAAAAATCAAAAAATTGTTAATTTTTCATAATTTTCTGAAACCGTCAAATTTTCAGGTAAAAATAAAATACCATATGAATATAAATGTTGTATTATGACATCATAATGACCAAAAAGTGATTTAATAAATACTTTAAATGGCATATGTAACCAAAAATATTTCATCCATTTAAAATAATTTTATTTTTTATTAATTATATAATCCCATTATGAATCCTCTAAAACCATTAATGTATAGTAATATTTTTAAATCATTTCATTAAGCGTATTACTTACCTATAAAAAATAAATATAATTATTTTATTATCATTAACACATTTCCGTATAAAATAATTAAAATACCACTATATTGGATGAAACAACGGGAAAAATCCATGGGAAGGGTTTTTATTTTTGGTTATTTTATTAGAGGGTGTCCAAAACATTGATAAAAAATAAATCTCCCACTTTTCATATATAAACGAACAAAATTTACAATCTATCCCCACTAAAATACTATATAGAATGTCCATAATCTTGCATTAACTATTTAATGTCTTCCCAAGGTACCTCCATGCTCTCATGAATCCCCTCTCATGCATTTGTAGTCACACAATAAGGTAAGTGATTTCACTCATCTCACATTCAGGAAAAAAAATTAATTTAAGTTAAGTATCATAAATTCTATTGGCTTAGGAAGGAATATATTCATCCATATTACCATTAATATCCATTTAATTAATAAATTATAACATATTTCTTTCACTCTAATTATTTCATCCAATGAACCATTAGGGACACATATTACCATAATGAAAATTTTTAAGGGATGTTTTTCTTTCCCTTCTTTATTCATGGATATTCATTACCTTGTTTCCTTTATAATCATCTATTTATAATGGGATATTTTATTTCCTACCATATTAAATTTCAATATATAAAAAAATAATGAGATAACCCTTTTTTCACATCATCAAATTTTAGAAATTTTTATGTGACACATTTATGCTACATGAATTTCACTGCAATTTTACATTCCAAAAAAATTCTGTAGTAAATACCATATGCATTTCATTTCAATGGTATTCAAAATTTAATACTTAAACCTTTTTTACGTGGAAATCAAATATTTGTTTTCCATAATAAAATCAATTAAAAAATATTATTAATCATAAGTCAATTTTTTATGATCTATGTGACACACTTAAGAATGTGAATGAAATAAATGTGATGTGTGATCCTAGAAATATATAGCGCTCTAATGCATTGGGTAATTCATTGTATCATGGTTATTATTGTTGGAATTTTTATCTAAACTAAATACCATAATTTTACTTTATCTATTATGTTTTCTTAGTATTTATCCTTCACCTATGTTTATTATTTAGTTATTTATATTTTTCTCCATTTACCATATTATAATTATCTTGAAATATGAAGCCTTATTATTCAATTTCAATTTATGAATAATTGATATTAATTCTGTGTTTAATGTATTAACTTATTCATGTTTTACTATATTTGTTACATTATTAGTATTTTTATATCAATCCATTATTATTAATGTATGTAATTCATTCCATGATATATTTAGTACGAGCATTTCAAAGAATTTTTCAATAAAGATGATGTATTTTCAATTTTATTATGTAATATAACATACCAAATTCCAAAATACACTATACATATCAATCATATAGGTTTTATTAATTGTAAAATTATGTATGATATCATGGATTAATTTTTTATAATGTATAGGGTTTTTATATAGGACAATCTTGAAATAAGAGGGAATATTAAGACAAAAAAAGAGTGTACACTTAATGGCATACCAAGCCCAAAAAAATAGGGTATTGGGGAGGGAATCCCAATTCATTAAAAAGAGGTCAAAAAAGAGGGATTCCAAATATTAAATTATAAACATATGTTGTTAGAGAAAACCTAACATTTTATGATTTTATTGGTAGTTACACATGTCAAGTGATTTTATATTCTTATGTGCATACCATGAAATATATTTCATATTCCAATTTTTTGTTTTCATGGATAATTTTCTTGTTTCCCTTATGATTTATGGCTTATTAATTTTCAATATTTACTCAATGAATCCTTTATAGGATATTTGATATATTGGGAATTATCTTCTAATGTTATTCTCTTATTATCATAACCTTAACCTCTTTTTATGCTTATGTATGTACTTTATTTTTGCTTATAGCGCTTCTATGATCTCCCCATTATTATGATTCCTTCCCACATGTTATGAATAATGGTTTTATGTTGAACTAATAAATGGGATGATAATGGGGGGGAAAATTGATTATCCTTTACAGATTTAGAGTATTTTTTTCTATGTTTCCAAAGACATTAAACTGCTACGGTCCTCAGGCATGTATTTCTATAATGTGATCAATATTAATCTAAAATTATGTAATATACATGTATGTTAACCGTAGATTGTAATAGTTCATATCAGACAACTATTTCAATAAACCTTATTAAACTATAAATATAAAACATTAGTTATATCCCATGGAGTATTTTTATGGAATTGTCTTGGGGTTTCTTGGAGGAAAAGTTAAAGGATGAGTTAATATTTATGAAAATGTCTTCGAAATTGGGTAAAGGACATAATTAATGGTTTCCTAGAGTTACATACATTTCGTGATCCTATATGTGGATTTGGATCTATAAATTATAATCATATGGGTAACTACTACAACAAGGTGCATCATGCCTAAATTGACTGTACCCTACTACATGAAAACGGGACTTGTTGCACAGCAGGATCAGCACACCAAGGGGATATTCTTTGAAAATTCACAAACTCGTTACAAACCATCATGATTTATTCAATGGTATGTGCTCTATTCATACCCTTTGAAAATCCTAAGGTGTTATAGATTATATAATGTTTTATTACTTAAACATCATATATGTAGTTTATTATGATTATGTGGTTCCCCATTATGATAATTGATTCTTACTCAATGATTTATAATTTTAGTTAATGGAGGGAACCTGAAGAAACTGTGTTAACATTAACATTGATGGAAAATTTTCAAATGAGAATTAAAATTAAATCGCAATTAGAGTGATAAAAGTTGTGATCATGCACAAAAATTTTTGAAAGAACATTTTTAACAATATTTACCTTAACCAACCCTCATATTTACTAAGGGAGATAAAGAAGGATATCTCTGGGTGTTCAGATATTGGATACCATTATTGAATGAATATTAAATTTCCATTTTGTAAAGAATGTAGAAAAAATCACATTAGGTGCTTGTATTATAATAATAAGATGTTTTTTTAGTTGAGAAGGATGGACACATACCACATAACTACAAAATGAAAAATTAAGGGCTTAGTTGATTAAATTAATGGGAATATTGACCTCCCTAAGAAATAATAAAATATAAAATTATTTTTTTTGTGTAATTATTTATCATTATCAAAATCATTTCCCCATGTGGAAATATTTAGCAGAGAATAAAAAAGGTTGTCTGAATACTAGAAATAGTGTTGATGATGAAGAGAAAATAAATTATATGTGAAAAGAAGAGCTAATAAGTAATATTATGAGGTATCATTCTTATGGATTATTTATGAATTGGAAATCAAAATTTTTTTATTTATTTTGATTCATGAATTATGTTATATGAATGGTGAAATATATAATGATTTTTTATATATGTTTTTTCTAAATATTTACATTTTTATGTGGATTGTTTTCATTGGAATATGAATGTGATTTAATGGAAAAGTAATATTTTGACTAAGGGAAAATAAAACATAATATATATCTTATGTTAAGATATTTTTTTTTGGATTATGATATGTTGGATATGAATTGGTGAATTTGATGGTATTATTTACCTTGGAACTAATTATGAACTTATTGACAAGTGGTTATGATATCATTGATGAATTTTACATACAATTTTTGTATTTAAGAAATATATCTAATATACATTAGAAAAGGAGATATGTATGTATTAAATTAATAATTATTGTAATTCGGGTTATTACCATGTATCTATGGAATAAATGATAATTATATTCATAGGTTTTGTGTGCGAAAACCAACAGTTACATTATGATATATGGTGGATGAATACTAAGCTATTTTTGAAAAATTTTGTGACCTTATTTATAGGGATTTGGACAATAATATTGTATAAAGATTATATGGTTAAATATCATTAAAATGGTTTCTGTCATAACATGGATTAGGTTTTAGATATTAATGTATTATCTCACTAAATGAGGATTTATGCATATTGGATATGTTTTTATATCCATTTTTTGATAAAAATAAATGTAATTACCTTTCATTATATTCATATATCGCATGACTTCATAATGCTTCTAGAATGAAAAGTTCACCATCATTTAATGGAATGATATATGAAGTTCTATCTTATCAAGGAACAAAAGCATTATGGTTTTCCTGAAATTATGTTTTTATATCTTTTCATGAAATTTCTTCAACACTATAAATACGATCGAGAAATAAAATTTTATTCCAATACCTTCATTTTTGTTGAACTGATGGAATTTTAAATCACAAAATATTTATGAATTTCATGCCCTGAAATTTCCAATGACCAATAATTTTTAAAGTTTGATGAACAAAATCACTCTATACAAATATTTACAAATTTCCTAAATGTATATTTTTCCACACCACACTTATTTATCTTATGTTTAAATCATGTTACATGTTACTTTTGGTAACCTTTATATTTACTACATTATTTTATTAAATGAAGTGGTTCAAGTTATTTTTATGATCTGGTTTTCTATTAATTGGCAATTCAACGATTAAATAATTAATAACGTGGAAAAATTTCATCGGACAAAATTATTTTTTGAGGGATGGAATGTAACACCTTATGATTTTGTTAAATATTATTGTTCAAATATTTTTGAAATTTTTCATGAAATGAAACATTGAATATATCTTTTCATACTAAATAACTAATTTTGGGTTATGTACACTACACAGAATACATATATTAGCTTAAGGTATGCCCAAAACTATATTTTCATTTGTTAAACACAATGTTGAGTTACTTTTATATCATTTGTAACCTGAAATTATGGGGTTTTACGAGACCACAATATATTATTAAAATTATTATTAAAATATTATTATAGCTAATCCCAAGATGTTTGAATTGAAGTATTGAATATTATTAAATAAATTTTAAAGGTATGATTTATACATATATAAAAAATGAATAACATGGCTATTAATTATTACCACTATATTTCAGAACTATGTGAAAATAATGAGTTTTGTTTTGTATGAAAACAATTTTCTTATGTACAAAAAAAAATTATATCAATAAATTAAAAAACCATTATCGAAATATGGTTTGAATAAAATTTAAATAAAATATTATAAATCAATATTTTCTTACGTATCCAATGGATTTTTTTGGAATATGATATTAAAAATATAATTTTATAAACAAAATCAAATATTCCTCTAAAGAGTAAATTTAACACCTTTTAATATATAACCCATTATAAACCATATTTTTTTAAAATATAGTGATTTTATATGTAAAATATTAACATAATATCTTATATGGGAACATATTTAATTTATTAGGTGGAATTTATTTTATTTTTCTGTGAAGTTTTACTTTCTGTTATATAGTGTACAATAATAGATTTCAATTCAAAACTACCTTTTTCATATTTTTTATAAGGATAAATTATATTTGTAATTTTTTATATTTAAATTAGATCGATTTTACATTTAATAATCCAATTCGGGTAATTTTAATTAATATCAATTATATAATAGATTTATAAACATAACAAATTTTTGTACAATTTTAATTAAAGACCCTCTGTGTCATCCCATCTACAGGAATAAAATGAAATTAATTTAGAATAATTTAGTGATTTGAATTTTGAAAAACTGTTAAAATATTCATAATACTAATTTTTTATTCTCTATAATAATTTCATCATAGTTATTACCAATTATAATATTGAATTTTGTTATGATTTATTACATCATTTAATAAAAAAAATTACCTAAAAATCGAATAAATATTAATCTAATTGCACAAAATGAGCTAGAATCTTTTCCAAAATCCATTTTATTGACATATATATAACCAATAATCGTGTTTCTATCTTATTTAACATTATTTGAACTATGATTCATCGAAAATGTTTTTTTGAAATTCTCATTTCAAAAATATAAAAGAATTACACACCACCTCCAATATAATAAAGAACTCAGCCTCCCGCTTATTCAGACATATGAAGACATTATTGTGTCCCAAAAACTGATAATTTAATATCCAAAAATCCAACCATTTCTCATTGAAAATTTCCTTTGGGATTAAATGAAATCAATGATGCCCTTTTGGGGAAAAAGTAGTTACCGAAATAAGTTGTAACATCCTACCTCAATAGCCTTTATTATATTTTTTCTCTAACACCTCAATTTTTATTATTCCATGATTATATGATAAATAATTTATTATTAATATACAATTATTTTTTTATTCCAAGGGATTTTCCTTAACTTACACACACATCCATCTAATTTTTCGTGAACATTTGGTTCTTGTGTATGACGAACTATCACAACACGAAATGATGTTGTTCATTTTTTCGCAACCACCTATCATTCCTGGGAATTATGATGGAAAATATATTTTTATATGTTATATATGATATTTTTATGTATTTATTCCTATTTATTTATTATATAACATATACCTTCATGCAGTCCATTTCTTGTATGTAAGATAATTATATTTGGGGAAGTGTTTACTACCGTCTCCTCAAAGGTAGGTGATTCATTAATAGCTTACATGTAATGTGTTAATTATGTTTCCAATAAAATTATATGATATACATGATATAATAATTCTATTGGAATTATAATATATATATTTATACATATATATATATATATATATATAATTTATAATCTTTCATTCATTTAGATTGTAAAATGGAAATAACATTCTTGCATATGTATGACCAACCATCTCCATAAACATTGTATTCTATTTCATTCTTATATATTATATAAATTCTCATAAATACATATCAAATTAATATATATGATATTTATACAATGTTTTAAAATCATAAAATTTGTAAATAATTATTTAATTTAGATGATCAAGAATAATAACTCAAAACATATATGAAAAATAATGTTGATATTAGCTAAGACAGAAAATTAACTATGAGTTGTTTATAAATAGGTAATATAAATTAATAACAAAATAATATATGGTATTAGATATAATAATATGGTTATATAATATAATTATAATAAAAATATATTTTTCATATAATAGTTTTTAGCATGAAAAATTAATTCCAAGTGTTAAGGTAAGGGAATTTAATCGTACATTTTATTTATGTGAGATAAATGTCTTGTTAACAACTCTCTTATATTATATTGTGTGTATTCTTGCCAGTGAAATATTATATAATTTATTTAATTTAATTAATGATTGTATAAATTTAAATTTATCTTATTATTTCATGTGGATAATGATCCAAACGTTAAACAAGTAGTAAGGTTTTTCTCATATCACTTTAAATTTCTCTAAGACCAAATAAATGTTCAACTGGTATAACTTATATGTGTTGTTTATTTTTCTAAAGGATTTATAACATGACTGTTATAAATAAATTTATTTATATTTAAATATCAATTTTATTTCCTTTCATTCGTGGATTTTATGCTTAAGAAGATACCAAAATGGTAATTTAATTTTTTTCTCATTTTTCCTTCTATGTGACTACTACCTATTTATGCATTTATATTTTTCTATGAGGGGTATATATTTAATTTAACATGTAATATCAGGGATATATATCGTTAAATTTTATTTTAATCTTATTTTATTTTTAATATTTTCATTTTATTACGATTTAATGTTATCCAATTTCATATTTGTTTATTATTACAATCTCATCTTCTTTTTAAGATTTATTATACTTTTGATTATATTGATGGGATCATATGATCAACCTCATAATAACACCCATTAATTTTCATCTCCATTGGTTATCCATGATATATTCATGTATTTGTACTATTTAAACAGTCATTGGTCACAATGATAATTAAAAAAAATGTTTTTCTGAAAAAATTGACTTTATTTATCCTTTGGATCATAAATCTATGTTCTTTAAAAACTGTGTTTTCTAAAAATTTTAAAATATCATTTAATATTATACTATTATTATTAAAGGAAATTTATTCAAATTATTTGTTTTTTTAATATGGTTTTATGTGGAATATTATTTTCATTTTATGATTGAAGCACATTTATAAATATTTTTGCTACAAAGGGAATCATTGTCCTCAATGAACATACTCACCATCATGACCATCATCTTCATGAATCATCCTTTTTATGATCAAAATGAAAATTTTATAGAATGTTTTCTTAAAATTCAGGATATTTTTCTTTTATTTCTAATTTGGTTTCAAAGTAAATTGTTATAAAAAGACGATTTTTAAAAAGTGGTTTAAATGATTTTCAAGGTCCTCTATATATGTTTCAAAAAAATTTATTTAGAAAGAAATGGATTCCATTGATATCATGTTTTCATAAAAATATTTCAAAGTAATTTTCTAGAAAATTTTATCGAAAATGATTTGAATAATTTTATTGATGATTGTAAGGTGTTTTCAATGAAAAATATTTTCAAAAGAGTTTTACAATATCGAAAATATATTTTCTTGATGAAATTTTCTAAATGATATTACAAATCATTATTTATAATAAATGTAGTTTTGAAATTGTTTTATGAAAAATAATATATGAATGTATATTTTCCTATATAAATGATCTATTTTGTCTTTAAATATCCTCCACCATATATGACGATGTAATTTTTTATAGTTTATTAATACCATAAATATTCATTCTTGACTAGTTTATGTTTTGATTGACTATTGTTTTTTATACCAATTTCTATTCAAGACATTATATGTTTCTGAAACGTTCTTCATTTCAATTAACATAAAGTGATGAAATTATTATGAATCCTATCCATTTTCTATAGTTTATGATGTGATGAAATGTTAATTATACCCATTTCATTTCATGGGTCATTATATGTTGAATATTTTGTTATATTGTTGCATATATATGCATTATGTAATTATGTTATAAGTGGGAAATTTATCTCCCTATAATTAATTGGGTAATTATAAATGTTTTATATGGTCAATAGGGTATAAATAAGGGTATCCCAATCCTAGTAAAAGAGGGAATCTTAATTACAATACATGAGGGTTCATGAGACAGAATCCCAAGCCCTAAATAATATTCCATATAAAGCCCTAACGAAGTGGATAAATGTGATTGAATCATAAGCCTAAAACTAGAGAGATTCATAAAACTAATAAAAGAGGATACACATAAGGAAATACCTACCCATAAATATAAGTGTACATTATAGGGACTCTGAGGACTAAAATAAGAGAGTACTGAGGAGGGTATACCAATCATGAAGGGATGGACATCAGTTACAATCCGTAGACTAACATGTCCTATAGGTCTTGGTAAGTAACCTTAATATTGGTTTTTTATATTTGGGTACATTCCAAAAAATTTGTGTCTGCTTCCTATGTTAATGTTATCATGGATTATGCTATTATTTAACTTATGAGACAAGTTTTATGAACTACCAATATTTATGCAATGAGTCACGTATATGATATTTTATTAGAAGGTTTTAATTTTACTATGTAATTATCATGTTCTCATACCATCATTCTCATGTATTTATTACGTATAGCTTTTGTTTACCCTTATTGATCATCTGATATTACCCCTTTATTATGTTTAAATTCCTCTGGTTTTGAAGGAGGTTTTAATTATTTGTAATGAAGGGGAAGATAATTGATGAAGATATTAGACATCATTCACTGAGTTAGAAGATTTTTTTCCACATTTCAAAACACACTAAACTATTACATTCCTTGGGCATGTAGTTATATGTTTTGCTGAATATCCATATAAAATGATGTAATATCCAAGATTTTCAATCCCGAGACACTAAAAATTCATTTTATAAAAATGTCATTCACCCAAAGAATATTATAAAATAATAAAAACTATTATAGTCGGACAACCCAATGTTGGAAGAAAAATGTTTAACATAAAATGATATAACTCAATACATGGGTTATAATTTACAAAAAATCATATCTACTACAAAGATTTTTTATCAATATCAAAAAAAATTGAGAAATTATTTGAGCTACTAAATAAATTAAAATAAAAATCTTATGATAAAAACATAAACATCTTAAGTGAATAAGCCATAAAATGGAAAAATGGTTCCTAAATTTTAACATATCATAAAGAATTAGATTTCTAAAGATAAAAAAAATTACGAAAATGATTAATACTCTTATGGAAAACATATAAATTTAATAAATTTTAATTAAACATGAAAACCTAGTAATAAAATAATATTGATTTTATAATATATGAAATATGATGTTTATAGACCATATAAATGAAAATATGTTAAAATATAAAAATATGTATTGTAGAGATAAATTTCAGAGGAAAACCCCAACCTTTTTGTTGTCATTATGGTCATAAAAATTTAAATTTAAATATATATATATATATAACATTAAATATGTTTGATTCATCATTGAATATTTTAAATTTTAACTAGAAACAACGTGATCATTTTAATTAGTACATAAATGGAATAATTTTCTCAATAAAGTTTACATGAGACAAAAACCATTACCTCTTTAACTATTATATGTTAATGTAAATTAACCTAAATTATCATAAAAATAAAAATCTTAATATCATTTTTGAAGAAATTCTATATACCAATTTTTTTATACACATCATAGACAATCAATTTCTATAAGAATTATATTTATTTATCGCGTCCTGTGTTTAAAATTTTTATCTTTCATATTAGTTTCATAATATAGAATTATATATTAATAATTATTCATAATTAAATAATTTTCAGGCCATTATAGTTTAAATTATATTTTAGTTTGTTTATTTATAATCATTCACCCACTTTTTATGAATTCTTTATTCAATTTTCATCAAGATGAAATCAATAATATACATTTTATTGGAGATTCTTTATAATAAATGCATTTTTCATAATTATTTTTTCAAATTGTAATACAACAACTTAATAAAATATTTACATATTTATATTACATAATATTGTCAATAATGTTTTTATATTTTTTAGTGATATAAATTCATAATATTATTCATTTATGTGGTTAAAGAAACCTATGCATAATTATGTTATGGTTTAATAAATGAATAAGTGATCGATTTGTTGTAATACGATTAAATTGGTTGAATAATGTTATTATTTAATAATTTCTAGTTATATTTAAAATATTTTAAAAATATAGAATAATTTATTTTTGATGTGAAGTTATTTCATTATATGTATAAAATAATCTCGTTCTATTACATTTCTTTTAAATTATAAAACACACGATGGTTGTTTGATGATCATATCACAAATATATTCTTGGAATATTAATAAAAAAAATTATTTATACAATTAAGATAATCTTTATCCATTAATAACATCATTTTATCTAACACTTTAATGTGGTTAATCAGAATGAAACATGTTTTGTTTTTGTATGATCTTGAACTTTCACGAGATCATACATTCTAGTTTACCAGTACTATTATACAGTTGTTTTGAGTAAAATTTTGTTTTATTTTTTGGGATGTTTCATTTGAATTTGTTTTTTAGTAGTTTATAGAATAAAAAGTGATTATTAATGGTTGGTAGACCAATTTCCGATATCGTCTGCCTACCCACTAAAAACAGTAAAATCCCAAATAGTGGGTAATTACATTATTTGACACATATTTTTTTGAACAATGATCAATTATATTTGAAATAATATGACCACAAGAAGAGGAACACTATTAGGGTGAAGGTATTGTACAACCATGGAACCCATACCATGAAACTAACAATTAGGTTTTTAATTCTATAATAAATCATTTAAAATACAAAACCCCATGTCAGAAACCAAAATTTTACCCTTCTCATTCATAATCTTTCCCTTATTTTTTGTAGATCCATTATGGATTCCTAGACCACATGAACACAATTATTATTTAATAAATTATCTAATTGATGGATCTGAACCCATTGAAGTATGCAATATCATTCATTGTGTTGTCATCTTTCTCTCGTCCCACTTTCTGGATGAATATGATTATTTTATTTTACTTTAGTATTGGTATATATCATGGTTTTTTTGGATTATGATTCATTTTATATTTTATTAGGATTTTTTTCTAGATCTCCTTCACCTTTTTTTCTTGATAATTCTATTTCATTTTGTGGAAATTACATTGGGAAAAAATATTTCAACTATCTTGTTTTAGGTTGTATAAATTAATATTCCTATAGTCTTGATTTTAATTATACATATGTAAATGAGAAATGTGAATGAAAAAATTTGGTAGTCACTTCTTGAATTGGATTAAATAATTGGTTTTTTAATTATTCAAATCATAGTATAGTTGGAACATGGCGATTATGTAATTGGTGGAAATTGTTATTTTTTATTTGGTGAATAATGGGATGTTAAAATTACTAATTAATTGGAATTATGAGTTTATTTGATTACCTTGAAATGTTTGAATGTTTATATGATGAAATGTATAAAAATTGTTTAATGGTGAATTATTCATTTTATTTTATGTGATTACAGTGAAAACCCATGATTGAATTGGTAATTGAAATGGAACACATTTATGATACTGATTGATCATAAGGTTAATGATTCTTAACCATGATAAATGTGAAATTCGTGTTATATTTTATATTGTAGTATATGTGATAATGTTTGTGGAATAAGGTATTATCCTTCAAATGATGTTATATGATATCTACGAGTGTGGGATAGATATTGATGCATAAAAATCAAATATGCGATAAAAATTATATTTGAGATAGGGACCGATGATCCAAATTCTGATGGGGTTTTATACATTATGTTATTGGTCCAATATGATGTCATTTGATAATGGTACTATGTAGTCATGATTTGAATAGAAATTAAATGGATAATGGAATCCCATGTTATAATGAATTTTTTCCATTTCTGATATGGTTTTTATTCTAGCACAGTATGTAGCATGTTTTGATAGTTTGGGTGTCAACATGTACTTAAAAGATTATATGGTTATGTAACACAATGGGTGTTTATATGCCTTTTCTCCAATAAGTTAAATTTTCATTTCTGTGTTGCAATGAATGATTTCAAACATTCCTTGTAGATTGTAAGGCCCTAGCCATAAGCATTAAATAATCTTGAATTAAATCTTGAATTCACATTGATGATCATTAGTGTTTATATTTTTAGAGAATTTTTCATAAAATTTACATAACAAATCAACTATTACGAATTAGAAAAGTCTACTCACTATTGATTTTTTTCCAAATCTAAAACATTTTTAATAGAACACAAGAATTATTATTCTTGATAAAAATATTCAAATAATTCAAATTTTTATCTTCTACTCTTTTTCCCAACTTATACCATGTGGAAAACATTTCAAAAATATTATATGAGAAAAAAATATATCAGTACGAGATATAAAATAAGGAATGAAACATTAAATCCATGACTATTTTAAAACCATCAAAACGTATTAAAAAATTCATTCTTTTCACCCATAAAACATAACGTCTTTATCATACCACAAGAAATAATAAAATACCTGAAAAACATCATATAAATTATAATTCATGAAGGTAACTTTTGGAAACAAAATCATACTCACATTTTATCTTTAACATCTACATAAGGAGTAACCTTCATGGCTATATTTCGAATACCCAGCAAAATATATTCCATAAATTTTATAACAAACATTATCATTTAACATTGTCGTATTACTCAATGCATTAGAGAAATATCCTGGGCTCACCAACCCTTGGTTTATAATTCAATAACCTGTATACTTAAAAAAATTCAAAGAAAAATGACATAATCATAACACATCAATCAATCATATTTTTAAAATAAAACATCCTCTTTGAAATCACAATTCATCTTTATAAGCCACACACTCATAAATGAACAAATATTATTTTAAAATAAAATGGTAAACTTTTAAATTAAAAATAACAACATAATAGTTACATCAATGTGGGAAAATTTCATTCATTGTGTGGAGGTTAATAAAACATTGCATGTTACAGAAATAAGAAATGGATTTTTAAAACATAATTAAAACATTCTAAAAGAATATTTCTGAATAAAAGTATCCTATTACACTTTGAATCATTTCAAATTAATTTACACATTAAAACTATCATGTACATATGAATAATACCTTATTACCATTTTGAAACATGGACATAAATCAGAATTATATAGTAGAATAAATATTAAAAACCTTGAAAATAGTGTTTTTGTTAATGTTTCCCCTACATCTAGAGGAACAATGGAAAAAAAATTATTACATAATAATATAAAAATAATAATTTTGAGGAGAATATTGTAAATCATGATATTTCCTATCAAATATCATTAATATTCTCATTTTTGGATTCCAATGGTCCCTAGCATCAAGATACTCATCAATGAAAGGAGATTTGGGCGATGTCCATTACCTCATGTATGAAACATCATGTACCTTCTATATCTTCATAAAAAATAAAAATAGGCGAGATTATACTTATTAAGAAACTTTTTTATATTTATTATTTTATTATATCAATTATTTCTATGTTATATCAATTATATATTTATTTAGGTTCTTATCATGCATTTTTTCGATGTTCTGTACATTAGTCCAAAATGAACTTTGTATGATGTCAATTGTCCATGGGGTCATAAGTACATAATCTCCATAATTTTATTAATTATATGGAAATAAATTTTTTGTATAAATTATAAATTTATATTAATTTATAAAAATTGGTTATGGAAAATGGATAATACTACAATCATGGAGACGGTGAGCAATATGTACGCCAGAGTAACAGTTTCATTTTTTTGAGAATTATGGAAAGAATTTAAATTTAATTTTATTATTAAAATATGATAATTATATTACAAATAACATATTTTTAATATATATATATATTTATATATATTATAAATCTTATTTTGTGATTAAAAATCTCACCGCCCGTCCCCTGGGGCTCGTACCGTGACTACCCCAAGTCCGCCTTCCATAGGCCAGTGGCTGGTGACTAGCACCAAAGGCATGAATCCCTATAACTAGGAAGGCATTGCCTTTAAAAAATGTAAACACACAAAACTAGAGTACAAGTAGAATAAAACACGAAGTAAAAACTATATAACAAAATATGTGATGGAAAGTAAAAAGGGCTCAGAAATACAAGCCCAACCTTAAAGGAAAAGGAAATGAAAAAACAGGTACAACTAAATGACAATCAGTTGCAGGTGTTTAACAGCTCCTGGATTATCCTCTGGGGTTCCTTCCTATTGGGAAGGTACATATGGACTCCACATCAATCCACGTCCATTAGACATCATCGTGTACTGATATGTCGTAAGGTCCTCCTCCGGGTACCATCCAGTCCTGGCGTCATGGCCTCCGTCAGAGCTGTCAGTCATCTGCATCCAACACAAAGATGTGTGCACATTTCCCGTGTAGGGGTGAGTATAACGATACTTAGTAAGGACCCTGAGACCCTCATTGTCTCACAAAATCCAACAAGAATAAACCACATAGTATGATATCAATGGATATCCATTACATAGGTATATGACCATACATATAGCTAAGTTATCAAGTAACCCATCTCAACCATGAGGAAAACACAAAGGTCATTGACTTAGCTCAAACCAGGATTTTCATTATCGAAACCACGGATGCTGGAGAACTCCTCCTCTGTCGAGTACACTGGACCTATCACGACACTGAGGCTCTTCTCACTAACCTTAGACTGTTGAGGTACTCCTCATGTCGAGTACCGAGAGTCTGCTGCCAACTACCAAACGCTTCGTCCAGTATGGGTCAGCATCCAAATACATAGCACTCCCTATAATAGCCTATAGAGGTAATACTCCAATGGAGTATCGCGGGTCTGCGGCCAACTACCAGGCGCTCTGTCCGCCATGGGTCTGCTGCCAAATACCGAGCGCTCCCCACTAGGCTAGTCATATCACTCCGAGTCGAATCGATCAAGTAGTCATCAGGTCTGTCAGCTAATAAGTCCCTTTACTATTTATACTCGTCTCTGGAAGGATCCTCTCCACGAGCTACTGGTTGATACTCCAAATGTCACGAAGTCTCATGTTGAGGTATCTCAAAGGACTGCCACGTCATAGGGGTCTCAATGCAACAGACATCACGTGAATCGGATGCCCGTTCTGTGAGTTATTATCCTTTTAGTCCTAGGGGCCTGGTTGGTTTCGTGTACGACCACCATGAATATATCACAACTATACCCCAAACTCCAATGGGGTATTCTCAAAGGTAGGACTTCATTCCAATAATATCATAATTGCTGATGGTTTGTGAAACCGACGTTTGTAGCCCGAGTTATGAGCGAATAGGTGTATTCGGCTATGATGGGTCCGGTTCCGGTCCGACCCAGTCGGACCGACCAGACCTGACCCGAGTTTGGACAGAGGTACAACCGGGTCTTTGAGTCTGGCCCGGACCGAAGGCGTGACCCGACTCGAAGGCATGGCCTGGCCCAAAGGCATGCCCCGACCCGATTGTCTGTTCGTGTGGCCCGGCCCGGCTGGCCGTGGGGCACGACCCGACTAGCCCTGTGGCCTGGCCTGACTGGCCGTGTTGCCCGGCCCGGATGTCCGTGTGGTGCGGCATGACTGCCCGTGTGGCCCGACGTGTCTGGCCATGTGGCACCCGGCTGGCTAGCATGGGTGGCCAGCTAGCCGCGTAATGGTGGTGTTACACCCCATGGGCTCCCAAAATGGCTAGAGTAAGGCACCAGCTCTTGTAACCGCGGGACCCGAAGTTTCCCCCCTGATGTGCACCGGTGGCCAGATCAGCCGGCCGCTCTCCCCTGTCCACCCCGAGTTTAGGCCACGGGTCTTCTCCGGTGGGGCGCATCAGCGCCGCACCCCTGATCTCCCACTACGGCCCACCCTAGCCGTGGTCCTGCACCGCAGGCGTGGCGCGATGACGCCACACCCCTCTATCGCGACCCACCTTTGTTGCGGCCTCCTGTAGCCATCTCCGCAGTGCGACGACACTACACCGATCCACCGCAACCTGAAGTTTCCACGACTCTCCTTTCCTCTACATGGCATGGCGGTGCCATGCCTTTCCGGTGTCTCAGCGGTCTTGGACTGCTGGCTTCCTCGCGGTCGGCCCGACGCCAGCCGTCGTTGTCCATTTCCATCATCAACAACAAACAAGATCAAAGGGGAATGCACAGATGTGTTGATGTTGTTTGAACGCAAAATGTTATGTTGATAACATTCAGCATAACGTATACCAAAATATTGAATGGCGTAGAATGGAAGCAAGGCAACTCAAACCCCTACCTTTCTTGTCGGTGTCATAACATGGAGTTGCAAGAAGGGGACGTCGTTTCGTCAACATAAGAAGAGGAAGAGAGGTACCTGTTGTTGGCAGACGGGCTATTGAAGGTAAAAATGTCAAAGACAACGTCGGTGTTCCACATGGGTGTCGCTTCCCTTTCCTTTCCTCAGTTGAAGAAGGAAGAAGACGATGTCGATTTTCGATGGAAGGATCGTTCTTCATGTTCTTCATTGAGAGGATGGAGTACTCTCTCATGTTTCCACCCAATGGAATTGCCAACCAAAATAATTTGTCAAGCCAACCCATTATTTAATTATTGTAAAAGTAATTCAAAATGATTTGAATTAAAAAAACCATTCCCATAAATAAGTAGTGGAGAGTTGGCAATTAAACTATGGGGGAAGGTGGTGAGGCTCCCCCACATTATAGATAGTTTTACCATATTTAATTCGAGGTTAGAGGGGGTTAATGGGGAGTTAGAGAGGTCAGTTGGCCCCCACATAATTATCCACCCAAGGGTGGTTATGGTGTGGTAAACCCCACCTCTAACCTCCCCTTGGAGGGTTTAACCACCAACATAAAATAAATTTAAATTTTTAACTTATTCAATTTAATTAAAAACTCCCCAAAACTAACTTCTACTATTGATAAAATGCAACCACGGTGAAGGTCTCACTAAGAAATCATTGATGTTGCGATTTCAACAGTGCCCTCATATTTCAATTCTGAGCACTGGTTCAAAAGTTATAAAATTCCGAACGTACTTTTACTGAACATACCCAAAAAAACGTTAGAAATTGATTCCGGGCACACAGGGCCTCGGAATCAAGCTCCGTCAAAAAATGAAGACTCGTAAAATTACCACGTATTTAAGAAAAAAAATACCATGGAAATTTTAGGTATTTAAATTCTCCCCACCTCAGTGCTTTACGTCCCACTAAGATACAACTAGAACTAAGGGAACCAATGGTGGTAATGAGCACGAATATGAGCCTCCTAATCCCATGTGCTCTCCAGGAGGTTCTCGTGCTGCCAGCGAACGTGCACCATAGGTATCGATCTTCCACGTAGTACCCAATCCTGTCAGTCCTCAATCTCTAACGGGACCTCCATGAAAGCCACCCCATCATTTATGTCCAGCTCTCCACGGTCGGTGATGTGGGATGGGTCGTGAACGTATCTCCTCAGCTCAGACACATTTAAGACGGTGGCCACCTGATGTAGCTGAGGTGGAAGAGCTATGTGCTATGCCACCTCTCCTACACTGCTGAGGACCTGGAAAATTCTGATGAACCATGGAGATTACTTTCCACCTCGGCCAAATCTCCATAGATCTCATCGAGGTGAGACCCATAGAAAAACGTGGTCTCCATCCTCAAACTCTAGAGGCCTCCACCTCTTTTCAGCATATAACTTCTGCCCACTCTATGCATTCTTTATCCACTCATGGAAGATTTGAAATTACTCGGTGGTATCCCGTACCATCTTTGGTCCCAGCAGTGCTGACTCCCCTGGGACTGCCCAGCATCGTGGCGATCTGCAAGGTCATCCGTACAATGCCTCAAAAGGTGCCATACCGATGGTGGAGTAATAATTGTTGTTGTAGAAAAACTCCAACAAAGGTAGGTGATCCTCCCAGCTACGACCGAACTCGAGGACACATGCACATAGCATGTCCTCGAGGGTCTGTATGGTTCTCTCAGTCTAACTGTCCATCCGAGGATGGAAGTCGGTGCTCAAGTGAAGTTGTGTACCGAAAGCTTCCTACAACCCCTTCCATAGCTGGGAAGTAACCCGTGCATCACGGTCGGAGATGATAGAAGAAGTTACTCCATGAAAATTCAATATCTCCTACCCATAGAGGCTTCCCAAGCTCTATACTGAGCCGTTATCTCTGATCGGTAGGAAGTGGGCCCACATGGTGAGTCGGTCAACGATCACCCATATCAAATCGTGACTCCTAGATGTACGTGGAAGACTCGTCACGAAGTCCATGGATATACCATCCCACTTCCACTCAGGGACCTCTAAGGCTTCTACCAAGCCTGCTGGTACCTGCTGCTCCTCCTTCACTTGCAGACAAGTGAGGCATCAAGAGACAAACTATGCTACCGCCTTCTTCATACCTGGCCACCAGTGCTGTCATTGAAGGTCCTGGTACATCTTTTCCACACCTGGATGTACCTCTAGAGGGGACATGTGGAACTCCCTCAACACCTCCTCCTGAAGTGAAACTAGTACCATGGAACATCCTTTGAAGAGGATGAAGTGCTCTCCACCTTCATAAAATCCAGTTGGTGCCTGCCCTACGGATATCTGAGCACATCACATCTCGAAGTTAGTGTCTCCATATTGCACCTCCCTGACTCGCTGAAGAAGTGGAGGAGTGACTGTAAAAGACTGAAGATAGGCTGCTCCATCTCTATCCACAGAGGATATATATAAGGTACCCAGCTACTCTCTTGCCTCTCCTAGCAGGTGAATACCAGTCCTCCTGCTGAGTGTATCCACAACAACATTTCCCATACCATGAGTATAGACTATCTCGAAGTCATTGTCCTGGAGGAACTCAAGCCATCGTCGTTGTCTCGGGTTCAGGTCCTAATAAGATATGATATACCTTAGACTCTTGTGATAAGAGTATATGGTAAAATGTTCACCCATCAGATAGTGCTACAACATCTTCAAGGCGAAGACCAATACTGCTAACTCCAATTCATGGGTAGCGTAGTTTTGCTCATGTTGTCTCAACTGCCAAGAACCATACATGATCATTACTCACTCCTACATCAGGACACACCCGAGTCTGGTACTTGATGCACCATAGTAGACTACATACCCTACGCCATCCTCTAGAAGCCTCAAGATTGGGGCACTTGTCAGCCTCTTCCTCAGCTCCTGAAATCTCTGCTGTCATCTCTCTGACCACACGAAGGGTTTCGGCTTCTTTTTCAAGGCTGATAGTGGTGGTGCGACTTTGGATAAGTCTTCAACTAATCTACGATAGAATCGAGCCAAGACCATGAAACTCTGAACCTCTGTCACACTCCTAGGTGGCTACTATGAAAGTGTTGCCTCAATCTTCACTACATCCACTGCAACTCCAGCCTCCGAGATGAAGTGTCCCTGGAAGTGAACCTCTCAAATGATGTTTTGTTTAGAAGGACACTTACAATTTAAAAAACATATGAATAAAAATTATTAAAGAATAATATTAATCAAAAAATTGAAGTATCAAGATAATATATTTATTCGTGATATAATGTTTTAAATTTATTTCATATACACTTTATTGTATTATAAATATTCATAACATCACTATATTTCTTAATGAAAGGAGATTGATAAAGTCCCTTATCTATAGTATGACTCATCGTGTACATTCATTATCATCTTGGTAAAAAATAATTGGTAAATTTATAATTTATTTATACGGTTTTTCATGAGTATGATTCCATTAATATTACTTATCTCCATGTTTTGTCACTTAAAAAAATATTTATGTTATTGTTGGATTTTTTGTCAATATTCGGTACATGTGTTGAAATTGAACACAGTATGATGTCAATAGTCTGTGTGGTCATAAGTTAATCATCTCCAAAATGAAACTCAAGAAATAATAACCACATTTATATTTTAATTATAATTTTAAAACCATTCATTAATATTGTATATTAAAATGAAAAATGTTACAATAATGAAGAGTGTAAGTCATACGTACGCATGAGTAATGGTATAATTTTCAATGATCATTATTGAGATAATATAAACGATATTTTACATTTTTTTAAGGAAGGATGTGTTCTGGTGAACAATCAGAACATTAAATTTAATCATAAAAGTAATGAGTACAAGGGTAAATTATATGAGATGAAAAGTAGGAAATTTTTTAGTGTATCTAATATAATAAAGAAGAAAATATGAAGGAACTTTATTTCTCCAAATATCATTGTGAGGAAATATCATGATAGCAAGACCATTATAAATCCCATTCACTACACAGTAGGTGTGAGTGACAATAAAATTGAGATTCATGAGTGAGTTAAGACAATCAATCCATTAGGAGGTGAGAGTCAAAGCTAGAGGAGAAACACCATTCCAAATGGTATGAACTATAGTTGTAGAGTCTCTCTCAATCAAAATGTTGTTCTAGTTATAGATTTTGGAAAATGAAATGGAATTAATAACACCCATCATTTAAGACTACAACTTATAGGAGAGACATTAGCTTCCATAGAAACATCCTAGGAATTGATCAAGATTGTCCTTAATGATTCCAACATAGTCAGAGGGTCCTGGGTTTCCCTTTGATACTCCATCCAGATTGACTTCGATTAAATGATATTTTATCTTTTTAGAATGATAATAACATAATTATTATCATATTATTCATTTAAATATGATTATATATATATATATATCTTACAGGGGATGCCGGAATAAAAAACGAATCACATAGCTTCTTGTAGGTGATAGTTCAAATGTATACATGAATAATGTTATAATTTTAATGTGTGTGAAATGTAAGGAAATAATTGTTATATTATTCACTTATAATGATATATAATTTGTAAATATTATTTATGTAAATTATTTCCATAACATTTACCATTAAAGAGAGGCAGTTAAGGAAATCAAATTATCTTGGTTCATAGATGTGATATTTCAAATGTATGCATAAAAAAAATAATAATATTCTCATTTAATTGAAGTGAATATATATATAGTTAAAAATATTAACGTAATAACCAATTTATATATTGAGGATACAACATTTATACTTAAATTATGGTTGAAGAATATTTTATGAAATATTTAGAAGAAATAAAATAGAAACACTTAAATAAAAATAAACCCTTCCTTCAGATTATCACCTTTATTAACACCATAACACCACTAAGGTTTGTGTGATACCAGAAAATAAGTATTAATGAATTTGGGGAGGTATTATATGGAAGGGGTTTTGAAATATATTTTCTGAACCGCATGGTTATGTAAGTGTTATTAAGAGATATTAATTATTTGACTTTTATTGGAGATTGGAGGGGCACTCTTTGAATTAATAAAAGTCTTAAATTAATATAAATTTGTTTTATTTTAAAAAATTTAATAGATCTCATATGGTGCTCTAAATTCAATGTCTTCTTCATCTCTTGGTTGCGTCATTTTATTATTTTTTCCATGAGTACCCACCCATGAAGGATAGGTCTTAGAAGCTAGTAATTTCATTGATCAAGTGTTTTTGCATAATCAATGATATGTTTTCCATTAATATAATTTGATTACATTCTGTAAAATTGATGCAATCACAAATCTAATTGTACTTCCTATTGATTGAGGTGATGTTAGTGAGCTATCATGGGTATCTCACTTCTCAAAAAAAGTATCATTTGTCTATTTTGTCAACGTCCTCATGTACATAGGTATAATGAGAGGGGTTCATCCTAATGGAAATATTAATGATGAATCAATGGTCATTAGGTAAACATAGATGGATAATATATATATATATATATAGTTCGTAAATTTCTATATAATTACAGGAGAACATAAGTAGTGTTTCTTTTTAAATGATATGTACATATCAATATCATCAACATTCATATAATCACTAATTAGTACAGTCCATCAGAATTATTCTAATCAGGGATTTATCTACCAAATCCCATAAATGGTATGGGAGAAATCTTCCTTGAATACAGTAGGGGAATTCCATAAATCATCCTCTATTTCATCCACCAAATGTCTGTTGAGGCATTTTTAGACGATGTCGATCATATGGGTGCATATATATCACTGTATAGGTGATGGGGTCTTTGGGAATTGAAAATATAATACATTATTTCTAAATTAATTGAAGATAAATTTCAATGTTAAATTTATTTTAATCTATCAATAGGGATAGAAGTCACTTGGACAACTGGGATCATTTCTATTACCTGACTTTTATTTATTGGGAACACATATTACCAGTTGAGCATACTCTATATATCTACATGGGTGGTCCCCACGGAGTTGGGGGATGAAACCTGTATATCATCATCCATCACCGGTTATTTTCATTCATTTTTATAGGGTCATACATCCTCATTTGTGGTTTCTATTGTCTTTATGAGGGTACTTTCATCATGTATTATTCCAAACATTAAACTGAAGTGGTTCCTCAAGTCTCTGGGAATATATGGAACTTTGATCATTCTATTGACATAAATTTCTTATTAGTTAACCATAAATTCCACATTTAATGTGAGCTTCCCAAACTGAGTTTTGATATTGATCTTCCCCTATGGAAATTTACCATTTTAATCATACCTTACAATGGTAATATATTTGGAGGCAAATACATTTCCCTATAACAAAAATGCATAAGGTATTGTGTCGGGATAAGGTCCATCATGTATCCATTATAAATTAAGGTCATCTCGATTTCGGAATTATTGAGTGTACATGAATAATATTTCGGTTTTATGTGTCCCTATATGACTACTTCCTACTCCTAGTCTATGGTGGAGATGCTGACCTGGAACTATGTCGGTGTGGTATCTACTAGAGAGCCCATGGATGAAGTAACTTTTGTGTCAAAGTATTGTATTCTCTACATTGCGTAAATATTTCCATACCTATGTTATTTTGAAATATATAGTTTATCTAAGATATTAATCATAGTTGGGATAATTTAAACTATTTTAAAAAGTGGTATATTTCTGAAAAAAATCATTACATCCTGAGGTTGGGTTTCTCCATGTTATGTATCTTGAGAGATAGAACATATATTTCTGAAGATCCTGATACGTTTTAAAAGGTTAGGTGAGCATTTTCATGATTAGTTTAAGTCATTCCATCCTTCCTTACTATTTATACAAATCAGATAACTGAACATCCACAAGGTGTTCATATAAGAAAACATGTTGTTTCCGACCACTCAAGGGATTTTGGAAACCTCCATGACATTTTTTGGAATGATAGTGTGCTTGAACATGAGCCTCTGCCTCATATATTTCCTTTATGATGATGTGAATTATATATTGGTTTGGACCATGGTCATAAAGTCCCACGTAGCTTTTATTCCTCCTATATCAGATTCATATTCCCCAGTTGGATGCAAGGAACACATACTCTGATAAATTTTCATAATCAGAGATGGGGTATGGAAAGTGAATCATATTGACCGAACCATTGATGATCTCTTCATCCAATGAGGGTTCCATTTGGTTGGAATTTCTCCATGCTTTGAATATCATAGGGAATAAATTTTCAAGAGTTATAGAATTCTCTAGAAAAGAATACGAATCATCACTTTGGTTTATCCACGTGACTAATGGTCACATCCACCTTTAGGATATGTATCTTATTTCACATTAAATGGTGGAGGAACATTTCTGGTTCAATGAAAATATTCGCCTAGTTTGGAATAAGCTCTTTCAACTATCTTTTGAGTTATCAAAATGTTCAAATTCATCCCTTTCATAGTTGAAATGTTCTTCCAATCTCCATCTTCATCAGACATAGTTATAGTTATGAAGGTCCCCTTCTCCAATGAGTTATATAATATCACATCTTTGGAATTGACCGTTCTATAGAGAATATCCTTGAATAAAATGAAATCATGGATGTTATGACATAGTATCATATGAAAAGGGTCTTAGTCTTGATGGAGGTTGTGGTTAGCCTCATTAAGCTTCCTGATTTGTTATATCGTGAGCATGTTGTTTTCATATGATGCTAATAAATAACATGGGACTAGTTTATTTTAGAAGGTGTATGATTTATTCATTCATTCCACAAATACTAGGTGACTCATAAATATTTCAGATTCTAGTAGAGGTATATTCTGTGGTGATTTCTACCCTATAAGATCCCTCGGTTGGTTAAATACCTTCCTAGGTTCTCAAATTGAATCTTCTTCTACATTAAGGGTAAGAGTGGCTTTTTTCCCATGTCGATCCATTGAACCTATTGTTGTGGGGAATATTATAGATATGGATTGGGTTCATTGAATGATTTCATCCAAAATATGTTCTGTTTTAGAAACTCATAGAACCAACATGGATACATTGTTGGGATGAGAGGTGTATGTAACTCATCATATAGATTCTATGAAAAAAGAACCAACAAATGCTTATGTGATAGAGGGATGTTGAGTAAACAATTTAAACATTTTTATATGTCTATGATGTCATACACCATATAATTTTGACATTTCTTATAGTTCATTTTCTTGGGGACATTATTTTTCTCCATTGGGGAATTTAATTATTCATGGAACTAACGATGATGGTCGTACCATCTTGCAGGAAGGCTACTATACCAAATAAAGGCTAGCCCTACTAAATTCTGAACAAAATATTGATATGGGGGGGGGGATTATCCGGCCACTTCAGGATATGATGTGTTTGAGATGGTGATTAGGGTTTCCCATGGGATATATGTTTTTTAAATTGACAGTTTCCAATAAAAGTTAAGGCAATGTGCCATCCGCCCATTTGGGAAATGGCTTTTCTTAGACTAAATAGTTGTGATTCACACCTCCATTTCTTCCTATGGATTATAAAAATACCCTATGTGTTTAGGTAGTTCTAGACATAATGGTTTTTGAGTGGCATAACATCCTCAGGGGGTGAGTATGGATTGATGAGGTGGACTAGTTTTCTTAATTGATTATCTTCCCGTGTGTGGAATTTATTTATTACCATGTTTAGGGAGATGATTTCACCATAATAGAGTGAATTCACAATCATTTTTGACATCTACATTTATGTGTTATAGATATTTGGATTCAAATTCTATTTGATACTCTTATGTTGCTCTTGCAAGAATATCATCCATGGGAGGAAGAATTTTCATCTCCTCTTGAAGATGATACCCCATGAGAATATTTCACCTGGGAACATGGAACCTTGATTGGTGCATCCATAACACCTTCTCCTTGGGGAATGATTTCCATGTTGTGAGCCTCAACATCTACATCTTGATCCACATTAACTATTGTGATGATAGTGAATTTATTGAGGTATATCGAGAAATTCTTTTTGTACCATTACATTCAAAGTAAGAATATGTTTTTCTACTAACTCTATTAGGGTTAATCAATGATCCCTTGGATGTATTTAACCATTTATTCTTGTTTAAATGATAGATATTTATTCAATTTTCCTTAATCTAAACTAGTATTGTTCTGGGACTAATGAAATTGATGTATTTTCTTGTTATGACTACCTAATGGGCCTTGAATATAATTGTTTTGTATTGTAGAAGGAAGAACTAATGTGATGTTCAAAATCAAAATTTACCTTCAATCCTAGAGAACACTGATTTCCATCTATGATGATGATGATGATTGAAATTCCTCCATCCCTGCGGGTTGATGGTTTTAATGGGCTATAATTGGCATGGATTGTCCATATTATTGAGGATCCAAAAAATCAAATTAGGGATTTTCTATTTCATAGTACAAACATTGAGATATATATTCCCCCATTCTAGTGATATGAGGTTTATGTGTAATCATCATAAATTTCCCTAGGAACCCATTTGAGGAAGAATCACTGGTGACAGAAATTCATATATAAATTACCTTCTACCCAATCATTTGGGGATTCATTCAAGCCATTGAGGATATTTGTTGGATATCTTAAGAATTGATGATCCAAGTGGTGGAGTTTTTGGTAGATATTCCT
The DNA here is from genome assembly GCA_963277665.1 of Viscum album. Taxonomy (NCBI): domain Eukaryota; kingdom Viridiplantae; phylum Streptophyta; class Magnoliopsida; order Santalales; family Viscaceae; genus Viscum; species Viscum album. Next base: position 1,013,503,649 of record OY728152.1, on the reverse strand, counting down.
CCACCCTGATTGGTTGTTTTAGTTTATGGGTGGATGTTTTGGTACCTACTACTATGACGCATTTGATGTGGAACAATTGTGATCATGTAGTAGTTAGTTAAAATGACATCCCATAATGGTAGTGTGTTTTTTAGGGATGTTGTTTTCTTGTCCATAACTGAGAATATGTATATGAAATGAAATATCAGTAATTTAAGGGGAAAATTCAATGATTTTTGTGATATCCTCTTCCTCCAATCATGATGTCATGGAACTATTGAAGTGGGGGTATTTGGTTGTAGTGACCAACTATCATGTGTGTTACCTAGTACTCTGATTTCTCCAAAGCCTATTACATTATGAGACATTGTATCTGAGGGGTTCATCTATTCAAGGGACACAATGGAGTGAAATGTTCAATATTTCTCCCATCATATGATACACACTTATTTCATTTATCTATTAATTATTCGTTAGAGTGTTTCGGTGATATAGAGAAAAAATTATGTACACATTTTTCCGGAGCATACATTTTTTGGATCTAGTTTATGGAAATATCATCCATATCCACCTAAAAATTGAGTGCACTAATAATCTAATGGAGATATTCATATCAATGATAAGTGATATTTCAATACCATAGTTGCTGATGAGTATCTAATATATTTTTTCATAGAAAAAGGAAGTATTAATTTTCAATGTCATATATGACTTCATATTAAGAAGCGGTGAGGTTCTAAAAATGGAAGGGAGGTTTTTTATAGATATCTCTATCTCTATTACAATGTAGATCTAATTTTCATCATATATACATGTCCCCAATCGATCAGAGAAAATACGATGCTTAATGGGGATACATACTGACTAGAGTGGATTGTTGTTTATTAGAATCTATATGCTATTGACCCCTATGTATTGAGAACCTCTATATATGAATGTGTTTGAGTTTTGGAATTTTCTATATACATAGGTTTTGTGGAAATGGGTGGATTCTTTTGTCTGTGGGATATATCACAATAAATAGGTTTCCCATGGAGGATGCTTGGAGTAGAATCCCTATGATCCATCTCTACACTACCATGAGAAGGAATATCATGTAAACGATCACCTTATTCTTCGGTTAAAAAGTTGATAGACCATTGGTGTAACACCCCGAGATTTTATGAAAAATATTCTTATTAATTTCATTAATGTCTTGTGTTTTACGCTACACCAAAAGGATATTGTGCAACACACATCCCTGACTTGGCTTGCATTACACGCAATCACGACCTTCCACTATAGTGTGTTGTACAAAATACTAAGTTTCACTAAACAACAATATGTTATATGAAATACCCGTTATGAATAGTATCAACTACATTTTTAATTTTATAAAATTATTATTCATCTTTCACATTTTCTACAACATGGAATGAGAACAAAATAAATTTTTCGAGTAAAATAAGTATTTTTCAAAAATGTGGTTTTGCCGCCTTTTGATGGCGCACCCACTTTAAATCTTGTTTTTGATGTGTCTATAAGTTCAATTTGAAAAAATAAAATTCTTCTTTGGAATTAGGATATAAAAATTTATTTTGGATGAATTTTTCATATTATTCTGATAACTTTCATATTTTAATGAATAGTAAAAACACGCTATATTTTGATTAAAAACAACTTTTTTAATCCCAGTAATTTATATGGTTAGATTATCTTTTTAATTGGTTTTAAATTTCAATTATAATATATTTTTACCAAATAATCCAATTCTGTTCCTTAGATTTTATTTTAAATTTGAAATTGGATATAAACAAGTATTAATCTTCTGATTGTTTTTTTCTTAAAAACATGCTATTTGTTTTGATAACAGGAATTAAATTTAAAATTAATTAATGCCACTTATATGTTATAAATTTTTAAAAACAGACATCAATTTTGAATTCGGAATATAAAATAATTCTTAGGCCTAATTTTTGATATTTTTTTGGAAACTTTCATTTTTTGATGAATAGTGAAACCACTAAGTGGTAGTTAAAAAAATGATATTTTCATAAAACATAATTTTACCACTTCTTTGAGTGGAATTTCCAATATCCGAGAGACACTGTTAATATCAAGGAGTACAATGTGTTCCAATGAGGTTAAAATAATTTTTTTATTGAATAGTAACTTTTTACTTTTATTTACCACGGTTAAAAGTAAATAGGGTAATTAAGGGTGAAAATGATATTATTATTACCCTAACACATGTTCTAATTCTATTTTATAAGTTTAATTCGACCAAAAACAACCTTATAAATAAAATATGACCCTTTAGGCCCACATGGATTAGATTAGAACATTTATTATTAATTTATTTAAAGAAGGTTTAAAATAGTTAAAATCAAAGTTTAATAAGTTATTCATTTTTAATATAGGGTTATACAGAAGCTAAATTCGACTATAAATATTCATTAGAAATATTAAACTATTTCATACATAATGGTATTTTATTTATAATTGTTAGACTTTAAATATATTTTTTTATTTATGACACAATGATGAAGTAGTAATTATATTATTAATGAAATATTGACATAATTGATATTATAAATACCCAAATAAATGTAATTTGATACTTTTTATGAATTCCAATAATTTTATATTTTATTATGACATGTTAGTATTGATTTAATTAACTTTTTGCGAACTAATCTTTTTGTTATTATTTTCACAAAAATCAATTACCAAATAGTGTAAAATTTGACATACAATAGTTTTTAAAACAAATATTATATTATTAATTGTTATTTTATTTCTAAAAATCTAATTATCGGCCAAATGACTTATATAAGGTTATATATATTAATAATAAACAACTTTTGGTTCGTTTGGCTTGTTATAGTATGTTTATTAACCTTATAGTGTAAGAAAACAAGAAGACACGGTAAAAGAAAAATTATTTAACTTAACGTTAAATCTAAATGATAAAGTTATAATAGAAACCTAAACTTGTCTAAATTATATTGTATGAGAGGATTTAGACCCATCCCCACCTTAGATTCGAAATAAATCAATTTAGATATATTAAAAACCTAATATGACTTTATAATAAAATAGTATTTTTAGTTTTTCCTAAGATTCCCCTCTCCTCCCTTATAAAAGGGCACCTCCTCCCTCTCTTCCTCACACCACTTTGTTCCTTCAAGCTCGGCCAACCCCTGCCAAATTCTCTTCTCCACTTCCCTAGAAACATACTATTGGTCCTGGTATTCTTCAAAGACCATGTTTAGTTCCCTAAAAGGTGGTCTCAAAGAGGTGCTTCAAAGAAGAGGTAATGTCTGTTACCGATTCTTTCAACTTAATTTCTTCTTCCACTTCTTCTTATTTAATTGTTTCATTATGAAGTAATAAAATCAGTATCACTAATATACTTATATGTTATTATAATTATTAAACAACCCTATTTCACCGTCTATCCATCATACGGCAAACGAAATCATCGTGTGTGCGTACGTACGGAATATCGCCTCCACACCGTGGTGTAATCTATTTTCCACCACCACAATACGTGGATGGGTATAATGGTGTAAATAATAACTATATATCATTATTTTAAAGTGATATTGATTCTTAAATATTATACATACACTCAAATACAATTCCACGATCATGGGAATGATATCATCCCCCGTGACTACGTACGGACTACCGTCTCCACGACACGATGAGATTCATTCTCCATGATAACAATTCATGAATGATTATAAAGTATATATAATAAGTAATCATGAAATATATGACATAATAATGATACTAGATTTATGTGTATATATATGTATGTCATCTACTTAATTTCATTCAATTCAATAAGGAAACGAAAACATCGTTCATGCGTACGTATGACCTACCATCTCCATGAACGGTGTATTTCGTTTTATTTAATCGATCTATCATATATATATGTATATACTGAGATATATATTATATTTAAATCATGTTCTTCATTCTGGAATTAATTTAATCCATATATAAGTAATAATATCAAGAACAACAATTCCAAACACGTACGATAAATAAAACTATTTAACCCAAAACATTGCTTTAACATGGAACTTACAAAAAAAACAGGTAATATAAAGTCATAAGTGAACCATATATGATATCATAACAATGAATATGATTATTTAATAAGTCAATGACATTATTTAAATCCTTATACAGGAGGTTCGGAAACGTACGAAGCATATCATCCCTAAGGTAAGGGATAATTATGGAAATCTCATTTTTATCCGAGATTGGTTATTCGTAAGTATTTACTGGGGTTATACTTATCATCCATTTCCAAGTTTCATAAAAATGTTTTCATGTATGTTTAAAGTCCTTTTTACCATTTTTTGACTTTTACCATGTGTTATGGAAGAAATCTTTATTTTTTTCACCATACAAGGAACTTTTTGACTTTTCGGACAAAAGTACGAGGAGAATGTTATTTTTAACTTATACGGCGTGAATAGATTTTACGGTTTCATAATGCCTCATTTTCATGAAGCTTCCTCTACAAGATTTCATGATTATTTTCAAAAAAACCCTTTTCTTTTAAAATTTCATGATATTTTGTGAAAAGAAAATGATTTTGAAGAAGAAAGGATCTTTTCCTCAAAAATCCATTTCAAGTGTTTTTATCAAAACTTTTTTCCATCTAAAATGACATTATTTAATATGTTTATGTATCAACTGTAATTTCTCCATTATTTACATGGTTTGATTCTTCTTATGATGAAAAGATATCCATTTTTTATTTGGATTATGTTATGACGGCATGATATTTAAGAATCTCATTCTATTACATGGGTTATGCTATGATGTATGATTTATGATTTTGTGGCACACAAAAGAGTGATTTCATTATGAGATGGGTGGGACCTATATCTCTCTCCAATTCATTGGGTAAAGATTTATATCTCATGATATAGACATGGCTGGAATGGTAAGCTAATCTGGTTCAGTGTTACAGGACTGAAACGAGGAGTGAACTCGATTCAGAAAGGGACTTTGTCCACTAAGATGGTCTTGGCAGCAATTCCTTGACTACTATGGAAATCATAACATGTGATGAATGGTTTCCACAATTACATGTTTTATTCCCATTATATTTTATCATGGTTGATGTTCTATTATGATATATTCCTTACATACTTCCACGATTTATGACTTTGCTCAAGATTTTGATGTTTAAATTTCATGTTCAAGTTTATGCTTCCGAATGTTTATGGATTTTTTTTGTTATCTATGTATGACCTTACTGAGAATTTGAGCTCACCCTTTTTAGGTTCTATTTGTCCCAGTAAATAAAGAAAGGTTTTAGGTAAGGAAACAAAAAATGGAATATCATTATGGGAGTTGTTATGATATTTCAACATGATTAGAAATTTATATTCCGAGTTTCCAAAGACACTAAACTATTACGGTCCTTGTGTGTCTATTTTTGTTATATATTAAGTATTCCACAAAATTAATGTAATGTCCATGTACATCAACCTTAGAGTCTCTACCGTTGGTATCTGAGGAAAGATTTAGTTAACCTTTGGATACTAGGATGCGAAAATGTTAGTGAGATCCCTAGAGATATTTCTAAGGTATGTTTAGGGATGTCCCTAAGGACAATTATAAGTATAGGATATAGTCCTAGAACTATGGTAACGATCATGTAATTTATCCTAAGATGTTAGATATTGAGGGTACTCCCCCTTTATTATGTTATTTTCCCTAGAATGGTATTTTCCTCTCACACTATTATTTTTGGGTTTTAGACGATGGCTGGAACCCGAAGGAACCGTGTTGATCAATGTAATGGACAGTGCAATGATTTTCCTTCTGAACAAACAAATGTTATGGGAGATGGAGTGAAAAATCTTATTTATATACTTACACAAGCTATGAATCATTTTGAACTTCCAAATGAGCAGAGAAGGGAACAATATTCTATTGGGTCCTTCATGAGTCAACGTCCACCTTCTTTCAGTGGGTCTTCTGATCCACTTGTTGCAGAACAATGGATTAGTACCACTGAAAAGATATTTTCAGTTCTTCAATGTTCTGAACATGATAAATTCATCTTATCAGTATATCGTTTGGAAGGTGATGCTGATCAATGGTGGAATCTTATCAAGAAGACGAGGCCAAGAGATGAAAATGAGTCCATGGAATGGGACGAGTTCAAGAACTTATTTTTCAATAAGTACTTCCTGCGTATTCTTCGAACAAAGATGGAGAAAGAGTTTCTTGAACTAAAGAAAAAGGATGATAAAACTGTTGGTATATACGAAGTGAATTTGATAAGGCTTGCAAGGTATGCATCTGGCTTTATCATCCAACCTGAAAGTAAAATTGATCAATTCTTCAGTGGCTTAAAACCAAATCTTTGAAAGTAATTAGCTATAACATACTTCACTAGCTATGAAGAAATTGTACGTTGTGCTATCAAGGTAGAAATGGAAGTTTGTGTTATATATCCATCTCATGGTTTTGAAAATAAATGGAAGATGGAGTTCAAGGAGAAATTTCAGAATAATGGTGAAAAGAATATGAATGTTTCCTTATGCTCAAATTGTGGAAAGAAGCATGGTGGAGATTGTCTTAAAGGGACTAGAAAATGTTTTAAGTGTGGAAAATAATGTCATCGAGCAGCTGAGTGTTGAAGTAATGGAAAAAGGGTTGCTAATGGTGTGAATAAAGAAAAAACTGTAGAGAACTCACCACCAACACTTTAATGCTTCAAGTGCAATGAAATGGGGCATTATGCTAATCAATGCCCTAATCCTAGGGTTAATGATGATCGACATGACCAACCACTTAAGGAAAAGGACAAAGAGAAGTCACATGCGATCACTATTGGCAATGTTGAATATGAAAATGATGTGGTGGAATGGTTAAATGTTTATGTAATGGGATTCCAAAATAATTTTTTATATAGTATCATGGAATATTGGAATATTTATGTATTGGTCTACTGTGGGTTTCAATAAATTTAGGGTGCCGGTAACCATGTAAAGTGATTGATATATTTTTGGAAAGAATATGTTATGCGCATAATGAAGGGATAAGGAGAAAATGAAATGTTTGATAGTATTCATGGGCTCATGACTGATATAAGGTAATAGTTATATCATGGTTTGAGTATATAGAATTTTGGGGGTTTGGTATGTGGAAAGAGTTAACCTTTGACAGCACTCATGGTTTCACTATGATTCAATGGGTAATCATTTTTCAAGAGAATACATGATTAAGGACTTGAAATGTTTGGAATGTGACCAACAAGACATATCTTATGATATATGGGTATCAACGATGGTATTAACATGCTTGTTATATGAAATATCTGGTAATCGTTTTTACTATATTATGAGAGTGAACTACAGTATTATGGATAAGTCTAAATATTGGAATGGATTATGTTAGACATAAGTTAGTATTGTTTAAGGATAGAATTTTTTCGATATTATTGATGGGATGTTATAGTAATGTAGTTTTAGAAATAGGAAAACCTGTTGGACAGGTGACATCCCATCGCGTCGGACAAGGTTGTGGGAATCGAACCCACAACCGAAGTGCGACTGGCCTTTATCGCCTACCACTGGCCTACAGGAAGTCCATGTTTAGTAGAAACTAGTTTTATTATATTAAGAATAATGATATATGAATTACAAGTCCATTTTAGGAACCATATAGGATTAATCTCACTATAGATCGATTTATGTATATTTAATAACTTTTTCTAACCTTTTGTTTGAGACAGATGGAATGACCTGTCATTCTATCACATGATCTGCTAACACTTCACAAATAACAAATTCAACTTCTTTTCTTTAAGAGATGAAGTGGAAATTCTTCAAGGCACGAAAAACAGTGAGATTGTACCAAAATAAAGTATGTATTTATTCTAATTCAAATTATTCAACTTTAGGGAAATGATCATGAAAACCAAAAATGTTGTTCCAGTTCCCTTATATCTAATGAATCAGATGGTACCCTAGATCATCACAAATTTATGGCTTTGTGATTGTTGGATTTTTCATAGCCATGTTCTATACCACTCTCCATCAGAATATGATGGTTATATTTTTCTTCCATATCCATATTTTCACCAATGTTCTCCTACGTGGAAACCCAGTGATGAGTTAATTTGGGTAACCGTTACGTTTCATACATTAGTTTTTAAATCCATGTTTTTGTAATCTGTTTTACGATGTGGGTTTCTATTAAAGAAACGTTCGAGTAGTAAACCATTAATAACCCCGATGAATTTCGAGGGAGAAATTCTTTTTAAGGGGGGTTGAATGTAACACCCCGAGATTTTATGAAAAAAATTCTTTTTAATTTCATTAATGTCTGGTGTTGTATGCTAAACAAAAAGGATCTTTCACAACACGCATCCCTGACTTGGCTTGCATTACCCACAATCACGACCTTCCACGATAGCGTGTGTTGTACGCAATACTAAGTTTCACTATACAACGATATGTTATATGAACTACCCATTATGAATAGTATCAACTACATTTTGAATTTTATAACATTATTATTCATCTTTCACATTTTCTTGAACATGGTATGAGAACAAAATCAATTTTTCGAGTAAAATATGTATTTTTCAAAAATATAGTTTTGCCGCCTTTTGATGGAGCACCCAATTTAAATCTTGTTATTGACGTGTCTATAAGTTCAATTTGAAAAAATAAATTTCTTCTTTGGAATTAGGATATAAAAATTTACTTTGGATAAATTTTTCATATTATTCTGATAACATTCATATTTTAATGAATAGTAAAAACATGCTATATTTTAATTAAAAAGACCTTTTTTCATCGCAATAAGTTATATGGTTAGGTTATCTTTTTAATTGGTTTTAATGTTCAATTAGAATATATTTTTACCATTTAATCCAATGTTGTTCTTTAGAATTAATGTCACATTGAAATTGGATAAAAATTAGTATCAATCTTCTGATTGTATTTGTTTCTTAAAAACACACTATTTGTTTTGATAACGGGAATTAAATTTACAATTAATTAATGCCACTTATATGTTATAAATTTGGAAAAATATACATCATTTTTTAATTCAGAATATCAAATAATTCTTAGGCCTAATTTTTGGTATTTTTCTGGAAACTTTCATTTTTTGATGAATAGTGAAACCACTAAGTGGTAGTTAAAAAACTGAATTCTTCATAAAAAGTAATTTTACCGCTTCTGTGAGTGTAATTTCTAAAATCTAAGAGATAGTGTTAATATCAAGGAGTAAAATGTGGTTCAATGAGATGAAAATAATTTTTGGTGAATAGTAATTTTTTACTTTTATTTACCACGGTTAAAAATAAATAGGGTAATTAAGGGTGAAAATTATATTATTATTACACTAACACATGTCTTAATTCTATTGTATAAGTGTAATTCGACCAAAAAACCCTTATGAATAAAATATGACAATTTAGGCCCACTTGGATTATATTAGGACATTTATTATTAATTTATTTAAAGAAGGGTTAAAATAGTTAAAATCAAAATTTAATAAATAATCATTTTTAATATTGGGTTATACATAGGATAAATTCAACTGTAAATATTCATTATAAATATAAATATATTTCCTATATAATGGTATTTTATTTGTAATTTTTAGACTCTAAATAAGTTATTTTATTTATGACACAATGATGATGCAATACTTATATTATTAATGAAATATTGACATAATTGATGTTATAAATACCCAAATAAATGTAATTTGAGAGTTTTTATGAATTACAATGATTTTCTATGTTAGTATGAAATGTTAGTATTTATTTAATTAACTTTTCCCGAACTAATCTTTCTGCTATAATTTTCCGAAAAATCAATTACCAAATAGTGTCAAAATTGACATAAAATAGTTTTTAAAACAAATATTATATTATTAATTGTTATTTTATTCCTAAAAATATAACGATTGGCCAAATGACTTAGATACGGTTATATATATTAATAATAAACAACTTTAGGTTCGTTTGGTTTGTTATAGTAAGTTTATTAACCTTATAAAGTAAGAAAACAAGAAGACACGGTAAAAGAAATATTATTTAACATAACGTTAAATCTAAATGATAAAGTTAAAATAGAAACCTCAAGTTGTCTAAATTCTATTTGAGGAGAGGATTTCGACCCATCCCCACCTTAGCTTCGAAATAAATCAATTTGGAGCTATTAAAACAAGAATATGACTTTATAATAAAATAATAGTTTTTGTTTTTCCTAAGGTGCCCCTCTCCTCCCTTATAAAAGGGCACCTCCTCCCTCTCTTCCTCACACCACTTTGTGCCTTCAAGCTCGGCCAAACCCTTCCAAATTTTCTTCTCCACTTCCCTAGAAACATCCTAGAGGTCCTGGTCTTCTTCAAAGACCAATTTTAGTGCCCTAAAAGGAGGTATCAAAGAGGCGCTTCAAAGAAGAGGTATTGTCCGCAACCGATGCTTTCAACTTTATTTCTTATTCCACTTCCTCTTCTTTAGTTTTTTCATTATAAAGTAATATCATAAGTATCACTCATATACTGATATGTTATTATTATTATTAAACAACCCTATTTCACCATCTATCCATCCTACGGAAAATGAAATCACCGCACGTGCGTACTTACGGAATACCGTCTCCACACCGTGGTGTAATCTATTTTCCACCACCACCTTACTTGGATGGGTATAATGGTGTAAATAATAACTATATATGATTATTTTAAAGTGATATTGATTCTTAAATAGTATACATACACTCAAATACAATTCCACGATCATGGGAATGATATCATCGCTCGTGCGTATGTACGGAATATCGTCTCCACAACGTGATGAGATTCATTCTCCATGTTAACCATTCATGAATGATTATAAAGTATATATAATAAGTAATCATGAAATATATGACATAATAATGATACTATATTTATGTGTATATATATGTATGTCATCTACTTAATTTCATTCAATTCAATAAGGAAACGAAAACAACGTTCATGCGTACGTACGGCCTACCGTCTCCATGAATGGTGTATTTCATTTCATTTAATCGATCTATCATATATATATGTATATACTGAAATATATATTATATGCAAATCATGTTTTACATTCTGGAATTAAGTAAATAAGTATATAAGTAATAATATCAAGAACAACAAGTCCAAACACGTATGATAAATAAAACAATTTAACCCAAAACGCTGCTTTAACATGGAACTTACAAAATAACGGGTATTGTAATGTCATAAGTGAACCATATATGATATCATAACAATGAATTTGATTATGTAATTATTCAATGAAATTATTTAAATAATTATACAGGAAGTTCAGAAACGTACAAAGCATATCGTTCCTAAGGTAAGGGATAATATTTCAAATCTCATTTTTATCCTAGATTGCTTATTCGTAAGTATTTACTGCGGTTATATTTATCATCCATTTCCAAATTTTATAAAAAAAATGTCATGTATGTTTAAATTCCTCTTTACCCTTTTTTACATTTACCACGTGTTATGGAAGGAATATTTCTTTTTTTACCATACAAGGAACTTTTGGACTTTTCCGACAAAAGTATGCGAAGAATTTTATTTTTAACTTATAAGGCGTGAACAAATTTTTATGGTTTCATAACTCCTCATTTTCATGAAGCTTCCTCTACAAGAATGCATGATTGTTTTCAACAAAACCCTTTTCTTTTAAAATTGAATGACATTTTGTGAAAAGAAAATGATTTTGAAGAAAAAATAATTTTTTCCTCAAGAATTCATTTCAAGTGTTTTTATCAAAACTATTTTCCATCTAAAATGACATTATTTAATATGTATATGTTTCAAGTATAATTTCTCCATTATTTACATGGTTTGATTCTTCTTATGATGAAAATATATCCCTTTTTTATATGGATTATTTTATGATGGCATGATGTTTAATAATCTCATTCTATTACATGGGTTATGCTATGATTTATTATTTTTGATTTTGTGGCACATGAAAGAATGATTTCATTATGAGATGGGTGGGACCTATATCTCCCTCCAATGAATTGGGTAAATATTTATATCTCATGAGATAGACATGGCTAGAACGGTATGTTAATCCAGTTCAGTGATACAGGACTGAAACGAGGAGTGAACTTGATTCAGAAAGGGACTTTGTCCACTATGATGGTCTTGGCAGCAATGCCTTGGATACTATGGAAATCATAACATGTGCTGAATGGTTACCACAATTACATGTTTTATTCCCATTATATTTTATCATGGTTGATGTTCTATTATGATATATTCCTTACGTACTTCCACAATTTATGTCTTTGCTCAAGATTTTGATGTTTAAATTTCATGTGGATGTTTTTGCTTTCAAATGTTTATGGATTGTTTTATGTTATCTATGTTTTCCCTTACTGAGCATTTGAGCTCACCCTTTTTATGTTTTATTTTCCCCAAGAAATAAAGAAAGGTTTTAGGTAAGGAAACAAAAAGGGGAAGATCATTATGGGAGTTTTTGAAGATACTTCAACATGAGTAGAAGTTTATATTCCGGGATTCCAAAGACACTGAACTATTACAGTCCTTGTGTGTCTATTTTTGTTATGTATTAAGTATTCTGAAAAAGTAATGTAATTTCCATGTACATCATGCTTCGGGTCTCTATATTTGGGGTGTTGAGAATGTATCTAAGTCATCCGAAAGGATAATTTCATTGAGAAGATTATGAATATGAATTTTATAATACATTTTCCATGGAATATATTGAGCATCCATTTGAAATTGTTTTGTGATATAAACACACAATGTAACAGTTGTCAAACAAATTATACATTCTAGATTAATTGAAATATAATCATCTATTGAGAAACATATAGATTATTCTAATGATATTCTTTTTTATTTGAACAGATATGATCCTAAACCGAGGCATGTAAAACTTGAACATTGTGATCCTTGCTCATAATGGGGATATCCTCCGATTCCATAGCTTTTGGAATATAATACTAGTCATTCTTGAGAGGAATTTGAGCCCTTGGTAAGGATTATACCACTCTCACCAGGTGACCCCAATATTGACTGGGAGTATGAGCTCGGTCCCAATATGCATCCATCATAGGAAAATGATGATGGACCACTAGAATGGGAAAGTTTATATGAGACTCTTTATTTATCGAATTTGATGGATGAATTTTTAGTAATTCATTAGGTAATGTATGAATATGTTCTTAGATTCTATAATATCCTAGAATGTTCTAGGAATATTCACTAATAGGGATGTTAAATGTCTCGAGGAATGTTTAATTCTTGATTTGTGACACCCAACCAACATCAGAAGGTGATCCCATTATTTTTGTTTTCTAGTATTCTCATAGTCCTTTTCTATAAGAATATTTGTTTATCCTAAGGTGTGTGAAACAATCACATTGTGGCCCCCAACCAGAATGAATATATGAACACTATCATGGGTGTTATGACTTTGGTCATATTGGATAAAAATTTCCCTTTTTCTAAATCATGTTCCTCTCCCATAGGGTGATTCCCAGTTGGGATGGCAATAATAACCCAGTCTTGTTCCTCATTGTAACACCCCAAGATTTTATGAAAAATATTATTTATTATTTCATTAATTTCTTGTGTTGTTTTCTACTCCAAAAGGAGCATACACAACATGCATCCTTGACTTGGCATGAATTACATGCAAGAACGGCCTTCCACGATAGAGTGTGTTATACGCAATACCGAGTTTCGATAAACAACGATATGCTATTAAAATGTTATTAAAACTAGCCGTTATGAATAGTAATACCCACTTTTTGAAATTTTATAACTTTTATTTTTAAAAATGGACATCATTTTTAGATTCGGAATATCAAAATTAGCCCAGGGTAAAATTATGGTATTTTTCTGAAAACATTCATTTTTTTATGAATAATGAAAACACTAGGTTACTATTTAAAAACCGAATTTTTATTTAAATAATTATTTATTTTATTTAAATTTAATTTATGCCAAAATTGATACATAATACCTATATAAGTTCAATGTAATTCATTGGAGTCATTTTATAATAATTTTAGATACATAAAAATTTTATTGAACTTTTGACCGTCTTTTACCCACCTCCTAGGAGAATTACCAAATTTACATAAAACATAATTTTACCGCTTTTGTGAATGATATTTCAAAAATCCGAGAGCCACGATTGTTTTCATTAAGTAAAATGTTGTTCAATGTGATGAAAATATTTTTTGGTGAATAGTAACTTTTTACTTTTTTTACCACGGATAAAAGTAAATAGGGTAATTAAGGGTAAAAATGATATTATTATTATCCTAACACATGTCCTAATTCTATTGAATAAGTGTAATGCGACCGGAAAAAACCTTAGGAATAAAATATGACCATTTATGTCCACATGGATTAGATTAGGACATTTGTTATTAATTTATTTAATGAAGGGTTAAAATAGTTAAAATCAAAGTTTAATAACTAAATAATTTTTAATATAGAGTTATACATAAGATAAATTCGACTCTAAATATTAATTATAAATATAAAAAGAGTTCCTACATAATTTTATTTTATTTTAATTTTTAGACATTAAATAATTTAATTTATATATGACACAATGATGATGCAGTAATTATCTTATTAATGAAATATTGAAATAATTGATGTTATAAATACACAAATAAATGTAATTTGAGACTTTTTATGAATTAAAATAATTTTCATTGTTAATATGAAATTTTAGTATTGATTTAATTAACTTTTTTCGAACTAATGATTCTGTTATGATTTTCACAAAAATCAATTACCAAATAGTGTCAAAATTGACATAAAATAGTTTTTAAAACAAATATTATATTATTAATTGTTATTTTATTCCTAAAAATCTATGGATCAAAAAATGACTTAGATAAGGTTATATATGTTAATAATAAACTACTTGGGATTCGTTTGGCTTGTTATAGTAAGTTTATTAAACTCATAGTGTAAGGAAACAAGAAGACAAGGTAAAAGAAAAATTATTTAACTTAAAGTTAAATCTAAATGATAAGGTTAAAATAGAAACCGAAAGTTGACTAAATTATATTGGATGAGAGTATTTACACCCATCACCACCTTATCTTCTAAATAAATCAAATTGGAGCTATTAAAAACCGAATATGACTTTATAATAAAATAATATTTTCTGTTTTTCCAAAGGTGTCCCTCTCATCCCATATATAAGGGCACCTCCTCCCTCTCTTCCTCACACCACATTAAGCCTTCAAGATCGGAAAAACCCTGCCAAATTATCTTCTACACTTCCATAGAAACATCCTAGAGTTTCTGGTCTTCTTCAAATACCAAATCATAGTGCCCTAAGAGGAGGTTTCAAAGAGGCGTGTCGAAAGAAGAGGTAATATCCGTTACCGATTCTTTCAAATTTATTTATTCTTCCTCTTCTTATTCTTTAGTTGTTTCATTATGAAGTAATGACATCAGTATCACTCATATGATTATATGTTATTATAATTATGAATCAACCCTATTTCACCGTCTATCCATCCTACAGAAAACAAAATCACCGTGTGTGCGTACGTACAGAATACCATCTACATGTTGTGGTGTAATCTATTTTCCCCCACCACCTTACTTGGATGGGTATACTGGTGTAAATAATAACTATATATGATTATTGTAAAGTGATATTGATTCTGAAATAGAATACATACACTCCAATACAATTCCACGATCATGGGAATGGTATCATCGCTCGTGCGTACGTACGGACTACCGTCTCCACGACGCGGTGAAATTCATTCTCCATGTTAACCATTAATGAATGATTATAAAGTATATATAATAAGTAATCACGAAATATATGACATTATAATGATACTGGATTTATGTATATATATATATGTATTTCATCTACTTAATTTCATTCAATTCAATAAGGAAACGAAAACAGCGTTCATGCGTACGTACGGCCTACTGTTTCCATAAACGGTGTATTTCATTCCATTTAATTGATCTATCATATATATATATGTATATAATGAACATATTTTATATATAAATCATGTTTTACATTCTTGAATTAATTAAATCAGGATCTAAGTAATAATATCAAGAGCAACAAGTCCAAACACATACGATAAATAAAACGATTTAACCCAAAACGCTGCTTTAACATGGAACTTACAAAAGAACGGGTAATATAATGTCATAATTTAACCATATATGATATCATAACAATGAATATGATTATTTAATAATTCAATGACATTATTTAAATCATTATACATGATGTTAAGAAACATACGAAGCATCTCGGACCTAAGGTAAAGGATAATTTTTCAAATCTCATTTTTATCCGAGATTGCTTATTCGTAAGTATTTACTGGGGTTATTGTTAACATCCTTGTACATGTTTAATAAAAGTGTTTTCATGTATGTTTAATGTACTTTTTACACATTTTTTTTACTCTTACTACATGGAATGTATGAAATCCTTCTTTTACGAGGTACTTTTTGACTTTTCTGGAAAATGTACAAGAAGAATGTTTTTTTAACTTATACGACATGAAAAGATTTTTTACGGTTTTATAAAGACTTATTTTCATGAAGTTTCCTCCAAAATATTTCATGTCTATTTTCAAAAAAATATATTTCTTTTAAAATTGCATGGAATTTTGTGAAAAGAAAATGATTTTCAAGAAGAAAGTATATTTTCCTCAAGAATTCATTTCAAGTGTTTTATCAAAACCATTTTTCTATATAAGATGACATTATTTCATATGTGTATGTTTCAAGTATAATGTCTCTATGATTTACATGGTTTCACTTTTCTTATGATAAAATTTATATTTGTTTTATATGGATTATGAGATGATGGGATGATGTTTATGAAACCCATTTTATTCTTTGGGTTATGATGAATGTTTTGCAGAAGTAAGAATGATTTCATTATGAGATGGGTGGGACCTATATCTCCATCCAATGAATTGGGTAAAGATTTATATCTCATTAGATAGACATGGCTGGAATGGTAAGTTAATCCGGTTCAGTGTTACAGGACTGAAACGAGGAGTGAACTTGATTCAGAAAAGGACTTTGTCCACTAAGATGGTCTTGGAAGTAATGCCTTGTATACTATGGAAATCATATAATGTTCTTAATGGTTTCCACAGGTACATGTTTTATTCCCATGCTATTTTATCATGATTTATGTTCCCTTATGATATATGCCTTACGTACTTCCATGATTCATGTCTTTGCTCAAGATTTGGATGTTTAGATTTTATGTTCAAGTTTGTGTATTCAAATTTTTATGGAATGTTTTTTGTTCTTTCGGATTACCCTTACTGGGCATTTGAGCTCACTCTGTTTATGTTTTCTTTTACCCAGGATATAAAGAAAGGTTTTAGGTAAGAAAAAAATGGGAAGATCTTTATGGGAGATGTTGAAGATCTTTCACCACGATTAGAATATTATATTACAAGTTTCCAAAGACACAAAACTATTACAGTCCTTGTGTGTCAGTTTTTGTTATTTAATAAGCATTCTGCAAAAGTAATGTAATGTCAATGTACGTCAAGATTTGGGTCTCTACAGTTGGAATCAGAGGAAAGGTTTAGTCAACCTTTGGAAACTAGGATTTGAAAACTTTAGTGAGATCCCAAGAGATATTTCTGAGGTATGTGTAGGGATGTCCCTAAGGAAAAGTATACGTATAGGATATAGTCCTAGAACTATGGTAACGATCTTAGAATTTAACCTAAGATGTTAGATATTGAGGGTACTCCCCCTTTACTATGTTGTTTTCCCTAGCATAATTTTTACCTCTCACACTATTCTTTTTGGGTTTTAAAAAATGGCTGGAAAAAGGAACATTCACGATAATGAAGGATATGGCGGACAATGGAATGATATTATTCATGAGCAACGAAATGAAACGAGATTTGGAATTACAAAAATCGTTATTATAACTAATCAGAAATCTCATAATATGATCAATAATCTCAACTTTGGTAAGTTTCCCAACTCAGATAATAAGAGAAAGATGGAGTTTCATGATGATCATAGAGGAAAGAGAGTTCAATTTCTCTCATGTAAATCATGTGGGAAGAGGCATCGGGGAGATTGTTTCAAAGGAACTGGAAGATGCTTTGGGTGTGAAATTGAAGGACAAAAATCAAGTAAGTGCAAAGTAAAAGGTTCAGTTAACACCATGGACAGGGATAATGGTATTGCTATGACATCAACAATGATTAGATGTTTTCAATGTGGAATGTATAGGCATTATGAAAACCAATGCCCTATGGGAAAATTTCATGAAGAGAATCAGCATGGTCATTTGAGTAGTATTTATGTGGATGATGATGAAGAGACTACAAATTAATTATGTGATGAACGAAATGATGAAGCTCAGTTAGTGTTTTAAGAAGTTTGTGGAATGATTGTTTTTTTATAAAGAATAATGTATGGTACTACGGAATAAAGAATCATCTAAGGATTGTTACACTATTGTTTTTCATAAATTATTTGAAAGTATATGTTGAATGGTTCGGGTAACAATGGAAGGTTATTCAGATATTTTTGGAATTTAGATGATATGCACATAATGAAGGGATAAGAAGATAATGAGATGTTTGATAGTATTCATGAGCTCATGACAGATATAAGGACTAAGTGATATTATGGTTTGATTATATAGATTTTTGGGATTTTGGTATGTGGAATGTGTTACCTTTTGATAGTATTCTTGTTTTCACAAAGGTTATATGGTAATTTATGTTTCAATGGAGTATATGACTAAGGTATTCATGTGTTTGGAATACAACCAACAAGTTATATCTTATGATATATGTGGGATAAATGCTTGTATTCACATTTTTGTTAGATAAACTTTCTAGTAATTGTTTCCTTTATATTATGAGCTTGGACCGATGTATTTTAGATTAGACTAAATATTGGAATGGATTATTTTGGAAATAAGTTATTATTGTTTAAGGATAGAACTTTTTTCGTTATTATTGATGGGATGTTATAGTAATGTAGTTTTAGAAAAAGGACAACCTGAGGGACGGGCGATAGCCCATCGCGTCGGACAAGACTGTGGGAATCGAACCCACAACTGATGTGTGACTGGCCTTTATCGCATACCAATGGCCTACTGGAAGTCCCTGGTTAGTAGAAACTATTTTTATTTTATTAAGCAGCATGATAGATGAAGTATAAGTTCATTTTTGGAATCGTATGCGATTAACCTCACCATAGATGGACTTATGTATATTTGATAACTTTTTCTAACCTTTTGTTTGAAACAAATGGAATGAACCATCATTCTATCACATGATCTGTTAACACTTCACGAATAACAAATTAAACTTCATTTCTTCAAGAGATGAAGTGGAAATTGTTCAAAGCACGAACAACAATGAGATTGTACCAAAATCAAGTAAGTATTTCTTCTAATTCAAAATTTTCAACTTTAGGGAAATGATATTGAAAACCAAAAATGTTTTCCTAGTACTCTTATATCTGATGAATCATACGGTACCATATATCATCACAAATTTATGGCTTTGTGATTGATGGCTTTTTCATATCCATGTTCTCTACCACTCTCCATCAGAACATGATGGTTAGATTTTTCTTCCATATCCATATTGTAACCTATGTTATCCTATATAGAAACCCAGTGATGATTTACTTTGGGTAATGATTATGTTTCATACTTTAGTTTTTAAAATTATTTTTTACTATTCCTTTTTAGGATGTGGGTTTCTATTAAATAAACTTTCGAGTAGTAAACCATTTATAACCCCGATGAATTTCGAGGGAGAAATTCATTTTAAGGTGGGTAGAATGTAACACACCAAGATTTTATGAAAAATATTATTTTTAATTTCATTAATGTATTCTGTTGTACGCTACACCAAAAAGTGCTTTCACAACACACATCCCTGACTTGGCTTTCATTACACGCAAGCAGGACCTTCCACGATAGAGTGTGTTGTATGCAATACTGAGTTTCTCTAAACAACGATATGCTATTAAAATATTATCAAACTAGCCGTTATGAATAGTAATACCCACTTTTTGAAATTTTATAAATTTGATTTTTAAAAATGGACTTCATTTTTGGATTCGCAATATCGAAATTATCCTACAGTGAAATGTTGGTATTTTTCTGAAAACATTCAATTTTTTATGAATAGTGAAAACACTAGGTTACTATTTAAAACCCTAATTTTTATTTAAATAATTATTTATTTTATTTCAATTTATTTTTGGTAAAAATTGATACATAATTCCTATATATGTTCAATGTAATTCATTGGAGTTATTTTATAATAATTTTAGATATATAAAATTTTTATTGAACTTTTGACCATTTTTTACCCACCTCCTAGGAGAATTTGTAAATTTACATAAAACATAATTTTACCGATTTTTTGAATGTATTTTCAAAAATTCAAGAGACACGGTTGATGTCAGTAATTAAAATGTGGTTCAATGAGATGAAAATAATTTTTTGTGAATAGTAACTTTTTACTTTTTTTTACCATGGTTAAAAGTAAATAGGGTAGTTAAGGGTAAAAATGATATTATTATTACCCTAAAATATGTACTACTTCTATTTTATAAATTTAATTCAACCAAAAACAACCTCAGAAATAAAATATGACCATTTAGGTCTACTTGGATTAGATTAGGACATTTATTATTAATTTATTTGAAAAAGGGTTAAAATAGGTAAAATGAATGTTTAATAACTAAATTATTTTTAATATAGAGTTATAAATAAGATAAATTATACTAAATATTAATTTTAAATCTAAAAATATTTACTACATAATGGTATTTTATTTGTAATTTTTAGACATTAAATATTGTAATTTATATATGACACAATGATGATGCAGTAATTATCCTATTAATGAAATATTGACATAATTGATGTTATAAATACCCAAATAAATGAAATTTGAGACTTTTTATGAATTAAAATAATTTTATATGTTAACATGACCTGTTATTATTTATTTAATTAACTTTTTTGGAACTAATAATTCTTTTATGATTTTCACAAAAATCAATTTCCAAATAGTGTCAAAATTGTCATAAAATAGTCTTTAAAACATATATAATATTATTAATTGTTATTTTATTCCTAAAACTCTAAGGTTAGGCCAAATGACTTAGATATGGTTATATATGTTAATAATAAACAACTTGGGGTTATTTTGTCTTGTCCTATTATGTTTATTAACTTTATAGTGTAAGAAAACAAGAAGACACCGGAAAAGAAAAATTATTTAACATAAAGTTAATCTAAATGATAAGGTTAAAATAGAAACCTAAACTTGTCTAAATTATATTTTATGAGAGTATTTATAATCATCCCCTCCTTAGCTTAGAAATAAATCAATTTGGAGCTATTAAAAACCGAATATGACTTTATAATAAAATAATATTTTTTTTCCACAGATGCCCCTCTCCTCCCTTATAAAAGGGAACCTCCTCCCTCTCTTCATCACACCACTTTGAGCCTTCACGCTCATCCAAACCCTGAAAAAATCTCTTCTAAACTTCCCTAGAAACATCCTAGAGGCTCTGGTATTCTTCAAAGACCAATCTTAGTGCCCTAAGAGGTGGTTTCAAAGAGGCGTGTCGAAAGAAGAGGTAATATCCGTTACCGATTCTTTCAACTTTATTTATTCATCCACATCTTATTCTTTAGTTGTTTCATTATGAAGTAGTAACATCAGTATCCCTCATATAATTATATGTTATTATAAGTATTAAACAACCCTATTTCACCATCTATCCATCCTACGGAAAACAAAATCACCGCACGTGCGTACGTACGGAACATCGTTTCCACGCCGTGGTGTAATCTATTTTCCACCACCAACATACTTGGATGGGTATAATGGTGTAAATAATAACTATATATGATTATTTTAAAGTGGTATTGATTCTGAAATAGTATACATACAGTCCAATACAATTCCACAATCATGGAAATGGTATCATCGCTCATGCGTACGTACGGACTACCGTCTCCACGACGCGATGGGATTCATTCTCCATGTTAACCATTCCCGAATGATTATAAAGTATATATAATAAGTAATCAAGAAATATATTACATAATAATGATATTGGATTTATGTATACATATATGTATGTCATCTACTTAATTTAGTTTAATTCAATAAGGAAACGAAAACAGCGTTAATGTGTACGTACGACCTACCATCTCCATGAACGGTGTATTTCATTCCATTTAATTGATCTATCATATATATATGTATATAATGAATATATATTATATATAAATAATTTTTACATTCTGGAATTAATTAAATCAGGATATAAGTAATAATATCAATAACAACAAGTCCAAACACGTACGATAAATAAAATGATTTTACCCAAAACGCTGCTTTAACATGGAACATACAAAAGAACGGGTAATATAAAGTCATAAGTGAACCATATATGATATCATAACAATGAATATTCTTCTATAATAAGTCAATGACATTATTTACCTCATTATATAGGAGGTTCGGAAACGTAGGAAGAATCTCAGACCTAAGGTAAGGGATAATTTTGCAAATCTCATTTTTATCCGAGATTGCTTATTCGTAAGTATTTACTAGGGTTATTGTTATCATCCTTGTCCATGTTTTATAAAAGGGTTTTCATTTATGTTTAATTTCCATTTTTCCCATTTTTTTTACTCTTACTATATGGTATGTATGTAATCATTCTTTTACGACGTACTTTTTTACTATTCTGGAAAAAGTACGAGAAGAATGGTTTTTTAACTTATACGGCATGAAATGGTTTTTATGGTTTTATAAAGACTTATTTTCATGAAGCTTCCTCCAAAATATTTAATTACTATTTTCAACAAAATATCTTTCTTTTAAAATTTCATGGAATTTTTTGAAAATAAAATTATTTTCAAGAAGAAAGGATATTTTCCTCAAAAATTCATCTCAAGTGTTTTATCAAAACCATTTTTTCATATAAGATGACATTATTTTATATCTGTATGTTTCAAGTATAATGTATCTATGATTTATATGGTTTCACTTTTATTTTGATGAAATGTCCATTTGTTTTATATGGATTATGAGATGATGGGATGATGTTTATGAAACCCATTTTATTCTTTGGGTTATGATGAATGTTTTAAGTTTATTTTGTGGAACAAGTAAGAATGATTTCATTATGAGATGGGTGGGGAATATATATCCCTCCAATGTATTGGGTAAATATTTATATCTCATGGGATAGACATGGCTGGAATGGTAAGTTAATCTGGTTCAGTGTTACAGGACTGAAATGATGAGTGAACTCGATTCAGAAAGGGACTTTGTCCACTAAGATGGTCTTGGCAGCAATGCCTTGGATACTATGGAAATCATATCATGTACTTAATGGTTTCCACAATAACATGTTTTATTCCCATGATATTTCATAATGATTTATATTCCCTTATGATATATTCCTTACGTACATCCAAGATTCATGTCTTTTCTCAAGATTTTGCTGTTTATATTTTATGTTCAAGTTTTTGAATTCAAATTTTTATAGATTGTTTTATGTTCTATATTTTTACCATTACTGGGAATTTGAGCTCACCCCTTTTATATTTTCCTTTCCCCAGGATATAAA
The DNA here is from genome assembly GCA_963277665.1 of Viscum album. Classification (NCBI taxonomy): domain Eukaryota; kingdom Viridiplantae; phylum Streptophyta; class Magnoliopsida; order Santalales; family Viscaceae; genus Viscum; species Viscum album. Next base: position 1,013,479,967 of record OY728152.1, on the reverse strand, counting down.
GAATGATTTTAGGTAAGAAAATAAAGGGGAATATCTTTATGGGAGATGTTGAAGATCTTTCACCACGATTAGAAGATTATATTCTGAGTTTTCAAAGACACTAAACTATTACGGTCCTTATGTGTATGTTTTTGTTGTGTACTATGTATTCTGAAAAAGTAATGTAATGTCATTGTATGTCAATATTTGGGTCTCTACACTCATCCTTTATCAGCATATATCAATAATCCTCTTGGATGGGGGCAGGAGTGTGCCATTCTCTGGAGAAACGACATGTTCATATTGATCAAAGTGTTTTACCTACCTGGAAATAGGTATAGGAATATGATCATATCTATTAATTCTTACTAATATCATTATATACCAGAAATAAACCATAGTTATAGGTAAGATATAATTAGAGAATAGAAATTTGTGCATAGTAATATAACCCATCACATTTTCTATCACCAATATTTAATATGTAATGTATTTGATCTAATAGGGAGTATGATGCCACTTTTGTCCTCCTTTGGAAACCATATTACACATATCGGATTCATGAATACAGGTTGGAATAAAATAATAACTCGTTCTTGTTGTGATAATAAGACTATATAATTTATCTAAATGAGTTGGGATATAAGGATAATTACTTATTACTACTTAAATATTCCATTAGAATTCATCGGCAAGAGTTTGGATATGATCCCACTCATGATTATCTAGAGCATTCCACATCTAATTGGTCTTACTTGTTTTACAAGCATGGGTATCATAAGTGGTATTGCTTTCGGTGGTACCATCAGTAGGTGATATAAGTGTAACAATGGGATTCATCTACTGACATTGGTTAACATGACCCTTAGATGGTGGCCTAGAGACTAGATGGGAGGAGTAGTTGACTCCTCGTGCCACCTTCATATGGTACAAAATGTTATGATTGTTTCACTATGGAAATATTCCCATGATGTGGTTGGGTATGGTGATCAATTCCAATAGATTTAGGGAAGCCTCTTTTAGATGAGTCTGACTCTCTAGTTGTACTATTTTCAGACCCTCATATGTACCCTCTATGGTCGGGAACGTACCATGTCGATGGTACGCTAGGACCACTAAATTTGACCCCCAACACATCAGATGTTGGTTGTGCCAAGTAATTCTAGGGCCTACATGGATTTTAGTTGTAGATTATAATTTTTTGAATAGTCACGACATAAATAAATGATGAATCATGGTGTTATTTAATAGAACGCGATCTATAGTCATGAAGACAATGTGGAATAAGGTATTTGGTTAGTCCTTATTAGAGGCATGAAATGTGATATTTAATATATGAATACATAAAATTGTTTTCCATTTATTCATAATCCATATATTATACTCACATGGACTTAAAAATTAAAGGATGGAAAAATATCAAATGAAATTTAGTTACATAGGAAAATTCATTATATTTCTTTCAGGTTTTCTATTTTATTCATTTAACATGAAAACAACACAGATTGACACGTGGTCAACTGATAATTATATTATTTGTTAGATTAATCTCATGTTCATGGATGTGTGAGTCTGTAGAATATAAAAAAGTAAAACACACATGGTCTACTGACCATTCTATTATTTGAGATAGTCACATCAGTTTAACCATTATTTTAGGTATGTTATGCAAAAAAATGTTCTATCCCATGGTCAACTGATAATTATATTATTTGAGAGATTCACATTTGGTACCCTGTTTTTTAAATGGAAAAGAAAAAATGGAAAATGAGTTTGGTATGACAAGATGGTTGATTTTGGGGGGTTCAATTTTTTGTATAATCATTGACGTTAGGTGACCATTGATGTTCATAATTAAAACTCTCAAGGGTTTCCAGAACCATAACTAAGTACAATCATTCTTTCCAAAGGTATGTGGTATGTTGGGTTTCATAAAAAATAGTGTTTTAGAACATACATTGGTCAAGGGGATGGTAATATGGACTCATCAACTCCTTGTGGTGGATGAATGTGTTTTTTACTCTATGGAACTCTTATTTTTTTAAGATATGCGAATGACTATCATCCTACACCCGATACATAACCAGTATCTATAAAAATGACCATATTTTAAACCTCATTCAATTCCAAATAAAAATAATTTTCTCCAACAAAAACACTATAACACTCCAATATTTTATCTTATGTATCCATTTAATATCAATATTTTAGAAAGATTATGTTGTATTCATGACCCATCATAATAGACCAATGAAACATTATTTTGAACTACTTATTAAAATAGAAAAACTAAATTGTATTAAACACATTAAATTTTGTTATATTAAATATTAAATACATTTTTTGACATTCATATTATGTGTTTTATACACTTGATATAAAAATAAAAGAACATTTACACATAAAAATAAATATATTTCTAAAGGATGTGTTGAAAAAAATTCATGGTGTGGTTTTTTTAAAACTAAATTTTTAAAATGTTATATATTTTTATTTACAATATATAATTCATTCTTTTATTAAATAAATTTATTTTTTTTAAATGATTCAATTATTTATAAATAGTAAAAATATACTACATTTAAATTGAAAAATTACATTTCATCTAAATAATTTAAGCTGATATATTATATATTAAATTGGATATATTGTAACATTGTATAAAAATACATCATTTAATACTATTTGGTACATTGAAATGTTTTTTATATTGAATTTGGATATAAAATCATTTCAAACATTCGCACATTTAATCTTTAGAAACTCATTTTCTCATCATGTCTACAGAATAAATTTTAAATCAATTTTACAAAATTATGAAATTTGAATTTATAAAAATGGATTATATATTTGGAATATTAGGGTCCCAATTTATTGAAAATGACTTATATTTTTTTCTAATTTGAATAGTAACATTACTGATTTTAATTACAATTGTTAAGGGTAAATATGGTAATTAAGAGTAAGAGTGAAATAATAAATATTATTAAATTACTATAACAGTTGTCCTAATTTTATTGGGAGATTTTTATTCAACCAAAATCCTAATTGGGCTTGTTTTATGAGATCTTGGAGCCACATGGATGAATTTAATCCATTTACAGTATTTTAGTTAATAGAAAAGTCAAAGATGACATATTTTTTAACATCTTAAATATTTTAATATGTGGTTACTGAGGGGATATATTATAATATAATGAGTATTAGAAATATAATATTTTTAATCATGTTAATATATTTTTAATTTTTATAAAATAAATAATTAACCTAAAGTCTTGTAAAATAATGATGTTGTAATAGTTCAATTAACATAAATATCAAATAAATGATATTAAAATTATTTTAATAATTCTAATTTTAAATGTTAAATGAAATCCCTGTATTTAATAGATAAGATTTACATGTTATTGATTTGTTAATGGATTTTTTTATTATATTGTTTTATGGATTTTTTAAAATGTCAAAGTATTTAATAGTGTCAAAATTTACATTATTGTTGTTTCAAATTAACTTTATAAATTATTAAATGATAATAAATTATTAAAAACCTATTATACCTCCAAAGTATTAGTATATGGTTTTCAATGTCAAAGTGATCTATTTAATGTTATTTATATTAAAAATCAATTACTTCCTGGTAAGTGTTAAATATATTAAATAATGGTTAAAACCAAATGATATAGGTATTAATGTTAACTAAACAAGAATAAAAATTAGTTGATGAATATTATTAGACAATTTACCATTTAATATTGAATTGTATTTGTTTTTTGAAAAGAAATCCTTAAAATAACATTCATATTTTGTAATGAAAAGTTAGTTTCCAAATATCACTCTTATGTTATTTAATATAATATTTGTGTCCATATGGAGACAAATTACATATATGAACCTAAATAAATTTCTATTTTTATACTAATGAAATAATTTAATATATATATATATTATTTTTTATAAATTGTATAAACACCATAAATGATTATGAAATGCTAATAAAATATTAATTTAATTAACATCATATTTTAATATTGGATTTTATAAGTTTTACTTTTTACAAATTTTAGTTGATTTAATGTGTATAATTAATTTTACAGACATATATGATATATTAGAGATGTATGAATTCTTTATATTCTAATTACATCTTTTTCTTAATGTATTCGAATTCAAATTATATAAATAGTATCAATTTTGACAATAAGGAAATTTTATTGAATTAATATATTCTAAAATTACTAATAAAAACTAAAAAATATGAAATATTAACAAAGTGTATTATATATGGTTGAACATATTATTCCTATATTCATTTATATACTATTTATAATACTTTTGATCTATAATATCCTGGTTTTATTTCCATATTTTTTGGATTTCTGAATGTTCCACTCTACCCAATTATTAAAGGGATCCTCCTCCCTCACTTCCTCCCAACAAAATTTTCCACATTACATATAAAAACACTAAAAATTTGTCTTCTAAAAATATTTAATTACATTCTAGAGGTTATAGTCCTTCCATAAGACTTACCTTGAGAAATTTATGAAAATTTTTAAGTATTTCCTTTCAAAATGAAGTTATCATTTTTATTGACACATTCATGATTTTTTATTGCTTCAGTTCTACTTCATATTTAATTTCCATGATAATTTAACAAGTAATATATAATATATATGATGAAATTTTTTTATTACTATGGGACAACAATAATTCTCAATTAACTCATTCTCTGAAAATTGTGTGCATCGTGTGGGCATACGTACAACATACTCTCTCCACACCATTATCTAATTTTATATTCATCCCCAATTTTATTGGATAAGTACAATGATGTAAATAATGGATATATATAATATATACGACCTGAAATTGATTATATAAAAAATAATATTCCATACACTTCCTTAACATTTCACCATTACGTGAATGATATCGTCACACATGTGTGTGTACGGCCTACCATCTCCACCACGCAAAAGGGTTAATTTTTAATTTTATCAATTAATTAATGATTTTGAGAATTTTTATAATGAATAATTATGATATATATATATGATATTAATATAGTTATATAGATTATGTGCCCATATTCTATGCACTTGAACTAGGGAATACATGATAAAACTTTCATAATAAAATGAAGCAATTAACTCCCAAAATACGCATAGTAATATATTACTAACTAATATCTCATATGATGGTATAATATGATCATATATGCTATCATAAATATGGATATGGTCATTTTATATTGTAATTATATTTTTATACTCTTATATAATTTATTAAAGAATGTTCAAAAAATTGATAGAATAATGTATGCGTTCTTCTCATCTCACATTTATTTATGGTCAATATTACTTAATCAGCACTTATTTATTCTATTTTGGGTACTACCCCATTGATATATAATGTAATGAATATTTTTATCCTTAACGTATTCAATGATTAATTCCAATATTTTTTAGTTTTATGGGTTTTATGATTCAAATATTTCATGGTGGAATTATACAATATGATTTAAAAATATATTTTTAAGTAGATTATTTGATATATGAAAACTTATTTGCACATGAAATACATGGGTTAGTGACTGGTTAATAAATAAACCTATTTGAATTAGTAGTCTCTTAAACTAGATGCATCTTGATACAAAAACATTTTCTTTGTTTCCAATTGGAATCATATGGGATTCTACCCACATACATAGAATTCAAAGAGGATAGATCTTAATAGTACTTATATAGGGGATATATCATGATCGTTAAAACATTGAACATTATGAATTACCTTCATTTTATTTATTATTTCCAAAATATTATGACAATATATAAAGGTATGTATTCATTCTAATTATATAACTTTTGATTACATGGAATGTGTGTTTTGTTTTTTACATACATTAGTTGATTATTATCATTGGTTCAAGTTATCATCTAGTGTAATTTACAATTTGTGAGAATTTATGCTCACCCATTTCTTAATTTTTGTTTTCCTTCAGATTCCATGATTTTTTATATGAATTAAATGAAGGGTTATTTTTAGTGAATAATGATGTCATCAATGAAAATAATTTTTTAATTTTAAGTTTAAAAGGTAATTTAAATTTGAAATGTGTATCTTATTTACCAAGACTGATAAAATATTCTGTTTGCCGGGATTCAATTTCTATTATCTTATGCTAATGTAATAATGTATCCATTAACTCTGGGACACGAGGTTCTGGGTCTTCACAGGCATCATAGGATTATTCTTTTTTATACATGAAGGGTAATATTTTATTGAATCTATATGTATATATATGATAATCTTCATAAGTTTCCCATGATTAGTTGAAAATTATATGATAGAGTCATATAGTCATTTTCTTTTGAATGTTCTGACACATATTGTTTTGATTATAATGTAAATTATTGTATTGAGACTCTACAGGGCATCTTTTGTATCATGTTCAAAATAGGAATCAAATACCACCTTGCACGCCAAATCAATGTAGATTAACATCTTGTAGAAAGGAAATATATGCAAGAACATATGAAATGTATTTTTGAGATTGAGTTTCAAGGAAATGACATATGTATGCATGTGATGGATTAAATTAGAGCTCTCCTAGATCTATCATGCCCTTTTGACAAGCTCAATGGTAGATGCCCTTATATGGAGTTAGTCATATCATGCAACTCATCAGATCATACACAATGAGGGTTCCTTGTCTAATGGGGAATAATGAAAAATATTATATTACTATTTAAACTCCTTATATTTGAGTGATCTATGAATGGTGTTATAAAAAAGGGATAGCTTTTATCTATCCACACATCATACGGTTATGGAACTTATGTACCGGTACACACATTTTGAGATTAACTATATAGGTCAGACCTTATGAAGGAGCCCTAAATGTCATAGTTATTGCAGGAATCAGAGTCTTAATAGTTCAGTTCAATAATTAGTCTATTGATGGGTGATGTAGACAAATCATACCATAGATTGATTGGTTTCATATGGTTGACATTTTAGAGACATGATGTGACTTAAAGTGAAGTGGATTCCCATTTCATCTCGAACCCTATGAAGTAATACTACGTATCTTTTTTATTTCCGAAATAATGTTTCTTTAAATTCATTACATTGGGGATTAATAATTTTTAGTTCCTTTTTTTGGTCAATGTAGAGATTTATCTCTAGTAAGGTTTCATATGTATCATGGTTATTATAGGAATCAATGTAATCCTAGTTTAGTACATCAGATCATATTGATAGTGATATACCAAAATATATAGGAGAACAAATGTTAACATGTTCTTGGGTGCCTTCATGACCCATCCTTCTTGTCCTCTTGGCGTGTGTCAACTATCTGCCGTACATGACTTAACTATCTCTAGACAGTGGTAGACTATTTTTGCATGAAATTTCCAAAGACAATCAGATTATCCAGTGGTATTGTCTGATGGACTTCACTTAATATAGATGGTAAATCATAAAATAGTCTCACAGCCAAGAATGACGTGTCCAGAGGATGTCACAAGACCTGTAAAGATGATCCTAGAGGACATCACGTAGTATTGGCTGGCATGCTTGGATGACGACGTACAATTTAACTAACTTTCTCTTGTGTCTTCACAAAATATGGATGATTCACTTGGAGGGTCTCTCTAGAGTTAGTATGACATATATGTGGGTCTTTCATTTTTTGGATGGATTTTTCGGGTTTTAACATTAATTTCAGATTGTATTTCTAGAGAAAGTCACATGATATATATGGCTTGTCAGGAGGATATCATCAAAGATAGTTGACCGGTTGTGGTGAAATCGTGAAACTCATATGACATGATATGGTTTGACTGTATGACATGGGTGACACATATGATAAACATTACATGTATTTTTATGGTTATCCTAGTAGGATTATCTAGACATGGGTGGCACTCTTTGGGGCACCATGTGACTCTCTCTGACATGTCCAGGGTACTTCGTAGGATCCAAATAGTATACCCATAGAGCATCATTTGATTTTGGTGACATGCCCTACTATTATTTCATGACTTGGGTGGTTTATGAAAATATCATGAGGATAAGCATATATATAGATTTCAAGTCTCTCAAATACTTTTAGCATATTTTATATCATTTAATCACATATTCCTTATATTTTTCCAGTGTTATATTTTTTATGGCACACATGATTTAGTAGATACACATGATTACTATAAGTACCTGGCCATAAAACATTATGTAATCTTGAATTAAACGAATAACATACATTGAGGATCTTTTCATGTTTAGTGTTTTAGAGAATTAGGATATAACTTTTACATTTCATTTCAAATACAAAGTAGAGACTTGTACACAATTTCAATTATTTCATAAAATATAAACTCTTGAAAAAAATTAGTCATGTTTAGTTCCATGTTTAAGACAACATGACTTTACCTTGATCCCATCCTTGACCATATTCCACATTATGTCCTGTGAAAAATATTTCAAAAACATGGGATGAGAATAAAAATTTCAGTAAGGGATACACAAAGAATGAAAATTGTTAGTTTTTCAAAACAAAATGTAAACCATGAATAAATTATCAAAAGTAAAACTTTTTACCTTTATGAAGTAGTAAATACTCTTCACTGAAAAAAAAGATCATTACTTACCCAATAGAAACCAATAGATTACCATACGGTCGACTTTCAAAAATATCAATAAATGGAATATCCATACGTCCAACTTCCATACCCAATGAATTAGAGGTTATAATGTGACCACCCATCCTTGTATTCACAGCACCACCCGTCATTTGGTTTATCACATAACCACCCGTCAAATGTCCATGTACCATTATAAAATCATAAGAAAAATAATATAAAGAAAAGAATGAATTTCCACATTTCAATCACTATATATCACTTAAATATATTGAAATAACAAATCCATTATCAGAAATATTTTCAATACCAAAATATATAAAATAGTATATGGTATTTATTTTCTTTTAATAACATTATGGCTTATTACGGAAGCCAAAGATCAAATAATACTCACAGCGGCAGAAAATGTCATTGTCACTGCTTATGTTAAAATAAACATTCCGTTTTACATTTAGTAAAAAGCTTCATAGCAAAATATTATCTTTGAAAAGTCAAGGGTTTTCATACAGCGTACAAAATAATGTCGTGTATTAAACCAAAATATGCCTCAATGAAATGTGATTGAAATGAAGTCCCTTACCTCGTGTCCAACATGACTCGATCGTTCATTAATCTCAAAAATAATAAACTAAAGGTAATTTCTACTTGCTTAAGAACATTTTTCAAGTTTATAATTCCTTTTATATCACTTATTACCATGTTATAAACATTATGTAATCATTTATGTTAATAACATTCATTTTGTTGATATTTGGTACTAAATGAAAAATAAACACCGTATATTTACAAGTTGGCCATGTGGTCAATATTACATTATATCTATAAAGAAATTCATGATTTATATATCATATAAATCATATATATCTAGTATATACATGTATTTATAATAGTACATAACATTTGGAGGTAAGAAATGGAATGCAGCATTCATGGAGACGACAAGCCGTATGTACGCATGAACGCTACTTTCATTTCTATTTCTTATTTTAATGGAATCTAAACATAATGATAAATAGGTATATTATAATTATAGTATAATATAATATATTATATCATTAACACTATCCTTTACACATCCCACATAAGGAATTAATGAGTCACATCACTTTGAGGGGGCGGTAGTCCCCACTTCCTCAAATGAGATTATCATATTTACCGTCCATGGAAACCATACAGGGATGAAATAAATGGAAAATAAATAAGCATAAAGAAAACATAAATATCATATAAATCATATATAAATACAATTCCATATTAATGGACACCATGAGAGGCGGTAAGAGGTAATTGAACAATCATCATTTCGTGTGGCGTTAGTTTGCCATCCACAGAAACATTATGTTCTTCAACAATTAGATGGAGGTGTGTGTAAGTGTAGTCAGAATCATTCTCATAACAAAATCCTAGTATATTGATTATACAGGTTTTGTTACAAAATAATGGAATAAAAATATTAAAGGGGTTGGGGAAATAAAATAAAAGAAAACAATTTAAGAGAAACTGTCACACTTAATTTGGGTAACTCCATTTGGTTTGAACCAAAGGACTTCTTGATGTGCCTTCTGCTTAAGGTAGGTCTTCTAAGAAGAGGAGAGGGATGTAGGGAGATTAATTTTGCAGAGTTTGGACAAGACAAAAGGATTGAGGGGTGTGAGGAATTGGTTAGAAGTGGTCTCCTTTTATAAGGCGGAGAAGGGGCTCTTTAGGAAAGTTTGAAAATATTATATTATTATAGAATGATATTCGGTTTCTAAAGGTCAAAAAATCATTTAGTCAAATATAAGATGACTAATGGTAGAAATAAAATCATCCAATCAGAATTGGTCATGTTTTGGATACTATTTGAATCATTATAGTCTTATTTATTTAAATCATTTATTAATGAGGTAAATATTCCTTCATTAATGTGTTATAAATAATTTAATTTATTTGATGTCTAAAAATTATAAAAAAAATACTATAATGTAGGAAATATTTTTATCTTTCCAATTAATATTTATAGTCAAACCTATTACTTATATAACACCATATAAAAATTAATTACTAAATTATTATTGTTTATGTCTTTTTTGCCTTTAATTTAAATTAATTAATCCAAATTGTCATTATCACTCCCATGTGACACAATGGGGTCCTATAATCAACCCAAATATGCTCATAGTCATTAATGACTCAACCAATAATGTTTGAAAAAGTGTTATGGAAAATTTTGAATTATTATAATATTATTTTTACATTGAATTACCATGTTTACCTTTAACCGTGGTAAATAAAAGTCAAAAGTTACTATTCACAAAAAAATTATTTTCATCTTATTGAAAAAAAAATTTACTTACTAATAACAACCATGTATGTTAGATTATCAAAATTCAATTCACATAAGTACTAATATTTTATTTAAATGAAAACGTCAGTTTTTATTAACTACTACTAAGTGGTTTCACTATTCATCAAAAATTGAAGTTTTCAGAAAAATACCAAAAACACAGCCTAAGATATTTTTTTTTAAAAAACTCAAAAATGCTGTTTATTTTTCTAAATTAAAAACATATAAGTGTCATTATTTACTTTTAAAATTAATTCCTGTTGTTAAAACAAATAGCATGTTTTTAAGAAACAATAACTATAAAAAGATCGACACTTGTTTATGTCCAATTTCGAAGTGACATTAATTCCAATGACAAAAATTGGATTAAATGGTAAAAATATATTCTAATTACATTTTAAAACCAATTAAAAATATAATATAACCCTATAAATATATTATATTAAAACCTAGTATTGATTTAAATGACAACAATTATCACTATTCATTAAAAAATTAACTTTATCGGAAAAATAACAAAAATTTACCGAAAGTAAATTTTAAAGTCCCTATTCTAAAGAAGGGAATTATTTGTTCAAATATAATTTATTAAAGTAAAAAAAAATATTTAAAGAGGGTTCTCCATTAAAGGGCGGTAAGTCATCCTTTTAATGTAAATTATGCTTAAAATTAGATTCATTCACATTTTATGTAAGAAACTGGTTCTTATTTTTGATCTACGGGCTTCTTCATTTTCCTTTTCCTTATGTTTTTTTGAGAAAATATGTAAAATGGGGAAAAATGATAAATTTCGAAACTACAGGCCATGTACTTTGTCCACACGTTGTGTACTTTTCCCCGTGTTGGGATGAGTACACTGGGAGTGTAGCCTTGTCGGTGACAAGGGGTGTAGGAACCGACTACACGCCATGTAGTGGTACCTTATATGCTGTGTAGTCAGTCAACATGCTTGAATAGTAAGGCGGTGGAGTCGCCGCCAGCTGGGCGACAGTACATTCCATGTACTCAGGAGTACATGTCGTGTACTTAGGTCGATGGGTGAACAGTGTGGCGGTGCCGCCAAATGAAGAGTTAAATGAAAGAAGTACACGCCGTATACTAAGAAGTACATGCCTTGTACTTTTTTTATTCGTCTTAAAACAGGCAGTAGCCTCCTCATTTGGAAGAGGCGGCGTTTGAGCCATTTTGGAGCCAAGGAGGATGGCCAGACCTTTGAAGATCCGCTGGGTGTTCGTCAGGAATCTGATTCGGCTTCGGACGATCTCGTTGGAACCGCACGGGTAAGCCCTCTCCTCTCCTACTACCTTTCTTACCAATTCTTTCCCGAGGGGAAGTTATTTATGTTTTAATGGGTTTTGTTCTTCTTCAGATCTATGCCATTCTTGGGAATTTTTGGATTCGGTGTTCGGGTATATCATTCGTTGGCGTATAAGGTAGGTGGCTTTGTGTTTATTTTCCATATGTCGTGCGTTTTTGTGCGTTTTTGTTCCACAAACCCATGTTGGGGTGTCATGTGGCTGAGTCCATTGCTATATATAATGCCTATAATTTCATAGGTGATTAAATTGTGATAATAAAGTGATTTTTGGGATCGTTGCTTGGATCCAGAACCACCCCAGGGGTGTGTTTCACTGTTTATCCATTTGGCCAGGATACCCGAGGGTATGCCTATAATGTAGTAATTGTTGAATTTCCTTGAAAGGGATTTCTTGTTTATAGAATTTTGATATGTTGGGCATGGACCGGTAACCTGTTTAGCCTGAGGGCGTTGTTGTGATTAACCTGTGGGCACTGCACTGGTTAGCCTGAGGGCAGTAGTTACTTCGGCCTGAGGGAAACTTCTTTCGTGCCTGAGGGAAATAGACTTTGTGCCTGAGGGAGACACTACCTACACCTGAGGTAAAAATTCTATTATTCCTGAGGGAAATTACTTGCGGGATGGGTTCTGCTTACCTGAGGGTAAGGATTGCTTGTCTGAGGATGTGGACTGTTTACGTAGAAATGCACTGTGGTGATTTCTTGTATTAAATGGATTAAATAAATATTAAAAATCGAAATATTACTGATAGTTGTTACTTTTGAGTACTACTTACATTATTTCATTTTTCTACTACACACTATCGTTGCATGCTTACACGCAGTTGGTCACGGTCCTTTGGTGGGTGCATACTGAGATATATTTCCCACACACTATTTGGGTCATGCTTTTCGGCCCAAACAGATTATGTTTCTGCAGGTGTGGATAGGGGCAAGAGTCCCTATACAGGTACATGACTGATGCAGAGGAGTAGGAGGGCATGGGACCGAGCCTAGGCACGCGATGCTGCTGCCAGCTATTTTTCTTTGTTTTACTGTACTCTGCTTATGTTTGTATCTTATTGATGTATAACATGTTCTAGCTGTTTTCTTAGAACATGAGACATGTAGCATCATCATTTATATATTGTTGGTTATATCCACTGTTGTTATGTATTTCAGTTGTGTATGGTTTACTGCTTCCGCTATTGGTGTATGTTTTATTTTGTATTTTGCTGCGCTTCAATTTGACAAATGAGGGCATAGATTCCCCACTATCAGACCCGGGTCCTCGCTGCTAGTCGGCAGCCTCTGTCGTTGGGGGAAATGCTCTTGAGGTCGCGTGGCGAACCAGATTCGGGGCACCCGTTGAGTGGCACCAGGGTCCGGGACGTTACAAAGTGGTATCAGATGAGGTTTCTTTTCTTTGACTTACAATTTGGAGCCGTAGTCAGGGATATGATGGAACGGTAGTTGGTAATAATTTGTGCCCGAGCGTAGATAACCCATGTACAGGGAAAAGCCATTCTACCTCGTATTTTGTAGTCTTTTGATTTTTCAATTTTATGGTTGATATGTTTTCACCGTTGGTTGACGCACATGGATTGTGCTGTTTATATTTTATCGGTCGGTTCCCTTGAGTTTCATCCCGATGAGATGAGGGTATGCAATCTCATGCATCATATAGTCACATGCTAGATATCACATGCCATGCATAGTTTCCATGCCATGTAGGTGCATTAGAATTTCCATGTTGTTGTGATAGTTTTCGTGCTAATAAAGAATGATATTGTGATAGCTGCGTGATAAATACCTACCTTGTGATATGGTATTTTAGTTTGAGCTTGTTTATAGAATGGACGCCAAACTTTGATTTTTGGGGAGTATGGGCCCTCATTGACCGGAATTTGGTGAATCACTGGTTGTTTAATGGTTATAACACATATAAGATGTCAATCATTGATTCGTGGGGAGTATGGGGCCCCATAGGTCGGAATTTGATGCTTAGGTTTTGTTTTTTCAGTGTTTTCTAGGTTTCGGGCAAGTTTCTGAGGCATACGGTATGAAAATCCAGTACACACGCCGTGTAGTATTTTTATACACGCCGTGTATGCCCTTCTGTTCGGGAAGAAAAATGAACTTTTTGAGTACACGCCGTGTACCCTAAGTACACGCCGTTTAGTCTCCTCCCATGTCACAAACCATGTGGGCAGCGACACGGGGTAGGGAAAAGCTTGGGTAAAACATTCCGTTTAGTTTTGTGCATGACGTGTAGTGTTGACGCAGAGTATAGCCGTGTAAATAACAACACGGGTCGGTGAACTCCTTCACAGAACATGTCGTATAGTGTGACCTGGGGACTCGGCCATGTAACTAACAACACGGGCCGGTGTCACCTCCCTTTAAATACGTAGTGTACCTGTGGGACACGCCGTGTAGACTGGTTAGAGGACATACCGTGTGGAGTTAGCCGTGTGGGTGGGGAAACGGGGTGTTTTACACGCTGTGTACGGGTGTAACACACCGTGTGGAGTTATGCCGAGTAGTCGGCCATGTCACAGATGACACGAGCATTTGGAAAATAACACCACACACGCCGTGTAGATAATATACACGTCGTGTAATTTTGTTCGACGGAAGTCGTGTGGCTTAGCCATTTAGAAGGACCCGGGCAGGGGAAGGGAAGTCAAGTACATGCCGTGTAGTCATTGTACACGCCGTGTAGTCTTATTTTGCAAATTTTGAATGCCTTCTTCCTCTTGTTTTCTTTTGTGGTTCCTTCACTTTTCATTCATAATAATTTTGAATCTGAGGCGTGCTTTTGACTTTGTAGTGTCATGCCGCCTAGTTGACCGAGATTTGTTCGCCGGGAAAGCGGTGACAATTATACTCCGGAGATGGTAGGCCATGGGATACCAGTGGATCCTCTAGCAGAGCCAGATGCGGAAGAAGCTGTTATACCGGACACAGGCGCGACGACGCAGTTCTGTGAAGTTCTTATGCAGTTTATGCAGACCTTTCAGGGAGCACCGCAGGCTGCTATATCTATGGCTGAGAGGACAGGCATCATTCAGCAGTAGCATCCACCTACGTTTTCCAGGGATGGTGGACCATAGGCTACGTAGACTTGGCTAGGATCGATGCAGACTATTTTCAAGCATCTTGAGATGCCTCCAGGGTGGAGGGTAAAGCTCGCGACTTACATGCTACGTGATTCCTCCAAGAGGTGGTGGGATGTGACCACCCAGTCAGAGCATCACAGGGACATGGCATGGGAAGATTTTCGGGCAGTCTTCTATGTCTTCTTCCTTCCCGAGACACTGAGGGCAGATAGAGCTCGAGAGTTCATGAATCTACAGTAGGGCGCTATGTTAGTGATGGACTATTTTTCTCATTTTACGGAGCTTCAGCGTTTTGCACCCGTGCTGGTGGGTGATGAGATGCTAAGAGCCAGACGTTTTGAGGATGGTCTTCGGTATGACATCTCAGCGCTGGTGAATGTTTTCAGGTTACCTACTTTACACGTGATTGTGAACCATGAGTTGATTACAGATAGGAACCTGTGGGAATCAAGTGGTATGGGCTAGGGTGGTTCATCACCAGTTACTGGTACTATTTCTACTTGCAAGAGGAAGATAAAGATAGACTTCTCTCCGGGCGGCAGTAAAAACTAGGAATCTTCTTTAGGTGGTCCGGTCAGGTGCTACCTTTAGGATCTAAATAATGATGTAGATGCTCAATATACAAGAGGGGGGGGGGTTAATTGTATACTTTAAAAATTTCCTTTGGAACCTTTAATGTTGATTACGAATAACTATGTTTTCCTTAGATAAGGAATGTTCTAAGTTTAACAAAGTTAAACTAAGAAAATTCACAACACCTCTAACACCAATTGAAAAATTGGAATAAGGAATGAAGTTATAAACTTCATTTTCTATGTACATACTTAAAACTTGAAAGAGATTCCGAAAGTAGGTTCCGGAAATATGGATCCTGAAATTGAAACTTAACTAAAGATTACAATATGAGATTCTAACATAAAGCATATAGAATCTAAATGAACCAGAGTACAAGTAAGGACGTATAAGAAAGTTATAATTTCCTTAAAATACAATATGCAACGGAAACAAATAGGCATTAAAACTAAAAATTACAAGATATAAGTCTTTTAACCTAATGAGAAGGGTATCCAACAACCTTGGATAATGGTCCCTTGATTTATACTTTCAAGCAAGTCTGTCATACCCACACTAGGGTAAGCCCTCGATACGAAGATCGGAATCTCTATCTTTCTATCCCTGGAAACCCTCAACTTCAAGGTAGTTGGACCCTCTATCTTTCTCAGCAAGGATGCCCTCGAACATTAAGGTAGTCGGCACCTCTGTCTTCCTTTCCTCGGAAGTCCTCGAATGTAATCACCAACATTCGGAGTCTCACGAAGCTTGAGAGTGAATAAGAGCCTCTCTCTCTAGAAATAACTTCAAGAATGTAATCACATGAGTCTATGATCAGTATCGAACTCTTTCAAATGAGGTCCTATTTATAGGCAAGGTCGGATCCCTCCTCCAACGGTCATATCTTCCTTAAAAATCAGAGGGACCTGTACACGTGTCACTTAGCCAACGGTTAGTTTATAATGGAATAGACGACATCATTTTATAACAAATCAAGTGTAACAGGATGTACGACCTCGTTTTAAGTCTAACTCAAAAGTTCAGAGTGAAGGATCGGAGTGTAAGAAAAATATCAAAGAGTAGAAAAATTATAAAAGTGTAAGCAAAGTGAAATTTCAGAGTCTAACCAAAAATAATATTCAGAGTCTAAATAAATTCGGAGTGTATAAAGCAAAGATGATCAAATTCTGTTTAATATGTGAATTCAGAATGAGAATTTGGAATGAGAATTCATCATCAGAATTCGTAATGAGAATTCGTAATCAGGATTTGTCATTAGATTTCGGTGTCGATCTTCATGAGATTTCGTATCTAGAATTTGGAGTGGAACTTGATTAGAGTCCGTATCCAGAATTCGGAGTGGAACATCATTACAGTTCTCATCCAGAATTCGGACCCTAAAACAGAATGCTTCACATCAATGTTTTTAACGATTTCAAGAATATAGAAATGAATCAGATTCTTATACTTAAGAAATATATGGATATAGATAATGAAAATATGATAAGGATAATTTTTATTATAAAATATATTTCCCTTATAAAAAGCGATTTTCTTTATAAAAGCGATTTTCCTTATAAAAGCAATTTTCTTTATAAAATCAATTTTCCTTATAAAAGTGATTTTCCATATAAAAGAAATTTTCCATAAAGATAAGGTGTTTGTGATTTTTAAAACAAGAAGGAAGGGAAAAGTCATAAGGAAAACCTTATTAACTCAACAATCTCCCCCTTTTTGGAAAGCACAAACATCCTTATGAAAAACAAAGACTTAGGAAAAAAACATTGAGGCTTATCTCCCTTTTCTTATGGATGTTGATGAATACGGCTAACTCCCCCTTAGGCTTTGAAACTCTAAGGATCGTATTCTAGATTTCCAGAATAGTTTTCCATGAAGAATAAGAATGTCTTATTTAATGAAAAGCTCCCCATTAGGTAAACTCTATTAGAGTTCTGTTTTCATTCTCACCCTTTATTAGGGTTCTTTTTCCTTTTCCCCCTTTGTTAGGGTTCTTTTTCCTTCTCCCCCTTTGTGATTTTCAAAAAGAATTCGAGGGAATGGAAAATATAACAATGTACCTAAAAAATTAGTAACAACAACAAAAGAGACGAGCAAGAAAGATTTTCATTAGGTTTGAAAGATCAAAAACAAGGAGGCTAAGATTCAACAAAAGATAGGATTTGTCTATTTTGGATATCTTTCCTTCGACATAAGACCCTTAAGAATAGTCTTTATTTTCTTCATGTCTTTATGGTCTTCTTCGGCTTGCTTCTCTAACACAACTATTCTTGCACTTTGAGCTTCAAGATTTTCATCTTGGGCTTCATACTTTTCATCCTGAGCTTTCAAAACTTGTTCTTGCTTTAACAACTTCTCTTCAATCTCAATCTGATGATCCCTTTCATTCCTCCAGCTTTGAGCAACAAAATTCATCTTCCCATTCAGATCTATGTCTTATTGAATCCGGAAATTCTTTTCAGCTGTCAAATTTTCATCAAAGGAAGAAGTAATATCATTTAGCTTGATGTCTTATGTCTCAAATTAATCTTTAACATTATCTTGGAATTCATCCAAGAGCCTCATCGCTTCTATAGTTTTCTTCGACCAACTAGTAATTTTCTTACAAGACATTTTGTGGGCTTCATAGCCGATAAAAAAAGATTTGAGCTGAGCCTCCATCTCTACACATTTATCCATAACCATGGATATGGAGTCTTTTTTCTGATTCAAATTATGTTGGAGCATCTGGAATATTGAATCAATACTTGAGAAGGTTGGAATACAACCCACCAACTTCATTAAAGACTGAACAACAAAGTCATTTCCCAACGAAGAGGACTCCAAATCCGAGACTTTTCTTGGAGAATTTTCTTCTTCAAATTGCTCATCCTTCTTCTGAGAAGAATCACCAACTTCCCTACTCATTACAGCCACTGAGCTCGGGGTATCGACAACAAGTTGCTTTCCCTTGTCCTTTTTCGGAATGGATTCCTGTTCTGGGGTTTTCTATTCACTATCAGACACTTGAACAACATTTTCTTCATCGTCAATATCTTTTTGAGCACCATCCTCTACATTCTCTATTTGAGAAATATCATGTTGAAGATGTTCTTCCTCTTCATTATAAGCTACTTCTTATTCTCCTTTCTCCTCATCCCTCTCTGGAGTGACTATCTTAGAGGACTCATCTTCTGAAGTTCAGAGAGAAAAATGTTCTGAAGGTGTCTCCTTATAATCTTCTACTATCTTCATTAGATCTCCGGTCTCACCACTACCTTCAGCAGCTTCTTCATACTCTTCCGCTTGCTCAAACTGCTCATCTTCCTCAACATGATTAGCTTTTACCTTTTCCAGAGTGACATAGTTTCTTCTTGGAGTCTCAGGTAGAGATTCCAAAGAGAAAGATCTCGGGAGTGGAATATTTTCGGAGGCCATCTCATTAAACTTAAATAAAGTCTGAACCACCTCAGCTTCAGAAATCTTCTTCTTAAGCTTCTTTTGTTTCAATTGATTTTCTAGTTCAACCGCCATATTTTCCTTCAAGTCCTTAGCCTCCGCAGGGTCCAAGCCAAACTGAGGATCCCCTTGCACTCTCTTCTCTTTGATTTCCCTCCACATAGAAACTACCTCATCAGGGTAAGATTTCTTCTTTTTCGGTTTTGGAGGTGTAGAATGAACTTTCTTATATTTAAGATTCTCTGCTTCAACATCAATTTCTTTCAACATTCTTTTCTTCACTGTCTTAGAAGATTCTGGTTCAGCAACTTTCAGAACCGCTTCTTCTTGAACTAGAAAATCAAAGAACTCACCAGTCTTCTTGTTGAAAGCAACGTTCATCCTCTTAAGGGTATCATCACTCACCCACATAATTTTGTAAACTCTTGGTTTAGACATTCAAGCCTCCTTGAAAGACTCAAGGCATCGAACTATTAACTTCGAGATTATTGCTGGATACATTACGATTTGAGCTCTCAGATTCCCTTTCTTAACTTTCTCAATGGTAATAAGAATGTGTCTCATCAGATTAAACTTCCTTAGATTTATCAGAAAATATAGAATAAATATCTCACTATTCTTTAAACTGTCTTTGTCACCCTTTCTCTGTACGATAAAGCCTTATACCCATAATTCTAGAATCCGAAAATTCATAGATAGACTAGCAATCTTCGGAGCCTTGTCATCTGATAGTCTGAGAGTCTTCAATGCCTTTTCCTTGTTGAAAATTTCCTTTGAATCCGTCAAACCATGAGTGATGAACTCAGATTCTCCTTCATTTGTCAGCCCTACCAAGATGGCTTCATTGGTATAAGAAAGCTTATAAGTCTTTCCATAAGACATAAATGACAACTTCTCCCTACCATCTTCCTTAAAGAAGGAAACTATCTCATAGAACTCTAAAAGAAACTCCGAATATACTTCATCATGATTCTTGGGCTTAGACACAACAACATCTTCCCACACGTTAAGCTTTATAGTCTTGGATATAAGAGAATCATAATTGTTAAATAAATCAGGATGAACCATCCTTTCTCTATATACTAACCACTGAGAAATCGTCTTAGAGGTTGACAGGTCTTGAGAAGCTATTTACACAAACATTCGAATCTGAAGACTTCTGGGAAGATTGGAACGGAGATTTCTAAAGATCGGAACGGATTTAAAACGGAGATGCAGAGCTTCGGGACGCTGGAGCTTGAAAAAATGATGTGGGACGACCATTTGGGGTCCCCTTTAAATAGGCAATGATATAATGGTTCATCTTCCTCGGTTGATCGAATGGTTGTAAAAAACTGAGATCAGATCTGACGGTTGACAACCAATTCTCAAGAAAACATGAATCCGATCTTTTGAGGTTTTTATTCAATCAAATATTTAAGGAAACTAGAATCCAAAAACAAAATATAATAAAACAGCAGCTAGTAAAGTATGATTACAAAAACAAGAGTAAAGAAATCACACCTTTCAGATTGGCTTAGGAGTATTATTCATAATGGGTAATATTCTTCTTGAAGAAAAATTAACTACGAAAAATCATTACTACGAAAATACATAGTTCGCAAAACTCACTATGAAAAACAAACTCAGTACGGAAAACCTGGTATGAAAATATGAATAAAAAAACATTATAAGAATTTCAGTACAAAATTTTCATTACAATAATTTCAGTATGAGAATGTCATTACGAATGTCTCAATATGGAAATATCATTATGAAAGTCTCAGAATGAAAGCCTCATTCCGAACATTTCAGTACCAAAAAAATTATATAAACTCATTAAAAAAATTAAGAAAATAACAAACATATGTACTTCCCCTATGAAAAAGAGTTTATTGCTGTAAAGAGATTTTTTTTCAACAGAAACTTAATAAGTAATGATTACCTTACGGTTATCATTCCTAACTTCTGTTTAATGTATTCAAATCTAGCAGAAGGCAAAGATTTTGTGAAAATATCAGCAAGTTGATCTTGTGTTCCAATAAACAATAGAATAATATCTCCTTCCGTTTTGATAATCTTTTCAAAATAGCTTTTTTTACCATTCATGTACCGGGAACATCTACTATCCATGTACCATGTTTTGGTGTTGGTACTCTCTTTATTTTCCTATAATCAAGAAAAGAATTAAGCTTTAGGAATCCAAACTTGTTTGGATCCAAGATTTCCATATAACAAAATTTTATGTACCGACATCTTCTTAGAGAAATATCTTTGTAAAATCCTAGAGATTGGGTTTTTTTAAGAAACAATTCTTTTCCCAATGACCACCACATTGACACTTTTTACAAAATGGGGCACTTTGAGGAACAAAGTAATTGTTACTAAAAATTGGTTTTGCATGGGTATAACCAAATCTGGATTTATTTCTTAAAGGTCGTATTTGGGAATACATTTTATCAAAATTTTCCTTACCATGGGTAAAGCTTGATAAACACTTCTTTAAGGAAAAAATTTCAGACTTGAGATTTATAACCATGTTTTTATCTTCAAAATCATTATATTTAGAACTAGAGCTAGGCTCAAAAACATTTTTCTTAGAAATTACTTTTTCTAACTCTTTAGAAAGTTTTTTCTTCTCAAAACATACATCCTCAAGTTTTTTTGAAATATTTATAAAATAAGCATTTGTCCTATCATGTTCTTTAGAATGATCTAATATCTCTTTCGTAAGAATAGAATTACTAGAGTTTTCCTTATCAAGTTTCTTATTGAGTTTAGATTTCTCAATCTCAATAAGTTCAGCAAAGCTATAAACTTAGTCATAGGTAGGTGACGTATTTTGTTCATCAGAAGAGGATTATTCATCTGAGGAGTTATAATACTTACTATCATTAAAATTTAAAGATACATTGGTCAATGATTCAGCATTTCATACATTAGCCATACAACAATGATTGTCAATAGGTATTCTGGCTATAAGACCAAGATTCTTCTTTCCTGAAAATTCATAATCAGAAGATTTATCTGACGAGTCACCACCACTGGCACTCCAGGTATCATTTTCTTTCAGAACATTCTTAGCTTTGGATTTATAATACTTCTTTCTATTCCTGTCTGAATGCCTTTCTTTCCTTTCTTTCTTTTTGAGTAGAGGGAAAACTGGTCTAATATGTCCAGCTCTCTTACATTCATAACACATGACTTATCCATCTTTCCAATCTTTCCTTTCCTTTTTCTTATAATTAGATTGGAAACTTCTTTGGCCAGCTATCTTCTTCATCCTTTGAGCAAGATTTTCTAACTCATTTTCAGAGACTTCACTCTCACTAGATTCAGATTGAAAATAACTATCTTAGACTTGGATCTGGTTACTCTCTCTGGAGTCTTAGCATCCATATGATTTAATGTTGTTGTAAAAGAAATAGTGCCATTCCCATTATTCTTTTTTATGTTGTCATCATCTCACTTCATTCTGGTTTCATGTTGGAGAAGAGTTCCAAATAACTCATCAAGATAAATTTGAGTGACCTTCTTGTTCTCATCTATAACTGTTCTCTTGGATTCCCACTCATTGGGCATAATATCAATTATCTTCTCCACATGTGAATCATCATCTAACCCTCTCTCTCCCATAGACTGTAAACTATTGACTATAGTCATAAATCTCGGTTGAACTTTACAAATTGGTTCACCATAAGGAAAATTGAAGCCATGGTATTCAGCTCTAAGCATAGCTCTTCTAGTCTCAATAACATTAGAAGTTCCAAAGTGTGTAACTTCTAACTTCTTCCAGATACAATTAGCTGATTCACAAGATGAAATTTGGCTATATTTATTTATTTTCATTGAACAAAGTAAGGTATTGCGTACCTTATAATTGAGTTGATACTCTAGCTTTTCCTGTTTAGTGAAAGTTCTAACTTCATTATCAGGAATTTTATAATCTCCAGTAAGCATAACAAAGATGTCCACTCCAGTATTGATAATAAAATTCTTCATTCGATCTCTCTAGTACTCATAGTCATTACCATCAAAGATTGGTGGTCTTGTAGGATTTAGATTATCAATGGAACCAAAATTGACTCCTGCCATACTTAAAATAACTTTCGGCATACAAACTTGTTAGTAGAAAAAGATTGTAATCACAAAGTTCGGAATGAAATTGTTCGGAATGATACAGTTCGGAATGATAACGTTCGGAATGACAAAGAAATTTCTAAGAAAGTATGAAAAATAAAGGAAAATGAACAAGAAAAACTTATACGTGAGTATAAGTATTTCAGAGACCTTCTCTGATACCAATTGTAGGATCGAAATAATGATGTAGATGCTCAATATACAAGAGGGGGTGAATTGTATACATTAAAAATTTCCTTTGGAAACTTTAAAGTTGATTACGAATAACTATGTTTTCCTTAGATAGGGTAGGTTATATGTTTAACAAAGTAATACTATGAAAATTCACAACACCTCTAACACAAATTGAAAAATAGAAATAAGGAATGATGTTATAAACATCAAGTTCTATGTACATTCTTAAAACTACAAAGAGATTCCAAAATTAAGTTCCAGAAATATGGATCCGGAAATTGAAACTTAACTAAAGATTTAAATATGAGATTCTACCTTAAAGCGTATAGAATCTAAATGAACTAGTGTACAATTAAGGAACTATAAGAAAGTTGTAATTTCCTTACAATACAATATGCAACAGAAACAAACAGGTATAAAAACTACAAATAACAAGATATAAGTCTTTTAACCCAAAGAGAAGGGTATCCAACAACCTTGGATAAAGGTCCCTTGATTTATACTTTCAAGCAAGTCTGTCTTACCCACACTAGGGTAAGCCCTCGATACGAAGATCAGAATCTCTGTCTTGCTATCCCTGCAATCCCTCAACTTCAAGTTAGTTGGAACCTCTGTCTTCCCCAGCAAGGAAGCCCTCAATCTTTAAGGTAGTCGGCACCTCTGTCTTCCTATCCTCGGAAGTCCTCGAATGTAATCACAAACATTCTGAGTTACACGAAGCTTGAGAGTTAATAAGATCCTATCTCTTTCTAGAAATCACTTCAAGAATGTAATCACATGAGTCGAAGATCAATATCGAGCTCTTTCAAATGAGCTCCTATTTATAGGCAAGGTCGGCTCCCTCCTCCAACGGTCATATCTTCCTTAAAAATCGGAGGGACCTGTACACGTGTCACTTAGCCAACGATTAGTTTATAACGGAATAGAAGATATCTTTTTATAACAAAACAAGTGTAACAGGATGTACGACATCATTTTAAGTCTAAATCAAAAGTTAAGAGTGAAGGTTCGAAGTGTAAGAAAAATATCAAAGAGTAGAAAAATTATAAAAGTGTAAGCAAAGTGAATGTTTAGAGTCTAACCAAAAAAAATATTCGGAGTCTAAATAAATTCGGAGTGTATAAAGAAAGGATTATCAGATTCTGTTTAATAAGTGAATTCGGAATGAAAATTTGGAATGAGAATTCGTCATCAGAATTCGTAATGAGAATTCGTAATCAGGATTTGTCATTAGATTTCAGGGTCGAACATCATGAGAGTTCGTATCCAGAATTTGGTGTGTAACTTTATTAGAGTTCATATCCAGAATTAGGAGTGGAACATCATTACAGTTCTCGTCCAGAATTCGGAGCCTAAAACAGAATGCTTCACATCAATGTTTTAAACGATTCTGAGAATATTGAAATGAATCTGATTCTTCTACTTAAGAAATATATGGATATAGATAATGAAAATATGATACGGATAATTTTTTTTTTAAAATCGATTTTCCTTATAAAAGTGATTTTCCTTATAAAACCAATTTTCCCTATAAAAGAAAATTTCCTTATAAAAGCATTTTTCCTTATAAAAGCGATTTTCTTTATAAAATCAATTTTCCTTAAAGATAAGGTGTTTTTTATTTTCAAAACAAGAAGGAATGGAATAGTCATAAGGAAAAACATATTGACTCAACACTACCAGTGTGGCAGAGAGGGTCACAAGAGACTGTAGTGTCCACAAGACCCAGTGGAGTGTCGAGCATGCGGCAAGATGTTCCATCTACAGCGCTTTTGTAGGGCGTTTCTACCAGTGTCTAGTGAGAGGGGATCTGTGCAGAATCCGCATGAGGGAGCAGGACCAGTGGCTTTTTACCAGTCAGGGAACTGGAAGACGTCCGGGCGTGCAGGCAAAGATGGTGGTCGTGGCCGTGGTAGCCAGACACCAGGATCTCAGAGGCAGCAGGGCGGGACAGCTCAGGGTAGCCAGGCTGTGTCATAGGGCCACGACACTGGGCAGGCATATGCAATGCAACAAACCCAATAGGAGCAGGATCCCAGACTGTCAACAATCAGAGGTACTTCTCGAGTAGCTTCTGTCTTGTCTTCAGTACTTTTTTGATACGGGTGATATGCATAGTTTCATATCTATACCCGTTGTTGAGATCCTTGGGCTCGGTCTTTCTTCTTCTTCTGATATCATGACGCTAGACACTCTGTTAGGGACTAGAACGGCTAGTGTGCATCAGTGAAAGGGGTGATCCCTTGAGGTTGGTGGGTGTCACTTCCTTTGGGACCTCTATGTCTTAGAGATGACGAGTTATGACGTGATTCTAGGGATGGATTGTTTGGTTCCCTTCTGTGCTTTTCTAGACTGCTATCGTCGCAAGGTGCGTTTCACGTCACCAGAGGGTGGAGTGTTTTTATACAAGGGATAATGGGATGTCCATGTGATTTGTGCTGGACCAGAGAATCATAAATGAGGTGGAGTCATAGCCCAGATTGTGAGCTTATATCTGGATGACCAGGGGACGTGTCAGATGGATTTCCCTCCAGTTGTCGATTGTTTCAGGGACATCTTCTCGGATGACTTTTCAGGTCTACCTCCGGCATGTGAGGTGGATTTCTCTATCGATCTAGTGCCAGGAGCAGCACCGGTGTCCATTCCTAATTATAGGATGGCCACGCCTGAGTTGTAGGAGCTCAAGAGGCAGTTAGAGGAGCTACAAGCGAAGGGTTTTATCTGACCCAGTACTTCTCATTGGGGTTCTCTGGTCCTTTTTGTGAAGAAGGCGGATGGTACCCTTAGTCTTTTCGTGGATTATCGGAAGTTGAACCAGTTGACAGTTATGAACCGATATCCCTTACTGAGGATAGATGATCTGTTTGATCAGCTTCGTCGAGCACGATTGTTCTCGAAGACTGACTTGATATCCGGATATCATCATCTACGTGTTAGACCATCTGATATACCTCTCACAGCTTTCAGGAGTAGGTATTGTCTATATGAGTATACAGTTATGCCGTTCGTACTGACGAACATGCCAGCAGTTTTCATGGCCCAGATGAATCGTGTGTTCCATTCGTATCTTGATTCTTTTGTGGTAGTATTCATGGACGACATCTTGGTGTATTCTCACACTCGACACGACCATGCCAACCATCTTGAGATCGTATTGAGCACACTGAGATATCATCGGCTATATTCTAAGCTCGCAAAGTTCCACTTTTGGATGGACCAGATTCACTTCCTGGGTCACATTATCTCAGAGGAAGGAGTTGCAGTAAAGCCAGAGAAGGTGAGAGCAGTAGTTTCGTTGGAGCAGCCTAAGAACATGTTTGAGATACGGAGTTTCTTAGGGCTGGATAGTTACTACAGACACTTTATACATGACTTCTCCCGCTTAGCAGCACCGTTGACAGTTCTGACTAAGAAGGGTGTGAAGTCCGTTTGGTCGAAATCTTGTGAGGCATCTTTTCAGGACCTGAAGGGAATGTTTCCATCAGCACTGATCCTCATACTCCCAGAGCAGGGGAAGAGCTATATAATTTACTGTGATGCATCAGGGATTGGGCCGGGATCCGTTTTTATGCAGGGCGACCGAGTTGTCGTGTATGGGTCTCAGCAGTTGAGGCCACATGAGAGGAATTACCCGACGCATAATCTCGAGTTGGTTGCAGTTGTGCATGAGTTGCGATGTTGGAGACATTATCTGTTGGGGGAGCATTTTGTTGTTTTTACCTACCTCAAAAGCCTCATGTATATATTTACTCAGCGTGACCTGAATATAGGCAGAGAAGGTGGGTCGAGTACCTACAGTCCTTCTATTTTGAGCTTGCCTATACACCTGGTAATGGTAATGCAATAGCTGATGCACTAAGCAGGAAGACTCAGATACAGGAAGTGCAGGAGGCCAGTGGTGAGTGGCAGCTTATGGCTTTGTTCTCTGATATGAATCTGGAGGTGCATGACAGTCAGGGGCAGAATTATCTTTCCTCGTTAGCTGTGACTTCTACCCTCCTGGATAGAGTGAGGATGAGGCAGCTATCTGATTCAGAAGGCCTACTTCTACGGGAGTCGGTGGAAAGTGAGGACCCTCCTCCTAGTTGGACCATATGCCAAGATGAGGTTTTTCATTTCCATGGACGAGTATGGGTTACAGGGGATATACGCGAGGATCTGATGTGGGAGTTTCATGCTTCAGCTTGGGCAGTTCATCCTGAGGTTACCAAGATGTACCAATACTTGAGACGTCAGTACTGGTGGTCGGGTATGAAGAGAGAGATAGGTGGGTTTGTTACGAGATGTTCCACCAGTCAGCAGGTGAAGGCAGAGAATCAGAGACTAGCTGGACTATTACAACAGTTAAACATTCCAGATTGGAAATGGGATGATGTCGCAATGGATTTCGTGATGGGGTTACCGTGGTCACCTCATGGCAATGACGTCGTGGGGTTGTTGTGGACAGACTCACGAAGGTAGCCCACTTTTTGCCGATCATGGAGACCTTCGGTGTGGACGAGCTCAGAAGGCTGTATATCTGAGAGATTGTACGTCTTAATGGGGTTCATCATTCTATAGTTTTAGATAGGGACGACCGCTTCACGTCTCATTTCTGGCAGAGTTTTCAGAGGGCACTAGGTACTCAGGTGCTTCTGAGCACATCATACCACCCTCAGACAGATGGACAGTTAGAGCGGACAATACAAGTGCTATAGTACATGCTGCGCGCAGGCGTCTTAGTCTTTGGGGGGCTCTTGGAAAGAACATATACCCTTAGCTGAGTTTTCCTATAACAATAGTTTTCAGGAAACTATTAGGATGGAACCATACGAGGCATTATATGGTAGTCCATGCCGATCACCTTTGTTCTGGTTAGAGGAAGGTGAGGAAGCTTTACTGGGGCCACAGCTCGTGCAGGAGACATCTGACTAGGTCCAGTTGATTCAGGACTGGATGGCTACTGCGCAGTCTCGTCAGAAGTCTTATGCTGATCGCCGCAGACGACCTTTGGAGTTCGTGGTCGGGGATCTGGTTTTTCTACATGTTTCACCGAGGCTGGGACACAAGCAGTTCAGGAGACATGGTAAGCATTCACCTAGGTATGTGGGGCCATTATATATTCTGGAGAGAGTCGGTCTGGTTTCCTATCGGTTGGAGTTACTGCAGCGGTACCGAGCCATGCACGACATCTTCCATGTGTCTCAGTTGCGTCACTACCATTCAGACCCGTCTCACACCTTTCAGCCAGATGAGTTTGAGCTTCAGCATGATGCGTCCTTTGAGGAGCATCTGATCCGTATCGTTAACAGGGGCACAAATGTTCTCCGAGGCCGGTCAATTCCTCTCGTACGGGTGTTATGGCACCATGGCCGAGTGCAGGATGAGACATGGGACCGGGAGGCCGACGTACGTGCTCAGTGGCCAGAGCTATTCTGAGATTTATCTTCGCCGCCCTTTGAAGGGATATTCGGGGACGAATTGCTATAAGGGGGGATGTTTGTAAGAACCCGGTTATTATTTTTGAGGTACGAGCTTCTTCTTTTTCATTTTCCTTATGTGTTTTTGAGAAAATATGGAAAATGGTGGAAAATGCTAAATTTTGAAACTACACGTTGTGTACTTTGTCCACACGTCGTGTACTTTTGGCCGTGTTGGGATGAGTACATGGGGCGTTTTTCCTTGTCGGCGACGAGGGGTGTAGTAACCGACTACACGTCATGTAGTGGTACCTTACACATTGTGTAGTCAGTCAGTAGGCTCGAATAGTAAGGCGGTAGGGTCGCCGCTAGCTGGGCGATAGTACACATCGTGTACTCAATAGTACATTTCGTGTACTTAGGTCAACGGGTGAACAGTGTGGCGGTTCTGCCAAATGAACAGTAAAATGAAATAAGTACACGCCGTGTAATCAGAAGTACCCACCGTGTACTTTTTTCGGCTTAAAATAGGCAGTAGCCTCCTCATTTTGTAGAGGAGGTATTTTGGCCATTTTTGAGCCAAGTAGGATTGCCGAACCTTTGAAGATCCACCGAGTGTTCATCTGGAATCCGATTCAGCTTCAGAAGATCTCGTTAGAACCGTACGGGTATGACCTCTCCTCTCCCGGTACTGTTTATACCAATTATTTCCCGAGGAGAAGTTATTTACGTTTTAATGGGTTTTGTTCTTCATCAGATCTACAACGTTCTTGGGCGTTTCTGGATTCGGCGTTCGGGTATATCGTTCGTTGGCGTATAAGGTAGGTGGCTTTGTGTTTATTTTTCAACCGTCGTGTGTTTTTTTGTGCGTTTTTATGCCATGAACCCATGTTGGGGTGTCATGTGGCTAAGGTCATTGCTATATTTAATGACTAGAATTGCATATGTGATTAAATTGTGATAATAGAATGCTGGCTGGGATCATTGCGTGGATCCGGAACCACCGCAGGGGTATGTTTCACTATTTAGCTGTTTGGCCAGGATACCCGAGGGTATGCCTTTAATGTAGTAATTGTAGAATTTCCTTGATAGGAATTGCTTGTTTACTGCATTTTGATATGTTGGTCATGGACCGATAACCTGTTTAGGCTGAGGGCGTTGTTGTTATTAGCTTGTGGGCATTGCACTGTTTAGCCTGAGGGCAGTAGTTACTTCGGCCTGAGGGAAACTTCTTCCGTGCCTGAGAGCAATAGACTCTGTGCCTGAGGGCGACAATACCTATGTCTGAGGGTAGAATTATGTTACTCCTGCGGGAAATTACCTACGGTTTGGGTTCTTCTTACCTGAGGGTAAGGTTTTCTTGTCTGAGAACGTGGACTGTTTACATAGAAATGCACTGTGGTGATTACATGTATTAAATGGATTAAATGAATATTAAAAATGGACATATCACTAATAGTTGTTACTTTTGAGTACTTCTTGCATTATTTCATTTTTCTGCTACACACTATCGTTGCATGCTTACACGCAGTTGGGAATGGGACTTTGGTGGGTGGCTACTAAGATATATTTCTCACACCTTGTTTAGGTCACGCTTTTCGGCCCAAACTGATTACGTTTCTACAGGTGTGGATAGGGGCAAGAGTCCCTATACAGGCACTTGACTGATGCAGAGGAGTAGGAAGGCAACAGACAAAGCCTAGGCTCGTGATGCCACTTCTAGCTGTTTTGCTTTGTTTTACTGTACTATTCTTATGGTTGTATCGTATTGATGTATAACATGTTCTGGCTGTTTTCTTAGAACTTGAGACATGTAGCATCATCATTTATATATTGTTGGTAATATCCACAACTGTTGTGTATTTCAGTTGTGTATGGTTTAGTGCTTCTGTTGTTGGTGTATGTTTTATTTTGTATTCCGCTGCGCTACACTTTGACAAATGAGGGAATAACTTCCCCACTATCAGACATGGGCCCTCGCTGCTAGTCGACATACTCTGGAGTTTGGGGAAATACGCTTGAGGTCGCGTGGCGAACTACATTCGGGGCACCCGTTTCATGGCACCCGGGTCTAGGATGATACATTTTAAGCCTCTAACATTTTATTAGATAAATGTAAATACATTTAACAATCACGTATAATAATATTGTATTTAGTTTTGTTCAATACCTCTAATACAACAAGTATGAGTTAGCTACCATATAAAATAATAATATTATATTATTAGTGTGCAACACAAGATTTCAAAGAAACTCGTTGTTGCGTATCAGGTACCCTATAGAACATAGAAACCCCTTTAAAGTAAATTTAATATTTAATGCACAAATATTAATAAAAAGAGAATGAATTATTTCTTTATTTCCCAGGGATGTTACATCCTTCCCCCCTTTTGAAAATTGCGTCCCTGCAATTTTTATTCACTTAGAAAAATAAGTGGGGGTATTTATCCCTCATATAATTTTCATATTCCCGTGTTGCCTCTTCAATAATATGGTTTTTCCACAAAAAATTTCCTGGTGAATAACCTTATTCCGCAACACTTGCTCTCTACGGTCAAGAATCTGGACTGGTTGTTCTTCATAATAGAGATTCTCTTCCAACTGAACTACCTCTAGGATCAAAACATGAGATGGATCTGGTATATACATTCTCAACATCGAAAAATGGAAAACATTGTATTCCTGGGAAAAACCTGGAGGTAATGCCACTCTATATGAAACTGATCCATCTTTCTCTAGAATTTCATAAGGTCCAATAAACCTCGGACTCGACTTTCCCTTCTTACCAAAACTCATCACACTTTTCAATGGAGAAAATTTGATAAAGACATAATCACCTACCCCAAAAAAAGATCCTTCCTCCTGTTATGTGCATAACTTTTCTGTCTGCTCCGAGCTGTTATCATGTTCTTCTGAATCAACTATACTTCTCTGCCATCTCTTTTACCAATTCTGGTCCCATCAGCTTCCTTTCACCTACTTTATCCCAAAAAGATAGAGTTCAACAATTCTTTCCATATAATGAATCAAATGGAGCCATTTTTATACTGCAATGAAAACTTTTTTATATGAAAATTCAACCAAAGAACGGTGTTGGTCCCAACTTCCCTGATAATCCAATGAACAATCACATAGAATATCCTCCAAGGTCTAAATTTTTCGTTCTGATTTCCTATATGATTGAGGATGAAAAGATGTACTAAAATTTAATTCAGTACCCAATGACTTTTGAAGGCCTTTACAAAATTTTGAAGTAAACCTAGGATCACGATCAGATACAACGGAGAGGGGAACTCCATGAAAACTGAATGTCTCTTTAACATAAAATTGATCAAGTTGATCTAGAGACATTGTATCTCGAATAGGAAGGAAATGAGCAGATTTAGTCAATCAATCAACTATAACCCATATTGAATTATTACCTCAATATGTATTTGGTAATCCCACAATGAAGTCCATGGATATATTTTCCCATTTCCACTCTGGCACGGGTAGAGGATGAAACATCCCTTTCAGTAACTACTACTCTTCTTTAACCTGCTGACAAGTCAAACACTTCATAGTAAAATCAGCAATATCTCTTTTCATTCCATCCCACCAGTAATACTCTTGAAGATCTCTGTACATCGTAGTACTACCAGGATGAACTGAAAATAGAGAACTATAAGCTTCACAAAACAACTCATTCTTCAACTGTGAATCACAAGTACACATAATTTCTTTCCAAATCTCAATACACAATCATTTTCAATGTAAATTTCAGGCAACTTACCCTTCTGAACCAACTCTACCTTTTTATGCAACTCACTATTTTCATTATGTGCTTGCTTTAATATGTTAGATAGAGATGATCTCACTGACACCTAAAACAAAATAGAATAGTTTCCTGCACCAACAACTTCAATGACAAATTTTATCAAATCAAAAACCAAAATATCTCATTCAAAATGTAGCATGGCCATTGAGACATTTTTTATCGACTAAAAGAATCAACCACTTTATATTCTTTACCCAGATGGTAATGGATCGTGCAATAATAATCCTTGATTAATTCCAGCCATATCCTCTATCTCATTTTTAATTCTTTCTGAGTGAATATATACTTTAAAATTTTGTGGTAAGTATATATTTTACATTTTACTCCACAAAAATGATGCCTCTAAATTTTTAGAGAAATAACAACAGCAGCTAATTCCAAAACATGTGTAGGGTAATTTAACTCATGAGGTTTCAACTGACGTGAAACATAAGAAATTACCTGATCATTCTGCATTACGATGCAGCCAAGTCCATTCAACAAAGCATCACTGTAGATAATAAACTCACCATTTCTTGATGGTAGTGCCAAAACTGGAGCATTCACCAATCTTCTTTTCAATTCATGATATCAATCATCACATTCTTTTGTCAAAATAAACCTAACACCATTTCGAGTTAACTTATTCATTGGACTAGATAACCGTGAAAAATATTCAACAAACCTCCAGTAATAACCTACCAAACCAAGAAAACTAAAAATCTCGGTTATATTTGTGGGTCTTTTCCATTCTTCAACAACTTTTGTTTTTTCAGGATCAACAATTATGCCATTTTTTGAAACAATGTGACCATGGAAAGAAATTTGTTGTAACCAAAACTCACACTTTCTGAATTTTCCATAAAGTTTCTTTTATTTTATGGTTTGCAAGACAACCCTTAAATTAATTTCTTGTTCCTATTTACATTTGGAATAAACAAAAATATCATCAATAAACACAACTAAATACTTATCCAATAACACACGGAAAATTCTATTCATAAGATCCATGAATACAACAGCTGCATTGGTTAACCCAAAAGGCATAACTACAAATTTATAATGGCCTTATCTAGTATGAAATGCGGTCTTCAGAATGTATTCTTCCTTTACATTCAACTGATGGTACCTTGACCTCAAATCAATCTTTGAAAAATAATGAGCTCCCTAGACCTGATCAAACAAATTCTCGATATGAGGAAAAGGATACTTATTCTTAATAGTGATTTTATTCAGTTCTCCACAATCAATGAAAAGTCTCATGGAACCATATTTCTTTTTAATAAACAATATAAGATCATCCCATAGTGATGTTCTAGGATGATTCAAACCTTTATCTAATAACTCCTGCAATTTCTTCTTTAACTCTAAAAGTTAAATTTGATCTATTCAATAAGGGGGTTTTGAAATTGGATTAGCATCAATAACTAAGTCAACAATAAATTCAACTTCTCGATAAAGTATTATACCAGGCAACTAATCAGGAAAAACATCAAGGTACTTATTTACCACTGGCACATCATTAATCTCAACACTTTCTCTATTTTTAACAATATGTGAAAGTTAGCATTCATTTACATCTTTTATAAGTTTCTCAACATTCTAATATGTTATCAAAATCAAGGATTCATTCTTGTACACAATCTGTAAATATTTATGAAAAGAGACATCTTTATATCTGCAGTCAATCATAGCATGATAAACATAAAGCAAATCAAATCCCGGTATAATATAAAAATCTACTATAGGAAAAACAATAAGGTTTGTAGGTAGATTCTTTCCACACACAATGACATGAATTTTCTTACGTTTTCTTTTTGTCCCAATATTTCCTCAAGGTGTTTCTAATATATGTTCTATATTCATATCTTGAGATGGAATTCCGAATTTAATAGAAAAATTCTCAGAAATGAAAGAGTGTGTAGACATGAATCAAACAACAAATTGGCAAAATCTGAACAAACAAACAATGTATATGATACAACTTCACTTGATGGCCCAACATCTGCTAAAGTAGTTGCAACGGATTTCACAACCCCTTTATGATTTTCTTCTGGATACTTTCATTTATTTGGGATCTTTGGTGGAAACTCATTTGCATAATGACCCATTTAATTTCACTTAAAACATCTTACTCATGGCTTTTTATTTCCTTATTGATCATTATCCTTACAGTTATGAGCAATATGACTAGACTTATCACACCAGAAGCACTTTCTAGACTTTGATATACGTTCTCCGTGATGATTTTTACCACACATCTCACAAGATGGATATTTATTTATCTTACTTACAGGATTCTTTGATGAATTATTCCCCTTTTCCTGCCAACTGGTCCTCTTATTATGTTGTTTTCCAAAGAACACTTGATCATCTGCAAACTCCATTTCCACATTCTCCGCACATCGAACAAGTTTTTCATAACTTTTGAACTCACAACATACTAATGCTCTTCGATATCATGGATTCAGGCTTGAGTAAAATCGATTTATCTTACTATAAAGATATCAGATGAAATTTGAAGCATACCATGCCAGTCGAGTGAATTTTGCTTCATAAGGAGCCACTGAGTCATCCTCCTGCCTCAATTCCAAGAATTGTTTTTTCATCCTAAGACGAACCACCATAGGAAAATAATTCTCAAGGAACATAGCTTTGAAATCATCTGAATTGGGAGAATAAATCTCCTCATTATCCCTGATATTTTCCACCATCGACCACCACTGATCAGCTTCACCTTCAAAATGATAAACAACAATACTAAAATTTTGATGTTCTGAACACCCCATAACATTGAAAATATTATCCAGTGCATTAATCCACCCTTCAGCTAGCACAGGGTCAAATGATCCTCTGAATGATTGGGGATGTTGCCTCATGAAATGCTCCACTACTAACAAGTTCCTCTACAGTTGATCTGGCTGATCTCGTGCATAGATACCACCACCATTTATAGCTTGAGTCAATTGTGCCATCACTGCAAAAAACTGTTCAGTTCTAATTTCGACCATCTCAGGTTGTTGATTTGGAAGGTTGTATTTATCCTGATTTCACCCCAACATAGGTGCCATGTTTCCTCTACGGAAAACCATTCTAAACACAAAAATATCTTAGGCGATGCAACATGGTAATATAAAAATGCTATATCATTTCAATATTAACATAAATTACATTATGGATATTAATTTAACAATACCCTAACTCCTAAAGTTATCTAAGCTGACCTATGATACCAACTATAAGGACCCAACCTTAAAACATTACATAATCTTGAATTAAACGAATAATTCACATTGTAGATCTTTTCAGGTATAGATTTTTAGAGAATTAGGACATAAATATTACATTTCATTTCAAATACAAAGTATACACTTCTACACAATTTCAATTTTTTCATAAAATAAAAACTCTTGGAAAAAAGAGTCATGTCTAGTACTATGTTTAAGATTTCATGCCTTTTCCTTGATCCCATCCTTGACCATATTCCACATTATGTCCTATGAAAAAAATTTCAAAAACATGGGATGATCATAACAAGCTCAGTAAGGGATACACAATGAAGGAAAACTGTTAGTTTTTCAAAACAACAGGTAAACCATGAATAATTTATCAAAAGTAATAATTTTTACCCTTATGAAGTAGTAAATACACTTCACTGAATAAAATATTATTATTACCATATTGGAACAAAATTATTAACATAAAACCCATATAAAGAACACATAACATGTAATGGTAACTTGGGAAATAAACATACTTAAATGGAATAACCATATAGTCAACTTCCACACATATCACTAAATAGAATATCCATACAGCCAACATCCATTCCCAATGAATTGGAGGATATAATGTAACCACTCATCCTGGTATTCACGACACCACTTGTCAATTGGTTTATCACTTAACCACCTGTCATGTGTCCAAGTACCATTATAAAATCATAATATATAAAACAAATAAAAAGGAAAGAAAGAATTTCCACATTTCAATCACAATATATCACTTAAATATATTGACATAATAAATCCATTATCAAAACCATTTTCAATAGCAAAATACATAATAGAATATATGGTATTTATTTTCTTTTAAAAACCTTACGACTTATTAAGGATGAAAAAGATCAAATAATACTCGAGGTGACGAAAAAGTTCATTGTCACCGCTTATGTTAAAAGAAACATTCCTTTTTGAAATTTAGTAAAACACTTCGTAGAAAAATATTCCATTTGAAATGTCAAGGGTGTTTAGATAGCGTATAAAAGAAAGTTGTGTATTAAAACCAAATATTCATCAATGAAAGGAGATTGAGACGAAGTCCATTACCTCATTTCTGACATGACTCAATCATTCATTAATCTATTGAATAATAAACTAATGTAAATTTTTGATTTCTTAATAACCTTTATAAAGCTTATAGTTATTACCATGTTATAAACATTACGTAATCATTTAAGTTAATAGCGTTCATTTTTTTGATATTTGGTACATGAGTAAAAAATGAACACCATATATTTACAAGTTTTCCATGTGGTCAATATTCCATTTTATACAGAATTATATTCATGATTTATATATCATATATATCATATATATCCTTAATAGGCATGTATTTATAATAGTACATAACATTTGGTGGTAAGAAATGAAGTGCACTGTTCATGGAGACGGTAAGTCGTACATATGCATGTACGCTACTTTCATTTCTATTTCTTATTTTAATGTAATTTAAACTTAATAATACATAGTTATATTATAATTATAGTATAATATCATATATAATATCATTATCTCTATCCTTTATATATCCTACATAAGGCATTAACGGGTCACATCACTTTGAGGGGGCGGTAGTCCGCACTTCCTCAAATGAGATTATCGTATTTACCCTCTATGGAAACCATAAAGGGGTTATATAAATGGAAAATATAGAAGACTAAATAAAAAATAAACATAATATATATCATATATAAATACAGTTCCATTTAATGGCCACCATGAGAGGCGATAAGAGGTAATTGAACAATCATCGTTTTGTGAGGCATTAGTTTTCCATCCACAGAAACATTATTTTCTTCGCCATTAGATGGAGGTGTTTGTAAGTGTAGTTCGAATAATTCTCATAAAAACATCATTGTATATTTAGTATACTGGTTTTGTTACAAAATAAAGAAATAAAAAGAGTTTATGGGTTGGAGAAGTAAAATAAAAGAAAACAATTTAAGAGAAACGGTTACCTTTAATTTGGGTAACTCCCTTTGGTTTGAACCAAAGGACTTCTTGAAGTGCCTTCTGGCCAAGTTAAGGCATCTAGGAGGAGTAGAGGGATTTAGGGAGCAAAATTGAGCAGATTTTGGATGAGCCAAAATGCTGTAGAGGTGTGACTAATTGGTTTGAAGTGGTCTCCTTTTATAAGGGAGAGGATGGGCTCTTTAGGAAAGTGTGAAAATATTATTTTATTATATAATGATATTCGGTTTTTAAAGGTCCAAAAATAATTATAGTCGAAGATATGATGACTCATGGTAGAAATATAATCATCCAATCAGAATTGGACTTGTTTTGTAAAATATTTTAATCAATATAATTTTATTTATTTAAATCATTTATTAATGAGGTAAAAACAACATCATTATTGTGTCATAAATAATTTAATTTATTTGAAGTCTAAAAATTATATAAAAAACCATGATGTAGGAAATATTTTTATATTTCCAATGAATATTTATAGTAAAAAATATTACTTATATATAACCATAAAAAAATTAATTACTAAATTTTTATGTTTTTGTCTATTTTGCCTTTATTTTAAATTAAGTAATCCAAATTGTCATTATCACTCCCAAGTGGCTCAATGGGGTCCCAAAAAAGGCCAAAAGATTAAAATGGTTGTTAATTACTCAACCAATAAGGTTTGTACAATTGTTATGGTAAATGTTGAATTATTATAATATTCTTTTTACCGTGAATTACCCTATTTACCTTTAACCGTGGTAAATAAAAGTCAAAAGATACTATTCACCAAAAATTATTTTCATCTTATCGAACAAAATTTTACATACTAATAACAACCATTTATGTCAATTTTTTAAAATTAAATTCACAAAAGTGGTAAAATTTCATTTAAATGAAAAAGTCAGTTTTTTTAACTACTTCTTAGTGGTTTCACTATTCATAAAAAATTGATGATTTTCCTAAAAAAACAAAAAATTCAGCTTATGATATACTTCATATTATGAATTCAAAAATGATGATTATTTTTCCAAATTCAAAACATAAAATTTTCATTAATAAATTTTAAAATTAATTCCCTTTGTTAAAACAAATAGCGTGTTTCTAAGAAACAACAACTATCAAAAGATCTACACTTGTTTATGTCCAATTTAAAAGTGAAATTAATTCCAATAACCAAAATTGGATTTAATGGTAATAATATATTCTAATTAAACTTTAAAACAAATTAAATAGATAATATAACCATATAAATAAATTATATTAAAACGCAATTTTGATTT
Source organism: Viscum album (assembly GCA_963277665.1). Lineage (NCBI taxonomy): Eukaryota > Viridiplantae > Streptophyta > Magnoliopsida > Santalales > Viscaceae > Viscum > Viscum album. The sequence continues at coordinate 1,013,440,586 of OY728152.1, read as the reverse complement.
AAATTACAATATTTATCACTATTCATTAAAAATAAACTTTATCAGAAAAATACCAAAAACTTACAGAAATAAATTTTGAAGTCCCTATTCTAAATAAGGACTTTATTTGGTCTAAGATATGTATTTATGTGACCAAAACTATATTTAAATAGGGTTCTCTAATAAAAGGCGGTAAATCGACCTTTTAATGTAAATTATGCTTAATATTAGATCCATTCACATTTTAAGTCTCTAGAATTTTATTGGGTAAATGTAAATACATTTAACAATCAGGTATAGTAATATTGTAGTTAGTTTTTTTCAATCCATCCAATACAACGGGTAGGAGATAACTACCATTTAAAATAATAATATTATATTATTAGTGTGCTACATAATATTTCAAGGAAACCCATTGTTGCGTATCGGGAACACTATCGAACATATAAACCCCTTTAAAGTAAAATAAATATTTAATTCACAAATATTAATAAAAAGAAAATGTATTATTTCTTTATTTCCCCAGGATGTTACAATTTTATTTGCATAACAATTCATAACTCCATCATGTGATTAATGAGTGATCGTGCAATGTGCATATGAATGTCGCATGATCATATAGGTTTTTTTCTAAATGATACCTGATTAAAATACACTTTGAAATATTAATTAGATGGTATAAAAAATATGGTATTATACAAGGGCTTTGATGGCATGAGAATCCTTGAATTCATTTCTCAAGATTGTTGGGGGGGAATTATAAGCCTCAACAACCATATTATTCAATAGTTTTAATAGAACGTGTCATGAAAATCATGGCTAGAGTTAGTGGAAGGATTTAATGTCATGTTTTTCATGAGATCCTATTATAGGTCATCCTAGGGGAATTGCATAGTTTTTAGTGATTGGGATACCACCCAATAATGACCACATTAATTGGATTATTTCCAATTAGTGGCTTCCTTCCAAATCATGATGTCATTCCAATAGGATTTCAAATTTTAATGGCTTACATATCCAATGGTCTTTGTGATATCAAGATGCCAATATAATGGATTTTTATGGCACGAGAATAATTTTTGTGGACCATATGTAAGACAAATATGACAATCTAGGGGGACCTAAAAGGTTTATAATGTCATGAAGATGTAATATAGTTGGGTCTAGTGGATCACGATATCACATCACATGATGTGTAGAACCTCAATAGGATCCTTACATTTTCCTTTTTTATTTCATTCATTATTTTACACAATCCGAGGTCTCATGAATTTTCAAGAGTGTTACTGAACATAAACATTCCCCTAATAATTTATGCATCACTTGAGATACAAAGAGTCATGTGGTTATCCACAAAAATTATATTGGATAAACCCTTACTCTTTTCTCTATATCCAAATGTAGATCATAGTACTGGCTGGACAAGTTTGAATCCTTTAGCTTAACTAGGTTTATATGTCTACAAGCACTCACATGATTAGGCTAACATATAACTAGGGAAATTTGGATTTATTGGAAGCTTCTTGGTGTGTTTCATGATATTTATGACTTTAATAGGCTACCAACTGTGGGATATTTTACCCAAATTTCCAATGTATTTTTTTGTAGATTGTCTATAATCCCCAAATAGATAAATCATGTGACTTGGGAGATCCCATTTGTCTATCTCCATGTGATTATTCAGAATGTAGACTTATTTACCAATATTATAAGGGGTTTTAAAAAGATATCCATGGAATATTCAATATGTTATTTTTTGTTCATGGATAATTCATATGACCTTATATAGGTCTCATGATCGCATGTCTCTTGGAGGCTTACATCATCCAAAAGTTCTGGAATCCTTTTCTTCCTTTTTTTTAAAAGGGAATGTAATTCCCTTATTCAGGTATTTATCCCTTTATGGATTCTCTGATTCTCATTTTCTGGGAATCAAATGTGATTTATATGATAATCATACACCCCATCGGATTTTATTTTTAACCTAATATACCTTGAAATATATGCTCTAAAAATCCACACATTCCATGCTCAATCAACTATAATCATTCCTTACAAACTATACTAATTTCATTATATTCAAATATAATGAAGAATCTATGATATAAAATTCCAAAAACCTCTTAGAATCAAAATTATATTATACCGTAATGAAATTATTCATTCATCCAAAAATTAGCTATACCGTTATCCCAAAAATTCAATTAACCAATAGTTTACAAGCTCCAAAAATAGTCATTTTTTATCATAATCCCAAAATAATATGAAATTTTAAATATATAAATTTAAATAATTTTCAATCCAATTTTTAAAAAAACAATATAACATACAACATCAATATCAAATGACCCTTTTTGAAATGTCAACATGATGTGTTTATTTGATGTTAGAGTTATCCATATCTCAATCAAGTATTCTCCAATAGTCATCTAAAAACATTATAATATAATTGATTTTAATGGACAGTAATACAATTTAATGTAATATCTAATATATTTAATTTAAAAATATTTAATAATAATCCTTTTATATTTCACATAGGTTTGAAATAAATTTATAATCTATTGTAATATCTGCAACACATATTACCCACTATTTTAAATAGAAAATAGTTTGAAGAAAATAACACTCCCACTACATTAAAGAAAACATATAAACTCAAAATTTTTATAATAATGAAAATATAATATGATTCTCAACCATTAAAGTATGCTTCATAACATAGTAATAAAAGATAGTAATTTCTATGTACATATCATTTTAACATCTTTTTTCAAATATTTTGTCAATAATATACTATAATAGATATTTTTATGGAAATATTAAGGAAATTTATAAGAACTTTTTTACATAAATAGTTATTCCATTATGTAATATTTTTTTTCAATATTGTACAATCAGAATAACTTTTGAATTTATTTTTTTATTCCGTGTTTATCCATTTTTAATTATCAATTAGGTTCCCATTCTAATTTATCTACCAACATTAATAAGCCCTTCATAATGGTTGAAAATGTAAATTTGATTAACCAATGTATTTCCCCAACATCTTTATCTATATCTTTTATCTATTGGGTCCCTTCATTAGGCATTAGTGAAATGATAGAGTCAATTCTCATCCCACTATTTTCTGGAAGATTTCATATTGGATCATCAGTACCATTCTCTCATCAATATTCTAGTATCTATATGGGGTATTATTACAATGATAATATATAAAATATATAAATTTCCTAAACATAATGTTCTTATTATATACAGGGATTTTTTTTATTATATTAACAGATGCCTTATTATACTAATACGTAAACATAATAGTTCTTCTTTTAGAAAAATAAATGTTACATTTATCAAAAACTATTATCTAATAAGATCATCATTTATTTATAAACAATTAATTTTTTGAATTGAATAATCCTAATCTCCAATTTTATATAAACCATTACATTGATATCCACTCTAACACTCTAGACCTATAACCCATGACTGTGTTCTCATATACTAATAAGAGAAATACATTCTTTGATACCGAATGTGAAATCATAGATATTTCCATAAAAAATTATAAAACCAATAATGATTAATGAATCTCTTACATATAAATTTTCTTGTTTGGTTCATATCATTGTCAATCTAGGTCACAAAATGAATTAAAGTATACATATTTATTTTTATCCGATATTTATTTTTTCTCTTTATCATTATATACTAACATATGTAATCCATAGTTTCTTCAAAGTATCATATAATGTATCTGAAATGTGATGTAAAATTTAAATATGACATATCATCAAATTTTCAGCATAACAATTGGAAATAGAATCATAAGATATGGTGATTTAAAATATAATTAATGTAAAATATAAAAATCATGTTATCATAGAATAATCATATAATAAATATAATTTTTGTAATAATTATACAATATAAACCCATAATGAACATGAAATTGAGGGCATGTTATATCAAATATAATAAATTAAAACATGGACAAGAATAATGAATATCACATTTTTTTGGATTTGAAAATTCTTGAAATAAAAAAAATGTTGTTGAGGACTTATGCTAATACACATTACATGAATTTCGGACTGCAATTGAGACATCCTAAAAAAATAGGCAAGGATACAACAAAAAACCATTTCATATGTTTACTCATGATACATATTCAATAATTTATGGGATATATAAGTCTTTTATCTACCTTTCACTACATTTTGTTAAATTCACTCACTGTAATACTCAGTAAAACATTCAATATAATTCCATGAGGATCATTGTGGTGAATAAAACATTGAAATGTGTATAATGAATAATGAGGAATATTAATACATTGTCAACATATATTTGTTTTCAATAATCATGATGAATTATAATATTGTTAACCATGTCAATAAAATAGATACCTTGGTTATTACCCATCCAAAGAATGATATTGGATGGTCAAACATCACATAGTACAATTTATAGTAGTCAACATTGTTGGTATAACAATATATGGAATTCGAATACATATCCCCATGTCAATAAAAGGGATTAACAGATCATACCCCAAAGAGAGTAAAATATTCTATGACTAAATAGTGCATATTCATAATCACATGCATCATTCATATTGAAATAACAACATATACAATTAAAAAAAATTCAGTATTTCAATAGTATATAATTCATTAGACGTGAATAAAATCCCATCAGAATTATGTAAAATTTTATGTTCTTTCCATATAGAGTAATAAAAATATTTATAAGAGAATAATTGAGAAACATGACCGTAATACATAACTGGGAATGAGGTGTTTGTTTTTAAAATTACAAAGTACCTTATAATAATGTAATCCTAGAAGAATGATGACATTAATGAAAAAATGTTTGAAAATTACTATTATAATGATACCATCTATAAAGAGAACATGAATCAAAAATTTTTATATAATTATTTATTCTTCATAATATTATAAAATTAATATTTTTGTGGATAAATGATGAAAATTAATTCATATTTGAGAACAAACATTCACAAAATGAAATTGCGTTGAAAATATAATCCTAAAAGATAATATTGAAATCATTTTTAATTTTAATGTAAAAGAAAATGTAATATGCAAACTCTTAAAATATTTTTCACATTTTGAATTTAAAATTAAATATAATAATTTTTTTTATTATTGAATCTATTTTAATGGATATTTGAAAATGAATTAATGTTCTATATTGTAAATGTGATTCTAAGACATTTGTTTAAAAAAGAGAAAATTTTTAATCATGAAATTATATTTATAAAAAAACATTGTCCTAAATAGTGCATTAAAAATGTTATTGTAAATTATTATTTATTAAATATGATTAGAAATACCAAAAAATATTATGGTCATATAACCAAATAATAGAATAAATAATGTTATGGATCATACCAATCTGGTCTACTATGTGTCAAAATCCAGTGTTTGGGGTGTTTTGAGTGGCACCGGTTGGTTAGGTAATCAGCAGTTCAGGGAATCGGTAGGTTGAGAGTGTTAGTATGATGAGGTGTTGGTAGGTTTGGGAATCGGTATGTTAAGGCATCTGTAGGTTGAAGGTGTTGATATGTTGAGGCTTTTGTATGTTGAGGCTTCGATAGATCGTGTTGTTGATAGGTCTAACCATCGATAGGTCGTGGTGTTGGTAGGTTGAGGGTGTCAATAGGTCAGTGAATTGGTAGGTCAGAGGTTTCATTTGGTCAAGGGAGTCTGTAGGTCCGGGTGTCTATAGGTCAGGGTGTCAGTAGGTATGGGTATCTGTAGGTTGAGGGAATCGGTAGGTTAATGTTATGTGAGGGAATTGTTATGTAGAGGGTGTCAGTAGGTTGAGGTTTCGGTAGGTTAGGGAATCAGAAATTTGAGGGAATCTGTAGGTCGAGGCATCAGTAGGTTTAGGCGTGATTATATCGGAACATCGATAGGTGAATGAATCTGCAGGTCAGTGCGTTGGTAGTTCAAGGGTGTCCGTAGGCCAACGAGTCGGTAGGTAGAAGAGTAAGTGAGTAAGTACATCATTGATTCTTGATGTAGGTGAGTCAGGTGTTGGTAGGTCTCTTAAGTGGATTAGCATTAGTAGCTCAGTGTTGATGACTCGCAGTCGGTGGCTTGCTGTTAGTGACAACCCCGTCGGTGAATCATTTCCCAATTTTCCCAATTTTCATGCCTCGCTCCTCTTATATTATATTTAAGTGAAATTGAGTTTAAAACAATGATTGAGAATTTCTAATGAATTTTAAAATGAAATTAATGATATCATAATATCTTAACTCTCTCGAAACCTTTAAATAGTCAAACCACACAATCATGATCATGATCCAATTTCAATTGAAAATGAATAGTTTCCTTACATTGATATAGGATTTGTGTTTTTATAAATCCAAGGTCCTCTATCATATATTTTATTTTTTAGGGAGAAATTTTCTTCCCATACAAGTCATGCACCTATGTTGTATCCCCCCCCCCCTCGGGTTCGGGTTTCCTTGGAGCCTCCTACTCATAAAACCCCTTTGTTTTGGAACAATGGGATGTTTTGGTAAACAATTATTCTAGATAGGGAGTCCTCCATCTCCCTTATAATTATTTAACATGTGGGGTTTTTGTACCTATGTCTTCTTCTAAATATTGATGAAACCAATTTAAATCATATAATAGGAATGAATTAATGGGGATGTGGAATATATTGATGATCTCTTTTTTATATTGGTTATCTTTTGTAGGTAATGTTAATTGAATGGTTGGAATCCCTCTAGAAATCCTGGTCATTGGTACTCTTTTCTTGTTCACCGTAGATTCTTCATACATATTATTGATTACCTATAAAATGAATGTGAAATGAAATATCATTAATCATGTACACCTGATTAAATGGAATGTATTCCCCATTATCAATATTTAATTGTGATCACCCTTTTTTATGAAGGATGATTTAATGATCCTTTGATAGATAAATCTAAATACAAGAATGTTATTTTGGTGTGGATATGAGCTATGTGGATCTTGTCGGGATTTTTTTATTAAGAGGGTCATATAGTGGTGGTGGTTTTGGCAGCATTGTTGTGGTAATATGGGTGGATATATGAGTTGGTTCAATGAGAAGGGTGTGGTACGTGTGTGCAGTGTGGTTGGGTTCATTAAGGGGTTTTGGGGGGATTTGTGTATAAGGTGGTGCATATTGTGTGATGGAATAATAAGTTTACGGATTGATTTCTTATGGAATGGATGGGCTTGTAGAGCAGTGGGACTAATTCTGGGTGGTGTTATGGTGTTAGATAGTATTTTGTAGTGGGAATGAAATATTCTTTTGTATTGTGTCAGTCACATAATGTCTTGGTTATGGTTGTCTTTAGTAGTTTCCCAGGTAGTGCTTCAATGAAATAAGTTAACTTATTAATAAATAATGAAATGTGGTTAAATTAAATGGGTGGGTTGATGTTGATTGTTTGTTTCCTATATGCATAAAATTTTACTTCCATTTTATTTCTATATGCATCACACATTTTTTGAGCAATAAATTCCAAAAAACCTTTCTTATGAGGGATGGTGTATTTCCCACCCTCCTAGTGGGAAGATAGATGGCTTGTTTCTGACTTTACTATGCTCCCTCTTCAAGTAATTTATCACTCAATACTCTTTGGGATGGTTTTAATGGCATGAGGATTATTTCCTGATTAGTGGTATTGGTTGTGTGGGTGGTTTTCTTGTTTCCCAGGTGTCTTTAGGATAACGCCAATGTTTTTTAAGGTGACATGTGTGGTTGTTGTGTCCTAGTTGTTTGTGGGTGGGATTTGGTGTGTGGATCAAGTGTTTCCGGGGAGGATTGGACAATGTGTCTTGGGGAAGAGTGTGATAGTGTATATATTCCTGCTATTAGGGATTATCAATTAACCAGTGGGATGTGGTGCGGGATACCCAAATAACTATGTGCTTATACATTAATTTACTTTACATGATTTTCACTATTTGGTGAGTGTTCCTTGGTGAGGTGGGGGTGGGTAGTATACATTGTTAGGTGTTTTTTAGTTTCATCTGTTTTCTCATAGGGGAATTAGTATGATTCTAAAACATGTGAACAAATGAATTTGGTGTTTTCCTATGGAAAATACATGTATTATCTCCCTATGTAAATAAAACTATATTCAGGTTTCTTGGAAGATTAAGCAGACTGTGTTGGACCATACTATCTCAGAACATATAAACTATTTTTGTTACACTACATTGATTAATTTTGGAACGTACATCACAGTTTCCTTTTTTTCATGAATTGATACTTTAAACATGCACGTGGGGTGGGTTTTGGTATCATTATATATATATCTGGGTGTTTGTGTGTGTGTGTGAGTGTGTGTGTGTGTGTCTTGGAATTTTTTATGGATGGCATATCTTATTTATCAATATTGGTTCCTATAAAAAGGGTAATGAATCCCTTTATTGATAATTTTTTGTACCCATGATGCTGGTCTCCACCCTAATGCCTTTAGGAGATGGGAAATGGTGGTCAATATCTCTCATTAATCTTGAGGATGGAAGGTTTCGACATATTGTTTTCCCTCCCTTCGTAGTGAAGAAGGCGGGTCCTGACAGAATGGTATCAGAGATGATGGTTGAGAGGTAGGATGGAGTTTGGAGTTTTTAATAGTGGGTATTTCATTGGTTGTTAGGGAAATAGTGTTAGGTTGTCTTAGTGAATGAGATAGTCTAGAGAAGATAGGAAATCACACTAGATTTTAGGGCCCCCATAAACCAATGTACGGACTCTGAGATTATGAAATAACCATGTATGGCCACACCGATTGGAGGGTAGAGACCCTAGGAAAGGTACATGCATTATAATGACTTAATTTATTTTTTGTTTCGGGAACATTCATGAAATTAAAAATATGACATAAAATGAATACAAAAAAATTATATACTACCCAAGTATAGGAGTTCCTTATTTTCCTTCCAGATAGTAAAGTCAAATGTCTCCCATGTGTTTTATGATTAGAGGAAGATCAAGAAGATGACTCATCTGACTGAAGAGTGGTCATTTCAAGGGAGTAGTATGATTAGTGGAAGAAAAATCTTTGTGATTTCCAGTAATAGTTTCTGGTGAATTATAAAGGTAGTGTTTCATTCGTGAAGATTGAGAGTTGGCTCGGGGAGCTGGTGATCACTTTTATCTAGATACATGCTTTGACAGAGTACTGGGTTCCCTAGTATTGAGAGAGATGAGGGGAGAAGTGGATCATTGGTGGACACATTACCTCTGGTTGCGGGAGGAGACCGATGTTCTATGGGAGGACATTAATAAGGAGTTCTGGGCAGAATTCCATTATTACATGATGAAGGTCGATAAATGGTAGGAGCTACTCTCCCTCCACCAAGGGAGTCTGTTATTGAAGGAATTAGGGATCATGATCAATGATCTCCTATGTTTTTTTTCCATATCTCTTTCCAGATGATGCGTCTTCAGTAAGACATTTGGGGGAGGCACTCCATCATTTCATAAAATATGTAGTTACTCCCTTAACCCTACCGATATACTTAGAGGTTCAGAAGATGGTTGAGGTGGGGGATGGAATGAAATCATGAGGAGGGATGCCACAAGAGGGAATTCAAGCATGTTATTCATTGGTTAAGGCCATCACTAGCAAATCTCCAGCATCAGGGCCTTCCCAATTTTGGCTAGTGAGTAGACAAAACAAGTAGTTTCAGTTTCGACCATCTAGTCCTCACCCATTCCCATAATCATAGGACTGTGATATTCATCTTATGGAGGCCATGGGAATCATTAGAGTCAATTCCCTATTCAATTTTATTATGTCGGAGTAGGAAAGGATCAGCGCCCACCTCAGCAGTAGTTTCTAGCTGGCCCACTCTAGTAGTAGGAATTTTAGTCCACTACTCCACCAAGGGAAGATGGTGCAGGGGGAGACAAACAACTGGGTTTTCCTATGGGAGCTCGACCAGGGCATCATCTAGGAGGTGGATGATATCCAAGGGGTTGTGGATCTAGTCGTGGGCAGTATCATGTTGTAGAGGTAGTAGTTGCATTTGGGTCGTAGATCATTCGATATACGATCATATTTTTTAGTATTTTTTACTGCATCCTGGTTGAATTAGGACCTTATCACTCTGTCATTTCACCCATTTCGGCCCATTCCCAGGGCTAGACATAGAGATACTTTTTGTACCCCTGATGTTGAGGTCACCAGTCAAAGGAAAATCCATCAAGTTTGAGATTTCCCAGGGATGTAGGATAATGTCGGGGCTACATCAGTCTGGAAGAGAGCACTTTCTTCTATAGATTCGGCAAAATGATTTCATCCATGTCTTGTCTAGTTGTTTTTGGTGTATGATATTATCCAATTATTTTTTTGAAGAATCATTTTTTCAAACTGGATGGATAGTGGGTAGCATTCATTGGCAATAGGAGATGTCAAGTGGGCAGCTAGTGTATGGAGCGTCTTAATTCCTTGATAAGTGAGTAGTCAGTGGGATTGATGGTTGCTGATATGGTGGAGGTTCCTTGATCTTTAAAATTGTTATTGGATATTTTCCCAATAGTTGTCGTGACTCTACCCCCTCGTTGTGATATTTTGTTTGGGATAAACTTACAACTCGATGATTTCCTGATTTCAATTGATCAAAATCTTATAATACCTTCTGAGTTATGGGAGTTACAGATCCAATTGAAGACCAAATAAATAAGGGTTTCATCCAACCAAGTGTGTCACCATGTGTTTATCTTGTCTTGTATGAAATGAAGAAATACGATGGTTTGAGTCTATGTATAGACTACTGAATATTGAATGAGGTAATGTCCACGAACTGTTACCCAATCCTGAGGATATTTGATCTTTTAATCCAGTCGATTGGAGTGAGCTGGTTTTCCCAGATTAATATGTCGTTAGGATATAACCTGTTGAGGGTAAGTAGGGTGACATGACGAAGAGTTCCATCATGTTCTGGTATGGCACGTTTAGTTCGTAGATATGTAATTTGATGTTACAAACACACCAATTGTGTTCCTGGTGATCATGAACTCTGTCTTTCATGAGTTCTTGGACCGGATCGACATCATATTCACAGATGGAATTCAGATCAACTTGAAGTTATAGGAGGAACATACATTTCTTATCCTAACACACTTTGAGATCCTTTAGTCCCAAAATATCTATAAAGTGCTCTAATAGTGAATGTTTTTTACATGGATGGTCCAATTCATTGGTCATGTATTGTCTTGGCAGGGAGTATAAGTTGACCCATTGAAGGATGAGGTATTTGTTTCTTGGGAATCACCGGTTAATGTGGCATTGGAAAATAGTTATCTTAGTTTGTAAGGATTCTACTAGTGATTCATACCATATTTTTCTTGAGTGACATCTCTATTGACAACTCTAACTAGAAAAGAACAAGATATTATGGGGAACGAGCTGTTCTGGGAAGCATTTGGTTATATATAGGGTATATTGTCCAATGATACAATTCTTAGTCTTCTATATGAAGGGGTGATGTTCGATGTGTTTTTTGATGATTCCCATCAAGATTTTGGGGTTTGTGTTGATTCATCAATGAGGAGTGATCTCTTATAGGGATAGGTAGATACATCCCATGAATGTAACTATTCCACCCATGAAATGGAACTAGAATCGGTTGGGTTTGCACTAAAGTTATGGCTACATTACATCATTGGGGTATTCTTTTTCGTCATCACAGATCAAAATACCATGAGTTATATCTTATCCTAGAGAGATATGAACATGTGAAAGTGGCAGAGGATAGAGTTTCTAAAGGATAATTATTTTGATATCTCACACACCTCAATAAATGGAAATGTTGTGTATGATGCATCGAGGAGGTTTTCGAATAAGGAATTGGTTTACAAATCAAAAGATGCTTAGTGGGTGATGGAGGAGTTGTATTCCTTGCACTTAGATGCCAAAATGGATGGTGTTCAAGTCCATCTATTTTAGATGATGTTATAGCCAACTTTGAGGAAGATAATGGTGGAGTATTAGTGGGGATACTAGGATGGGGAGGTGATGTGTGATCATATTTATTAGGGTGATTCTCTAATGTGAAGGTCAGAGGATGGTGCGATTTATATGTTTTTCCATGATAAGGTGTTTGTTCCAATGGAAATGTTCATGTATGTTCTCAATGATTTTCATGACTCACCCCATGTGGTACACCTAGGATATTTCAAGATGTATCCGGGATTTAGGGAATAGTTTTTGTTTCACGGGGTGAAGTGGGAAGCGATGGAGTTTGTGGTAATGTGCTTGGTGTGCTAGCATGTGAATGATGATCACCATTTTCTCGGTGTTGTGCTTCATCCCCATGATATACCTGAGCAAATGTGGTATTACATATTGATGGATTTCATCATAGGATTACCCAGGTATTAGGGAGGATGTGATCCTATTGGGTAATAGTGGATCATTTGATGAAATCTACTAACTTCATAGTTATCATAGGGTCTAACTCAATGGATTCCATAACATATAGATATATATATGAGGTGGGGTGGTTGCACGGAGTTCTGTGATTCTTTATATCATATTGGGATACCAATTTTACCTTACGAGTCAAGTGGGGATTGAAGCATGCTATTTGCATATAGTTACGCATCCGTAATTCTTTCCACCCATAAATTGATGGATAGATAGAGTGGACCATCTAGATGTTGTAGGATATGATATAGGAATGGGTTTTACACCTTATTGGGTCTTGGGTGTGACATTTTCCCTTAGTATATTTCTCCTAAAATAATATCTATCACACTTCCATTAGGATGACTCTATACGTGGCCTTGTACGGTAGGTCGTTCCATTCACCTATGTACTGGATGAATGTTGTGGAGGTAGTTCCCTTGGTTTAGATGTTGTGCAGATTTTGGTAGAGAAGGTACATCTTGTGCAAAAGACGATGAAGGAATAATATGACTATAATATGTTGTATTCCGATCATAGGAAAAGGCCCTTGGAGTTAGAGGTTTGGGACCACATATTCTTTAAGGATTCCCCTCAACTTTGGCGGTGGAGTTTCAGATGAGGGGGTAACCATTCTCATTGGATTATCAGACCGTTAGTGGTGTTGGGATGATTATGCCTGGTGGAATATTAGTCGGAATTTCCAAAATAGTTTTTATGGATCCACAACGTATTTTATGTCTCCTAGATTTTTTGGTATCTTTTTGATGACCCACAAGTCATTTATTGGGGATAGATAGATATCGAAGATGATTCAAATTTTGTGGAGGAACTTGTGGAGATCTAGGATCATCAGGATAAGGTGTTACTTGGATGGAACATTACCATGGTTGATGTGTTGTGTAGGCATGGTGGCCTGGAGGAGAGTACTAGGGAATGGGAGGTGCTGATGTGTTCCTAGTACTTGGAGTTTTATTGAGTTTTTCTACTATGTTTTCATTGTGATTTAATTATTGAACCATTTTTTCTATGATATTAGTTGTTTCCTTATTATCTGATGAAGTACTGACAAGTGAAAATGGGTGGACTTGATTCATAATCATGACTCATTAATGTGGATGTAATTAAACCCATGTGGGAAAGTCACTGCCACACAGAGAGGAATATATCATGAAATTGAGGAAGGAATTTCCAATTTCATTTGTTTAGATAGTTTTTTCCGGTGATGCGTATCATTTGAATTCTTAGGTTAGAAGATTTGGGAGGAAGTGTTCTTGGATTTTGATGTTTCACTCAATCTTTCAAACAACACAATGTTGTTTTTCCTAATGTGGAAACTTATGGGGTGGTTTTTCAAGAAACTCATTCTTTTAGGGTTGTTTTTTAATTCTTGATGGAGAGACAAATTTGAGAGGAATCATATGTAATGGATTTGACCTCCATAGTCTATTAATTGTCAAAATATAGTGTTTTGGGTGTTTTTGGAGGCAATAATAGTTCTGGGTGTCAGTAGGTCCATGAGTCATTAGGTTGAGCGTGTTGGTTGGTCGAGGCATCAGTAGTTCAGGGCATCAGTAGGACAAGGTTTTAGATGGTTAAGGGATTGGTAAGGTTGAGGAGTTGGTTGGTCAAGGAATCGGTTGGTCAATTAATCAGTAGTTCAGGGTGTCAGTAGATCGATGTTGTGGGTAGGTCCAAGAATCAGTAGGTCGAGATAGTAGGTAGATCAAGGCGTTGGTAGGTCAGGGAATTTTTATGTCAGTGCATCAGAAAGTCTAGGGAATGGGTAGGTCAAGGGCATCAGTAGGTCGAGGAATTAGTAGGTCAATGCATTGGTAGGTCAGGACATCGGTAAGTTAGGGAGTCAGTAGTTCAAGGAAATAGTAGTTCAGGGCATTGTTAGGTCGGGGAGTTGGTAGTTTTAGGTCATATGTAGGTCAGGACATCGGTAGGTCGAGGGAATCAGTAGGGTGAGGTGATAGGGAGTAAAGAAGTTGTTTAGTCAGGCATTAGTAGGTTGCATCATTGGATAAACATCAGTGACCCGCTGCCGGTGGATTGTTGTTGGTGACTCACCCATCGGTCACTCATTTCTAGTTTTTCCCAATAGTTTTACCCCTCTTACAATTTATTTTAAGTAAATTAAGTATAAAACGATGTTTGAGAATTACTAATAGAATTTCAATGGATTTTATTTATATATGTAATATTTTAATGCTCTCAGGACTTTGAAATTTCCAAACCACATGATCATTATTGTGAACATACTTTAATAGACTTAGAACTATTTCCTTTTGTTGATATATTATCTATATTTTTCTAATAAAAAATTCGTGTCTTACCTTTTATATTAGTGTGTGGAATAAATTTATACCCCGATGAGATGTGTGGATAATTTATATCCCCCCTCCCGTTTTCAGTTTTCCGTGGATTCTTATACTCACACGACCCCATATTTTGTTACAAGGATGTGTTTTCTTCACTTATTTTTTCATGTAGGAATTCTATAATATCTATTTTAATTTTTTAACTTGTGGTGTGGGTTTATATATATACTCTTGTAAATAAGGATGAAAAAATTTAATGATTATAATAGGAATGAATAAGTGGGGAATCATAATATAGTGATGATCACTTTCATATATCTGTTATCATTTATCTGTAATGTGAATTGCATGGGTTTTATTTCATTAAAAATCATGGTTGCTGGTGGAATTTTATTGTGAACCAGTGAGAATTCATAATTTTAGTTGATTCTCTCTTGGAATTTCTATAAACATGAAATATGATTAATCACATACACCCATTTAAATGAAACGAATTCCCTAGCGTCAAACATGATTTCTGATCACCCATGTTTACCAAAGTGAAATTAAAGAACCATTGTAGGCTAATTGTAAATACCCAAAACTTGTTTTTTTGTGGATGTGTGTTGTGTGGGTATTTTTGTGTTTTGTTCACTATGAGGTTTATATGGTGGTGTTGTCGGTTACATAGTTGTGGGGATAGGTGTTGGAATAGGATTTTGTTCTATGAAAATGGTATGGTATGAGTACGTAATGGTCTTATAGTTTTAATGTTGGTTGTTGTGAGATTTTTGTATGAGGTGGTGCAGGAGGTGTGATGGAATAATAATTTGAGAGATTTATTGATCGTCTAATGGATGGACTTGTAGCATAGTTTGAATGGTTATATGTGGAGTTATGGCTTTTGGACAATGTTGTGTAGCAGGAATGAAATCTAGTTGTTTGTTTTTGGTGTCACAAAATGTGGTTGGAATGGTTTTGGATGTTATTTTCCCAAAAAGTGTTTGAATGAAATAAGATAACCTCATAATAAAAATTATATGTGGTTAATTCAAACAGAAGGGAATTTGTTTTGGTTGTAGCTATTTGTGGCATTTAATTTAGTGTTAGAAACATGGATATTTTTTATGGGATGGTTTTTTGTTTGGATACCCAAAGGTTGGGTTGAGTGTTTGTTACCTATAGGTATAAACATGTTGTTCTTCGTGATTTATATACTCACCCCATCTGTGTTTATCTCTACATACCAAAAATCCACTATTATAGGGTGTGTGCCTCTTTTCCAACATCTAAATTGGAGGCTGGATGGATGGTTACTGACATTATCATGTCAACTCTTCTAGTCATTTACCGTCCAAGACTCTTTGCACGGGCAAGAATGGATTGACGATTATTTCCAGATTTTTTTATTGGTTGTGCCAGTGGTGTTCTAATTTCATACTGTCTTCTGAATGAGGAATATTAGTTTTCATTAATTAAGTGTGGTGGTTGTGTCTTATGTGTGTGCAGTAATAATGTGGTGTGGGTCTTATGTGTGTGCGGGTAGGTTCTGAGAGTGGGGATTGTGAATGACCATGGTAGCTTTAGGATGTTCTCTATTAGGGATGAGTAGTTAACCAATTGGAATTGGTGCGGGATACCGAAATATCAATGTTATTATACTTTACATTACAATACATGACTACCATTATTTAGTGAGCAAGCCATAGTGAGGTTGGAGGTGGAATTTATATGATGTTGTGTTTTTTGTAATTTTTGTTGTTTTCTCATGGGGTAATTAGTATGCTTATCCCACTTGTGTGTCGGTGAAATTGTTTTTTCCCTTTATTGTATACTTTTATTCTCACCCTACATATATATAACTATTTTTATGTTTCTAGGATGATTACATGGACTATGCTGGACCATAATAGTTTAGACGTTAAGGATGGTTTTTATGTCATTACATAGTTTTATTTTTGTACATGCCATGTATTTTTCCTTTTACTTCCTATAGTTTTACATTAAACATGAATTTTTGATGGATTTTAGTTTCTTTACACACACACACACATATGGGTCTGGGAGTTGTTTGTGGTTTGTACATCTTATCTCCTACTCATGGTTACTATAATAAGGGTAATGCCTCCAGTTTTTGTTCTATTTATATCCCCTTTTTTATGGATTGCCACCCCGAGGCCTCTTTGAGGCGACATATGGTGTTCATTATCTCTTCGTTATCATAACGAAGGGGTCTCATCATATTTTTATTCCTTCTCTCGTCATGAATAATGTGGTTTGTGACAACTATATTCATAATTTATCATTATAACTGACAGACCGAATTTGAATTTTAAATAACCCTTACTACTGTGGAAGAAATATCAATAGAAAAATGAATAAGGAAAGATATTTTGGCTATTAAATACCTAGAAATATAAATTGTATGATTGAAACATATTCTTGGGATGTGAATAAATCATAAAAAGGATACATGGTGGTTAATTTCTAACATGTCTAAAATAATAATATTTTCAACAAAGAATATTATTATTGCATGAATGACAAATTAATCAAAACCCATTTAATGAGTGGGACTATACTTAACCATTAAATGGTATGATTAAAATATAATTAATGATATTCTAACAAATTCATTTTATAAAACACATAGTGTAAATTTATTGTATAATACCAAATGTTTCCAAAAAATGCAATTTGAGATGAAAACCCTTAGCCCATTGATAACATTTGGATAAAAATCCAAGAGAGTTAAAAATTTGATCATGTATATTTTTAAATGGATATAAAACTTATCTATGAAAAAATAACTTAATTTTGAAGTATAGACACCATAAAATGAAAATAATTTCAAATATTAATACTTTTCATAGTGAAATGGTATTGAGATTAAAACGCATATGTATTTTCATAACATCATCAAAACTAAATAACCCCATTAAATTTAAAAAAACTAATAATAATCTATGAACTAAATTGAATCCACATTCATTAATACTCTACAAAAATAATCATTCTCTATTTGAATAAAATATATTGCCCACATTGGTTGTTTATAATGTTGATTTTCTGTATTAGTTTTTAATATTCTTAAATACATTCAATATTCATAAAAATTTAAAAATTAATTTTCCATTAATGTTACCAAAAGATATGATTTATACTAATATATTATTATTCAAAATAAATTCATATTTTTATTAGCATTCATCATTGGCGATGAAATTAATAATATGAATGATTTGGTGTTTCCTAAAAATCAAAGGGTATTTTTAATTAATGATATAGTAATGTATATAAATTTCATAATAATAAAACTAATTATTAATATATTTATATTATATTATAATGATATAATTATCTTGTTTAATTTCATCATATAAATTCGTAATATTTTGAATCTACGTGGTCAAATAGATTCAAACTTGAAAATGCCCCAATTAAAATAATGAATAAAAATTTATTTTTTATAATACGATTGGAAAAGATGCATAAAAAAATTTCCTATCTGTGTGGTATACCATAATTTTAAAGTATAATAAGAATATTGAATATACAAGAAGATGTTAAAAGATTCTAATAAAATTTATCCTCTTAAAATTCTAATTTTAAATGATTTCATAAATGATAATCATTATTTTATTCCATAATAAAATGATAAAAAAATTGTAAAAAAGAAATAATAAAGATACCATAAAAATAATATTTTTATTTTTCCCATCCATATATACATGATTTTATGGAGGTGAATTAGAAGGTAAAATGATACATCATGGTTGCAGTAGTTCTCACAACGCACCATGCATATTTAGATCTTAATGGTTGGGTTATCTGAGTAAAAATGATAATATAAATATAATAATGACAATAAAGTCTATATTTGATACTAATATCATTATATTATCATCGATAAGGAAATTTCATATAAGATAATTAAGGGAAAAATTAAGTGGTTGATAATACTCATCTTGTGGGCTTTTATTATCATTAGATGATTGCATTGAAATGATGCCCTCGTAATAACTAGAGGGCAGTAGATGGATTTGAACAATGTAATGGTTCAATGGATGTATAATTTGGAATAATTTGAACTAAAATTATAATTTTATATCCATCTTGGAGAGGTGGAGATGATAAACTTTTAAATGTAAGGAGATGTTTGGTTTTCAAAATAACCCTAACAATATCTATAATGTATGGTCACTATTCTAGAAATATGTTTTAATAAATTTAAAATAGTGGAATATAAAATTTTGTTGGTTTGATACTCATATAATACACCCCATTTTTATAAAAAAATCAATGTTTAATTTAATTTATATAGATAATTTTTATTTCTACTAAAACATAGTTTCACATTTAAAATTACATTATAAATCCTAATAAATAATTTTAGTGATGAATATAGAGATTGAATTCTTTAAATAATGTTGTAATTCAAATTCCAAATTTTTTAATCTTTTTTTCAATAAAAAATTCTAATAGTTTGAATAAGAAAATATAAAATATATAAAATTAGTCATATAAAAATTTTCAACTGAAAAACGTTTCTGATTGAAATTTATATATAAGAGAATTTTTTTAGATATAGATATCTGTCAAATAAATTGATTTCATATGTAGAAAATATTTTATATGACAATTCCATGAAAATAAAAACCAAATATACTTTTAAAATTAAATGATTCAAAGAAAAGACCAAATTTTTTTTTCTATTAATCAATAATTCTATATTGTTATAAACATTTCTTCCAAAGGTTTTATAAGAAGAATAATTATTTTAAAATAAATATATTTTTTATAGAATTCAAATTTTAATAATTAATTATCTTATAAATTCCAATGATGTTGATACATAATTTTAAATTCAAAAAAATTACATTTCATGTTAGAACCATATATTTGGACAAATGACCGACCTATTTAGAAAAAATATTAAAAAATAATAGTCAGTAATTTTTTCTTTGAAATTAAATATTTATTTTATTTTTTCAATTTTAATATTAAAGAAAAAATAAGAATTATTTTTTTCAATAAAATATAAAAAAATATAATTAAAATATTTTGTAATTGAAAAAAGAAATTTCTAAATATTTAATAACATTATTAATAATCTATATTATTATCTAAAAAAATTGGTTTATAAGAAATATTAATATCAAACATAATCTATCGTTAATCATAAGATTATTTTAAAATATATGTAATGAATAATATACATTTTATAGGAAGATATATTATTAGAAAATTAGTAACAGAATTTGAAATTTTATTTACACTAACAGAATGTCATTCATTAAAAAATATGTAATTATTTTATATATACATTAATTTCTTCATTAGGTTAATCTTATTAATTCATGATATTTCAATATCTTAGTATTAAGTTATCATATTTAAATATTTATATCAAATTGAAATATATGAAGTAATCATTTATTATTAGGGTTGTGTGGAGAGAAGGTTCTTATAAAGATTTTCTTATTTGTTGCTAATTGTATATTTTAATTTTTTTATGTTATAGTTACTAACACATAGTTTAGATTAATGAATTTATCTAAACATCATATAATAATTTAAAATGAATAATGATGAGAATGTGGTGATTATAAATTACAAAAAATGTCTTCAAAAGAAATGTAATATCATATAGTCTACAATATGAAATCATAATAGCTTTTACATTGTTTATTGTATTGTAATTATACATTAAATATTTTATTAATATATAATATATTATATTTTAACAAAGTTATTCTCCACCATATAAATATTCTATAATGGAATTATATTTTATCTAAATTGAAATTATAATTTAACTCTAGAATTATAAAATAGAGTTATCCCCAAAAAATATACATCGTAGACTATTATAGGTTTCTAAAAAATGTACTGGTTATCAAAGGAATTATTAATTATATACATAGGAAACATTCTAATGATGTAGAAGAATTTTTTGGAATATAGGTGAACCCCTCGTATACTACATAGATTTTCATTCCATATTTCAGGATTATAAAAGGTTACATCCCTCATATTTGGATTTACCCAAATCTTGAAGTTGTAATGATAAATAATATGAGAATATTTATACATATATTACTTTCACATAAAAGATATGTCGGATGAATATTTTGGGGAATTTGGTAATGGTTTTACCCTTTCATCTATTGACACTTTACCATGATAGAATTTTTCCATGAATATGAAGAACATTTCAAATTTCCATCAATTATGATAAAATATAATAGTGTTTGACTATAAGTAGATATTTTGTGTGATGTTATTATATGTTTCTGTGAGTTTAATAATATTTAATATAATTATTAAGATAATTCTATTGTGATGTATTCATTTATGTAGTGTGTCTATACATAGATATTAGAGAAAATATGAGTAAAGAAACGAGATTGACATACTCAGTGTCATGTGGTTAAACAATATCTTCTACAAAGTGATCATAATGAACTTCATTAATATATATATAATAAATAATGGATAAATTTGTTGTGATATCCTTTTTTGATTAAGAACATGCATGATTCCATTGAAGTTTCATAATAACCGAAGATTTTATAAAATCATTTATTTTAATAAATTATTGATTTCTATAATTAAAATTTCATATTAATTCTACATAGTCCCATCAATTTAGACACTATCGTTGATATAATATTATTGGGTTTCATGAAACACAGTGCGATACACTAATGGTCTGGTAGAGTCTACCTAAAAATAATTTTGGATGGATTTTCACATTGTATTGAAAATAGTGACAAAAATGAATTTGATACTAGATTTATATATGTGATTCAACATATATATAATATGAATTTATCATATTATTTTATATTTTATTATATTTTATTCACTATAAAAGGTTGTGTAACTACCTTTTATGATGAATCATTGTTGGGGATAAATTGATGGTGATATAGTCTATTGAAATAAATAAATAGGATATGTTTATTATATTTTTTATTTGTTGATATAGATAATTAATAGTGTATGGCCTGATTATAACTAAATAATACTAAATATCATTGATTGTGATATTGTACAGTGTGATATAGAGGTATCATTCCCTACCTCTATAACTTTTATATTTTTTTGTAATATACAACATAACAACATCAAAAAAGTTATTATTATTAGTGATCCATATTAGATAATTAACATGGGTGGTAAAAATTTAAACATTAACATTGATTAAATGTTCTATTAATGGTTATTATAAATAAATATTTTTTATAAATAGAAAAGCATGGGAAAATTAATGAATCATTTTTTTTGAAAATCCATTACTAACTCGTGAATTAATTTTACATTATATAACATAAGAGTAAATTCATGATGACTAATATGAGTGTGACATAGAATATTCAAGGATGAAACATCAATTATAATGGATTTGTTATCCGTGATAATGCCTCATTTGATTCTCACCTTCCTTTGATGATCTCTCTCCAAAATCTACCTTATTTATAATGAGTCACTAACATTAAATGGGTGTTTTAAATATTGATCCCCAGAAATGGGTGAATCAATTGATCTATTGATATAAAATTTACGGATGATTACATAGGTTATTCCTAGTTTTCTTCATACATAATTGAATTATGTCATAAAAACTGTTTTTGGTCAAACTGATAAACTTTTTTTTTATAATATATTTCAATTTTAAATAGAATATTGATATTAGGAATGTGACTTATAATGACTTAAACTATAGTAAACAATATTATTTGGTAAATAGAAACTGTTTTTATATTATATTAGTTTTAGTTAGAGCATGTGAAATCATTATTTGATAATTTTTAAGTAGTTCCTTATTTTCATTTATAGCACCCAATCATATTTTGTAGTGCCATTGGTTTTCAATAATAATATCAAATTCATAAAAACTAATTATATTGGCGACATTATGTAATTTATTCAAACCTAAGTCATTATTATAATTATTTTAAAATTTACCTATTTTTAGTCATTTAATAATGCATATAAAAAGTTAATATTTTATACATTTTATGAAATAATGTTTATCATTAATTTTCATTATTATAATAATATGGATTTAATTTAATTTTTAAAAATCGTTATTTGGTTTATAAATTTCATAACTTTTAATTCAGGAATCATAAATCATATTCTAAATTAATGCTTCTATTTTTAAAAGAATGAATCAATTTATGGGTATCTTAACACTATTCAAAGCTACTAAAATTTTATTTTATATGGTTATATGGTTCTAATAGAAAATGGATTTATTTCTTCAATTTTTAGTTTATGTTTTACATTTTTATTAGGTTTGGTAATATACTAATATTTTTAGGTATAATTGAAAAAAATAGGGTTTGTATATATACTTTTATATATAATATAATAATTTATATTAATAATATTTTAAAATATATTTTGTTATATCAATGCAATACCTCTTTTCAAAATTCATTTAAATTTGAATTGTATAATATAATTGATTTATTTTATAATTTGTGAAAGGGATTGAAAATAAGTAATGTTTTTAATTTATAATAAGTATATCATTATTTGTTTTGATCTCCTCTATTCCTAAATAAATATGTGTCATATTATTGCTACTAAATGACAAGAATGAATCAGTATTTGTTGGAAAAAATGAAACCATTGGTTAAATATTTATTCCTTATGAAATGTTTTCATGGTTTCACACTTATTATACTATCACGATTCTTTCCACATACTATAAATATTTAATAGAAATATTTTCATGGATTTAATGTTATAAGTTACATTTTTAGATATTTTATCAATTAACTACACTATAGTTATATTAATTTAGATATATATCTATAAAATTGTATTAATTTTAGGGAGTCATGATATTTTTTTATTATATTATATTAAACCATACTTTGATTGTATAAGAATCATTAAAAAATGGGTTGAATATTCTCATTATCCCTAAATTTTTCTCATAGAGTATAAGCCAAATGCCATTGATATTATAATAACCCATACCATTCATGTGAGTTTCAATATTAATATTTCTATTTAGATCCTAATCTTTATTTTCATTATTTATTGCATGAGATTATAAATATAACATGTTGAACAAAAAATTCGGAAGCAGGTGCATTATTTTATTACATATGAATTGTTAAAAGGAATCAAATCCCAAATGAATGAGTAGTTTTGATGTTTTCTGAAGACCATATTACATACATGATACCCATATTACATTTTTAAAAATAAAATAAAAGACGACAAATAAGAAAATGAAATTGAATACATCCTTGAAATATTATTCAAGTATTCATTCATCATATCATTTGAAAGGAAATAAAATAAGTGTGATCTCAAATGTTGAGTAAGGATGTGTACAATAGATGAAATAATGAATCAATGAGAATAATCATAATGAAATGGTAAATAATGGACCACAAATTCCAAAATAATATATTGATATGGCATAATAAAGATGACATTGTAGATAACTGGAATATATACCACTTAATCAATAAACTAAAAAAGATAATACATCCATAGTTATGTCAAAGAAAAAATCTAATTGATAATAATAATAAATTAATTATTAATATATGAAATTATTTATAATTTGTCTTCATATTTCTCAAGAACATGATAATATTACTATTAATCATTATTATAATGATTCTTTGAACAACTCTGATTTGGCCAACTGATTCGACTAATGAGACTACTGACGCATCAAGGGGCATGCATTAACTGATCCCAACCCTAAGAATTTCATTTAATTAACCAAAAATCATTTCATTTATATTAAATTCATTCTTAATATATATAATGAATATTTAAAATTCATAAGTCACATTCCTTATAAAATATTTTTATTGAGTAAAAGATTCATATTTTTCAATATTTCCCCTGTAAATAAAAAACAATTCAAATAATAATTTATATGTTTAAAAGCTATAGAGTTGAGGAAATAAAAAATATAAATTCAATGATAATATCTATATTTGATATAAATTTAATGTAAAATAAAATTCATCTTAATGATTTCAGTGTTTGAAAAGAAATTTCATAATTAAAAAACAAAATTGACATTATAAAGACAAATTTAGCACATAATAATTTTGATGAAAAATAATATTTAATGAGATGATTCCAAGTGAAACCCTAAATATCCAGAAAGTAAAAGTATTAGTGATATGATATTTCAAATTTTCCAGTAGATTCGCAAAACAAAATATTTATGTGGTGAATGTAACAACCTGATATTTAATGAGAATTATCCTTTTTAATTTGATTGATGTCTTTTGTTGTACGGTACATCAAAATTAGCTTGTGCTATATGCAACACCGTATTAGCTTGAAGTATACACAACACTATTATTGGCTCATGTTACACACAATTTCAAGTTCGTTTTTTTAGAAATTATTCTACGCAACATTAAGTATAGATTTTTTTAATATATAAATGAAATTAGTTTTGAATTATGTTATACGCAACACCAAAGGGAGCTTGCACTACATGCATCCCTGACCTGGCTTGCATTAAACGAATCACGAGCTTCCTCGATAGCGTGTGTAATAAGCAATATCAGGTTTCACTAAATAACGATATATTGTTATAATATTATTATGAACTAGCCGTTATTAATATAATTATCTACATTTTGAATTTTATGACATTATAATTCATCGTACACATTTTATATAACATGGTATTTGAACAAAATAAATTTTTCGGGTAAAAGAAGTATTTTTAAAAAAATGCATTTTTGCCGCCTTTTGATGGCGCACCCACATTAAATTTAGTTTTTGACATGTTTATAAGTTCAATTTGACAAAATAAAATTCTTCTTTGGAATCAGGATATAAAAATTTACTGTGGATGAAATTTTCATATTATTCTTATAACATTCATATTTTAATGAATTGTAAAAACACGCTATATTTTAATTAAAAACTTTTTTCATCACAATAATTTATATTGTCAAATTATAATATTTAATGGTATTAAATTATAAATATAATATATTTTAGGTATTTAATATAATTTTGTCATTAACATTAATTTTACATTTAATTCATAGGTAAAAACATTTCAATCTTTGGAAATGTTTTAACATTTAAAACCCATTTTCTTAACAACTGGATTAATTTTTAATTATTCAATACAACTTCTATGTTTTGAATTTTGAAAAATTTATTCGATATTTTGATTCAGTGGGTCCAAATTATGTTAATAGTTTACTTTTATTTTTTTTGATATCATGAATAGTAACTACGGTAATTTTTATTTACTATAGTCAAAGATAAATCAGGTAATTAAGGGAAAATATATGTAATGACCCGTAAAATTCAAGGGAAATTATTTCTTAATTTTCTTTGGGATTTTACAGGAACGCAGTTTTTGACGGCACCTGATTCCGAGGCCCGGTGTGCCCGGAATCAATTTCTGAAGTTTTTCTCGGGTACGTTCAGTGAACAAACGAGTGAGTTTTTCTAACTTTTGAAATGGTGCTCGGAATCGAAATCTGAGGGCACCGATGAAACCGTAGTGCTGGTAATTGCTTAGGAACACCTTTTCTGGCATTGCGTTTGCTCGGGTGTGGTTTTTTAAAAAAAGGGGTAACTAATGAATAAAATAAATTTTGTGTAGCAATTTTTATTTTATGTTCTATGTAGTTCAAACCTACTTATGGAAGTTGAGGTGGGTCCCACAATATCCTAACCCCTCTTGATAGGATATTAGTGAGGTGGGCCCCACACGAGCCCCACATTTTCAACTTCCTCAAACCCCCATTTTTTTGTAACACACCCGCACCCCCTTACTAAATGCCAAGTCAACTCTCACATTAATTGGAATGTTAAGACTCCTCAATTAATTCAATTAATTGAATGAATTCTTTTGAATTTCAAATAGAATGTTGGCTTGTGTGCGTTAATTAAATAATACAATGTCTTATTTCATTTGGGGTTGGTTCGTTGTGTTGAGAGGGATAGTTCCACGAAGAACTTCATCTTCCTCCTTGAAGAACGTGAAGAATGCACTGACACCGACGAATAATGCTAATTCCACAGAGATTGACGACGCGAAGCCATGTACTGCAATGCCGATGATCCTATTTACCACGACACCATGTACCGTGATGTCGATGATGCTTACAAAGACTCCTTCGGTGACACCGTCTTCCGCGACGTCTTATTTTCGCGACGAACCTCGTTCGACGACTTCATCGAGCTAGGGGTTAATTTTTGTTCGTGTCTTCTTCGCCATTCATCAGCTTTTATATTGGGATGCCTATTATCGTAATAACGGGAGGAGGTTGGACCGCCCGAAAACGACCGACCCTCCTCCCCCTTTGATGTTGTACTTGTTGTGGCACGAGCAAAGGCAGCGCGGTGCCACGACACCGCGCGGAAGCAAGAGGAACAGGCGAAGCTGCGCGGCCCCGTCGTGCTGCGCCGTTGATTCCGAACCAAGCCGCGGTGCCGTCACGCCACGCCGGAGAACCACGAAGACACCATGGCCGGAGCGGGGCCAGGGCGAAGGGTCGCGGCGCCATCGCACCACGCCGTTCGGACCAAGGGCGTGGCCAGTGGCCGCGGCGGAGCAGGGAGCGTCGGCCAGAACCACCGGGCGCCGACACGTTGGAGGGGTGGGACCGTGGGGTCCCACGGAAGCAGCATGACCGGCCAGCCGATCGAAGAAGGTTTGGGGTCGTAACCCCCGGCTGGCCAAAGGAGCGGCCCCCCACATGGGGCCGCCATTTCAAAAAAGGGTGGCAGCACCCACCACCCCCCCTTCCACGATAGCTCGGTCAGCGCCGAGCTGGCCATGCGGGCCGCACCCGCGCCAGGCCAACCGGCCGCCCAGGCCATGCCGGGTCGTGCCCTAATGGGCCGGACATGGACCCGGTTCGGGTCGAACCGGTTCGGGCCGACCCAGGGGGTCTTGGGCTGGGTCGGTCCCGACCCAAAACCCCCTATTAATAGACAGTTCTGTTCAAATGCCTATATCGTGGGCTAGATACCTCTGATCGACGCACTGTCAGTTGCGATGCGATCCTTGGATAGAGACGGTCGTTTCGGTATATTACACTCAAGGTTTCAAAGAACTTTGGGTATGACCGAGTTGGTTCGAGCATGAAAGCAACCAGGCCCTCGGAGCGGAAACACTTATAACTTGACCTTCGGACGTCTGATTGACGTTTCATCGACTTTTTTGGATTCCTCTTAGTGAGATGAACCTTTTGGCATACTCTAATCGTGGTTTGTACATAGTTGGAGTGCGGTCAGGTTGGTTATGACTTAAAAACCAACCGGACCACTGGAACGAAAAAGCCAATAACTCTTAGACCAGGCGTCCGATTGATGCGTCGTCTGTCGTGTTGAGTTCCTATCGATGAGACGGAACAATGGGATACATCAAATCCGGACTATGTGTTAGTTGATGTGTCGAACCCTTGGATCATGGTGTGGACCCTCCCGAAATCGAGAAGGATGTGTGCGGGAACCCTTGAGTTGGCTGCGACTGCGACGACGATGACGAATGCACTGAAATCCTCCGTGGTTTTGGCAGCGATGAAGACCATACTGAAATCCTCTGTGGTTTCGATGGTGATGATTATTGTTCTTGTATCCTATGTGGGTCTGGCACTACTACTGTTCATGTATCCTACGTGGGTATGTCAGTATTTGACCTCTGTTGTAGCATCCTATGTGGGTTCGACAGAGTGGTTGGTCTTGTATCCTACGTGGGTCCGACAGCTTAGCTGGTTTAGTATCCTACGTGTGTCCCAGCTTAGATGAATCAGTGGCTACATCTGATCATCTCTATCACCTTATAAATAAGTCTACCTGTGTGAGCTGAGTCTTGAATTTCAACCATTATCTTTGATATGATTGATTTGCTTCCTATGTGGATTGTGTTGTGCTTTCAAGTATGGATTGGGTTGTACTATCCTCTGTGGATGTGATCGAACTTGGGCTCAGATGTTGGAGTCGAACTGAAATTGATGACTTATGTATATGTATGGGCATATACCTATGTAGTGTTGGATGTTACTTCGTGATTGTATCTTTCCTTTGTGGATTATCCTTTGTGGATTCGGGGAGACCTTCGGGGTCTCGGGGTCCCTACTGAGTAGCGTATACTCACCCCTTCACGGGCTATGCCCGCACTATGTTGTGTTGGATGTAGACGATGGACAACGCTGATCCTGGTTGAGGCTTGTGGAGCATTCGGTACCTGGAGGTGGACCACCGGGCGGGACGTACACGGAGCAGACGGATGGACCCGAGGAGCTGAGGAGGCTATCTATACTCACCCTTCAGGTGGGACTTCCAGTGTACTGCTCGACGTTACTTCATTACTTTCAGTTGTTGTACTTTCTTTACAGTTGTACTTTACTTTCAGTTTGTGTTTGTATTCTGGCCCATTTACTTTTCGCACTTACTTTTGTACCCAGTTTTAGGTAGTGTTTAATTCTGCTGGCTTACTCTATGGTGTTTGTTTACTATATAAAGGAAATTCCTTCCCCTTTGTCGGGATTTACGCCTTTGGTGCTAGTCTCCATCCCCTGGCCTATGGGAGGTAGGCTTGGGGTAGTCATGGAACGGGCCTCAAGGACGAGTCCTGAAAGATTGGTATCAGAGGAGTTTGGTTCTACAGCATAACTCAAGACTTTGATCATTCTTCTATGAAGCAATAGTGTTAAGGGTATTGATTGTGGTTATCAGTCTAGGGAGTCCAGTGTTGGTGCGGCGGCCAACGTATCTGTACACCAGGACCCTGACTTCTGATTTCCAACTCAATGCATGAAAACATTGATTGAATGTGTGTTTCAAAAGTTATCTTTGTGATAACTATGTGTCAGCTCACCAGGTATACTTTTTGACCGTGGTGCACCTCTTTCTTTTCAGGATGGCCCCACGACGGTATCCAGCTAGGGTTCCGAGCTTTCTGCAAGACGACAACCCATAGAGCGACGATGCCTCGGTGTAGACCCCTTTTTTACCGCAGGCACCCGTGGTACCACTACCTGCCGAGCCACCAATGCCACCAGCCCCATCCGCTGAGAGTGCACGTCATCTCAGTGTACTACACGAGTTTCAGCATTAGATACCACCTAGATTCCATGGGGAGACAGATCCTCAGGTATCCGAGGATTGGCTGGAGGCAGTTGTTCAAGTTTTCAGGTTAGTGGGGACACCAGCTGACCTCATGGTGATCCTTGCAGCGAGCCTCCTGCACGCGACAGTAGGCAGATGGTGGAGCTTGATGCTCCAGGTGCACGACGAGGCATCTCTCCTCTGGAAGGAATTTGAGAGCTTCTTACGCTCAGAGTTCGTCACGGCCACCCTCCGTGTGGTGCGTATTCATTAGCTACTACAGCTATGGTAGGGCAGCATGACGGTCGCCCAGTACTCGGCGAGATTTACTGATCTCTCGTGCTATTCGACGGATATTGTACGAGACCCATTCTTCTAGGCCCGGATGTTCAAGAAGGGACTAAGGCATATGATCAGGGCAACGATGATCTCCCTCAGAATTCCGACATGGATAGGAGTACTGGAGAGAGCCCTTCTCATCGAGAGCTTTATTGTTGAGCCCACACCAGCAGCGAGACCTATCACAGGGCAGCACGTAGCAGAGTCGTCTGCAGCTGGCATTCGACGGATGTCACAGGGGTCCAGGCAAACCAGACCATCAATAAGATGACCTCAGGACACTGGCTCAGAGGTGCGGG
The DNA here is from genome assembly GCA_963277665.1 of Viscum album. Classification (NCBI taxonomy): domain Eukaryota; kingdom Viridiplantae; phylum Streptophyta; class Magnoliopsida; order Santalales; family Viscaceae; genus Viscum; species Viscum album. The sequence goes on along the minus strand of OY728152.1, from coordinate 1,013,410,143 downwards.
GCACCCGGCGCAGAGCCAGCCTTCCCAAGAGCAGATAGTGCTACGCATGTGGCGGGCAGGGCCACTTGGCTCATGACTGCCCGAACCGTCGTGCATAGGAGCATCTGACAGTTGAGGGGCCACCCTGACCGAGGAAGAGGGTCGACTGTGGTGGTCTATCGGGAGCAGGTGGACGAGGTAGAGGAGCTGGACGAGTAGCGGGTGGTGGGTGATGCATTGAGGCTTTACCACCACCACCACCAGGAGGTCCACCCCGACCACAGGGAGCTGGCGGGCAGAGACAGGCTCAGCTTCAGGTAGCGGAGGACTATGACCACTGTGCGCCGGATATGATTCGAGGTACTATCTGTTTCTACTCCACCCTTGCTGCAGTTCTTATAGCCACATGGGAAAATAATTCTTTTATTTCCACTACCCTTGTTTGGAGCTTGGAGATTCCGACGGAGTCGTTGGCTCGATCCTTACGGCTAGAGACTCCTACATAAGAATACTTCATGATTACGCACTGGTGCCGGCAGTGTGAGCTTACTCTAGGAGGCGAGTGTTTCGGCTGGGATCTTCTTGTAGCGGCGTCGAGTCCTTAAGACGTCATCTTGGGCATGGATTGGTTATCTACGGTCCATGCTCAGATTGACTGTATTATGCGCAAAGTGTGATGTGTTTGCACCGATGGGAGAAGGTTTACCTTCACCAGCAAGAAGGGAACCTTAGCAGCGCAGGATGTACTCACGCAGAGGAGAGGACAACCGATCACTCATCAGTTGGCTAGACTCATCCTAGGAGCAGTTGACGTGCGGAGTCCTTGTTTTACTACAGTGGTGGATCAGTATGCAGATGTTTTCCCTGATGACATTCTAGGACTACCTCCTCGTAGATAGGTAGACTTCTATATTGACATGTACCCCGGGACAACCCCGATATCCACTCCAGCATATCAGATGGGCCTCGCTGAGCTTCTAGAGCTACGAGTACAGTTGGAGGAATTGCAGGGAAAAGGATTCATCTGACCCAGTGTATCACTCTGGGCTTCCCCAATTTTGTTCGCCAAGAAGGCGGACAGGAGCTTGCGACTGTGTGTCGACTATCGTCACCTGAACCATGTGACCATGAGGAACAAGTATCCGCTACCGAGGATTGACGACCTCTTCGATCATCTCAAAGGGAGCATTGTGGTTCTCGAAGATAGACCTCAGGTCAGGCTATCATCAGCTCAGATTTCGGGATGAGCTCGTGCATAAGACGACCTTCAGATGTTAGTATGGCCACTCTAAGTTCTTGGTTATGCCATTTGGCATAACCAATGCTCCAGCGGTGTTCATGAGTCTTATGAACATGATCTTTCAGCCCTACATCGATCGATTTGTCATGGTCTTCATCGACGACATATTGATATACTCGACCAATGAGGAGGAGCACGCCTACCACTTGCGGGTTGTACTGGACAAACTCAGAGAGCACCAGCTTTATGGAAATCTCTCAAAGTGTCAGTTCTGGTTACGTGAGGTCCACTTCTTGGGACACGTCATCTCTGAGGCAGGAGTTACGGTGGATCCTGTGAAGATCGAGGTAGTTCGAGCTTGGGAGCCACCCAGGAGCGTGATTGAGGTGTCGAGTTTCTTGTGTCTAGCTGGGTACTACCAAAGATTTTTTCTAGACTACTCCGGAGTTGCGGCACCGCTCTCAGCTTTGACGAAGAAGGGGAAACCCTTCGTGTGGTCAGACAGATGTCAGCAGAGATTCCAGGATCTGAGATAGAGGTTGACCAGTGCACCTATCTTGAGGATACCAGAGAATGGAATAGGGTACGTAGTTTATTGCGATGCATCAGGGACCGTTCATGGATGTGTCATGATGTAGGAGCGAGCAGTGATCGCCTATGGATCACGACAGTTGAGGAAGCATGAGCAAAACTATGCTACCCATGACCTGGAGTTAGCAGCAGTGGTCTTCGCTCTAAAGATGTGGTGACACTATCTGATGGGCGAGTGCTTTACAGTCTATTCTGACCACCAGAGTCTTAGGTATATCGTCTCACAGAAGGACCTGAACCTGAGAAAGTAGCAATGGCTTGATTTCCTCCAGGACTATGACTTTGAGATAGTCTATACTTCTGGAAAGGGGAACGTATTAGCCGATGCTCTCAGCAGGAGGATGAGCATTCCGCTACTTGGAGAGGCGATGGAGAAGCTAGCCGCTTTGCAAATATCCTTCGTGAATAGAGATGGATCAGCCTTTCTTCATTCACTCACAGTCACTCCTCCACTACTACATCGGGTCAGAGAGGCACAGTGTGGGGACATTGATTGTGAGACGTGGCATGCACAGATATCCTCAGGACAGGGACCTGATGGATTTTCTATAGAAGGAGAGCACGATGTCCTTTTCAGAGGATGTACCATGGTACTAGATACTTTGTAGGATGAGGTGATGAGAGAGCTTCACACTCCCCTTTAGCGGTACATCCTGGTGTGACAAAGATGTACCAGGATCTCAGACGACAACACTGGTGGCCAGGTATGAAGAAGGATGTAGTAGAGTTCATTTCTCGATGTCTCACCTGCCATCAGGTGAAGGAAGAGGACCAGGTACCAGCAGGCTTGGTACAGCCCTTGGAGGTCCCGGAGTGGAAGTGCGATGAGATATTTATGGATTTCATGACTGGACATCCACGTAATTCCAGAGGTCACGACTCCATTTGGGTGATTGTCGACCGACTCATCAAGTCGTCCCACATCTTACCCATCAGAGAGAAGGGATCAGTAGATAGCTTGGGACGTCTATATGTTCAGGATATTGTACAAATTCATGGTGTGCCATCATCTATCGTCTCCGATCGAGATGCTCGCTTTACTTCCCAGCTTTGGAAGGGGTTGCAGGAGGCATTCAGGATGCAGCTACATCTGAGCACCGCCTTTCACCCTCAGACAGATGGTCAGACGGAGAGTACCATTCAGACTCACGAGGACATGCTCTGTGCATCTGTCCTCGAATTTGGTCGCAGTTGGGAGAACCACCTAACCTTGGTGGAGTTCGCATACAACAACATCTACAACTCCACCATCAGGATGGCACCATATGAGGCATTGAACGGACGACCTTACAGATCACCTCTCTGCTGGACAGACCCTGGGGTGTCAGCACTTGTGGGACCGGAGATGGTCCATGCCACGATAGAGAAGGTCCAGGTCATCCAGGAGTGGATGAGGACAGCTCAGAGCCAGCAGAAGTCTTATGATGACAGGAGGTGGAGACCACTAGAGTTCGAGGATGGCGACCACTTCTTCTTACGGGTCTCACCTGAACGTGGATTGCAGATATTTGGCAAGGGTGGAAAGTTATCTCCGTGATACATCATACCTTTTCAGGTACTCATCAGGATCAGCGAGGTGTCTTATCGCCTGGCTCTACCACCTCAGTTGCACCAGGTTCACGACATCTTCCACGTATCTCAGCTGAGGAGGTATGTGTACGACCCGACGCGTATCATCGACCATGGGGAGCTGGACATTGACGATGGGGAGACATTTGCGAAGGTCCCAGCGGAGATCTAGGATCGACAGGAGCAGGTCCTATGTGGGCATTTGATTCCTTTAGTGCACATCATATGGAAGCACGGGAACCACCAGGAGATCACTTGGGAGCGGGAGGCTCAAATGCGTTCACAATACCCACATTTGCTCCCCTAGTTTATGATGTATCGTTACAGGGATGTATATCCCTAAGGAGGGAGTTATGTAATGATTTGTAAAATTCAAGAGAAATTTTTCCTTAATTTTCTTTGGGATTTTACAAAAACGTAGTTTCTGACGGCACCTGATTCCGAGGACCAGTGTGCCCGGAATCAATTTCTGAAGTTTAGCTTGGCTACGTTCAGTGAACGAACAAGCGGGTTTTCCTAACTTTTGAAACAGTGCTCAGAATCGAAATTTGAGGGAACCAATGAAACCGAATCACCAGTAATTTCTTAGGAACACCTTTTCTAGAGTAGTGTTTACTTGGGTGTGATTTTTTTTAAAAAAAGGGGTAACTAATGAATAAAATAAAAGTTGTGCAACAATTTTTATTTTATGTTCTAAGTAGTTTAAACCAACTTATGGATGTTGAGGTGGGACCCACTATATCCTAACACCTCTTGATCAGATATTAGTTAGGTGGGCCACACATGAGCCCCACCTTTTCAACTTCCACAAACCCCCATTTTTTGTAACACACCCGCACCCCCTTATAAAATGCCAACTCAACTCTCACATTAATTTTTCTGTTAAGACTCGTCAATTAATTCAATTAATTGAATGAATTATTTTTAATTTCAAATGGAATGTTTTCTTGTGTGTGTTAATTAAATAAGGCAATGTCTTATTTCATTAGGGGTTTTTTCCGTTGTGTTGAGAGGGACAGTTCCACGAAGAACTTCATCTTCCTCCTTGAAAAACATGAAGAACACACCGACACTGACAAAGAACACTAATTCCTAGGAGATCGACGATGCGGCTCTATGTACCATGACATCGATGATACTATTCATCGTGACATCCTGTACCACGATGTCGACGATGATTACGAAGCCTCCTTCCGCGACGCCGTCTTCCGCGGCGTCTTATTTCCGCGACGAACCTCGTTTGACGTCTTCATCGAGGTAGGGGTTAATTTTTGTTCATGATTCCTTTTCCGTTCATCGACTTTTATATTGGGCTTCCTATTATCGTAATAACGGGAGGAGGTCGGACTGCACGAACATGGCCGACCCTACTCCCCCTTTGATGTTGTACTTGTTGCGGCACGAGCAAAGGCAGCGCGGTGCCACGACACCGCGCGGAAGCAAGAGGAACAGGTGAAGCTACGCGGCCCCGTCGTGTTGTGCCGTTGAGGCCGAACCAAGCCGCGGTGACGTCACGCCACGCCGGAGAACCATGAAGACACCACGGCCAGAGCAGGGCCACGGCGGAGGGGCGTGACGCCATCGCACCATGCCGGTTGGACCAAGGGCGCGGCCAGTGGTCGCAGCAGAGCAGGGAGCGGCAGCCGGAACCACCGGGCGCCGATGCGTTGGAGGGGCGGGACTGTGGGGTCCCGCAGTGGCAGCATGACCGGCTAGCTGGGCCGGCCAATCAATGAAGGGAAGGGGTCGTAACCCCCGGCTGGCTAAAAGAGCGCCCACCCACGTGGGGCCGCCGTTTCAAAATAGGGGGGCAGCGCCCCCCCCCCCCCTCACCCCCCTTCCGTGATAGCTCAGCCAGCGCCGAGCTGGGCATGCAGGCCACGCCCACCGGGTCGGGCCACTCTCTAATGGGCTGGACCCAGACCTAGTTCTGGTGGACCCAGTTCGGGCCGACCTAGGGGGTCGTGGGCCGGGTCGGTCCAGACCCAAAACCCATTATTACCAGACAGTTCCATTGAAACGCCCGTATCATGGGCTACAGACCTCCGATCGACGCACCGTCAGTTGCGATGTGATCCTTGGATAGAGATGGTAATTTCAGTATATTACACTCATGGTTTTAGAGAAATTTGGGTATGACCAGGTTGGTTTGACCACGAAAACAACTGGGCCCTCGGAGCGGAAACGCTTATAACTTAAGCTCTGGACGTCCGATTGACATGCCGTCAACATTGTTGGATTCTTCATTGTGAGATGGACCTTTTGGCTTACTTAGCTAGAATTTTGGATGCAGTTAGAGTGCAGTCGCACTGGTTTTGACATAAAACCCAACCTAGCCCCTGGAACGAAAAAGCCAATAACTCTCAGACTGGGCGTCCGATTGACGCACCGTCTGTCGTGTTGAGTTCATATAAATGAGACGGAACATTGGGATACATCAACTCTGGACTATGTGTCAGTTGATGTATCGACCCCTTGGATAATGGAGCGGACCCTCCCGGAATCGAGCATGCTGTGTTCGGGAACCATAGAGTTGGCTGCAACTGCGACGACGATGATGAATGCACTGAAATCCTTTGTTGGTTCGGCAGCGATGACGACTGCACTGAAATCCTCCATGGGTTCGGTAGCGATGAAGACTGTATTGAAATCCTCCTTGGGTTAGACAACGATGACTATTGTTCTTGTATCCTACGGGGGCCTGGCAGTACTACTATTCTTGTATCCTACGTAGGTCCGGCAGTGTTTGACCTCTATTGTAGCATCCTACGTAGGTCCGACAGAGTGGCTGGTCTTGTATCCTACGTTGGTCCGACAGCTTAGCTGGTTTAATATCCTATGTGGGTCCCATATTAGATGAATTAGTGGCTACATCTGATCATCTATATCACCTTACGAAGAAGTATACCTGTCTGAGCTGAGTCTTGACTTTCAATAATTATCTTCAAGATGATTGACTTTCTTTCTATGTGGATTGTGTTGTGCTTTCCTGTGTGGATTGGGTTGTACTATCATGTTTGGATGTGATCAAACATGGGCTCAGATGTTGGACCCGAACTGAAATTGATGACATAGGTATATGTGTGGGCATATACCTAAGTAGTGTTGGATGTTACTTCGTGATTGTATCTTTCCTTTGTGCATTATCCTTTGTGGATTCTGGGAGACTTTCGTGGTCTCAGGGTCCCTACTGAGTATCGTATACTCAACCCTACACAGGATATGCCCACACTACGTTGTGTTGGATGCAAACGACAGACAACGCTGATCGCAGTTGAGGCTTGTGGAACAGTCGGTACCTGGAGGTGGACCACTGGGTGGGACATACACGAAGCAGACGGCTGGACCCGAGGAGCTGAGGAGGATATCTATAATCACCCTTTAGGTGGGAATTCCTATGGATAGCTCGATGTTGCTGCTTTACTTTCAGTTGTTGTAATTTCTTTCCAGTTGTACTTTACTTTTAGTTTGGGTTTGTATTCTGGCCCATTTACTTTCCGCACTTACTTTTGTACCCAGTTTAACTTAGTGTTTACTTCTGTTGGCTTACTCTGTGGTGTTTGATTACTTTATAAAGGCAATGTATTGCCCTTTTTCGGGATTTACGCCTTTGGTGCTAGTCGGCAGCACCTGGCCTATGGGAGGCGGTCTTGGGGTAGTCACGGCACGGGCCCCGAGGACGGGTCGTGACAATATAAGATTATAAAATTACCCAAACACCTTCAAAAATTCTATTAGATGACTAAAAGTCTACCATTATCACTTAAGGATCAGAATAAATTCATTTTATGGACTTTTGACCATTAAAATAATTAAATTATTATTAAAACCAAAGAAAGTGACAACATGTCACCTTTTTAAATCTTAGAAGTATAATAATTTTAATTTAGTGAAAAAATTCATGAAACTTCGAACATGAATAGCCTAAAAAAATCTAATAAAATTATCTACATTATGTGAATTTTTTTATAATTTTTAGGGATTAAATAATTATAATTAATTATGACATAATAGTGATGTTGAAATTATTTTATTGATTGAATTATCAAATAAATGATTTTTAAATATTTAATATAAATATTATATTAACTATTTAATGTGATAAAATAATTTTCTAGATAAATATGAATGTTATTAGTCTGTTAAATCTTTTATTTCGAACATATCTTCTCTGTGGATTTTATTTAAATTCAAATAAATGAATAGTGTCATAATTGACACTATTGCTATTTTATAAAAATAACATAATATAAAATTGTTTAAAAATCACAAAAATATGTAACAATTACAAATTACAATTTATATTGTCTAAAATGTCATAAATAATCCAATTATATACAATTATCAACATATAAGTAATTATTTATAGAGATTTAAAATATAGAATCTTATAACCACAAATAAAATTAAACAGATTAAATAAAGATAAATCGAGTGGATAATGTTTAAAATAAATTACCAGCATGTATAAATTTTATTGGTTGATGATATTACAACCCTATATCATCTATTATTGGATTTGAGTCATTTTGGAAGTTTTTATGTGGGGATTGAATTTATTATAAATTAATATTTTTGAGGTTTCCAAAGGTGCTCCTCTCCTCCCTTCTAAAAGGAAACCTCCTCCCTCTTCTCTATACAAAATTTTGAGCCTTCATGCTCTTCAAACCCCTGTCCATATCCCTTATCAACTTCCCTAGAAACATTATAGAGGTCCTGTTCTCCTCAAAAGACCAACTCTAGTTCCTTAAGAGGAGGTTATGTAGAGGCGCATCAAAGAATAGGTAATATCCTTTACCGATTCTTTCCAATTTATTTCTTCTTCAAGTTCTTATTATTTATTTATTTCATCATAAATTAATAACATTAGTATAAATCGTATAATAATATGTTATTATAAATATGAAACAAACCTATTTCGTCTTCTATCCATCCTACAGAAAACAAAATCACCGCGCGTGCGTACGTACGGAATACCGTCTCCATGTCGTGCTGTAATCTATTTTCCACCACCACCTTAACTGGATGGGTAAAATGGTGTAAATAAATAACTATATATGATTATTTTAAAGTTACCATGATTTTGAAATATTATACATACACTTCAATACAATTCCACGATCATGGGAATGATATCATCACTCGGGCGTACGTACGGACTATCTTCTCCACAAACGCGATGTGATTCATTTTCCATGATTAACCATTCAAGTATGATTATAAAGTATATATAATAAATAATCATGAATGATATTACATAATAATGATACTGGATTTATGTACATATATGTTTCATTTACTTAATTCCATTTAATTTAATAAGGAAATGAAAAAAAGTGTTCATGCGTACGTACGGTCTACCGTCTCCATGAACGGCGTATTTCATTCCATTTATCGATCTATCATATATATTTATATGCTGAATACATATTATATATAAATAATGTTTTTCATTCTGGAAATATGTAAATCAGGCTATAAGTAATAATATCAAGAACAACATGTCGAAACACGTACGATAAATGAAACAATTTTACCCAAAACGCTGCTTTGACATGGAATTTACAAAAGAACTGGTAATAAAAAGTCATAAGTGAACCATATATGATATCATAACAATGAATATGATTCTTTAATAATTCAATGACATTATTTAAATCATTATATTGGAGGTTCAGATACATACGAAGCATATCAGACATAAGGTAAGGGATAACTTTTCCAATCTCGTTTTTATCCGATATTGTTTATTCGTAAGTATTTACGGGGGTTATATTTATCATCCATGTCCATGTTTTCTAAAAATGGTTTCATGTATTTTTAAATTCCTTTTTACCCATTTTTTACTTTTACTACATGGTATGTAAGGAATCTTTCTTTTGTTTTCCATATAAGGTACTTTTTGACTTTTTCGGCAAAAGTACGAGAATAATGATTTTTAACTTATAAAGAATGAACGGATTTTTACGGTTCCATAAAGCCTTATTTTAAAAAAGATTCCTCCACAATATTTCATGATTACTTTCAAAAAAATACTTTTATTTTAAAATTGAATGACATTTTGTGAAAAGAAAATGATTTTAAATAAGAAAGGATATTTTCCCCAGGAATTCATTTCAAGTGTTTTGTCAAGACTATTTTCCATCTAAGATGACATTATTTAGTATGATTATGTTTCAAGTATAATTTATCTATGATTTAAAAGGATTCACTTTTTTTATGATGAAATGATATCCATTTTTTTATATGGATTATGTTATGATGGGAAGATGTTTAGGAAACCCATTTTATTATTTGGGTTATGATGAATGATTTATGTTTATGTTGTGGCACAAGTAAGAATGATTTAATTATGATATGGGTGGGACCTATATCTCCTTCAAATGAATTGGGAAAATATTTATATCTCATGAGATAGACATGGTTGGAACGACAATTAAATCTGGTTTAGTAATACAGGGCTGGAACGGCAAGTAAATCATGTTCAGTAATGCAGGGCTGGAACAGCATGTAAACCTGGTTCAGTAAGGGACTTTGTCCACTAAGATGGTCTTGGTAGAAATGACTTGTCTACTATGGAAATAATATAATGTGATTAGTATTTTTCCACAATTACATGTATTATTCCCATGCTATTTTATCATGATTAATGTTCTCTTGTGATCTATGCCTTATGGACTGCAATGTTTTATGTTTTTGCTGAAGATTTTGATGTTTAAACACTATGTTCATGTTTTTAATTTCAAATGTATATCATTTGTTTTAATTTCTCCATGCTTAACCCTATTGAGAATTTGAGCTCACCCTTTATATGTTGTCTTTTCCCCAGGATATAAAGAAAGGTTTTAGGTAAGAAAACAAAAGGGGAAGATCTTTATGGGAGATGTTGAAGATCTTTCACCATGATTAGAAGATTTTGTTCCATGTTTTCAAAGACACTAATCTATTATGGTCTGTGAGTGTTTTTTTATGTATTAATTATGCTGAAAAATTAATGTAATGTCCATGTATGTCAAGATATGGGTCTCTACATTTGGAATTATAGGTATAGTTTAGTTAACCTTTGGAAACTAGGATGTGAAAACTTTAGTGAGATCCCTATAGATATTTTTAATGTATGTCTAGGGATGTACCTAAAATTAACTATAAGTATAGTTTATTGTCCTAGAATTATGATAATGATCATGAATATCCTAGGATTAATCCTATGAATTTAGAGATTGAATGTACTCCCCTTGATTATGTTGTTTTCCTAGAATGATGTTTGCCTCTCACACTATTCTTTTTGGGTTTTAGAAAATGGATGGAAACCAGAAGATTCAAGTTAATGGAGAATATGATGGACAATGGAATGATATTCTTCATGATCAACCAATTGAAATGGGATCTGGAAGGCGAAACATCGTTATTATGCCTAATCGTAAATCTCATAATATGATCAATAATCTCAACTTTGGTAAGTTTTATGACTCAGTTAATAAGAGAATGAAGGAGTTTCATGATGATCATAGAGGAAAGAAAGTTCAATTTTCCTCATGTAAATCATGTGGGAATAGACATCAAGGGGAATGTTTCAAAGGAACTGGAAGATGCTTTGGGTGTGGAAAAAAGGACACAAAGCCAGTAATTTCAAAGGAGAAGGTTCAGTTAACACCATGGACACAGATAATGGTATTGCTAAGACATCAACAATGGTTAAATGTTTTAAATGTGGATTGTACGGGAATTATGTAAACCAAGGCCCTAAGGGAATGCCTTAGGAAGAGAATCACCATAGTCGTATGGGTAGTATTTATGTGGATGATGATGAAGAGACTACAAATGATATGTGAGATGAAAGAATTATTGAATCTAGATCAATGGTTTAATAAGGTAGTGGAATGATTGTATGTTTATCAAGAGTGATATTGTATTTGAAATTTAATGGTACTATGGAATAAAGAAACATCTAAGGATTGTTACACTATTGTTTTTCCTAAAGTATTTGAAAGTATATATTGAATGGTACCGGTAACCATGAAATGTTATTCAGATATTTTTTGGAAAGCAGATGATATGCGCATAATGAATGGTTAAAGAGAAAATAATATGTTTGATAGTATTCATGAGCTCATGACTGATATAAGAAAAATTTATATCATGGTTTGAGTATATAGAAATTTTGGGATTTTTGTATGTGGAAGGAGTTAACTTTTGACAACATTCATGTTTTCACTAAGGTTCAATGGGTATTCATTTTTCAAGAGAATACAAGATTAAGGTATTCACTTGTTTGGAATGCGATCAACAAGATATATCTTGTGATATATGAGGGATAAATGATGGTATTCATGTGCTTGTTATATGAACTTTTTAGTAATCTTTCTCCTCATACTATGAGTTTGGAATGAAGTATTTTGGATATGCCTAATGATTGTATTGGATTATGTTGAATATAAGTTAGTATTGTTTAAGGCTCGAATTTTTTTCGATATTATTGATAGAATGTTATAGTAGAGTACATTAAGAAAAGGGACAACCTGCAAAATGAGCGACAACCCGTCGTGTCAGATGCGTATGTGGGAATCGAACCCACAACCAAAGTGCGACATGCCTTTATCGCCTACCACTGGCCTGTAGAAAGTCCCTGGTTAGTAGAAACTAGTTTTATTTTGTTAAGTGGTAGGATAGATGAAGTATATGTCCATTTTTTGAATCATATATGATTAATCTCAGCATATATGGAATTATTTATATTTAATAAATTGTTCTAAATTTTTTTTGATAGAAACAGATGGAATTACCTATCATTCTATTGCATGATGTGCTAACACTTCACAAATGAAAAATTTAACTTCATTTCTTTAATAGATGAAGTGGAAATTGTTCAAGGCACGAACAACAGTGAGATTGTACCAAATTCAAGTAAGTATTCATCATTTTTTCAACATTAGGGAAATGATCCTGAGAACTAAAAACGTTTTCCTAGTGTCCTTATATCCAATGAATTCAGATGGTACCTTAAATCATCACAAATTTATGGCTTTTTGGTTGTTGGGTTTTTCATAGCCATGTCCTATAACACTCTACATCAGAACATGATGGTTAGATTTTTATTCTATATCCATATTTCCAAATATGTTCTCCTATGTGGAAAACCAGTGATGAGTTAATTTGGTTAACCGTTATGTTTCATACTTCACTTTTTAAAATTAAGTACTAGTTTTCCTTTTTACTAGGTGGGTTTTATGAAAGAAACTTTCAAGTAGTAAACCATTTACAACCCCGACGAATTTCGAGGGAGAAATTCATTTTAAGGGGGGTAGAATGTAACAACCCAAGATTTTATGAGAATTATTATTTTTAATTTCGATGACGTCTTGTGTTGTATGGTACACCAAAATTAGCTTGGGCTATATGCAACACCGTATTAGCTTGTAGTATACGCAACACTATTATTGGCTCGTGTTACACACAATTTCATGTTCGTTTTGTAGAAATTATTCTACGCAACATTATGTATAGATTTTTTTTAATATATATATGAAATAATTTTGGAATTATGTTATACGCAACACCAAAGGAAGCTTGCACTACATGAATCCTTGACTTGGCTGTCATTACACACAATCCCGACCTTCCTCGATAGCATGTGTAATACACAATACCGGGTTTCACTAAATAACGATATATTATTATAATATTATTATGACCTAGACGTTATGAATAGTAGTATCTAAATTTTAAATTTTATGACATTATAATTCTTCGTACACATTTTATATAACATGGTATTATAATAAAATAATTTTTTCTGGTAAAATAAATATTTTTCAAAAAATGCAGTTTTCCTGCATTTTAATGGCGCACCGACATTAAATTTAGTTTTTGACATGTTTATAAGTTCAATTTGACAAAATTAAATTCTCTATTGGAATGAGAATATAAAAATTTACTATGGATAAATTTTTCATATTATTCTGATAACTTTCATATTTTAATGAATAGAAAAAACATGCTATATTTTAATTAAAAACAAATTTTTTAATAACAATAAATTATATGGTTAAATTATAATATTCAATGGTTTAAAAGTTTAAATAGAATATATTTTTATCATTTAATATAATGTATGTCATTAACATTAATTTTACATTGAATTCATAGGTAAAAACATTTTAATCGTTGGCAATGTTTTAATTTTTAAAACCTGTTTCTTAACAACGTGATTAATATAAAATTAATTACTACAAATTCTGTGTTTTGAATTCAGAAAAATTTATTCCATATTTGGATTCAGTGAGTCCAAATCATGTTAATAGTTTACGTTTATTTTTTTGATATTATGAATAGTAACTATGGTAATTTTTATTTACTGTAGTTAAAGTTAAATCGGGTAATTTAGGGTAAAAATAAGATTATAAAATTACCCTATCACCTTCCAAAATATTATTGGATGACTAAAAGTCGACCCTTATCAACTAAGGATTAGAATAAATTCATTTTATGGACTTTTTACCATTATAATAATTTAATTATTTTTGAAACCAAAGAAAGTGACAACATGTCACTCTCTTAAATATTATAAGTATAATAATTTTAATTTAGTGATAAGATTCATTAAACCTAGAACATGATTAGTGCATTGAAATCTAACAAAATTATCTACATCATTTGAATTTATTTATAATTGTTAAGGATTAAATAATTATCATTAATTATGACTCAATAGTGATGTTGGAATTATTTTATTTATTAAATTATCAAATAAATTATTTTAAAAGTATTAAAATACATATTATATGAACTATATAATGTGATAAAATATTTTTCTAAAAAAATAGGACATTTTATGAGTCTATTAAATATTTTATTTTTTACATATTTTCTGTGTGGATTTTAATTAAATTCAAATAATTGAATAGTCTCAAAATTGACACAATTGTTATATTATAACAATAACATAATATAAAATTGTTTAAAAATCACAAGAATAAATAACAATTATAAATTAAAATGTATATGGTCTGAAATTTCATAAATAACCCAATTATGGTCAATTAACAAAATATAATTAATTATTTATAACAATTTAAAATTTAGAATCTTATAACCACAAATAACATTAAATAGATTAAATAAAGGTAAACCGAGTGGATAATGTTGAAAATAAATTACCAACATGTATAAATTTTATTGGTTGATGGTATTACAACCCTATCTCATCTAAGTTTTTATTTGAGTCATTTTGGATGTTT